>OZ001658.1:4126635-5326635 GCA_963924145.1 Pyrausta purpuralis
ACTTCGTATTCCAAGAAGTACTAAAGGAAGAACCTCAGTCCATTGCGGCGTGGCGTGACATGTGATTGCTGCCTTCAGCTGTCGATGTAGTCTCTCCACCATTCCATTGGCGGCTGGGTGGTAGGCGGTAGTGCGATAGTGGTGCGCACCAACCAGAGACGCGATGGCTCGAAAGAGATGCGACTCGAACTGCCGCCCTTGGTCTGTGGTGATCTTGGCCGGACACCCAAACCTGGCTATCCAACCTGCGACGAGAGCCATGGCGCAAGTCTCAGCAGTGATGTCTTTGATGGGGTATGCCTCAGGCCAACGCGTAAAACGGTCGATGACTGTGAGGCAGTACCTGAAATCAGAAGATATTGGTAATGGGCCAACGAGATCAAGGTGGATGTGGGAAAACCTTGATGTGGGTGCAAGGAAAGAGGAAAGAGGAGCGGAGGTATGACGGGTAGTTTTTGTGCCTTGGCATTGCAGGCATTCGACCAGACAGACGACCCGTCTGGTGTAGTGGTCGAGAAATCGCCTACTACGCAGCGGGTTGCGGGTTCGATCCCCGCACAATACAAACATTTGTGTGCATGAACATGTCTGTTTGTATTGGTCTGGGTGTTTTCTATGTATATTATGTATGTATTTACAAACAAAAAGTATTTAAGTAATATATCCGTTGTCTGGCACCCATAACACAAGCTTTGAGTGGCTTACTTTGGGACTGGATGGCGATGTGTGGGAATGTCCAAAGGATATTTACATTTACATTTACATTCTCTTGTCCACTCTCTACATTGCTTACGTATCCCTGGCCAAACAAAGCGCTGCGCGACCAGTCGTACTGTAGCTGCTTTCCCTGGGTGACTCAAGTTATGTATCATATCGAAAACTTGCCTTCTCATTGCTGGCGTGACGTACGGGCGCGTAGCATGCGCTGTCACATCACAGTAAACTTTGACGTCACAATCTGGAACGATCATTTTCTGCAGGTTAAGCGTCGACCCGTTTTTTAGTAAGTCACGTAGCTCTGGGTCGTTGTCTTGTTGTTTTGCGAGTATTCTATAATCTATGGCTTGTGTGACTGACTCAACTCTCGATAAGCTGTCTGCAACGACATTCTCCTTACCGGGTAAGTATCGTATGTCAGTGGTAAACTGGCTTATGAAATCGAAATACCTATATTGACGTGGTGAGCAGGACTCCTTTGATTTGGAGAAGGCAAATGTTAGGGGCTTGTGATCAGTAAATATGTAGAAATCTCTTGCTTCTATCATAAATCTGAAATATTTGATAGCCTCGTATATTGCGAGAAGCTCTCTGTCATAAGGGCTATATTTTACCTGAGAAGGTGATAGCTTTCTTGAAAAAAATCCAAGGGGCTGCCATTGACCATTCTTTTTCTGCTGTAACACCGCTCCGATGGCAATGTCTGATGCATCAGTTGCTATTGATAGCTCAGCTTCTGTTTCAGGGTGTGATAAGAGCACAGCTTCGGACAAAGACTGCTTGCAGTTTTCAAAGGCTTGAAGAAGCTCTGGTGTCATGGTAATTTGATGAGATCCTTTTATTTTAGGGCCAGCTAAGATAGCGTTGAGCGGGGCTTGCAGTTGAGCTGACTTGGGGACGAATCGGCGATTGAAGTTTAGCATTCCAAGAAATCTTCTCAGCTCTTTTACCGGATACTCTTGAACTGCCTTGACTCGCTCTGGTATAGGCTGAACCCCGGCGCCAGACACTCGGTATCCCAAAAATGTTACCTCTTTTTGACCTAAAACACACTTTTCCGTGTTGACCAGTACTCCGTACTGTTTTAGGCGGTCTAAAACTCTGCGTAGATCTTCTTTGTGCCGGGTAGTGGAGGGGGAAAATATCAAAATATCATCAACGTACCCGTAAGTGAAACTTTCGAGGCCCTGAAGTACTTCATCGACGAAACGTTGAAAAGTCTGTGCTGCGTTGCGTAGTCCAAACGCCATGAACGGAAATTCGTACATCCCGAACGGTGTGGTGATCGCTGTTTTCATTATGTCGTCGGGATGCACCGGGATTTGGTTGTATGCTTTTACTAAATCTAGTTTTGAGAAGATGGTGCAGCCCGCTAGTTGATGTGAAAAGTCATGTATGTGACGAACTGGATACCTGTCTGGGATAGTGCGAGAATTTAGAGCTCTGTAATCTCCACAGGGTCTCCATTCGTCATTTTTCTTCTTAGCCATGTGTAATGGTGAGGACCACGGACTCTCAGAGCGTCGGACGGTTCCATTACCAAGCATTTCGTCGAACTCCTTCTTTGCGGCCTTGAGTCGAACAGGATCCAAGCGACGAGGTCGTGAGTGTACTGGCGGGCCTGGCGTCGTTCTTATGTGATGAACGGTATCATGCTTAACATTGTGAAAAATACCTGCCGGTCTGGTCACCTCTGGATACTCACGGAGGATGTCGTGGTACTCGCTATCTCCCGATACTGTTTTGATAGACACTATGTTTTCAGAAATTTGCTGTCGCGGTACTCCCACTGATAACGATGTAGTGCCATCAATGATTCGCTGATTTCTGCAATCAACAAGGAGATTATAATAACTCAAAAAGTTAACGCCAATAATAGGTGTATACGTCAGCGATAACGAACTGCCAGGAAAACGTACGTCTCAATCCGAGATCAAGGTGCAGCTGCAGAGGTCCATAGGTATGTATAACAGTTCCATTAGCTGCGGCTAAGTCATATTTAGTTTTAGTACAGGGCGTTCTTGTGGCCGATCGCGGATAAACGCACAAGTCCGAGCCTGTGTCAACAAGGTACTGTACTTTAGTCGTACGATCGGTGATAAATAAACGGCCTGTAGAAGCAGGGCAGTCGTTGGCCGCTACTTGCGGCTGCCCGTGGAGTTTTCCGAAAAATTGCAAGGCTGGCTGCATTTCTTTGCTCTAAGACCGAAATTAAAATGATACCAGCAGTGAGGATGATCCGGCGGAGGCTGGCGGTTGCGTGACTGGCTGCGTTGGCGGCTGCGATCACGGCGGCCATTTTGTTGTGCACCGGACGGCGATCGGGACCGTCTGTAAACTCTGTCAGTAGTTAGTTTAGCCACTTGCTTTGTTAAAGCACAAATCTGCTCATTAAGCTTGTCATAGCTGGATGCTGCTGAAGCTGAAGTACTCGCAACGCTATGGTAAGGTGTAGGTGTAGCGATTTCATGAACCCTGTCTGCCAATTCTGCAATGTCATCCAAGGGCATATTGGACTGTGTGGCAACTACAGTTTGCAAGGCATGAGGTAAGCGTCCAGTCCACAAAGATTTTAAAATATCATCAGTAACGGATGGGCCTGCTAGGTTTCTAAGATGGCGTAAAAATTGCGACGGCTTGCGATCGCCCATCTCTTCATGCATAAATAACTGCTTTAATTTCTTTTCTTTAGAAGCACTGAGGCGTTTAATTAATTCTTCTTTAAGCTTATTGAATTTTCCAGAAGCGGGTGGACAACGTATTACGTCTTTAACATGTGTAGCGTAGCAGGGTTCGAGATGCGATAAAGCGTAATAAAACTTGGTTGTGTCTGCTTTAATATTAGAAAGAATAAACTGACCTTCCAATTGCGAAAACCATAGCTCGGGTTCATCTGCCCAAAATGGCGGCACTCTCACGCCAACCTTAAAAACGTCACCATCGCGTCCATCTGCCTCCGTTGAGCCGTTTGCCGTTCTCGCTCCTTGCTGCTCCGCCACCGGTTGATCGTCATTTTCCATACCGAACATTTTTAAAGCCGTATTCTTTATTCGGGGTCAACAGTTGTAGGTGACTCCTATAGCGGTAGATGTGTGTAAGTGTGGTGAGTACCTAGCTACAGGGGACCTACGCTAAATTATTTGAAATGAAACGGACGGCACAATTTGAAATAACGATTTATAATGTTCAAAAGGACACAAGTTACACAGAAAGAAGAGTAGAATGAAGTTACACAAATATAGATCAAGAAAGGATAGTAGCACGAGAAGAAATTACAAGAAATATGCACTGAAATAATAATTGCGTAGTTCGCGAAAGATCGGGACGTTCCGAGCGGAAGAGGGGCTAGCTAAGAACGGGCGTGCATTCGCCGTCGTGTACGTGTCGCGACTGCCGCGCGGAGCTCGATGCGCTGCCCGCGCGCCCGCGCCTGGAAACTGTGAAACCGGTCGCCGCGCGCGCTGTGGTAGCAGCACCGTTTATGGTTAGTTGGAGGATCAAATTGAGGTTCGGCACCAATCATGGTTTGTATTTCAAAGTGCGGATATTGTAGGTCGGGAGTAATTTGGATAAAACTACGATGCTCCTACAGGCTATAGGACTATATTACTTTTTCACTGTAGACGTATAAAACAATAAAATTGAGGCTTTCTTTGAAGATAAAAGCAACTGTTGATAAATATGTGTTCAAGTGATTTGTCTTTCTGGCCGGCTTTTAAGAAAATGTCACTCATATGTAATAAAACAGAAAATGGACAGACAACATAAATGATCTAGATATGGCACTATGAACGTCAACAGTAATTCTATTGATTTGACCAGATCGGCCTGTTTCACAGTGTCCTAATAAGTTCTAAATAAAATTATCCGTCTAATACTTCATACAGAATGAGGTTCCATATTGGAATTATTCATTTTGGCACATTCATCAGATTTTCAGGTGTCACAAAAACAACCGGAAAATATATAAAACAATATCAAGTTCAAGGTATGGTTGTTATTCGAGCTGAGAATACAGATAAACAAATTACATAAACACTTTTTTTCTTAAATTTTATTTCATATTTTTTTTGCATATAATTTCTGTATCCTAGAAGTACACTTGACTTATAACCACCCTCTTGAATAAAGCTCGTAAATTTAAAGCCCTGCATAGAGTTTTAGGGATCCGTGGATGTTTTATTCCATATCTATGGTTTTTCTTTCATAAACAGGGTAAAATGGAATAAAAGCACAAATACTGCATAGAGTTTGAGGGGTCCGTGGACGATTTATCTCATATCTATTGATTTTCTTTCTTATACACGGTAAAAATGTAATAAATGTACCAGTAAAATTTAAAGGGATAGTAAATAGTCGAGTATTGAAGACAGAAAAAAAACAAAAAAAAAATACATATCTATATTTCCTGCATTCAAAACACGATTTTACTATCCCCTTGAGTTTAGCTCGTACTTTTTCACTCTAAAGATTGTGTATAATCCTAAAATAGTAGAAACATAAAGAGTGGCTTGCCTCTGTCAAATAAAGGCACTTCTATAAAATTTATGTCCATGTACTATTGCGTTTTCCCATCAAAAATTTCAGTTTGATCGTCTTGTCCCGAAGAAGGCTTCATTTTGTCCCGCGAAGCAATATTCAACGCACCTTCTTACTGTTTTTCCCCAATTTCCAATTTTCCCTTTTTCTTTTTTGTTCTACCCTCAAAATAGAAATATTAAATGGCTCTTACATTAAGGGATTCTTTCAACAAAAGAAGTAAGACTATAGTTTCATTATAGATTCTGTTTCATAATGGCAGAGGTCTCAAATCTCTTTTATGTTGTATCGTCCATGTATTTTATGATTATTCGATCCACCTAGCAAATGAAGTAAATGTGTGATATATTTGAAAATATATATTTTAATTGCACTCAATAGGTTTTTTTGGTATGTACACAGAAAATTGCATAGCTTAGCGGTTACTAAGTATCGATTGCTCTATCTAACTCTAGCCGACAGACATGTTTTTCGTGCAAAGTTTGGCAGCTTTTCAGCACAATTGGTGCAACGAGTACAAAGCATGTTCCAGATTGATGCAATCCACCCCATCTAGGATGAATTTGGTAGTTTACATCCATGAAGACTGCGGTTCACATCTACCATCCTTAACACACTGTGACTTTTAGCAGAAATGTAGTCCTAATACTAACGCGCGTTAGCATCGATGTAGTCACAAAATGTCAACCTTTACACACACTTTAGCATCGACTCGACATCGATCGTCGATTACAGTCGAATGCAGAAGCTGGAAATTGACTAATTACGTACTGAATTTGGGCGACTGCATCGATTCTAAGGCGCGACTGCATCGATGCTAAAATAAATCTGTTCATTGCATGAGTCGCATCGATGCTAAAACAAATCTGGTCATTGCATCGATTCTGAAGCGCGTTTTCAAAACGCGCGACTGCATCGATGCTAAAAGTCGCAGTGTGTAAGGGGTCCAAGGTTTAATTTGCTGTTTAAATCTAAGGAAATATCAGAATCGCTAAGACATGTTTTTTGTCCATTCTTTTTTTAATACGTATGAAAGTCCATAAAATTCCAATTAAAATTAAGGTTTATTGGAAGGTAACCTTTGCCTCTTTGTCAGTGTACTTACTCACGGAGATTTGCTCGAAAGCGTGTGATGGCGGAAGGAACTCACCAAATTGATAGACCTAAGTTCGCCGCAAAAAGAAGTAAAAATAAAGCATGAGAAAGAAGAGTAAAATATACACGCACACTAATTTAGTTGTGTGAAGAAGAAAGATGGCAATCAGAGAACAAAGGTTTTCATCTTATTAAATCGTTAATAGGTACATTGTCTATTACTAATCTATACCAATATTATAGGGCTAAAGAGTTTGTTTGTTTGAACGCGCTATTCTCAGGAACTACTGAACCGATTTCTTTTTTTGGATAGCTTATTTATCGAGGAAGGCTATAAAACATCACCCCGCGACGGGAGGAGAGGCAGCGAACTCGAAACACGCGGGCGCAGTCCCGGATACCACTAGTGTTACATTAACTTAGATTAAAAACTAGGTAGGAAGATGCAAATGGTGTAAGCACAGTGTCACATTAGGTTATTTAGATTTGTTGCATTTTAAAATCACATAATACGACCTGAAACGACTTCGTCATTAAGCTTATAATGTCTGAAAGTTTGTTTAGGTACGATATTTTCATGTTTTAAAAATGTAGTGCAGTATACCAATTAATTAATTTAAGTGCTATCATTACACTAACCTAGTAGTATTATATTAACTGGGACTAAGGGCACCTACATACATTGTATGAACTTCAGGTATATAGGGTGTTTGTTACATCGTGTGGCCAATTTAAAATGGCTTATAATGGGGGTTATTTTTTCATTGCCTGCCTTTAATATTTTTAAGGCACTTTGGTTTTTATTCGCGAAAATGCTCCGAATTCGGCATTCAAATCAAAGTTCTATGAAAACAATTTAATTTTTTCTCTTTAATAATTTTATATGTTATTATGCATTATTTTAGGGTTTTACTAACATGAAACCACAAGCCATCTAGTTTTTATTTAAATTTACTTACAAGGTTAAAACTAGTTTTGGGGCAATTTTGTATGCAGTGTTTTGCGATCTGGGTCACTCAATGAGAAAATTTACGGAGTGATTAGAATGTTATTATGACAAGTGGCATTCTATTGGCACAAGCACAGTCTACAAAAAAAAGTTTTCATAAAGTTCGAAGAGTCCAGTCGTGTTTCGTTTTTTTTTTCAGAGAGAGGCAAGTAGAATTGCAGGTCAAATTAAAGAAAACTTTGTTCTGCAACTTTGCAATTAAATTTTTAAAAAAATAGATGGTTGGTGTGTATGATTTTCATAATAAAATACGCAAAATAATAACATACAATGATATTACGGAAAATAAGTTTGAATAAAATAAAAAGGGCGCCTTTAATTTAAACGTTTCGTGTCGGACCACCAGTGCCGAAGCGGCGAGTTTATCGTATGGCATATGAACGGTAATTATTTTTATACCTACAAACTGCATAAATATGATTCGAATGACGAATTTCGGATATTTTACAAAATAAAATTACAAATTTTAAAAACAGGAAACGATTGCAAAACACTTCCACTATAAACCATATTAATTTAACTATGTACCAAACATCCTGTATAGCATCATAGTTTCTTCTCTGGATAGCTTTTAGCGTAAAAGAAAAATGAAAGCTTTCTACCATAGCTTACCTGCATTAAAATTGTTTTTATCTTTATAGGACAGTACTTTCCTCTCAATGTATTTTTGATACCCAGCGGTTTCGGTGACGTTTTTATTGGAACAGCGGGCCGTTAAAATTAAAAGGGCGTTCAGAGGTCGTCATCAGAGTGGGTGCGGGCAATTTAAAGGACTCTAGGTAGTAATTCCGTCATTACCTCAGCCAAAATTAAAGGCAATGGCGTTGGGATTCGATTAGTAACGGTAACGGAATAGCGAAACGGGTCCGTGTTTGCCGTTTCGAAGGCATCTCTATGTCATTAATTTTAGGGTTACCAAATTAAAAGATAGTCCTGGAGTTTATGACTCACTTATGTACTGCATTTGTTTATACCTCATGTATTTATGATTATACTCATGTATTCATTGTCCAATGCGATATACCTAATGCGCTATTTTGTTAATTTTCCACTTGTGCCGCTCCACATGATTTAGCAATCTTTGACTGTCTCATAAAAGAGAGGAGATAGAGGAGAACAGAAATTTCGAGGATAAAACAGCGCATAAAGCTCTATGTTCACCCGTAATATCAAGTTTAAGCGCTAGACCACTAGCTTCTGTATAAGAGATCTCGTGGAGGGTACAAATCCGATGTCATGTCCGACTGCTGCATTCTTCAACTGCATGGTCGCATATCGTTAAAAAGGGGTACATTTTTTTTAAATTATTATCCCAAGTCACATGGTAACCCTACTCCGAGTGCAAACAAGTAGGGGTCAAATTAAATGGCAGCGAGCGTTTTCCGCGTAGCAAAATGGCCGTTGCTCGGACACTATTTGCCGGATCGCTTGTTTAGTAGCCCAGAAGACTGTTTGTGTTCGCGGTTTGATTTTCGCCTCGTAATGTAATTGTAATTGCGGCGATTTAGAGCTAAATTGTTGTTCCGAATTGGAACGAAATTCCATTTTGGGGAGTACGGAACACATGTTGAAGGACGAGCGTGAGTTCGGAGCGGTTGCAGTGTGTTTTATTGGTTGTTTGTTACGAGGGTCAAACTGAAAGTTCTTAGAACTGGCCACTTATAAACAATATAATAAAAAAAATATTCTAAAATTTGAAAATAGAACTCTTTGCCAATATCACTGAGTATATATTTCATTCATTTGTCATTTGTTTTACGATTTGGCGGCAAATTGAAAATTGTCTGTGTCACGTCAACATGAATTTAACACGAGAAATTTTCGTGCAATGATTTTTATGACTTTCGATGTCATTTAAGTCAACAAGAAAGTTATGATAGACTACGATTGGCCTTTCACGAAGAAGCCCCATCTCGTGCGACTGTTTACAACTGGTTTAATGAGTTTAAACGTGGTCGCACTAATCTCACTGATGATGTACGTGAGGGACGGCCTTCTACGGCGACGACTGAAAATAACATCTGTGTTGTGCGGCGTATGATAGAGACTGACAAAAGAGTGACCTATCAGCAGATTTGGACAAGCTTAGGCATCGGTATGAGTCAAGTGCACAAAATCCTCCACGAACATTTAGCGGTCAGGAAGCTTTGCGCTGGGTGGATACCTCATAATTTGACTAAGGCTCAAAAACTCCATCGTGTGGATTGGTGCCGTAAAATGATTGAAAGATTTAACGGAGGTGACTCAAATGCTGTGTTCGACATACTAACAGGTGACGAAAGCTGGATTTACTGTTATGATCCTGAAACCAAAAGACAATCTGCTCAGTGGGTGTTTCCTTTCGAGGAGTTGCCAACTAAAGTGAAGAGAGATCGAAGTGCGGGAAAAAAAATGGTGGCCTCGTTCTTTGGAAGGATAGGTCATTTCGCAACAGTTGTGTTAGAGGATCAAAAAACAGTTTCTGCAGAATGGTACACTACCAATTGTTTGCCACTTGTCTTGGAAAAAGTTCGAGAGAAACGACCTCGCAGTAGGATCCTCCTTCACCACGACAACGCCTCGTCGCACACCGCCAAGCGAACGATCGACTATTTGGCGACATCAAACGTTGAATTACTGGGTCACCCGCCGTATAGCCCCGACCTCGCGCCTTGTGATTTTTATTTATTTCCAAAAATTAAAGAAAAACTTAAAGGAAAGCGGTTTATGAATGCTGAAGAAGCGGTGGCTGCGTATCGCGATGCCATTGAAGAGACCCCTAAGGACGAGTGGGCAAAGTGCTTTTCCCAGTGGTTCCATCGCATGCAGCGGTGTATTGACGTCAATGGACAATATTTTGAAAAGATATAATAAAACTAATAACTGGCTAATGTAATCAGTTTTTGATTTTCTAAGAACTTTCAGTTTGACCCTCGTATTTTAGGCGATTATAAGGATGTAAGTAAGGATAGTTTATATTGGACAATGAATTATTCTGTCCACTTCTCTTTTGATATTTCACCGCCAAGCCACTTATTATTTTGCATTTCCTTACTTGAAGGTTGTGAAAAAGAAATTGCTAGAAGCAAGACCGCCTGACTACTAATAAAATACTTATTGATATTGAAGATGTTAGTTATCCTGTGTCATACATAGTTTATGGTGTACAATACATTATTATTACAAAGATGTTGTTTTGATGCAATGTTTTTGGGACTTGATTGTATTGAGAGCTAAGTTTTTAAATTTTATTATATTGCTGTGACATCTTCTAAAACTTTATTGATTTTGTTAGTTTCTAGCTGGTTAAAGTCCATTTTTCTTTGATAGTTAATTATTGTAAAAAATCTTGCCTTTTTTAAACACAATAATTCATTTTAAAATGAGATAAATACAATAAAAACACATAACTCTCCACCTCCCCCGTGGGGATTATGCGTACCGCATTCTGCGCGAAACAATGATATTGTATTACAATATCATTAGCGCGAAATAAAGAAATAAGAAGTTTATTGAAAGGTAAAAAATATGGCAAAATCAGGTAACATTATATGTTGCTGTTAAAGTATGGCATGAGCTATATATTGTATTAGCCTGTTTATATTAGGAAAAAGAGATATTATTGGTTAGGTAGGTGACATAAAGTCATTTTACTATTGTCAAAACATGTCATGATCCCAGTGTGATGGTTCCGAGATGAAAGTGCATTAATGTAGTACAATATTTATTTTTACAAGTCAAAATTAGCCGTTCGCGTTCTAAAAGCCGTGTACCAAACTGGTACAACCAGCTGTAGCATATACAGTTACCCTCCATCATGTCTCCGAAGAAAGGAAAGGGAAAAGACGCGGAAGGGAAAGACGTGAAGGGTAAAGCTGCTCCCACTGCCAAGGCTGCACTGGTGCTTGCTTCAGCACCCCCACCAGCTTGCTTCAGCCCTGACGACCTGGTCAGGTTCAAAGAAGTGTTCAAGGCACACGATGAAGATATCGATTAGGTAGGAGGGACGACCTCTACGGATAAGTGTGCGGGTATAGTCTATATTTACTTACATATCATATGAGCCACCAGTATCTCATACTGTCCTACTAATATTATAAAATGACACAGTTTATAAGGGTGAATGGACGGATGGACGGATGGTCGGATGGACGGTTAGACGGATGGACGGATGGACGGATGGACGGGTAGACGGATGAACAGATGAACGGATGAATTTACGTATATTTGTTACTCCTTACCGCAAAAACTACTATATGGATTTTGTTAAAACTTTACAATTATATATTTCACACACTGCAATAGCATAAAATAGGCTATATTTATTGTGATACATAATTGTATCTTATTATTGATTTACGCGGGCGAAACCACGGGGAGCCCCTAGTTCACAAAAAAATTAATATTTTTTAAGGTGAAATTAGAAATGATCCCATTGATGCTGAGAAAGATAGGGTTCAATCCGAAGACTGCAGAGGTACACAAACTATTTGAATGTTTCTCGAAGACTCGCTTGTAGATACAGTGGAATATCACGAATGGCTGTTCATGATACAAGCCAAAATGGCGTGGGGAGACGACTTCGAGCGGGCCGTATTGAAAGCATTCTAAGCTCTGGGGCACGATGATGATAAAACAGGTAGGTATGTAAGTATTATCAATAGGATCGACTTTAAACATAGCCCTGACGTACTTTTTTGTGCTCAAAAAGCTACATCTCTGGCCGTTGGGGCAACTCAACGGCCAATGATGTAGCTTTTTAGTATATCATCCCATATCGAAGTTGGGATCATAGGTGGTGGGAGGCAACAATACCGTAATATAAGTAGGGCATTCGCAATCAAAACAGAGGGTTAAAGCAAAGAAAATGCTGCTGAGCTAATTTTAGTGGCCAATTTGAAATGTCAAATTTCGTTTAGTCCCTTGTTCATCCTAAGAATTTTATTGAAGGTACTTGTAACTTCGAACTGCTCAGAGAAGAGCTCATGACCTGGGGCGAGCCTCTGGAAGAAATAGAACTCGTCGACTGGATCAAATTGATGACCAAAGACAAGACTTACAATATAGAAGACGGGTCTTTCAAATACGCTAAGTTTGTTGAGAATATGAACAACAAAGATCAAAGATTCATTAAGGAACCTATCAACTACTTCAAACTGGACCAAAAAACGTTGGCTGAGATGGCTCTGAAGAAGGCTCAGGAAGAAAAGGAGGAGCAAGAGCGAAAAAAAGTTGAAAAGAAGGCGAGAGAAGAAGCCAGGAGACAAAAAACGATCGCCGATGGTCTCATATCTGCGGACTCAACAAATTTCTGAGTTATTTTAAGAGCAAATATTTTCAGTGATTCAAGTCACTCTGTAAATCAACAGCTGGACCAAAGAAATACTTTTTTTTTGTTTCAGGTGTAGGTACGTCGTAAACATTTTATCTTGTAATAAACACTTTAATATCTATTTTCAGTGTTTCGTTGCCAAAAGAATATGAATGGCTATTCTAAATGCAGAAGTGTATCACGTACATTATACAGAATTACTCTGCTCGTAGATATTTTAACAGGTCGTAATTTTTAAACTAAAGCTGTATGGATTTCAAGCTTTGTTGCATTTTTTATCAAAACAACACAAACTACGGGATTTAACGCAACTTAAACTTATCTTTATAGGTAAATATGGTATTTACCTTCCCGACGTTTCGACACGGTTACACGCGTCATGGTCTCGGGACAACTGCTGAAGCTCGGCGTCGTCTGCCTGTGCGAGTTGAAATAGTTTCTTCTACCCGCACACTTTGAATATTTATTGCACTTGTACAGTCAGCTCGACAAACAACACTTACAGTATCCGGGTTATTTACGGACGGCACAACACGCGATTTGCACTTTGTTATAACTGGGTTCCAGGTTGGTGACAAACGAAACCCATCATCCCGATTGAAATTATTATATTTCTTGATTTCAATTGCTTCACGTACTAACCTAGTGTGGTAGTAGCGATCAGTAGAAAGGATTTTTGGGTCATGAAGTTCTATCCAGTGACTTGGGCCTGAATTAAGCAGATGCTCGGCTATCGCAGATTTGCCCGTCTGTAGATTCTTAACAGCTGAAATGTGCTCCTTGACTCTTTCAGCGATTGTTCGCTTGGTTTGTCCAATATAGGCACTACCACAACTGCAATCTATCTTATAAACACCCGGCGTCTGCAGAGGTATCACGTCCTTTGGTGAGCGTAAGTACTTTGTTACTTTTGACAGCGGACTATATACAGTCTTAATGGAGTATTTGTTAAGTACTGTTCCAATTTTATCTGTTATGCCTTTTACATATGGTAGAAAAGCAGGTTCTCGGCTCACCATCGGTTGTTTTTCTCTCCTAGACCTCTTCTCCATTTGATGTCTCGTCAAACCGTATCCGTTCCCATCAAGTACCTTTGCTACATGGTTAAGTTCTCCTTCTAAATGGTCAGAGTCACATAAGCTGTACGCCCTATTAACAAGCGAGGATACCACAGATTGAAGATGACGAGGATGATGATGTGAAGAGGCATGCAAATATCTGTCTGTATGCGTTGGTTTGCGGTACACAGAGTGGGCCAAAGTTCCATTTGATTTCACTGACACAAGAACGTCAAGAAAAGCCATCGATTTGTTCTGCTCAATTTCATACGTAAACTTAATCTTTGGGTGAATAGAATTAAGGTGTTGAAGGTATTGTTCCACATCCGCCTGGTTTCCATGTATAATACAAAACACATCATCAACATACCTTTTCCAGAACTTTATAATATCAGGGCCACTTGATAACGCTTTTTCCTCAAAATGCTCCATCCAAATGTTTGCAATAATTGGTGCCACAGGACTACCCATTGCTACACCATCTTTTTGGAGGTAATATTGGCCTTGATACAAAAAATAGTTTCCGTCCAAGCAGTTTTGTAAAAGAACAATGTATTCTTCTGGCAATTCATTGTCAAACAGTCTCTCTTTGATGACCTCTAGGCAATCTTTCAGCGGCACATTTGTGTACAGCGATTCTACATCAAAACTCACCATTATGTCACCAGGTTCTATCGTAATATTCTTCAGCAGCTCTATGAAATGTATCGAGTTCTTCACATACGATGATGACCTTCCAGCTAATGGTTGCAACACTCCAGCAACGTGTTTCGCCAAACTATATGTAGGTGAATTAATTTGGCTCACAATCGGTCTAAGTGGCACGTTACATTTATGTATTTTAGGCAAACCATATAGTTTTGGTGGCTGTACGGACTTGGCCTTATAAAGACTTGCATACTCAGCCTCTGTGAACAGTTCCTGACGTTCCTGAATTACAGCGCGAATGCGACGTGTTACTCTGGCAGTAGGGTTAAATGACACTGGCTTGTAAACGTTTGCATCAGAAAGCATAAGTCTCATTTTACTGTCATAATCTTCAACATTCATAACTACAGTGGCGTTACCCTTGTCTGCCTTCAGAACCAAGATGTCTTGGTTCTGACGTAAATTACTCAGTGCTTTGCGCTCTTCCATAGTTATGTTGCTCTTAGGCAGCCTAGACTTTCGCAAAATTACTGCTACATCCTGCCTCAGAACATCCGCATCTGAAGAAGGAATTTTGTTGCGAATTATAGTCTAAGTCGAAAGCTGTATGGGTACTTTAAATAATCACAGTTGTCTTCAAAATTGTTAAAACTTTTTAGCACTAGGGTACTTACATTTTATTGCTCTTTTTGCCGATTTAAAAAAATGAGGTAATCAATTTAATGTGCATGTATGTAATATTGTTGTAATATACTATTATTTAAGTATGTTGATCTATAAATGCTTCCAAACGAGTGTGCAAAATTTCGTAAGTGTATATATGTTTGTATGTTTGTCTACGGATTTTTTGAAAACAAGAAGTATGGGATATTCATAATGGGACGATTCATTTTTAGTTAGATTAGGTATATTTTAACTTAGGGTACAGTGTAAGTTTCATCAAATTAGGTCGTTATTTAAAGCTTCTTAGTCAGTTTTATGTAGGTGTTATAATTTTTTTAATTATTTTTACTTCGTATATTTTGCCTCAGTATACGATGGAATTGTTCCACAATAAACGTCTCAAAAGTTTTCAAAATATTTTAAAAAAGTATTGCAACATTATAAGCTTGAGTGAGAATTGTTTATTGAAGTTATCAACAACTATAACTTTTTACGCGTCTTTGAGCTGGAAACGAGAAAGAATCTTGTGCATTCATATTCATGGGAGTTTATAGGTCGTGGGTAAGATGGCTGCATAATTCGCGCTTAACAAAGAAATGGCACGAGCATAATATACATGTTTTTTTTTTTGCATGAAATCACATTTACGTTAAGATGCATTTGAAATGTGAATGCTCATTTGCACGCTATCAATTTTTGTGTCGTGTTTAGGTTTCTAATTTACATGAGGATTCGGCAGGAAGCTTAGGTTTAAAAAAATGTAAGTGGACGTTTGGAGTTATAGATAGTTACGACTACTATTAGATACTTGCATTTTGTTAAAAATAACTTGAAAAAGCCCTACACCGAAAGTGTCTGACCTCAGAATAGAACGTAAGTAAGCTGGCAAAAGAAATAATCTCTTATAAGTTTTCAAGAGACCATTGAATGTTTTTTTTTTTTGCTTCCGGCACCCTCTATTCTGTCCTAAAAATGTTATTGGGGTTCTGTAAAGTAAAAATAACTCTTTTCGACACCCCTGTAGCTATTAATACACTGAACTTCGCATGTTAGAGAATTAGTTATCCTAGCAAGAGTTAGTAAATCGATGGAAACGAACATACCAATTGTTAAATAGACCTGATTATTTGGAAAAACACCCTTTAAAATGAATAGCATCGTTATATTCATTTGTTCACTATGCAAAAGGACTGGGTCTTTGTATTTTTCTTTCAACCCTCCAATGACCTAATAAGACAATAATTAGACGCAACTTTCTGCGACCCAAAAGTTTTCATTGATTTATGCGAGCTGTATGTCGGAAAAACGGCCGATTAGCAATCTTGGGCTTCACTCTGAATGAGAATGTCAATTTTTAGGTTTATTTGTAATTTTAACTGCTCACTGAAGTTATGCTTATACTTTTAAGAAGGATGGAAGAAGGCCGTTATGATAAGATACTCTTATTTATACCTATAAATAGGTACCTACCTACATCGACTTCGTGCGCAAACTAATCACAGCGCTTCGGAATTATTATCATACGCGTGATGCGTTTGCCGTTAATACTGTAGTTAATCCCCACACACCGCCTCGCATTTTGGCGACCTATTTATGGTCTTATCTATTTATGGTGTAGGTAAGTAAACGAAGTATTACGGCCTTTTCTTGGTTTTCTTTGTGATTTGATGTTAGTGTGAGTTATGAATTTTCTGCTTCTGTGTAAGCTCGCTCATCGTCGTCTCTGTCTAGTCTACACCTAGAGTGCGAAGAAAATTTTTATATAAATAAATAATAAATACAGCAACTTTTTGCGACCCAATATTGAATCTCTCTAATAGATATAATCAAATACATAATAATAGATACACATATGTGAAATATTTAATACATACTGGCATTTAGATTGCTCTGTTTCTGTCTAGTCTACACCTAGAGTGCGAAGGAAACCAATTTTATATAAATAAATATTAAAAACAGCAAGCGGATTAAAAGACTGTGACATTACAGGGTAAGCCCGCCAGATTCTGGAGTTCATTAATAAGTTTACTCCACTCACGGAGTCCAGACTACCCCGAAGATTGTTAGGAAATTTGAAAGGAAAAAGCCCTTTATAAGTTTTTATTAAATTATCATAGACATCGGAGCTTTGGTAGACTGAAAATATTGTTAATGCTATTCAAAACTTAGAACTTATATATGCTTCCGGGATCTTAATAATTACGCGTTGAATTTTGAGTAGGTAATTTTATTTCAAGCCAATTACTGGCTGTGGGACTGGGAACGAAGGAAAAGTAGGACAGGTTCACTTTTTTGCCATGTTATGTCGGAGAAACATGAAAACATTGTCGATGTTGGCAGAGAAATAATTGGAGGTAGTTTTTTTTTTTGCGAACTCGACATTCTCGATTTTCAAATTAAACACATATGTATTTATTGAGACCTAAAAACATGGTAAAATTACAAATAATTAATTAAAATAAATTATCTTCATTGGTGATACAGTATATCTATAATCTAAAAGATGTGCAAATCCAAACGGATGAAGGTTTTTATGACAAATCTCACATGACGCGGATGAAACCAGGGGGGGGGCTGCTAGTAACAACATAATTCATTACGTCCAAAGGTATAAAATATATGATTACATCTCCGAACTGCCTTTTCGTCGAATCTCTACAATAAGTTTAATTAAATACACAATAATAGGTACACATAAGTGAAATATTTAACCTTTAGCCACCGTGGTGGTTTTTTTGTCGCACTAGTACCGACGTGGGGCCTGAGAGGCCGCGTTAACGATATCGAGCTTTGTCAAAAATAATAATAATATTATATAAAAAACCACTTGATGTTGTAAATTTAGGATCACTAAATAAAATAAGGGATAAAAAATATAATCAACTTTATTTAACTTTGACATTATTTGCCTTTATATCTTTGGCTCTATTTTTTAGCTAAAAACGACTAGTACACGAAAACCAAGTCTTAAAATAAATATCACTTCTTAGGAACAACAAAAAATACTTTTTCTTATATATTATTGTTATATCTATTAGAAAACAATCGAACAATATTCTAAATATATCAAAAAAAATAAAATAACCATCAACAAATTCACTCGCAACAGGGCACAGCTGTTTAGCGCACTGTAAGCAAACATGTTTTTTGCAAGAATAACACTGATATGTAGAATTTCTATTAAGTTTAGGTGGTCAAGACGAACATATTTTTCTTGTTTTCTCTTCGTTGGCTTGGACTTGAACTGCATCTGGCATGTCAGGACCGAGTATTCTGGCCAAACTCATACGAAGTTTGTAGGGGCTGTAATGAGGTACCCCTACATATGATAGATGTAGGATGTTAGATGTTGATTGTAGTAAGTAGGTTGTTTTTCTACGATACGGGATGTGGTAAGTAAAACTGTGTCCGATTCCGTAGAGAGCGTTTATTACACTAAATTATAATTGAATACAAAATGCAATGAAAGTAATATGAAGCCACGCGGCCGCGCGGGTAAGCCTCTATCAGCAGATTTCAGATACAACTAAAATACCATGTACTTGCTCGTACATCTTGCCGAGTCAAGAAAAGAATTAAGATAAAAAGTATTATATATGAAATCATTTGACTCGCGTCGGGAACGGTGAGCTCGCCGTGTCGACCCTTTTGCTGATCGAGCGAATTTCGATGTTGTGGTCCACGTCTGCGCCGACCTGCTCCCGCTGACTTGTGTTTTCATCGCCTTGCGGTGATTTCGCGTGACGTCGATGTTTTTGCAGTCGTTTTCTCATCTTGAGTGCCCCACAAACTCCAATGACAGCTCCACACAAGATCAAAATTCCATAGGTGGCGTATTGATGATAATTGTGCGAGTCTGCCTGGACGTGAAGCATCTCTTGTTCCTTCTTCATTAACTCTATCTGCTCCTTGAGTGTCTTTAGCTGTGCTTCATGACTCTCAGGATGGAAGGTAATGTTGCTGTTGTTAGATAGCAGTGTGTTTATTCCTGATTCAGGCATATACATCGCGTCTTCGGTGATTTTGACTTCACTTTGTAGTTTGTAGTGTGAGTGAACGAAATGATGATCACCTCGGAGCAGACAGCCTTCAGCGAGTTTTATGATCCCTGCGTCGTGTAGTATCTGTGACGTAACACCAGCTGGACAAAATATGCGCACGGAGCGTTCCTTGCAACATGTAAACATCCAAGCGCCTTGAGTGTGCAACTTGATCCACTCATCTCGGCAACCCGATACTACCGTGCGGCACGCGCTTATCGCTCTATTGTTTATAATTTGCGCTTCGCATATAGAGTCGGTGGTTTTGATATCATAAATCGGTGAATTGGCTGCACACAAAAGTTGATTTTCATTCAAACTGATGCATGACGATACATCTTTAGACATGAGAGGCATCAAGAGGTCCTTTTGGAGACTCACTGCGAAGTATTCTGCACTCGGCTGTATGTAGATCATCGTGGTTTCCTTGACGTTATGAATCGGTATAGCACGGGTTAATTCGTACTGCTCCGTAGATATAAGGGGGACTTTAACTTCGAATATCAAAAATGTATCCGTCAATCGAATGTGCACTCTCGAAAGTTTGTACATTTCTCTTGTACATTTGTAGCTGTTTATACAGGGCAAAGATAAACCTTTTGGTACCTGGCCCGATATGACGTTCAATTGAGCTTCGAATTCATCTGGCTTCAGCAAGTGTGTGTCAACCCTGCCGTTGCGCACGTCGGTCACAAGATCTAGTAGTAGTTGTTGTATGTGACGTAGGTTAGTGACGATCATGTTCGCAGCAAGTGCTGTAGCGGTGACGTACATTGCATTGTCGTGGACTTGTTGGACTTTGCTCTCGGTGGCTGCCAGATGCTGGGTGATGATGGTGAATTGTTTATTCATGACTTCTTCATTTCGTTTGAACAAGTTGTACTCGCCCTCAATTATTGATGTGTGTTTCTTGTATAAATTGATTAGATGAATTTCGTTATCTTGAATAAGTCGTATGTCCTTTTCATACTGGTCAGCAAATCTTTGGTCAAGGATGCCGAACAGAGAATTCGCAACATAACCAACGCCGTCGATTAAGCCTCGTTTGGTGCGTCTTCCATGCTCTGACTGTAGGATGTCATTGTAATGGCTTAATTCTCTTAGCTCGTGTTGGAATTGTGTTGCAATTGTAACGAATGCTGGCTCCTTAGTACAGAGACTATTTAAATGACTGACGTACTTTTCAATGTTTGTAAAGCTTTGCCAATATGTAGACATGTTGTAGTATACTATTAGTTTCCACTCGTCTTGAATAATTTGCATCTCGCCGATTTTGTCGAAGTACATCAGTTTCCCTGGTTGTAGGTGCGTCACGTTGGCTAACTGAGTCACAGATGGGGCAATACACGTCATAAATACTAATAGTGACGTGAGTATCTTAGAGAGGATTGGTTTTTTCTTCTTAGGTCTCAACGATCGTGTTGTCTTCGTAGGCAGTGTGTCTTTTGGTTGAGGGTCAGATTGAGATATGGCCGTGATGTCGATGTCAATGGGTAAACGAGATAGCTTCGTCACTGGGCGCTTCATGTAGTTTGTCTTCGTCTTAACAGTCACGACCCGCACGTACCCATCGGCTCCGGGGTGCGTTGCTGTAACTCTTTCCAAAAGCCACTTCGCAGGTGATATTATGTTGTCATCCTTAATCAGCACAACATCATTGACATTGAGGTTTCTTGTTGGATACTGCCACTTGCCACGGGTTTGTAAAGTTTGCAAGTAGTCCTTAGACCACCGCTTCCAAAAGTCTCTGTGCATTCTTTCGGTTTGTGTCCATCTGGTAGTTAAGCTTATGTCATCAATGTGTCCAGATGGTGGTGGAGATAGCACAGAGCCTCCAACTAAAAAATGACCTGGCGTTAGGCAGTCCAGGTCTCCAAGGTCATCTGTGATAGCTACCAGCGGCCTAGAGTTAAGGCAAGCCTCGATCTGTGTTAAGAGTGTAGCAAACTCTTCATACGTCAGCTTCTGCTCTCCGAGGACTTTTGAGACTTCCGTTTCAGATGATGTTTCAAACTTCTTACTCCACTTTCCCATAGCCCTCCAGCCGACGCCCAGGCCGGTGCATTGAAATGCCATTGGATTCCACAGCTCACCATGTCACTGATGCTTTCGTTGTTTATGTAAAGTTTTAATGCTTGCTCATGTTCCTTGTGTAAGGCCTTCGCTGCACCGACGAAGTTGGTTCCATTGTCGGAATACATGTCACTTGGAGTCCCCCTTCGAGCACATAGTCGTTTCAGTGCAGCGAGGAATGCTGTGGTGGTCAAGTCGGACACCAATTCCAGATGGACGGCCTTGGTGGACAAGCAAACGAAGATGGCGATGTAGGCCTTGCTCGTTTTAATACCTCGTCCTTTGTTAGCCTTCACTTCGACTTGACCCGTAAAATCTACGCCAGTGTGTGTGAATGGCCTTGAAGGTGTTACTCGTGGTTTAGGTAGATCTGCCATCTGTTGGGCGTTCTTTTGTGTTTTGAATCGGTGACATCTCACGCATTTCAAAAGTTGTTTCTTGACAGTACGCAGTCCACCCAAGATCCAGTGCTTGTTTCGAAGATGTGAAAATGTCAATCTCGCACCGCCATGAAGCGTTGTTTGATGTGCCTGATTGATCAATAGCTCTGTCAATCTGGTGTTATTTGGTAAAATGGCAGGATGTTTCTGTGATTGACCAAGGCTTGCATGTTGAAGTCGACCTTGAACTCGGAGTATTCCATGGTCGTCCACAAAAGGTGACAGTGTCAAAAGTTTGCTCGATGACTGTACTTTGTTATGTTTACGTAACTGATATAAGTCATCGGCAAAGTGCTTATGTTGTACAGTTCGAATTATGATTGCTTCAGCGTTCTCTATGTCACTGAGCGATAGGTGCGAGAATTGTTTGGCGTTGGTTTTGTCTCGAGCATTGTTTATAAATCGCATGACCCAGGCCAATACACGGGTAGCCCGTGACATAGAGCTATGATCTTGTAGAAGTGATTCGACGAGTGGCTCGCTGGCTTGCGTTGAGCAGACTTGTTTGGATTTTTTCACTTCTTCGTTTGTTGAATATGTTTCATTGCATGCTTTGTAGTTCTTCAACCACTCAGGTCCCCACCATAAGTTGTGTTCGGTTAGTTGACGTGGACTGAGACCCCTGCTAGCGCTGTCGGCTGCGTTTTCTTCCGACTTGACATGTCTCCAGCATTCAGGAGGCATGACGTTTGTGATCTTGATGACTCGGTTAGCCACAAACGTTTTCCATCGTGAGGGCTCTCCATGTAGTCAGCCTAGTACAATCATAGAGTCTGTCCATCCAAACATAGTTACTGTCTGTGAGTTTATTGACTCTACGACCTTACTCATTAGTCGCGATAGTAAGAAGGCACCGCATAACTCGAGGCGTGGCAGTGATGGGGGTTTTCTCAATGGAGCCATCTTTGTTTTCGCGGCGACTAACTTGATGTGATGCTGACCTGCTTCATTGGTAGATTTGCAGTATATGACGCATCCGTATGCTTTCTCGGATGCGTCACAAAACCCATGTAGCTCAATTGGTTGTGTAGTGTCACCAATCCAGCGTTGTATGGCAATTTTATTGATAGATGGTAGTTCGTTTTGAAATTCATCCCATTCTTGTTGTATATCGCTCGGAAAAGGTTCGTCCCAATCAGCTGTTGCGGTCCAGGCTTGTTGAAATATGAGCTTCGATTTCATTGTGACCGGAGACAGCCAGCCAAGTGGGTCATATAGCTTCGATAGGTCTGAGAGTAATGTTCGCTTCGTTGTGACGTCACGGTTGTTACTAACGGGCGCTTGGAATGTAAATTGATCGGTGTGCGGATTCCACGTAAAACCGAGTGTTTTGTTACTTTCCGCGTCCTTAAAGTTGAACATATTTTGACTTATTTGTTCGTTAGGTAGTATTTTGAGTAAACTGGGGTGGTTACTAGCCCATTTTCGCAGATTAAATCCACCGCCTCTCAACAAGTCGATCAGCTGTTTTTGAGCTTTTTGTGCCTCAAAGAGGTCATTACTGCCTCCCAACAAATCGTCTACGTACAGCTGATTAGTTAGGATTGCCGCCGCAAGAGGGTAGTGGTTTCCATCGTCAATAACCAACTGTATTATGGTACGCATAGCCAAGAATGGTGCTGCTTTAGTACCATATGTTACAGTGCGTAACTGGTATTCTTTGATGAGATTTGTGGGTGCGTCACGCCATATGATCTTGAGTAATTGTTGGTCGTCATCGTGGATGAGTATTTGGCGGTAGAATTTCTCTATGTCGGCAGTGTAAACATATTGGAATGCTCTCCATCGCAGTATCATGGCCTGCAGGTCTTGTTGCAGGTTCGGTCCTTGTTCCATGAGTTGATTCAAGCTATGGCCTGATGATGTTTTGGCTGATGCGTTGAAGACCACCCTCAGCTTTGTGGTTGTAGAGTCCAGCTTTTCGACACCGTGATGCGGCAAAAAGCAGCTGGGTTCCTTGTGATCAGTACATGGCTTCATGTGGTTGAGTTCAAGATACATACTTTGTACGATGTTGACCAATTTTCATCTTTGGCTAGTCGTTTTTCTAACTGACGAAATTGTGCGACTGCCTGTGGCTTAGAAGCGCCTAAGATTTCTTCGAAATTAACTTTCATCGGAAGTCTGACTATGTATCTCCCATCCTCTCGACGTGTAGTTGTGGCCGAATATAAAGATTCACAATATTCTTCCTCAAGTGTTAGGTTATTGTTCTGTTCTGATATTTCTTCCATCTCCCAGAACCGAGAGACGTCGTCGATGTTCAGAAGTACGTGGCAGTTGTATGTTTTTATGTTTCCTAGTAGCACCCATCCGACCTTGGTTTGCTGGGCCAAGGGCGCGTGCGAGGGGCCTCGAAGCATGCCACTCATGATAATGTCAGCGTAGACACCTGCGTCTAGTAAGATGTCTACAGGTCTTGAAACATTGTAATCGGGGTCAGCCAGCTGTATATTTTGAATGTGAGGCCACTCTTGTTTTTCGAAGGTGTAGTTAGGCAAGTTGCTGAGCATGTTGGCCATTGCTTCAATCTTAAAAGTATAATCTCCATATAGTGATGTACAGTCTAGGCTGACGGTGCCGTTGCTATGATGTGCTGACGTTCCAATTCCGGATACAGTAGCATTCTGATTGCGTCTTCGTAGCCCCAAGCGTTGTGCAGCAGATTCAGTAATTAAGTTTATCTGTGAGCCTTGATCGAGGAGACATCGCAATCGGACGAATGTTCCGTCAGCTGCCATTATTTTTAGTTGTACCGTCGCAAGTAAAACTTCGTTAAAGTTACCGGACACGTGATTTGCCTTTTGTTGCGACGTCGATGGTTTATTCGGAATTGCATTTGAGCTCGTTTGTTTTTCGCCGCTTCGATAAATATCATGTAGCGTTGTGTGGTGCGCATCTTTGCAAACTCGACACCTTTTGTTGGAGTTGCATTTATTGTCGTTGTGGGAATATAAGCAATTGCGACAAATATGTAGCTGCGCAATAGACGTAATTTTGTCTTCAGGTGTCATTTCTTGGAACGACTTGCAATGAAGTAAAATGTGATTGTTTTTACACACAGGACAATTTTTATCCGTGTTTGTATGGAAGCTTCTAGCTGGAAAACGCCTGGTTCCGATATTAATATCTTGTTTGGGTTGAGCCGTGTTTTCTTTGTTCGACGGTTGAGTCGGCTTGTTGGGTGTTATTTTTTTCTTTTGTACAGGTTCCAGCGCCGTGAACTTGTTTTCTAAAAAGTGTATTAGCTCATCCAAGCAAGGTAGTTCTCGGGGTGCTTTTCTTGCTTCCATGTAGGCTGAATATGTATCAGGGTCTAATTTTCCAGAAAGAATGTGCACCAGGATTGGATCCCAAGTCGTAATGTCAATTCCAAGGTTATGAATAGCATGTATTGTCTCAACACTTGTATCATGCAGTTTCTTTAGCTCGTACGCATTCTGCCTTTGTATGGTTGGTTGACCCATAAAGATTTGGATCTGCTTCGTAAATAGCAGTTGTTTGTTATTGTACCTGTGGTTGAGTATCTCCCAGCAGGTGTCGTAGTTATCGGCAGAGATTGTTAAGTGCTGCACGATGCGCTCCGCCTCACCTTTAAGTTTGCCCTTAAGGTGCTGCATCTTCTGTGTTTTCGTCAGCATGACGTTGTTATGTATGGCTTCACAATAAAGGTCCATGAAGGTAGGCCACTGTGAGTAATTACCGGAGAAGGCTGGAATCTCAATCGTAGGTACTTGCTGATATTGTTGCGATGTTGAGTTGAGTTTCCGATTCAGATTCCTTTTTGTAGTTTCAAACAGGGTTTCATATGTAGTAAACTCGTCTTCGTAGCTGCTGTCGGAGCCAGAAACAAGGTTGTCAATTTGCCAGTGTAGTTCGTCAATGAGTTTCCAACGAGACTGTAATGCGTTGAGTTTGTCCACTATTTCCCACTTTTCAGTTAATTCTTGTACTTTGATGTTGCGAATAATCCTAGATAGTGCTCGGAAATTGGTGCGTTGTTGGTTGACTAACTCATCTGACTTGGATGGCATTCCTGTGTCTACTACTTCCGCCCTCACCTCGTACTTTTGAAATGTTTCGCATAACGCCTCGTACCTCGCCTTAATGGTATCATATAGGTTGTTCTTGAAGTAGTTGTGGTCTTGGTGCTCATCTGAGTTCGCCAAAACACTATGATTCATGCTGAACAATTCCCATTGTGCATTAAGAGAGTCCAAGCGTTTCTGGATATACGCTGCTGTTTTACGTGATTCAGGATCTTTTTTGAAGTTTATTTCGATCTTGATGATAGAATCAGCTATTGTATGTTGTTGCTGAAGTAACTGCTCCATGATGGTGAACAGTTAAAATGTGGTTTAAGGTTCGTGCAACCCGTAGCCCTTACCACAGTATTTGCACCTTCTCAATCTAGCTGGTGATTCTCGCTTCTGAGAGGCCAGTAGACCGATTTGCTACCACAGATAGAACCACTGATCACAACACTTTTAACCACTTCACAATGGACCACTCGCGGATGTAACACGTGTCGCGAAATAGGTCGTCGCAGTTCAAAATGTCGAAGGACCAAAATGTAGGGGCTGTAATGAGGTACCCCTACATATGATAGATGTAGGATGTTAGATGTTGATTGTAGTAAGTAGGTTGTTTTTCTACGATACGGGACTTCATATGATCTATTACTAATTGTCGGGCTAGTTGTTTTTTAAACACGCCACAATCAATCTTTTGGTTTGCATGCACATCATATAATATATGGGCATTGACTGAACTAATGTCCAAAACTCTATAAAAAAGTGTCATGGCCCAACGTCTCGAGCGGCGGCTGCTACTGTAAATTGCGCACTTCTTATTTATTTCGTCAACGCCGCCTTTTGTAGTATTATAAAATTGTATTATTTCTGGCTTCCCTGACTCTATATCCATACCCTCACTATGATGCATTGAGGAAGCTAATAAGACAGCTTTGTTTTTCTTAGGTACGTGAGAAATTAGCGTTATGTCCTTCGTAAAACCATACAACGTTGAACCCTCTTGTCTAGTTTTGGATGGTAAAAATTCTGGGGGAATTTCCCTTTTTTTTTATGGTGCCAACTAATGTCATTCCTCTATGCTTCATGGCATCAATAAGTTGGATTGAGGTAAACCAATTGTCGCAAGTGACATTTTTGTTACTGCCATGTAAAGGTTGCGTCAACTTCAACACAGCTTGAGTGGGCACCAAATACTTTTTTTCTTCTTCCATTAAGTTTTCTCCATCTGAGCCTTTGCCACAATATACATAGCCACTATCAAAGTATCCGTTTTTAGCATCACATAGACACATGAGTTTCAGTCCATATTTTGCTGGCTTACTAGGCATATAAATAATCAAAAACGAACGTCCTCTGAAAGGTAACAGCATCTCATCAACAGTGGCATATTGACTTATGTTGTAGACTCTTTGACAGTTTGACACAAATCGGTTAAAAATGTAAGATATCGCCGCTAGTTTGTCGGTCTCCTTCCTTTGTGCCCTGTCAGACGCATTATCAAAACGTAGGCAAAGTAATAAACATACAAATCTATTTTTTGACATAACACATCGAAAAATCTCTCTTCCAGTACCATCTGTGGCAAAAATTAAATCTGCGTTTTCATGGTTCGATTTGAAAACAGCTGAATAAATCAAAAGGCCAATGAATGCTTTTAGTTCATTCATATCTACATTTTGTAATTCTGGCCGATCTTGGTTTGTGTATTTCGATCTATGTTCTAATAATTTAGAATTAGTGTGTGTCATAATTTCAAACAAAATATCTTCATCTATATATTGTTTCCAAATACTATATGGATCCTTTGCATCATTTTCAGTCAAATTGGAAGTTGGTTCTCGCAGAATAATATTATGTTGAGGTACTCTAACTGATGATCGGTTAGCAGGGGTTTTAGACCATTTATATTTATTTTTGCCCCTATAATAACTGAGCCTAGATAGCGGTTTATTGTCGTCATCTGACGAAGAATCGGAAACAGTTTCTTGGGGATGGGTTGTGGCCTCATCATCAGAAATATCTGTATCAGTATCTGTATCATGATCGCTGATTTCCGGTATGAAATCATCTCCGACGTCATCAACTTCCGATCCACTGGAGTCTTCTGCAATCAAGCTCTCAAACAAAGTCGCATTGTTTGAATCCAAAAGATTCATAGGACGCCTCGTTATTTTTGAAAGCTGTGATTGATCTGTAGGTAAGCGGCGTTTACCTCTCGATGTTCCAGGTACATCCATACTTCAAATTAGTGATTAGATTTCTGTAAAATAATACTTAATGTAAACCGTAGCACAAACAAAAAAGTCACGTAACTACCAACGTTGGGCCTGAGAGGCCGAGTCGGAAATTCAAATGGTCATAACTTACCAATATCACGCTTTCCGGCACTACTACTACACTCAACGGCGTCGGCGCAACTAAACTCGCAGCTACTAAGGAGCGGGGAACTCCCCCGATTTAGAAAATTCGTAACCCGTCGCGGCCTCTCAGGCCCCACGTCGGTAGTTAAAGGTTAAAACACATTGGCATTTAGATTTCTCTGTGAGATTACTGCAATGATAATGAGGTCACATAACAACCTTAGCCTTTATGATCAAAGTTTAATTAGAAAACTGAAACATTTTGCATTTCATAGTCATGCATATCATAAAACAGAATAATTTTGAACAAGCAATTAATAAAATATGAATTCGCTTAGTGCGTTACAATAATAATAAAAAGTAAATACCTTGTGGACTATAAACATCGAGTCGGATTCGCGCACCGAGGGTTCCGTACAAACCTGTAGGTAAAGTAAAATATGGTACTTTTTTCGCTAAATGTAATCCAAAACATTAAAATATGGAAAGCTGGAGGATCATAAATTAAAGACAAAGGTATTCTTATCGTTTCAGTAATCCTTTATTTATATCAAGGTTTTTTTTACTAACTCACGGTATATTTCCGATTTTCCGTATGTTACCGAGCTATCATAACGTTTCAATGGTGCCGAGATTTTCGAATGTATTCTAATGATATTTTAACCGTTATTCAAAGCCTGAAAAAAAACATGAAATTAATTGCAACTGTTTTTGCGAACAGCAAGAATTTATCTTTTAAAGTATAAGATATAGTATGTGTTCATGGGAAGTTCCCTGTAGGTTTTGATTTCCTTTCGAGTTGTGTGTGATAATAAAAGCTATCTTTTTTGATTGAATTGTTTAAAATTTTGATTTTGTTACATCTGAAAGGTATTATAATATTTTTTTATATAATAAAAAATAATAATAAATCAGTTTTTGCAATTAAATCTGCATATTTGCTGTTCACTCCGCGTCACGTTTCTGGCTTAATGTCCAATTCATTCGCCTTCACAGCCATTCTACTTTGGAATGGCCTCCCAAAGACAGAACAAGCATCCACCTCCAAATTCTTTACAAGGAAGAGATATCGAACTTGTCTCACTGACCTCTTCTTTTTTTCTCACATGTGTACCATTGGTATTATTATTATGTGTATGTACTATGTGTATGTTTATTATTCCATAATTATTTATTAATGTATACGGCATTTATGTAATAAGTAGTATGTATGTTTATTTTTTTCATCTCTTCTGTTCGGAAAATTGAACTTTCATGTGAAGAAAGACGGGTGGAAAATAGCTTTTCCATCCCTTGGAAAGTAATTTAGTTTTAATTGCTACGATCAGACGTGGAGTTAATGATTATTGAGTCACATCATATTATTAAAATATACAAGCTTTCCATATTTTTAAGATAAGCTATGAAATGTAAAATCATACAATTTAAAATTGTTAAAAATTAGACCGACCGAAAAATAACAGCTGAATATATATTCGGCTGCCCGCCATACATTTCACTTCACTTCATTTTTTTTTTCATTTTAAATTGACACATTTTGTTTGTCTTTGACATTTTTTTTTTTACTTTGGTCGATTATTAACCAGGCGGAGGCGACATGGCGCGATTTTGTTGTTCATGAATCTTCTTACTCACTCCCACCTTTAGCTGTCACTCATAGCGCTCTCTCATGAGATAGCGCTATGAGGCAAAATTGAACCTGGAATATGACATAACCTGTGGTAGTTTTGATGACAAGGTTAAGGTTGCATTCTTATACTATTATTATTGTCTGTGAGAAAAATCGATCGATATTTGTAACAATTATTTGAAATATTTGATATCGTCCGCATTTTATGTAGTCTGTTGACTTCCGTGCTGTTACTGTCCTTCTAATCGTGTGTTTTATGTATACGTTGTTTTATTTATGTGTAACGACATTAAACAAACTGATATGTGATGTAAAAAATTATGATGTTTCATCTCTCGCCAAACAGTTAACTTTATTTATTTTTCCTCACAGTCAAAATGAAAAAGAGTATGTTTAACTCGAGTGAAAGCACCCATTTTACTCTCTAATTATTAGCCAAAACATCTCGAGTAAGATGGGTCACTTTCTCCCCTTGTATAACAATCTACTATTGTTTTAAATACCTATCAAGCTCTCACTTTTGCCCTTCTATCACTTCCTTCGCACCGCCAGCATATTTTCTGTACAGACCTATGGTTGACTGGAAGAGAATGCTTTTAGCATAAAGTCCGCCATATGTACCTTTTGTTTGTGCATGAAGTGTTTAAAATAAATAAATAAAAATGCGGCAATATGCTGATATTTACTGCAAAAACAGTATCGGTATCTTTTGATTGAGTTGGTTTAGAAGTTTGATTTTTTCACAGCTTAAACGGAGTGCAGAATTGAGTTGTTATAAATTTCAGCTTGATACTTCCACGCATTCCTAAGAAAAGGGGCAGGGACAGACAGACGGACGGACAACGAAGTGATATCTTATAAAGGTTCAGTTTTTAACCTTTTGAGGTACGGAACCCTGATAAAGTTAACTAATTTTTATAAAACTCGTAACGTTGGTATTACTGAAACACAAACGAATATGTAAATTGCAAATACAATAAATAAACAAAGCTCCTACTTGGTTTATTCATTGTATTTGCAATTTTACTTAAGACGCTTTTCCTGAGACACTCGTTTCAAGAAGATTAAAAATGCAATTTAGCAGATTTTATTTCAATGTAGGTGGGTTTCTTTGGAGTGTTTCGTGTCAAGGAAAGTTTTATTGGTAAGTTGGATTTGTATTCAAGGGGAAGAGGAACTTATGTAAGCATTGAAGATAAAAGTACAATAAAATGGTGTAAACAAGCGACGTAGATACTAAGAAATTATTACTACAAAAGTGAATCTTACAGTTACGAATAACTATTTGTACGTACCTCCGTGAAAAAATCATCATCATTATCAGCCAAAGGACGACCACTGCACGACATAGGCCTTCTTCAAAGTTTTCCACAGCGTCCTGCATCCTCGTTTGTTCATCTTGTCTTTCCAAACGTGAAAAAAAAGGTATGACGAAACCGTTCAGCCGTGTCTAACTTCCATAAAATTAATATTCTCCTTATGTGCTTACTCTTTTTAAGTGTTTTCTTGTGTAGCTGTCATTAGCCCTATAAGATTGCAAATACAACATTTCCATCTGTAAGCTTTTGCTATTTGCCTTCATTCTTTTACACAATTGCCTGAGTTACACACACAAATATCATAAGTGATTTTTCACATGAAGTCACATATGTCGGGAGTTTAATATCTTATGTGAAATGGCATGAAAAGTAATATTAGTCGCACAAAATATTACGTGCACATTAAAACTCTCATCGTGGGTTATTTGGAAACTCCAATTTGTGGAAAGTCTCATGTAACATTTTTTGTATAGAATAGAAATTAGGATGGACTGAACGTTAGCTGAATCATCAGAACTTAAAATAAGCCTTATGATAACTGCGTACAAATTATTTAACCTTTCCCGCTCATGGTGAGTTCAACCAACAAGAAGGTTTGGCAAAGTGACGATAAGGCTGAGGACGAATCATGTCTAACTCTGAGGTCTAAATGTCATAAAGTATCTTATAAACAAAGTGGGTTATTGACTCTCACCAACATACGAGTAGCTAGCAAGGTAGACAAATAAGCTACTTTAGTAGCTTACGCTGCTCTAGTCAACTTCTTTGAAAAACGGGTCGAAGGATATAACTTTTATTGTCACTCGGTGCTAGATTAAAAGGACATGTATCTTTGCCTGGTTTTATTTATACGCTTCGTAATTAAAACAATACAATAGACCCTAAATAATTTAAACCTTAAAAACGGAAACCCTGTAAGAAGAGTTATGATAAAAACACAAAAAAAAATTAAAATAAAAAATATGAAATTTTTGTTGGATGTGTTAGTCGATATATGTATAATGTAATTTTATCAAATGCTTGAGGTTCGACTATAGAATAATGATCAATTTGATAATAATTACTATGAATTAACATTTTTCACTTGTGAAAAGTTACTCAAAGAGAAAAGTTGTGTTCATAACTATTTATCTCAAACACACACCCGTAAAGTAAAGTTTAACAACGTTCACATACATTGACATTTAAGATATTTGTAACATCACAGTTGCGGGCGAAGTCTGATGCACCATTTTTGACATTTCGCGTAGATAATTTCAATTTTATGATTTTCCAATTCATTAAATATCATTTTAACTTATGTAGCTTGTATGTTTAATAAATCTTAAAAAATATCTGTAATTTTTAAGCTTCGTTCGAAAATTATTCTCGATCAATAAATACACGTTAACACTAATTTTGTTACGGCATTTTTCGAGCGCCACCTGGTGGTTTTATAGGAAACTATGTCGAGACTTCCGACACAGAGGTCTGTGGCTTCGGCTAAACTGCAAACTTTTATTGTTAGCTGAAATAAATGGGCTCGCGCGAGGTGAGAACGACTGGTTTCATTAAGACTGTTACAATATATCTTTATCTACTGGTTTAGAAAACCTTTGAGATAAATTTGTTGTTACTGTACCATATGGGTGCAGAAATGTTATTTTGTGAGCTTTGTGTAACTTTGTTGGAACATTTATTTGTAATGTAATTTGGTGTTTGATTGAAATAGGTACTACGCTCATACGTACATAATACACTGAATATACAAATGACTACGAACATACTTATTCTGCTTTTAGTATCATCTGGCTGCTTTTATACTGAGATGGCTGGCTACTATGTAGAGTCGGCTATCTTCAATTTTTAAGGTTCCGTAGCCGAATGGCCAAAAACGGAACCTTTATAGTTTCGTCAAGTCTGTCTGTCTGTCTCCGTCCGTCATCACACTTTTGAAATTTGGTAAGAAGATGTATCCTTTTGACCGCGTTACGATTCTTATTCAAGAAATAATAAATGATGATATTTAATAAGGGCTCCCATACATAAAATTAAAACCAATTTTTATTTGTAAAACCCATGCGTGTGTCTATAGATAGCTCTTTTAAAATGACATGTAGGTTCTTCAAACCATTTTCCTTTATAGTCTAACGTTTGAGAGATAGACGCTTCCAAAGTAGTAACATGGGTGCCCCCCCCCCATAAAATTCTAAACTAAGCGAGTGTAAACTTTGAAAAAAAAAGTGTAATGTAGATCTTAATAAATACTGTGGATGGACAGGATCAAACTAGTAGTTTTTGAGATATAGCACAGTTTCAACAACCGCAGATATAACTTTGTTCTTCATACAAACACTATGAAAAACAAAGTTATATTTGCTGTTAACAAAATATTGTAGAATTTTACTAAGTGGAGGTCTGTCTATCTGGTCGGTGGACATCCACACCGCGTCTTAAGTCGAAGGGTCGCCAATGTAGAACTTTTCTACACCAACGGCAATCAGTTCTTCACGCTATATGCCCTTCCTATTGCCACTTGAGCTTACTGATTCTCAGACCAATGTCCGTTACCTTAGTACTACTACATATCTCCGCAATTCTGATTCGATCTCTTTGAGAAACGCCAAGCATAGGCCTCTTCATAGCTCGCTGTGTAATTTTGAGCTTCCTTATACGAGGGTCAAACTGAAAGTTCTTAGAAAATCAAAAACTGATTACATTAGCCAGTTATTAGTTTTATTATATCTTTTCAAAATATTGTCCATTGACGTCAATACACCGCTGCATGCGATGGAACCACTGGAAAAAGCACTTTGCCCACTCGTCCTTAGGGGTCTCTTCAATGGCATCGCGATACGCAGCCACCGCTTCTTCAGCATTCATAAACCGCTTTCCTTTAAGTTTTTCTTTAATTTTTGGAAATAAATAAAAATCACAAGGCGCGAGGTCGGGGCTATACGGCGGGTGACCCAGTAATTCAACGTTTGATGTCGCCAAATAGTCGATCGTTCGCTTGGCGGTGTGCGACGTGGCGTTGTCGTGGTGAAGGAGGATCCTACTGCGAGGTCGTTTCTCTCGAACTTTTTCCAAGACAAGTGGCAAACAATTGGTAGTGTACCATTCTGCAGAAACTGTTTTTTGATCCTCTAACACAATTGTTGCGAAATGACCTATCCTTCCAAAGAACGAGGCCACCATTTTTTTTTACCGCACTTCGATCACTCTTCACTTTAGTTGGCAACTCCTCGAAAGGAAACACCCACTGAGCAGATTGTCTTTTGGTTTCAGGATCATAAAAGTAAATCGAGCTTACGTCACCTGTTAGTATGTCGAACACAGCATTTGAGTCACCTCCGTTAAATCTTTCAATCATTTTACGGCACCAATCCACACGATGGAGTTTTTGAGCCTTAGTCAAATTATGAGGTATCCACCGGGCGCAAAGCTTCCTGACCGCTAAATGTTCGTGGAGGATTTTGTACACTTGACTCATACCGATGCCTAAGCTTGTCCGAATCTGCTGATAGGTCACTCTTTTGTCAGTCTCTATCATACGCCGCACAACACAGATGTTATTTTCAGTCGTCGCCGTAGAAGGCCGTCCCTCACGTACATCATCAGTGAGATTAGTGCGACCACGTTTGAACTCATTAAACCAGTTGTAAACAGTCGCACGAGATGGGGCTTCACGTGAAAGGCCAATCGTAGTCTATCATAACTTTCTTGTTGACTTAAATGACATCGAAAGTCATAAAAAATCATTGCACGAAAATTTTCTCGTGTTAAATTCATGTTGACGTGACACAGACAATTTTCAATTTGCCGCCAAATCGTAAAACAAATGACAAATAAATGAAATATATACTCAGTAATATTGGCAAAGAGTTCTATTTTCAAATTTTAGAATATTTTTTTTATTATATTGTTTATAAGTGGCCAGTTCTAAGAACTTTCAGTTTGACCCTCGTATGGCCCATTGTAAGAGACCATGTTTCGGATCCGTCTTTATTTATACATAATTTTTGGTAGTATGGTAGCATACCAAAGCTAAGCAACCTACGGCGCGGTCGTGTTTGGATGGGTGACCAGTCCGACCATATAAGTTACGTACATCGCGAGCATCTCCGTACTTCAGAAGGCATGTTATGCCGTTGGTCCTGGCAAATATCGGTTGATATTAGTCGTTAAGCATAGCCAGAGACCTTTTGGGCGGTTTGATAGCATCTGACAGCAGGGTTAGTCGCTTGCCTTGCAAACACCCCTCCACCAACTCGCACTGACCACGGTGGAGTATGACTCAAACTACCTCATAATTGAGGTAAGGCGTTTGCCCAGCAGTGGGATGTTACAGGCTAACTATACTTTTATTTGACTTTAAACCGACTTCAAAAAGAAGGAGGAGGTTGCTTGAGGGACTATCATACATTCTAATGTAAATATGGTTCCTTATATTCCGGTTCGGTGAAACAATACGAATTTTGAAGGCTTGACTATTTTTTTTATTTATAGTTCATCACTTCTGAAAATTACTGACATGTTCTTTCTGAACATTATTAAGTAGTATCGATGTGATTGAATCCGACGGTGAACTAATAAGAGTAGAATTCATGAAGCTTTGCACAAAAGTTGATTCGAGTCATCTTGTTTGAACATCAAAAATGTTTTTAGCTTTATGCAAGTAAGTAAATAATTTCATTTAAAATAATGTGCAGTGAAACGTGGCTAAGACCCGATTTTACCAACGTCATATAAGAAATATTCGTCGAATATAATAAAAACAGGCCAAGTGCGAGTCAGACTCGCACACTAAGGGTTCCGTGCCAACTTTAACTGAATAAGACATAGTATTTGTATGAATAACACACATATTTTTCAAAATTTACACTCGCTTAGTTTAGAAGTCAGATGGGGGGGCGCCCTTTTTACCACTTTGGAAGCGTCTATCTCTCAAAACTTTAGACTTTTAGAGAAAATGGTTTTAGAAACGTTGATTTCATTTGAAAATCTATTCATGACCCTACACGCATAGGTTTGACAAAAAAAATGGTTTTAGTTTCATGTAAGATATATAATTATTTTTTATTTATTGTATGAGAATCGTAAAGTGGTTAATAGGATACGTCCACCTACAGTTTCAACTGTGTAATACCAATAGTTTCAGAATATAGAGGCTGTGACATACGAAACAAAATAATTGGATTCGGTTCCAGTTAAAAAAATAATATTTATTACAAGTTAATATTAATTACAAATGATTCAACATCATTTCTTGGTAACAAGTTAATTATTTTTTTATGATGTCCTACGCTGTGGGTGGGTTGACTCTCCCTCTCCAAATTTGAAGTACGGGGTATGTCTGAACTAACCTTGGATCTGAAAAATTGCACTGCAATATAAGTCAGCATAATAATAATAATGCATATGATGCTAGCATATTGTATGTAGTTGTGCATCTCTTCTATTTCTAAATCTTCGATTTGTCGTATTTAATGAAGTTTCATTTCTATTTTTTTAGCATCATAGGTTAATTCAATATCTGTAACTTTCTCTGTTTTATTTAATTTCATATCTGCTATTATAATTTTAGCGTTTGATTCTTTCGTTGAAAATCTTTTTATACCTGTGTCAGAAGTCTCGACATAGTTCCGTGTAAAACCACCAGGTGGCGCTCTAAAAATGCTGAGACAAAATTGGTGTTTTCGTATATTTATTGATTGAGAAGAATTTTTGAATGATGCTTAAAAAACTACAAATATTTTTTAAGATTTATTAAAGATATAGCTACGTAAGTTAAAATGATATTTGATGAATTAGAAAATCATAAAATTGAAATTGTCGACGCGAAATGTCAAAAATGATGCATCTGCGGGCGTAGTCTGATGTATCATTTTTGACATTTCGCGTCGACAATTCCAATTTTATGTTTTTCTAATTCATCAAATATAATTTTAACTTACGTAGCTATATCTTTAATAAATCTTAAAAAAATATTTGTAGTTTTTTAAGCATCATTCAAAAATTCTTCTCAATCAATAAATACACGAAAACACCAATTTTGTCTCAGCATTTTGCGAGCGCCACCTGGTGGTTTCACACGGAACTATGTCGAGACTTCCGACACAGACTTCGCCCGCTGATATGCTCAGATCACAATTTTCTCCATCTAATAAATAAGCTCCTTGACATTGCTGATTCAATTGCCTTAGTTAAAATATCTTTATACAATACAATTGGCTTTATGTCTAATTGATGTATGACCGTCCATCATCCTTCGATGATACGAGTAGCCTCTAGTTCAACAAATATTACATGCTCGTTTACTTTGGATAAAAAATATTTTTTGTTTTAATTCAAAAATTAAATCTCTATAACTATCTTTTTTTTACATTACCTAATTCTACTAACAAATTATTAAATTCTCTGTTGTCTTCACATTCTTGTTTTAAACTACTTTTAATTATACTCCAGTCAAAATTATGGGCTATCATTGACACAATGAAGGCGGCTTTACCGTCTAATTTTCCTAAAAATAACATAACATTTTGCGGAGTGCTTCCGCCTGCAACTGGTAAATATTGTTTTGCACTATTTAAATAATTGTAAATTGTAAAAGCGTCTCCATTATATGATGGGACGAACTTAATTAAAACGCTAGGATCTTTATTAGGCTGAATGGCCCACTACTCACACAATTATTATTATCACACTTATATTTATATACAAAAGTCGCATGCTTGAGGAGAGGAATTTAGGATACAAAAGGAGAATGCGTATTAGGTACTCACAGCGTTTGCAGCACGATGATGAGGCCGGAACGACGAAACATTATTTTGATGTATTTGTATTTGTTGGAACCCTTGTGTTCTGAGTGACTTGAGAGTCAGAACGAAGATCTTGAGCGAATATGGGTTACTTGCCGATACTCTAGAACTCGGAGATTTCGCGAACTATTAAGGGCCTCACGTTGGGCGCCAAACAAAATAATTGGATTCGGTTCCAGTTAAAAAAATAATAATTACAAGTTAATATTAATTACAAATGATTCTAAAACTAAGCACAAGTCGCGGGACTTGTGTGATATTGTGAAGTTGTGGAGTAGATATGTCGTCGTTTACTGGACGCAGCCAGCTTTTATACTACTTGGTGGCCTACGCCTTGCTATTGTTTGTTGGATATTCTTTCGTAGAAGCTAATTATATTTCTTGGTAACAAGCTAATTATATTTTTATGATGTCCTACGCTGTGGGTGGGTTGACTTACGGACGGACAAACAGACTGACTTGACGAAACTATAATGGTTTCGTTTTTTGCCATTCGGTCATGGAACTCTTAAAACACCTTATTTGAAAACATCACCTATTTGTCAGCAATAATTTATGTAAATGTTAATTTAAAATCGGTCGTTTTGTACTTATTCAGGCGGATATCTGACGTTAGTAAAACCTTGCAGCGAGACAACAAATTCTGCCATTGAATAAAAGTAAATGATACTTTCAAGGACACGCCATGTCGTTAAGTCTATTGTTATTAATCACTTAGGCCCATGTTTAGAGCTTAGTATCAGGCAATAATTACGTCATTACAGTAATCCGACAACACAATCAGCTTAATGGCAGTAAAAGTAATATGCCCATGAGTCTCAAATCCGGAGCTAGAGGGTCTACTCTGTAAATGGCGGTGACAATAGGTACAATCGATGGCACCTGCCTTATCAGTTATAGGGCCAAAATCGTCTCGTTTTTAGGGTTACGTAGCCGAACAGCAAAAAACGGAACCCTTATAGTTTCGCCAAGTCTGTCTGTCTGTCCGTCCGTATGTCAGAGCCATTTTATTCTGAAACTATAAACATCACACTGTTAAAATTTGGAAGAAAGATGTATCCTGTTAACCGCTTTATGATTTTTATACAAAAAAATAAAAACATATGATATTTGGGGCAAAAAGGATTACATGAAAATAAAACCTATTTTTTTTTATTCATACCTATGCGTTTGGGGTGTCTAGTCTTGTCTAGTTCTATCTATGACTTTTAAAATGACATAGAAGTTCCTAAAACCATAATCTTTTTAAGTCTAACGTTTGAGAGATACTCGTAAATGCTTCCAAAGTGGTAAAATGGGCGTCCCCCATTGTAAATGAGATTTTTTCAGCTTTATAATATTAGTATAAATTGCTTAGTATGAAATGACGTGCCATATTTTCTTATTATTTGTCGGTGAGTGCTTCTTGTCAGTGGTGGAACAGGCCTCTAGGGTAAAAAAAACTATAAATAGCATTACACAGTGGGCCCCCTAGGGCTATCGCTAATCAGATATTTGCCAGTCATTGCCTGGTCCCGGGCGACACATCAGCCTAACCTATTTATCTCGCTTAGTTCAATTTGTGACGTCCCCGTAACATGACTTGCAGTGGCCAGAATGTTAGGAAAAATAAGGAAAATGAAGGTCCTATTAAAGCGTTTTAACGTTGAAACCAACACAGCTTATTTGTTTGAATCTTATATCGAAGTCACACGAGCCATAAATACACTCGAAATCACTCTTTTTTGAAATAAGCGATTTTGGTGCGTAGTGTTATTAATTCAAAGTCGTAGTTAATTAAATAAAGGTTTATTAAAAGCGAGAAAGATTTTGTTTTCCTATTAACAAGCTTAATAGTGTGTACACTCGTTTAAAAAAAAAGTATATTTTCGAATGCATACTAAGGAAAGAAGCCAAATGAATAAGAAATACCTTAATAAATATCATTAAAAAGTCTATTTCGTGTCACGCTCTGCGGCGGTGGTGGTGAAGTTCGATTTTCCGTCTATGCTGATTGATATTTCATTCCGGTTTGGCCAATGAACGTTTATTGGTGTGGATTCATCAGCAGGTTAAATGTTTATTTATTCAAAATTTGTGTGTAGGTTTATTTCATTTAATAATACATATAAAGTATCTTAATTGTATTATCACGCAAAGATTCTACAAAAAAAAACGATAAACACACATTTACATTATTTATGAGCAACATTCATGCCATCTGTTCATGAAAACTACAGTAGCTATATTTATAATATATTTATATCTAACTCGCTATTAACCTTTTATTACGTATTACTTATCTATTCATATAAAATAAATATTTTCTATTGGGCTACCAAACAAATATGAATCCGTAGCAAGCGTTGGTGAATCGTTTCGTAGCGTACTCGACCAAACGCTACGCTTTCTTGGGTCATAGGCAAGACTTCAGAATCAAATAAATAAGTGATTTCAAAAATAAAGGAGTTCACAAGAAGTTTTCCTTAGTAATCCTTAGTTAATAAAAGAGTTGGTGTTTCCACTGTCTCAGGCATATTAAGTGGTACGAAGTTTACGACCTCCTAACGAGTATAATAAGATAATACTTAACCGTTTTCATCTCGTAGTTTTTCCTCGTTAGGATTAAATTAACTTTGCATTTACATAGTAGTTTTTGCTTACAGTATAAAAGGCCCTAGTTAATAAAATATTAAGGCCATTTTCACCTTGCTCTCATTTTCCTATTTATAGATTATCAGAATTTCAGTGTAACAAAGAAAATAGGGACATGTTTTTTTGCAAATAAATATTATTCTATTCCATTCTAAATGCGCGTGAAAATATAAACCGTATATGAATGTGTGTAGTTATTACCGGCACTTGTACAAAAATATCAATATTACATGATTTTCAGATGAATTAAGTTAAATTGATACTAATCGCTTTCAATAACGACCCCCGAATAAGATAACAAAAAGGCTTCGTTACGACCCAGGCGCCTCTGATTGCAAGGTATTAATTTACTTTTCCTTTAGGGTGTGTGGTCTTGCTGTAAGCGAAGTACATACTTTTCAGAGTTGGCAATAATTTGAAGTTAATCTCGGCACATTTACGCTAACCACCGAAACCATACCACATTGCCTCAGCCGCATGCTACTGTATAAATATTTAATATTTATTATCTCATATTGCTGGCGAGCGGGTTGATGTTTAAAATATACGTAGAAATGTATATATGTTCCTAAAAGGATATGTTTGAAAGCGGCTACAGCATTAATGCGCGAGTTAAGATAACGATCGTGCTCGTTTTTTAATTAAGTTATACTGCTTAAGATAAGTTAAGATAAGATGATAATTTATTGTCTTAAAACTGTGTACAATAGTTGTGATTTAATAAAATAATGTTTCAACAGTTTACCCATTTCGGGCATACAATAATGATGAAGATGCAGTCTAAATAGATAAAATAATAACATAATTTTAATCAGAAATAATAATTGTATTAAATAGTCAATGCTTCAGAATGTTTTAAACACTCACAGTGTCATATTTCATACTCATAAAGGTGAAATAAGAAACCAAAAATTTGCGCACGGGCGGGACTTGAACCAGCAACCTTTTGGCTGACCGGGCCAAACGCTCTTACCAATTGAGCTACCGTGCTGTCAGTCCGACCCTGCGAAACTTGTGGTCTCTTATGAAAACGTCAATTGCGTGCCAAAAGGTTGATGGTTCAAGTCCCGCCCGTGCGTAAAATTTGGTTTCTTATTTCATGTTTATGAGTTTGAATAGTTAATTTATAAATTATTAACATATTCATCAAGCGTATAATAACATTTTAGAAGCAACCATTCCTACTTGCTTCTAATTCCTGGTACTGTTCGCTTTTTGTCAATATATAACAATAATAATTGCTAAAGAGTAGAGAGGTGAAACCAACTGTAAGTAAGAGATTTTAGGAAAGGTCTGATAGATAATAATGCAATATCTTCGCTGGCAATGAGGCTGCACCACAAAGGGCTGGTGTTCGTCAGAGACCTTTATTCGGCACAAGAGACAAAATCAGCCCCCGATTGCCTGACGCCATATCCCATAGGATATTGAACTTATTTTCGACTCTACCCGTCTTTGTCATTCATGCCAGTATTGTGACGCGAGAGAATGCGATGGTTGGCACCGTGCCGAAAACTATGCCATCAATAACCGCTAACTGTCACACGGAAATAAGAAATTGGTAACTTGTAGGATGGATACAATCATATGTAACATACAATACATTTTAAAAGATGGCATAGTAAACTAATTAATTAAAAATATTTTGTTAATTTTCTCAAACTGCGATACTGAAATCACTGATGTTCACGTATTAGACTGTAATTAATTAGAGAAATAATACCTGAAGATTGTGCAAAACGTTCTACCTTTAGCCACTGTTTACGTTCAGGAAAATGGCCGCATCACGTTTGTGGTACGCAAGTTAATTTTTTACTTTAATAAGCTTCTGCTGAAATGATACTACGCATCACTGGCCATTATTAAACAGTTCCATTGAACATTTGTATCTTCAATTACAATCTGCTTTATTAAATAACCCCTAAGCTATAAAATACGCTTGAATATCGCCGTCTCCTTCGGACAAGTTCTGTGTGTGTGTTCTTAACTTTATTGCCAGACGATTTTATTAGTACTTACTGTTCTCCACCTGTGGCTATGAAGCCTTTCCACAACAATACAGCTTCCGATCAATCACAGGAACAAATCTTTCGCACCTGTTTCCTTCGCTTTGGACGAGCGAGATGAATGAAAATCTTTGATTACTTAGTATTTAGTCACAAAAATAGATATGTTGGTAAGCTAAATAATTTTGTTTGTGTTTTCTAGCACTTAGTCATCCGTATCCAAACACATGCACGACACAGAAATCGGATTTGGATGAGATCTATTCAGGAATTGAGATACGGAATCGGATTCGGATAAGTACGAATTCAAAGCGCTCTACAAATATTTCACGGTCAATATAGAAATAAATAAATAAAGTATATTGTCTGGGTGATGTGGTACCGTAGTTGTATCTGATTTCCATAACACAAGTGCATTAGCAATTTACTTTGGGATTAGAGCAATTTATGTAATTGGTGTCCAATATTTATTTATTTTCAGAATATTTTTTTTCACTCTTCTCATGACCGGTCCCTTCGCTCTAGTAGCTCTCTTCAAATATTCACTCCCTGTCACACTTCTGGCTTTATGTCCAATTCCTTTACTCTCACAGCCATTCGACTTTGGAATGGGCTTCCAAAAAGTGTCCAAACATCCACCTCGAAATTTACCTTCAAAAAGGCATTACGAACACTTTATAGGGACGAACTCACTGACCCGTCTCATTGACATTAATTTATCTATGTGTACCATATTATGTATATTTAAATGATGTGTATGTTTATATAATAAATATATTATTTCATTATTTTTATATAATCGTATATAAGTAATAGGCAGTATGTTTGTTTATCATTGTATTATAGTTATCTCTATCGCTATTCTCTTCTCTTTTATTGCCTCTATAACTTTACTTGCACCGCCTGTATATATATTTTTCTCTGTCCTGACCTATGGCATTAAGTCCGCCATATGTACCTAAAATTTTATGTTGTGTGCATGAAGTTTTTAAACAAATAAAATAAATAAATAAATTTTATTACATTACAAATTGATTATTGTCTAAACGAGATTTTATATTACCAGTAGAAGGCATGACAAGGACGTATGCAAATTAATTAAAAATAATTGATTTCCAATGAATTGAATATTAAAATATTGTGGATCATTTATTACTTTATAACGAAGTTAAGTAAATTTCCATTTCCATTCCCAGAAAATAAGGCATGTTGACTTATTGCCTCGTTATTGTATTAAGGTAAATAACTACACAAAGGGCCGCTACAGTTCTGTCATTGAAAATAACAGCTTATAAAGTTAAAATAAAAGTTAATTATTAAATCATAAATTAATTGCCGAGATTAGGTACTAGAAGTATAAATTCATTTTATTGTAATAAAACAGAAAAACGAAAAATCTGCTTTTTCAGACATAGCCTTAAAGCTCATAAAGTTATGCCAGCGAGCATAACTTTTAAAACAGCCCATTCTTTTACTTTGAAAAGTCGAACAACTCTTGAAAATGTTTGATATCACAAAATCTATGGTATTTAACAATAGATATTTTTCATGATGGAAAGCGGCTCCCGAAAATAGGTAAACGCAAACATATTATCGCACATCATTCTCATTGAATTATAATAAAATACATTAAACTTGAGCTGGCGTGCCGTATCAACAGAGGAATATGCACGCCTTTTAAATAGAGGTGGGGAAATTGTCGATAGTTTTCTATCGATATACAAACAAGTATCAGGCACTAGAGTTATGAGACTGTTGCTATTTAAGTATTATTAACCTCACCTCAAAAGGTTTTTAGAGGGGAAAGAGAGGTCCTGCGTATATCCTTCTGCAGTATATTTTAACGCTTCATATGTAGAACTGGAATACTAGATAGTGTGGTAATGATTTTCATGTTCAAAGTCACTAATCTAAACGTAATGTCTTTCTGGTATCCGACCTTGGCGGCCAATATCCACTGAGATTGGCCATTAACGCGCAGTCACACTAAATTACTTAGTTAATGAATCACCTTTTTTTCTGAATTTCAGCACTATTTATCAAAAGTGCGCTTTTATATATTTTGTGCAAGTGCTATTTTTTTTTATCTAACCTACATCATCCCACTGCTGGGCAAAGGTCTCCGTCAAATTTTTCCATGTCTCTACTTCGGAATACCATTTGCATTATATTTACACCTCACGGTGCTTCGGCTGCCAAACGTTCCTTTAATAGCCTCTAAATCACTATCGTTTCGGCGCCGGCGCTTCCTTTCTACATGTTAGACAAATTGACAGGGAATTTCGTTTAAACCCGTCCATAGATTAGGCAGACGATAAGGCCGTCTACTTTAGATTGATGGTCTTGATTCCAGCGTTTAGACGGTTTTACCCGGGTTCGTCTGTAGAGGTCGTTTTCTTTACTACCCGACTGTAACAGAAGGAGGCATTGTTATCAGGCTTGTATGAATTGAACCTAATCCAAACACACAGTTACTGAGGTTCTAAAATAGGCATTGAGGTTCCGTGACAAAGGTTGATTATTACGCAGCACGATAGTCTGAGAGAAAAATAATAATTAACAAACTCATACAGCGTCTATTTTGTATACAGGGTCTAACAAAACTAGTGATCGATAGCCAACGGTAGGAATCTCTAAATTACTATGATCACGCTTACCAAATTTGGTCCAAAAATACAGGCTAGTTTCTGAGATAATTAACAAAACATCCGCGGGTTTTAGAAGTGATAAAAGACACCATTTACAGCTGTTTTTGCACTACTACACTGACAAATACGCACACCAACAAAAATAACTGACTACGCAAGCACAGAGATCAACATTCGGTCAGTGCCCATCGAGTATTACCAGTAGCATAAAGAAAATTGCACGAATTATACGAAAAACTTATTATGTAGGTAAACAATTGAAATTTGGCGATTACCTTTGATAAAAAAAGATACGTAAGTACTTTACTGACGTTGTAAATGTGCAGTATTATTCTGAATAAAAACAAACAGAAATTGAGTTTTAATTGTACAACTAGTAGTTTAAATAAATAAATAATTTTGTGAGTTACCTCAGAATCCATAAATTGTTGACATTCTTTAAAAAGGAATTGTTTCAGTAAGATTAATATCGTTTAAATTTCAAAATGTATTTGGTAAATTTAAATTAATAGCACCAGTAATTATTATCATTTTATTTTAAAAAGTAGTACGTATTCACGACTTTTGTATTCCAATTTTTACTCAAATCGTGAATTTTTTTCATACCAATAGCAACCCTTTTTCCTAAGTTTTTCTCTAATAGAAAGATTCAAAGAGCCGCTAGCACAAACGCACATCTAAAGTAAGCCCTTATTCAATGGCATACGGTTCGGCAGATTTATGTCGGCAAGGCGGCTCAAAAACGTCAAAGACACCGCCGCCGGCGCCATCGCCAGGTACCTATTCCGCTTCTGTTATGACTACATGGAGGGTGACAACGGTTTCATAAAGTATTAGCTATTATCCCAAATTTAATTATTTTATGTTAACATTAATGTGGAGGTGTATTTAAACAACTAAGAATAAAAACTTCGTTGTTTTTAAAAATGTTGGATTACATCGTTTTATTTAGGTTTTAAATTTAAGTACGTGTTTAAGTTTTGACGGTTATTTACGTTCGATTGAACATAATTGATTAGGAAAAGTTGAGAAAATGGTTACTTACTCAACTTTCTTGATTCTTAAGCAGTTGACAAGTAGATAGTGTCCTGAGGCATGCTTATTATGTAAGACCCATCATCCACTTCATTATTATTTTTTGACATACAAAAATGTAAAGGGTTTAATTTCGACTTCCTTACGAGAACACGTTTAAAAGCGCAAACCTTAAAACAAAGTTGCGCTTGAATAATAGTCTTTGAAAAACCTCATTTTTGTATTAAAATACTAGACAAGCAGCATGGACACACTACACTCACTGCTACTGCCTACGCGCCACGCGTCGCGTCGGCATAAGTCAATCGCCACAGTTGCTTCGAACTTCAAAGTTCGAAAGTCGTCAGTCTCATCTCGAAATTGTAACAGTAAAGTCCTGTCATTGGGATACCATATCGTTACATGAACATCGACTATTTGTGTATGGTAATGTACGAGTATTACCATGACATGATGCAGACTGCAATTGCGCTGAAGCTTCGCGCAAGTACGCCGGGATCTACGGTGTTACGCAGCGCCCGCCTCAAACCTGACTGCGATGGGGGTGTGTGTGGCATCCTCAGGCGTACCGAGAGGCACACATACCACTTTCCCCAGGTGCAGGGGCTGAAGCCGCAGGACTTCGAACGTCGTCGTGCCCAGTTGCGAGTGTATCTAGCAGCGGCTGAACGGCAAGACGTACTTGGACTTCCTGCAGAACACCCTAGAGGAGCTGCTGGCTGACGTACCTCTACATCTTTGCGGGGATTGTACTTCCGGCAGGACGGAGCGTCGACCCACTTCGATCGCGACGTACGTACATACCTAACGAACTAGTCCGGGCTTTGCTGGCCCGGTACCCTAGTCAGCGCGTTCTCCCGACCTTACTCCACTGGACTTATTTGTTTGGGGTAGTATTATGAACTTGTTTACAGTGACGATACGCATCACATCGATAGCTTAGAAAAAATACGCCAGCGGATTGTAAATACCTTAGAAATTGTTAAAAGTGATTAGAGACAAGTGTGCGTGAAAACATTATAAAAAGGGCAGTGTAAGCAGTGTTACGTGTGAATACCTAAGGAGGACACTTTCATATCTTTAAGTACTGTATTTTTTTGTAAAGGACATCATTTTTTTGGGCCTAAAATACGTTAATATTTAAAAAGGGCCATATTTAGTTGTGGATTACTTATAAACTTAAATACTTTCATTCAACATTATTTTTAGATTTTTTAATACGCCCGTTTTCTTTTTGAAAACATTTTATTATTCATGAAAATGCATCGAACAGAACGTTGATTTATACCGTTTTTGACATTTGATTTGCTGGCACTAAAATATGACAGATGTCAATATTTACGAAGAAGTGGATGGAACCAAACCAGCGTTTTGTTCGTCGAATTTAAAAATAATTTAAGAGTAAAAATCTTTGTTTTAGGATAAGTATCAAGCTGATTGTAAAGTGGACATTTTCTCTTTTTGGATTTTTAATGTAATTTAAGTAGCTTCGAATTCGTTTTCTCAAAAATAAACAAAATAAAATGTTTCTATAACTGTAAACAAAACGCACTTACTGCGGACAGTGTTGCAACTCTCTGCTGCACTTGCCAGTAACAAAAGATTTAGATTGAAAATCAAAACAAAACCCATATCGAAAAATTAACAAAAATGTGTGTTTTTTGTTTGTATGAATTTATTCTTTCATTTGGTGTATCATTTGTTTCTGTTAGTTAATTTTTTTTTAAGCCCAACTCCCATACAAAAAAAATATTGTCCTTTAGTGTTAATTTGTGTAAATACTTTCTAAGTTAGTGTACTTTTTTATTTAATGATTTATCAAAAAATTAATTCAGGTAAAAATTAAGTTACGCTAAAATTTTTTAATGCTTTTTAAACAAATCATCCTAAAATAAAGTTAATGTTTTAGCCTTAATTTCTCGGTTATATCAATAACACTAACGTGCCAGTCTTAAGGTTGCTTAAGTGTGATTGTAAGTCATAATAAATTATTAAAGTTATCACGCATTTTTTTTTATTCCAATCTACCTATGCTACACCTCATTTTGCTAATGGAAAAATACAAATAAAACTAAGGTAAACTTTAATTTGCTAATCAAAGCCTAATTGTTTCTTATCAAACATTTAATTTCTAAAAGTTTTTACTTTTGGCTGTTTGTTAATTTAATTGCCATAGGCTTGACTTTCATAATACGATGGTTTTAAGTAGGTAGGATCATTTAGATTGACCTAAAGGAAATCATGAAAAGTAAGTATGTAAATCTGTCACTGCACTGGTAAACTAAATGAGTAGCCTGGGGTCCTACTCTGAATGCATGATTTTGACTCTAGCCGTCACGCTCGCTCGCACTATCATGGTATCACAAATGAAAGAGACGGCTCGAGTAAAAACATGTCATTGATAACAAAGTAGGTACCTTATTTTTTGTCACGCTCGCTCGCGCAGACTTGGTAGAAGAAATGACAGAGACGGCTTGAGTGACAAAGCTCGGCCATACAAAGTAGTTATTTCTAGCCTTCTCGACCATCCACACACACAGCTGTTAGATGGCCTTACTTATATCATCTAACAGCTGTGTGTGTGTAAATAGCGTACAGTGCTCCTTGAATTAATTTGAACAGTGTGCGTGTAACTGTACAAAATCTGTGGGTTGAAGCCTGTGTGTGCGTAAGTAAACGACAGCATGTTTTCTTAATTAATTGAATTATTTTGTTTGAAAACATAACTTTGAAAAATCACTATAAAACATATGTCAATATTTTGTCATCGTATTCAGTATCATGTATAGATACCCCCCGTTAGCTATCGATCACTAGTTTTGTTAGACCCTATATATATTTTTACGATGCGTATTATTTATCAACACATCAAGGGTATAAAGCAGCTATACTCAACCTGTGGCCCACCGAGCCTTTTTGTGTGGCCTGCTAGCGTGACCCAAGACCTCATGAGAGACTCGCCAGGAATCTTGGCATGGAGGGACTTGAGTATCAAAATTTTCGCGCTCGCTACGTGCGCGTTCACGTAACGATTTCACACCTTTTAGGCATAATAGATGACAAATTTTTAGGCACTCTCTACATTCGCGCTATAATTTTACTGGATTTGCCGCCGTCTGATCTTATGGACTTCCAATATTTTTGCTTTCGCGACGCTCGCATGTATGATGTATTTACATTGATGTTTATATTTATATGTGTACTGTTCATAAACAGATTTCGGGCTGTTTGTCTGTCTTTTCTCGGATGAAAAATCAATTTAAATTAACTTCAAAAAAATATCTATGTGAAAAAGTGACTTCAAAACCAAATGCACTAAAAAGTCCTAAAAACTCTTGACTCTTTAAACGACAGGAATACATTTTAGGAGAACAATTTCATTTTGGAGTTGGTGCTCTTTTAGATGATGCATGAGATGGTCAAATTGATGGCACCGACTCCATAAAGAAATTGCTTGCCTAAAATGAATTCCTTTCTTTTAAAGAGTCAAGAGTTTATTTAAAACTTTTTAGCGCATTTTGGTTTTGCAGTCAGTTGTTACTTTTTTTGTTAAAAGTTTATTTTATTTGTTTATTTTTAGTGATTTTGAAGGCTGAGGGGGAGGGAGTTGCATCTTTAACTCTGTTCTTTAATAAGCTACAAATTACCTATAATAAGACTGTCATTATAATAACTGAAAACATCAAACATCAGCTCAGCTCTACACAATGTTGACTATCAGACGTAACAACATGTCAAAAATAAGATTCTAGTACCTAAAAACACTTAACAAGATATATATAATTGATATAAGTTGTACCGTGATACCTCCCTCCACGCGTTTCTGAGAAAAAGAGTAGGGACAGACGGACGGACAACGCAGTGATCCTACCTAGTCAGGTCATAAGTTCTGTCAGATGTGTAATATAAAATAATTTAGACATGATTATTATTTATGTTACCAATTATATAGCAAAATGAACTTAATAAAACATAGATTAATATGGTAATAAAGTTTATTCAAAATGACCCCCCCCCCCGCGATTTTAAATGCAGGCCTTCAATCTGCGTGGCCAGTCGTCTATCGCAGCACAAACGAGGTCAATGTCAATATCGGCGGCTGCCTTAATCAAGGATGCCTTGAGTGACTTCAAATCAGGATGAGGCTTTGAGCAGGCCTTTTCCTCCAAGTGTTGCCATATTTTATGCGCCACCAGCCAGTCTTGTGTGGCTCTATGAGCTGGCGCAGAATCTTGTTGGAATATCCAGTGCCTGTTATTAAACATGGTATGAGAAACGGGTTCCACAAGGTTCTTGAGTATTTTGATACACAACTGCATTCGTTTTTACGCCTTTCTCACAAAAATGTACCTCGGTTAAGCCGCAATAAGAGACTCCCAACGAAACCAAGAGCGAGGATGGAAAATGACCTCGTTGGACACGCGGAATACGGATGCTCGCTTCATCACTGCTATGTGCGTACACCTTATCATTTTGTTTGTTTTAGCTTTTTCCTGATGCTTTTTTCCCGCGTACCGCTTTAACAAAGCGCGGAATCTCTTCAGTCTCAGGTCCATTAAACGAGCGTCCAAACGATGTCCTGTTTTTTGTCGATATGCCCTAAGCCCTAAGTCTTCAAACATCCTTTTCACCGTGGTCCTGCTTAACCCCATCTGAAGGGCCAACAGTTTCTGCTTACATATGGGATTTCTTTGAATTTACGCTTCATAGCTTCTCACCGCTGGAGTCCTAACAGAGCGAGGGCGACCACTTCTTGACCTGGCATTTACACTAGAGTCTTCATTGTATCGTTTTAAGGTACGATAAACGAATCTTTTGGTTATATTCAAAATTTTCAGCAAGTCGAAAATCTGAATTGGCACGTAACCGCAACGATGCAACGCAATAACCGCGACACGGTCTTCTTTAAGTGTCCACTACATATTTAAAAATGAGGAAAATTCTAAAAATTACACATTTTTATTTGTATAAACGATTCCAAATTCGAATTAAATAGACTTTTTTGTGGCCAGCATTCTAAATTCAAAAGTTTTTATTGTGTGACAGAACTTAAGACCTAACTATGTACATATAGCTTGTTAGTACACGCAATCTTAAAAACTAGTGTTAGTTTATACTAAATTATTTGACAAAAACATTAATTGACTTATACGTGCGCTTATACACCTTTGAGAGTGTACACTGGATGAACCCATCTAGTGCCATAGAAACGGTGAGTCCACCGTTCGGGTAACGCGCTGAGGATGCCGTTTGGGCTGCTCCTGAGTCGACTTAAAAGCGACGCACAACGCTTTCTAACAATGGCGTCGAATCCATCTATTTACATTATAGCAAACATGGTGGATGCGCTGCAGTATGGCGGCAGCCCAAGCAGCACCCTCAGCGCGTTATTATATTAAACTCTCAGCGCGCCGAAAGCACGCCGCGTATACCTTACCCACAGGCTGCAAGTGTAAAAGGTTTGGCAGTAAGCTTTAAACAGCGTCACCTTGACCTCATCCGTACATCTTGCACACCTCCGGGTCAGCATATTGCAACGCACTGACAGCGTCCTGCGCTCGCGTTTAATATATCCAGGTTATCGGTTTGATCTTCCGTCACCCAGTGACCCAGATACTTGAAACGTTCAACTTTACTAAGAGGATTACCATGTAGATACAAGGGTACATTGGAATATGTTTTATTACCTGCTATTAAAACCATTAACTCACTCTTACTCCCGTTGTATTTGATTCCATGAGCATTCACGTATCGTTCGCAAATCTGTAACAGCCTACGCATAGCACTGATCGATGGGGCCAGCAGCACCATAACATCCGCATAACTAATGTAATATACGCAAATCTTACCTATGTGACACCCGATGTTGGCGCTACTGAGCTAATCGACCGGCTTGTTGATATACAGGTTGAATAGTCTCGGCGAAGACAGACCCCCTTGTCCACAAGCAGTCCAACCTGTACACATTAGAGCGTTTTCCTGCCCATTTAAAAACATTTTCCAGATTTCTGTACCAGTGGCAAATCTGTCTCCTCCCTACACTTTCGAAAAAGAACCTCATACAACACCAAGTCAACGTCGACGTTGGAGAGATTTAAGAACACTGCATAGACCGGTGTGTTTCTGGCTGTGTAGTACTGTACAGTCTGCTTAAGACACATGATATCACTCTCTGTGCAAAGACCTGATCGAAAACCAAACTAAGAGTTGTGAAGTTTATCGTGGCTATCCAGATGTTTGTCAAGCAGACCGTCCAGTACCTTAGCTGATGCTTCAAATGTTCGATGCTAAGATTGTCATGACCTGGTGACTTTCCTCTCCGCATTTTCTGTATAACAGCAGCTACATCTTTAGCCGAAAACCGAATACTCGTTTCGTTACCACAGGCCGGGACATCCACATCGAACACCTGATCAGTGAAGCAGGCAGGAAGAGGTTCCACTTTAAAATGTCTATAAAATAGATTTGTTTATTTAATTTAGCTTTACAAATAATGTATAAGTAGGTAAAGCAAGTGTATTAGTACAGATTTTAACATACAAAAGATGTCTAAACCTCTTTAGCCGTTAGCGAGTCACTTTGACATGGGTCAAGCGTTTTATAAATGTGTTTAAAGTTATCTTACCTCTGTCACAGAAGAACGTGATTGTACTGAGCAATTATTTTAGGACGGAAGGGATTAAATTTAGCCTGACCCGCCCAGATTGTACTAAAGGCTCATGTTATAAGGCTATAACTACACCTATATAAAACTATAGTTGGATAGATAGATAGATATAGGAAAGTGAAAAGTTTATGAGAGATTTTTTCGAAATTATGATAGTTTAGGTTTCGCTATAGTTAGAAGTAATTTCAAAAGTCTTCTTGAAAGTAAAATAGTATGCAGAGTTGTCTATGACAGATAAAAAGCCCGCCATCATACAGGCATGACGTCACATCCTCTGATATGCGTTTACGGTCAAGTGACCAAGTGTGTGTTTGTGACATACTTATTTATTGAGAATAATAATAAAATTAATTAAAAGTAACAAATAAATTCATTTTCAGATATCTCCATGCCTTAACAAATCACTACAAACTACCAGCATTGTGATTTTTTTCTTAATGGAAACGAGCCTATTACGAACACTACTTAGCAAAGGCCGCACTTCACCCAAGATGAGGTTGTTTATGCTTCAGCTCAGTGCAAAATTTCAGTAGATGTGTCTTGAAATTAAAAAGTATTATCATTTGTCCAATGTGCAATACACCCTACAGGGTGACTTTTGTATAAGTAGCCAAATTTTAATACATATTGGCCGCGCGCCAATTAAATTTTCGTATGAAACAACTGCCTTCATTCCCGATTTCGCTATTGCTCCCATAGGAAAAAAATGCCTAGTGACAAAAAAATGCACCCTGCATGTTAAAATTCATCGATATCGATTTGGTCATTTAAGCGTGTAAACAGGACATACATAATATACTTTTTGCATTTATGATATCAAAAGGTTATATTCTCGGTTTAAGTAAGGGACTTATAATCGTACAACCAACAAGCTCTTAGAGATCTAAACTTTCGAAAAACATTGTTGAAGTACAGAACAAGGCACGTGTGTTGAATCTCATTTCACGAAGGCGAGACGGTGTAAACTTTTCTTTCAAAAATTCCACTATCTGTCTACAATGATTTACGACAAAGTCTAGGTTGTAGAGATCACAGTTTGGTAAGTTACGTGCGCGGATAGATAACTTGAGACTTTAGTTGGCGGCAAATATTTTGCCTCGCAATGAGTGTGTAATCAAAATCAAAATCAAAATCAAAAAAATATTTATTCAATTTAGGACACAATATGCCACTTATGAACGTCAAATGTACAGTGAAAAATAAAATAAAAATAATTGTGCCCTGAAGGGGCCGAATCATGTCTCCTTATCTTTTGGGCCCTACCAGCGCTTCGAGACAGAACACAGACAATTAGGCAAGTGCTGAGAAGAAACGCCGGAACAAACTCAGTCACCACTAGCTGCCGTAAAATCAAAATCATCAAAGGTAAGTACATCAGTCGGTGCAGGCTGGACAGACCACACATTCGTGTCGTTCAGATAGTCTTGAACCTTATAATAGCCTTTAGACATAAGCGTGTTTTTAACGTGTTTCTTAAATTTATCAACCGGCAATTCGACAAGATTGTGTGGTATATTATTAAAGAATTTTATACAATTTCCCATGAACGAATTACTAGTTTTAACTAATCTGAAGTTAGAAACGACAAGCTTGTGTTTATTTCTTGTGTTATATGAGTGAATGTCGCTCTTCTTCATGAAATAATCTAAATTTTTACGGACGTACATTATATTGTCAAAAATGTATTGAGAAGCCACAGTTAATATGTTGATTTTCTTAAAGACCTCTCTCAGGGAGTCACGAGGACTTAGTTTATAAATAGCACGAATGGCTCTTTTCTGCAAAATAAATATGGTATCAATGTCTGCAGCAGAACCCCACAAGAGAAGACCGTAAGACATAATACTGTGGAAGTAACTAAAATACACAAGCCTCGCCGTTTCAACATCAGTCAGATACCTTATTTTTCTAACTGCAAAGGCAGCCGAGCTTAGCCTCCTAGCTAGGGCTTCAATATGAGGTCCCCACTGTAATTTTGAGTCAAGTGTAATGCCCAGAAATACAGTGGAGTCTATTAAAACTAGATTATTACCATTTAGTACAATATTTGGTGTAAGTTGCTTTACATTAGGCAAAGTGAATTTTACACATTTAGTTTTACTAGCATTCAGCAACAAGTTATTGGTGGTGAACCAATTCAATACTTTGGAGAGAGTATTGTTTACTTCGTCAAAATTTTCTTCATGTCTTTTCATTTTAAAAATCAAAGAAGTATCATCAGCAAACAGAACTATCTCACAAAGATTTGTGGAATAAAATGGCAGGTCGTTTACATATATCAGGAAAAGTAAAGGCCCCAATATTGAGCCCTGGGGGACCCCCATTTGAAGAGGGGCTCCGGAAGAGTAGGTACCATTTATGTTAACTGATTGTATTCTACCTGATAAGTACGAACTTAACAACTTAGAAGAGTTTTCCGAGACACCATAGTGTTCTAACTTAATGAGCAGTGTCTGATGGTCTACACAATCAAACGCCTTTGATAAATCACAGAATACACCTACGGCATCATGTTTGTCTTCATAAGCATCAAGAATGTGTCTGATGAGTGCTACTCCGGCATCAGTTGTATTTCTACCTTTAGAGAACCCAAACTGTTTTTCGTGTAGTAAATTATTAAGTTTAAAATGGGAAAGCAATTGATTATAAATGAGTTTTTCAAAAATTTTACTTATTGTGGGTAATATTGAAATAGGCCTAAAATTGCTGGGGTCACTTTTGTCTCCCGATTTAAATAAAGGGACAACCTTACTATGTTTCAATAAATTTGGAAACTGATTTTGGTCAATACATTCATTAAAGATATAAGATAAGTAAGGAGCTATTAGAGGTATAATGGGTTTTATTGTGTCTATTGATATACCCGATTTATCCTCTGTTTTCTTTTGTTTTAATTCTTTAAATGTTTTTATGATGTCTAAAGGACTAATATTTCTGAATTTAAATGAGGATTCGCACTTATGAACACTCGACACAAGTAATGATTTCGCGTGACTTGAGCAAAAACTCAACTGTTTAGTCGTCTCTATAGGAATGTTACAGAAGTAATCCTCAAAAGCGTTTGCTACCTCGTCATCAGATTTAATAAGCTTGTTGTTTATTTCTAGACTAAATTTGTTATCATGAGATTTCGTTTTACATGTTTCTTTATTTATAATATTCCATGTTTCTTTGATTTTATTACTAGATTTTTTAATTTTATCGCGTATGTAATTCGACTTAGCTACATAGCAAACTCTTTTGAAAATTTTTGAGTACCTCTTAACGTACTCATGAAACGATAGATCCTTTCTATATGCTTTTTTGTTATACAATTCAAACATTTTTTTCCTACTTGTATAAACTCCTCGTGTAGCCCAGTCACTGAATTTCGGTTTACAGTTATTGATAAGTATTTTCTTTTGAGGGAAAGTAATATCAAATTGTTTTTTAACTACCTGAAATAATTGTTCATACAAGTCACTAGCATTTTTTTATCAAAGGGTATAGACGGTATTTTATCACTTACAAGGTTTTTAAATTTGTCCTTACGAGATGCAGTGACCGGCCTGCATTTGATTTCTAGACGGGGTGGAATAAAACAGTTCTGTAGTGTAACTATCTGACCGCAATGATCCGATTTTACAAAATTAATAATAGATTGTTTGATGATTTTACAGTTGCAGAGAATATTATCTAAGCAAGTAGCTGTTGTAGGAGTTACTCTAGTGGGCTCAGCGAAAATCGGAGTGAGGTCAAATGATTTGAAAATGCTCAAAAACCGAACGCGATTTTCCTCCGTAATATCTATAATGTCCACATTGAAATCTCCACATACAACTACTTTCTTTGTAGTTTTACATACTTTGTTTAACACATTTTCCATTACAGATTCAAATAATTTAAAGTTTCCACTTGGGGGTCTATAAACACAGACAATAATGTAGTCGTCCAGCTCCGCACACGATATCTCAATTGTTCGCTCAATAGTGAGAGACACTATGTCTTTTCGCTCTTTACATTTTAGTTTATTATTAATTAATATAAGTGTCCCGCCGCGAATGGCAGTCTCCCTAGTGAACGAACTAATAAGATTATAATTATCTATCGATAACATCAGTTCATGCTGCTTGAGCCAGTGCTCAGTTATGCAGAGAACATGAATATTCATTTTATTTAAAAACAATTCAATTTCCAAATCTTTTCCAGAAAAGCCTTGAATATTTTGATGTACTATATTTAATTGATTTGATTCTACAATTTCTGATAAGCAAGAGTTATCCTCTATTGTCTGATCTACTAATTTAAATGATTGTTTGTTATTGGAACTGATTCCAATGGTTGAATATTCATGTCAATAATCTGCTCAATAAAAGCAGATTTGGTAGCCAAGTTCTTGGCTGAATAGTCAAAATAATATGATAGCGACATTGCTATCTGTCGTTTGAAATAATTATTAACATAATAATTATCTCGCGTCAAATACACTTTGTTTTTAAAATAATTATTCATGTCAAGTAGGTGGAATTTATTCACCTCATATAATGTCAATTTATGCAGTTGCAAATTAATTTTATATCTTAAATCATTTTCTTCGTCTGGCAATCCACTACTGTAAGGTAATGTAAACAATATTGTTTTATTCACATTTAATTTTCTTAAACTGTCAAAGTATGTATTTAGGTTTTTCTTGTTCATATTACCTCTGTTTCCTATGAAAATAATTAAATCTGAATTTTCTTGAAACTCATAAGAAAGCACTTTCTGAACTATTTCTAAATATGATGCCCCTGGCATGCAATGGTTGATCACATTTTGTCCCATGTATTTTGATAATAAGTGACCCATGTTTTTCCCAATCTGATCACTAAACAAAACTATATTTTTAACAGACTTGCTTAGCGATCCACTGGGTTGAGAACAGGGAGGGTTCACATTACACTTAGTTCTAGTAATCTTATTGGTGAGTTGTGATGACTCATTTCCAGAGATATCAATGGAGTTTTTTGAAATCACATGTGAAGAGTTACATTCACAGGAAGCTATTATATTTGTCAAAGCCTGGATATGTTCACCACACTCCTTTTTTGTACAATTATAAGTTTCAGTCATTATTTTTAATGACTGCTTAAGTTCCCTAATTTGACATTCTAAACTCATAACATCTTTCTCATATTTACCTACATTTTGTTCTAAAATTAAAGAATACATATCCAGTTCATCTCCAAGTTGTCTCCGCTCATTGATGTATTTTACTTTAGTTTGTAAGGATTTTTGTTTTTTGATTAATTTATTAGTTTTTTTTATGAAACGGTTTATTCTAACATATTTCTTAAACTTATTTTTGCTGCACTTAGTAATACCTTTAGAAGGTGTGTCATGAGTTAAATCTATTGTCAAAATTGGTTGATTACTAGGTGCAGCTGTCGTCAGGCTGGGCGCACTACCAACCAACTTATTAAATAGAAGGGCGGTTTGGCTGTTTATTTGGTCCTGTTTCTCCGTCTCCAGCTGGTTGATATAATCATGGGCATCACCAAGATCTTGTTCAAGAACAGATATGCGTTTCAGGTTCTGTTCATACTCCTCACAGCACTCACCGAACCCTTCTATAACCAATTTCAATTGGTCCCGTTCTTTAACTACCAAGTTATAGTTGGTGTGCAGCTCAGCCATCTCTTTTCTTAGTTTAGCGTTCCTATCAAACTCACCTAGCATTTCCCTTTCATTGTCATCTCTGTCATGTTGCCTCACAATGTTTGTGTGATCATTTGTTATTTTTATTTAATAAGGTTCACCTGTAACTAGTACATTATGTGAAAGGTAAGGAAATTACAGTAACTGCAATAACTATGTAACCAAAACTTTATCTCTTGATTTTCAAAGCGAAGAAATTTAATAATAGTATTGTTTAATTTTTTAACTCCCATCATGTATGTAATAGATGTCATAAAAACAATTCGTACTAGATTTTCCCTAAGCTTATTTTTTTACTTAAACAACGTGTAATGTTTTTAATGCGCAAAACCACAGATACCCCAAATTATTTTTAATTAAATAGACCTAATTCTGCAAGAAAAAAAAAGGTTTTATGTGGTGTATTAGTTTTACAGGCACTTCTGATAATTTCTTGCTTTGCAGATGACTCGAGAGGAGTCATCTGCCGAGAGAGGAACCGCTGCTCCGCACCGACATTATTATCATTACTATCTACGCTCCATAAAGAACTAACCATTGGTTGTTTACGTATTTTAGCAGGATTGCGCACGAAATGGCTTGTCTTATTTATAAATAGACAGAGCAACATTTTATTGCAGTTTTTATTTAAAATGTGACCCATTTTAAAAAGATTTTTAATAGATTCTTGTACACACAGTGTTTCAAGTATGCTGGTTAAACATTACTTATTCTAGCTACGAGTCTACTAGCGTGCTAAATTACTACTACTAAATAACTTCCGAGCCATTAATCTTCTAAGCATTAGAGTCACAAGTGTACAACGCATAAGTATTCATACCGTAGCGGGTATCGCTGCTTTCATAGCATTCTGGATGGGTGCCAAATATCATGTAACTGCAGTACTGTGCACAAGTGCTGCGCTTAATTTTGAATGTTACTTTTAAAAAAACTGCACTGCATGCTGTATAAATCCAAGCTAATGGTATATGGTGACTTTCGATGGAGATATGTCATCACCATTGTCATTATCAGCCAAAGTTATTATCGATATTGACGACGGGTTTCATGTATTGATCAGAGCTCCTGACTCTTACGCCGGCCGTCCCGGATTCGAATCCCGCAAGGGGCAAATATTTGTACCTGAACGATTATTTGTACCTGAGTGGGTACTGAGACCATTTTGTCGGTGGACTTCCTACGCCGCGTCTTTGGTCGAAGGGTTTTTAGAACTTTTCTGCTCCAACGGCCATCAGTTCAGTAGATATATGGATAGATATGAATAAATATGATAGGATAGAAACTCTATACTGTAGTTAAATATTAAATTAAAAGTATTATTGTTGAGCCATTTGACGCAATATTGACGAGAGCTAAAAAAACATGTAGGACAAGAAATACAAAACAATAGGTTCAGAAAATAAGCAACCGACATACAGCGTGCAAAATACGAGGTAGCATTAATGTGGTTCTCTTGTAAGATTATTTTGTAATGTCACGGCGCAGATGGGCTCTTTGCAACGAAGTTGGTGTTCTTAATTTCACGGGATGACTTTGTTTGAGCAGTTTCAGCACTTGCCACATACGTATTTAGCTACGTGTCCTCAAGCATAATATGCATAACATCAAGAGCTGTAGAAAATTAAAACCAAAAACATAATTCATGTAAAAACAGCTAGTAACTTGGTTTGTGTATTTTGTGTTCAGTTTTGAGATGTTTTATGCTACAACACTTTCAAGCCATGATACATATTGTATGGTTGAATGTATAATTGAAGTTTACAATTCATGATTGGCTTTATTACCGTCAGAACAATGTGTTGTGAGTGTAGATTTACAGTAACCTATGTAGAACATTTTCTTTTTTTCATCATAATGCTAAATTTTATTTGTCATTGTCGCACCGCCAAATTTTTTGCAGGCAGGTAGTAATGGCGTTAAGTCTACTTTTTGTAAAAAAAAATGTTGTACATAAAGTATAAATAAATCAACTAAGTATATTGATATTTATATTCTGCTTAAGTTGCACACTTGATTTAATAATTCATTGACATTATTATCATCTTACGTCATTTCATACTAAGATTCCTCTGTTAGATTCAGGAATTAATTAATGATGAAATACCTACGTTTGTGTTGCTAACATCATTTAGTCTAAGCTGATTATTCCAAAGGTAGTAATTACCTACATACACGGTAATAACTTGTCTGTGATATAATTAGAATTGACTGAGTAATGGACTAAAGTACGAAAGCTTTAAATGGGTTTAGAAATACTTTACGTAAATAAACTTACTATATTAGCATGAGAAAATGTACGTAATAAGTTGTTACACTTCGAGTTAATTAATATGACAGCTTAGGTAAAAAAAATAACAACTGATTAGTTATCTTTTGAGATACACGGATATACATAGTTTTTCTCTCCATTACTCTTCTTTGTCTGTTAGGTTTGGCTTTCTTAGAAGCCATTTAAAACAACCCAAAGGATATCCATGCATTTTTCACAGTCGGATTGATAAAAAAAATGCTTACATAAATTGGACCTATAAAATGCCATGGAACTCAAAAATACATTATTTCCACGTGAAACCAGACTGATTTGCTTGATCAATATGGTTGCGGGACGCCTACGGCTTCACGTTCTATGTTTATTATTTTTTTGTAATCTCTGTTATCCAACCAGAAACAATCAAGCGAAAACAATCGGCTCTATTTCCTTTCGTGTTCATTGTTTCAGCGGTATGAAAACGGAGCAAACCAAGCGTACGCCGTGTTCTGAGCCGATAGCTCGCGGAACCAATCTGCACCCGGTCGAATTAGTTATTGTCCGAATAACGGAGTGGCAAGCGCGTCTACACATGACTATAATGGTTCCACTGTTTTTTTAAGCCGCTTACTACCGCTACCGGGAGACTGAACCGATAACTTGTGGCACTAATATAGACCGGTTGAATGTGCAAGGGTCCTGGCCTAGTGATATAAATGATTAAAAGCTGAATTTGGTTACTTAGTTACTCCGTTGACTCAGCGACCCGAAGTGGATCTTGGCCTCCGATGCTAGATGGCACCAGCGCGACCTGTCTTAAGCGATCTCCTCCCAGTTTTCTGCATTCAGGGCGCGTAGGTCCTTGGCCACTTCATCTCTCCACCGGTATTGCGGTCGGCAGACCGGTCAATGACCTACAGGCTGCCCAATGTACGCCTTCCTTACCCTGTCATCCGGCATTCTTTCTAAATGCCCGAGCCAACGGAGTCTTGCTGCCTTTATCTCTTTTTCGCTGACTTTAGTTACATAGATTTATTGCTGGTAAATTAGTAAATCGCGCCTATGTGGGAGGAACGTGTCCAGTGCCGATGACAAGGCAAGGCCGAGCACTCACGACTGTGCTTGCTGGCGCACACGAAGAGGGCGTTGGCTCCATTGTTTTAAACCGTCCCAGCTGCCATTCTGCATCGTTTTACTTTATTTCTTGTTACTAGAATTTGATGATTTTTTACATGTAATAATAATGATAATAATATTCCCAAACTATAATCGCTATCTAGTCCCAAAGTAAGCTACTCAAAGCTTGTGTTATGGGTACCAGACAACGGATATAATACTAAAATACTTTTTTGTTTGTAAATACATACATGATATACATTGAAAACGCCCAGACCAATACCAACAGACATGTTCATTGCACACAAATGATCGAACCCGCAACCCGCTGCGTAGTAGGCGATTTCTCGACCACTACACCAGACGGGTCGACACGTGTATGTATATTGTACACGACACAATTACCCGAAACAGTACAGCTTGGTAGCCGCATCGCAACGATCAAGAGCTAAGCTGCAAAGTATTAAAAATATCTAAATCAAATCATGTCATCAATAAGGATAACCAGATAACTAAGGTATTTTAATTACGAGACCCTAAAAATGGACAAGACTTATTTATTTTCGCCAGAGGACCGTAAGAACCCTGCCTATAGCTGACGAATGATAAAAGCTCTAGAATGAGTATATTCAGATTTATTCGAGCCTTAGTATCAAGTTTATCTTTTCACGGAAAGCTAAAAATAATCTGTATGGTAGAAAATAACCAGGAAGGAGCCATTTCACAGGTATAGAATGAATCAATTTACACGTTACCTTGATTAAGAAATGAAATGAATTTATCAATGCACTCTATATTCCGTAATCAAAAATTATCAATCCCAAATCGTAGCTCTTCGAACTGTGAAATATGAAATTAAACTTTATCGCGCCAACAAAACAGATTATAAATTTTCATTTGTTTAATATAACTCTTGAAATACTTCAGAGTTATAAAATACACTCGTAAAGGTACAATGTTCGGGCAATGGGTCCCTAAAAATTAAACGAAACTCCTCTCGGGGGGGGGGAAGAAAATTTCTAAATTGCGTAATTTGTTCTCGTTGATCGAGTTCTTTATTATCTATGGCCGTCCGTTCCGATTCATCATGACAATAACTCGTAATTGAGAACAGACCGTCGGACTTATCTGGATTGAGAAGCCACTTTTTTGTATTATTAAAATTTTCGATCAATATTCCATTTTGCATTGTAACGGAGATTTGATTTTAAATAGGATAACCGTTTTTACCGGGAATGCTTTGGAGCTGGATAGATTGGGAAAAGCCAACGTAGGGGTAGGTGTTGGTTTTAGATAAAGAAAAATCGAATAAAGTTTTTTTTTATTTTAAAAAGGAGGTGTTAGTAATTAATGTGCGACGAATCATTACCATTAAATTCGAATGGAAAGTTTACATGAAAATTGGTTCAATTGTAAAAAACTTAGCATTTCAGGCTGATATGGCTCAAGCGTAGTGTTGTAAAATGGCTATATCTGAGCAGTCATATTTACTGTACACTATATATTTGACTGGCCAAATTCAGTCAATTTGACCGAATGTATTGAGCCGTAAATCTGAACTTCCAGATTCAGATTCGCGAAAAAAAAAACGTAATCACATTTTGTGTCGATGTGTACATTAGTTGTCATTACTAATTGTATTTACTAAAAATACTTTTTATTGTATTTAATAACAAGAATTATCATGTAACTCTAAGAAATTTTCATACATGTAAATACATGGTTGGTACTTTATCTTATGCCTCCTCATTTTCAGGAGATATAAAAGATTTTGCTTGTAGTGGGACAATGTTTTCCGTCAAAACCAATGACCGTTCCATGAATGTTTACGAGTTCACTCTTTTAACCGACTTCAAAAAAGGAGGAGGTTATCAATTCGACTGTTTTTTTTGTATCTATGTTACCTCATATCTCAGTCGTTAGTCGACCGATTCGTAAATTTTTTTCGCTTATTGTTGCCAATTTAAGATCTGATGATGACATCTTGGTGTAATCGAGGGAAACCCTCAAATTCAAAAGGCACGTATAGTTTTTTTTTACTAGAATCTTAATAGTAACGTGTTGTTTCATCTATTAGTCTACATATTGTGGGGCTGTGCTGATGGTGGAACTCCTTAACGCTTAGGAGTTCAGTAATTAAACTTATGATAGGTAGTTTGGTACTTTCTTAAAGAACAGAGTCATAAGGTGCAACTTCCCTCCCCCTTCCCCTTTCTCATGTAATCACTAAAAATGAAGAAATAAAATGAACTTTAAAAAGTAAACTAAATTGCCATCACTTTGACCATCAAGCCTCAACTGTCGCAGCACCGACTCCAAATGGAAATTATTTGCCTATAATGGATGATTTTTCTTCAATGGTCAAGAGCTTAAGACTTTTTAGTGCATTTTGGTTTTGAAGTCGGTTTTTACTTTTTAAAGTTGTTCCTGTTATTTTCCGTTTTGGCACAGCCTGAGATAGAATGGAAGTAAATATATACGTTTTTGAACTGTTTTCGTGATGAGCTATTGATTGAGCCATTTTACTCGAAACATACTAAAGTACATAATATATAAATTGTAGGATTCTAAGAATCGTAATAGATGGTAGTGTTCTTGCGTTTCTATAGATATATGGTGGCCGGTCAGTTGACGTCATACGAGGGTCAAACTGAAAGTTCTTAGAACTGGCCACTTATAAACAATATAATAAAAAAAAAATTCTAAAATTTGAAAATAGAACTCTTTGCCAATATTACTGAGTATATATTTCATTCATTTGTCATTTTTTTTACGATTTGGCGGCAAATTGAAAATTGTCTGTGTCACGTCAACATGAATTTAACACGAGAAAATTTTCGTGCAATGATTTTTTATGACTTTCGATGTCATTTAAGTCAACAAGAAAGTTATGATAGACTACGATTGGCCTTTCACGATGAAGCCCCATCTCGTGCGACTGTTTACAACTGGTTTAATGAGTTTAAACGTGGTCGCACTAATCTCACTGATGATGTACGTGAGGGACGGCCTTCTACGGCGACGACTGAAAATAACATCTGTGTTGTGCGGCGTATGATAGAGACTGACAAAAGAGTGACCTATCAGCAGATTCAGACAAGCTTAGGCATCGGTATGAGTCAAGTGCACAAAATCCTCCACGAACATTTAGCGGTCAGGAAGCTTTGCGCCCGGTGGATACCTCATAATTTGACTAAGGCTCAAAAACTCCATCGTGTGGATTGGTGCCGTAAAATGATTGAAAGATTTAACGGAGGTGACTCAAATGCTGTGTTCGACATACTAACAGGTGACGAAAGCTGGATTTACTGTTATGATCCTGAAACCAAAAGACAATCTGCTCAGTGGGTGTTTCCTTTCGAGGAGTTGCCAACTAAAGTGAAGAGAGATCGAAGTGCGGGAAAAAAAATGGTGGCCTCGTTCTTTGGAAGGATAGGTCATTTCGCAACAATTGTGTTAGAGGATCAAAAAACAGTTTCTGCAGAATGGTGCACTACCAATTGTTTGCCACTTGTCTTGGAAAAAGTTCGAGAGAAACGACCTCGCAGTAGGATCCTCCTTCACCACGACAACGCCTCGTCGCACACCGCCAAGCGAACGATCGACTATTTGGCGACATCAAACGTTGAATTACTGGGTCACCCGCCGTATAGCCCCGACCTCGCGCCTTGTGATTTTTATTTATTTCCAAAAATTAAAGAAAAACTTAAAGGAAAGCGGTTTATGAATGCTGAAGAAGCGGTGGCTGCGTATCGCGATGCCATTGAAGAGACCCTAAGGACGAGTGGGCAAAGTGCTTTTCCCAGTGGTTCCATCGCATGCAGCGGTGTATTGACGTCAATGAACAATATTTTGAAAAGATATAATAAAACTAATAACTGGCTAATGTAATCAGTTTTTGATTTTCTAAGAACTTTCAGTTTGACCCTCGTATTTATTAAATCAGGCATGTGAGGTATCTGACTAAAATACCCGCCTTTTATTTTCAGCGATTTGCATGTTATTAAGTTCGCAATATCTCTTATATTTTCAACAAAAAAAAAACTGAAAATTAAAAAAAACTACGCGTAACATACAAACATATATATTTCAGATTCCCCAAAACACGCCTGACTTAAAAAAAACTTATTAACTGACGGATAGCCAATTCATTTATGATCATAGTCAAAAAATACTAAGACTTCTTTATTCCAACTTTTTATACTTAACGGAGTTATTCAAAATAATTTTCCAGCAAATATCATTGTTGTAATTCAGTTTTCGAAGTTTATTCCTCACAATAGTATCGCAATAACGAAGTTAGTAACTACGTTCGCGAAACGGACCTTAAGTCCAGCAAATACAGTGAAAATATCACAACTAGTTGATACTTCAGATATTTCGTTTTGCAGAAAATAAGATGATTTTACTTTCTTGCTTGTGGGCAAGATATGCATGCAATGTAATTTAAACTTTAATGCTGTTTATGATTGGAATTTCTGCCTCTGGCAATAAGTATTTGACATTAACACGGGAAGACTGACCAAATTGATGTCATTTACTAAGGTACATTGTGCTATGGCGTAGTCGTAACGTAGCTTAGTGCGCAGTTATAAAAAATCCGGAAATCGTACGACAAAAAGCTCTAAAACTGTCTGTTTTAAAGCAAAACACTACTACTTTTACACAAAGTCTCCGAGAACGTGGTGTCTGTATAGGAAAGGCATCAAACGTTAGGTATTTCATATGTATCTAGGTTGATACGGTTTCTTTCTCTTCTATCGTGGTTTCCAAAAATCTATTTCACTATTACGAGTATTACCTGCCCGATTGTGTGAAACCAATTTCACTGGATGAAAACTTATTCCGCTCAAGCGCTCACCTCAAACCTAAATATGTAATAATCTATTAACGCGTATTTCGGAATAGTTAAGGAGCTGGTGAGTATTTCGGTATATGATTTCCACAAGTTTCATATAGAAGTAGATTGCAGTTTTCGTCGGTACGAATTGATTTGGTCCAGTCAAATAAGGGTATAGTCAAATAATGGTCGCAATCATCTAGGAAACGAAGAACATTGAAAAGTCAGATATTCAGAGCTCTCAATTTTGATAGTACGGAGTTTTAATAACATCAAAAAAAGCTCTATTATGTTATTTGCATATGGTTCTCATTGCGCCTATTTGATTCATTATGACTTCATGGAAAAGAGAAAACATTTGGCAGACATTTTGCTTACTGATTCTTTTTATCGGTATTTTTATACAAATGCTTTATTTTACCATCGTATATGGTAACATATTTTTAAAAGTTTCGAGAAATAAAGTGAAATGTGGTTGAGTAAAATATTTCTGACGCGTTTTGAAAATCGTTTCTATGGAATGCATTAATTATTGTCAATAATATTCAGTAAAAGTACAATTTAACACTTTTAGCTTAGCGCGAGCGTTAGGATAGAAAAATAGAATAAAATGGGGCTTGCCTTTGGAATATCAGAGGTCGAAAAGTCTGCCTCATGGAATTTCTTGGTTTTCATGAAAAAACATACGTCAAACCTACAGGCATACATGTCCGCATAATATGGCAATATATATTTTGTTAAATTTTTGTAGTGCTGTTAATAGCGAACGCAGAGACTATTTTTCAGTAGTCCGAGACTATTTCTCATTGTTTTAATCGATGTCTGCCTCTTCGTTTTTTTTTTGTGTTTACAAGATGACTGTCATCTTCAGCCCCAGAGGCAGATATGTGCACAAAACATTGCCCACCTTATGTTTTTAATTTTTTAAACGCTGTAAATTGACATCGCAGCGCCACCATGCTTGCCGGCGAGGTCCTTGATGTTTCTAAGGGTATATTTATCGCTATTGATACCGTCTGCCATGTGTGCTGATTTATCAAAATTTTGTTCTCTAGCTCCCTCACTAGCAGATCCACAGAGCTAAATTACCAAAAGCGATTGCAATACGAGTACGTATGTAGCATGGCCGAAGTAAAAGCTTGCTGCTCTTCCAAATCGATGTATTTATATATAAACGCCTCCAAATGCAAAGCACTAACGAAGGTAGGTACCACATCTCAGGTTTGATCAGGGTCAAATATTAGGTAATCGAACGAATTACTACACCAACGCATTGGCATGAGACAGCAGAGGCTGAACAATACTGATAATAATCTAACATGTTAGAGCGAGACATACCCGTAAAAAACAATATTTAACCGTTGGTGTTCCTAACGTCGTTAATTCAGGACTATTAAAACATTATCAAATGTAAAATCGTTTGCATTATCACTCTGCCGGATACCGGTTCTGATTGCACCTGATCACTTTCTAATCCCGGATAATAAAATAAAACCCGACTGATTGCCCAGAGCAACGGTAATGCGCGGTGGGATTAGTATGGTGTTCCGAAATTAGGTTATGCTGTTCTGTTCCTCCGGATGCATGGGATATGGATATTAGTATAGCAGACATGGAACGTCTAGTGTGCTTTTGAGCGTCGCTGTACTATAAATGGGTTGCGCCAAACTAACTAGACCGTAATTTAACAGAAACCTAACTCTAACCTTTACATAACCATTACTTAACTGTAACCTAACCCTAAATTAACTGTAACTTGAAAACAAAAAAACATGAACAATTGAGAATCATAAAGGAAAGTTTTAAATGGAGAATGGCTCAGCTTATGGTGATTTGGGATGTGATCCCACTCAGCGTTGGTTTTCAGCCACTCTTATCTCTCCATAAGTGTTAGTTGAGAGTAACGCCACGAGGGCATACTTTTCTAGGTTATAGATATGATATGACAAAAAAAAGATTATGCAGTCTGCGAGCACAGGCGAGAAATAATTGAGGAGTACTTTAGTGTGTGTGTGTGTGTGTGCTTAACTCAATAAACTATACGATTAACTGTAACTTAACTATAACTCAACTGTCACATAACTACAAGTAACCAAAATGATTTTTGTGATCACACTAACTAAAAAGTACATTCCCTGACATGTGCTGTTTGTAAAACTACCGTATCTTAGTTTTGTCAAAAACGATCTTCTATATTAAATAATGTATTTCTAACTGTTTATTTTGCTGAATCGAAGGAATTGCAATAAAGACTGGACTACCCACGGGACCCTCAATTGTATTGAAACCCGAAACGAGTTAAAAGATTTCAAAATAAAGCTTTTTCAACGTTGAAACAACTTTGAAATTGTTGAAATACTTGTACACATTTTATAATTGCGTTCTGAAAGAAGCCTTGTTAGGCCTGGAGCTTGCAAAGAATGTATTTCAAATTAAATTATTATTCTGCAAACTAAGCTAACAATCTAAGATATGTTTAAATACTGGAATACGTTGTTAGAGGTTTTCATTAAAATTATGTTTTCTACACGAGAATTTTTCGCTTCCATTTTAAAATAGAAGTACACAAAGGATTATAATATTAAAAAAAAAAAGACTTTAACCAAAAATTCATTTACTGCCAGCTTGTTTTATTCCTTCGTCCACAGAGTTTATTTGAGAATTACCTAATTCTATGTTTCACAAGAATGTCGCTCGATATATTTTTATTTTATTTTCATGAATGACGTTCATTAATATGGCGTTAAAGATATCTATTTATCGTTATTTCAAAATGAACTCGTAAAGAAAGTGTTTTAGTGTTCGAATTCCAAAGAGTCGAACGACATAGAGGTTTTGCGCTTAGCTCCAAACCTCTACAGTAGTACTATTGTGTTATTCAATGTATCGAAACGTTTTTATTGTTACAACGATTTAAATAAGTATTTCTATGAGATACACGACCAAGATACTTATTGACCAACATAATTGGAAATTCCCACTTTGTGTTTTAGAATGTTTTTAACACTCACAGTGTCATATTTTATATTCACAAAGATGAAATAAGAAACCAAAAATTTGCGCATTCCCACTTTGTGGTTTTTTGTATATCCACATACAGCCGTATAACCACTTAAAATAGTGTCAAAGCAAACCTTTCACTAAAAACAAGGTGTTTTTACTTTTTGTTCAGCAGCGATAAGCCAGCGATTCTCAAACTTATTTAGTTTACTGCTTGATTTGATACTAAATTAAAGTAGTTTTACTAAAAGATTTTCACACAATAATCAAATAATATTTCCATTAGTCAATCCCACACACTCACACACATACACACCGCAAACACACACATACAATAAAAAAAGTACTATGTTATGTTTTTACCCATAAGATTAAATTGTAAAACTAATACAAGTTTATATCTAGTAAGTATTCTATTAGTGACTATTACAGTAAATTATTTTGAATTGAGGACAAGCATCGCCGAAAATGATTAACAAAAATGTTTTTTTTTCGACTAACGAAAATTATATGTATACATTTTACATATTTGTGATCAATTTTGGTAAGCATTTGCCTCTTATTGGCTTACTGAACGGCCATAAGGGGCCTCGCCAGACTTTGAGAGACACTAACCACAGATCTGTTCAGTAAAACTTCTAGACCAACTCTGCGGAGCTAAAGTGTCTAGAAAACCATTTAATTATGTTGTTTGCTTAAGTGATTACTGAGAAAGTAAATCTGGTAAATTGCTTTCAACTTTGGATCAAGTTATGATAGTTTCTGTCTTGGAATGCAGATTAGGTTGCACACGATTTAATTACCTAAATATAATCACTTTATTGTTTGGTTCAAATGTTTTTAACACCTATAGTATTTTTTGTATTCATATAAGAAGAAAAAGGAAATCAAAAATTACGCACGGGCGGTCGAACTGACAGCACGGTTGCTCAATTGGAAAGAGCGTTGGCCCAGATAGCCAGAAGATGCTAGTTCGAGGCTGCCCCGTGCGCAATTTTTGCTTACTTAATTCATCATAAAAGAATACAAAATAACACTGTGCGTGTTAAAAACAATATTCTAAATAACTGAATAGCCTCTAACGGTAGTTCCTGCCAAACAAGATTTCAGCGCTTGGCAGAGTCGTGGCGGTCAGCGAGACGCCTCATCGGAGACACTTTTCGTCGAGTCGTCGTGCTGTGAATGACACGGAATTTCCCTACGTCTCGTCTAGTGTACCTGTACCTACCTAAATTAGCTTCAATAGCGGCTGTTTGTGAACTCTGCAATAAAGTTTGATCATTCATCACGTCTATCTATTTGCACGGTCCCCTATTCTGCCTACATGATGTCTAATGGTTCGTAAAGAAATCCTGACGATCCTTCATTTGAATATTATTAGTTTGTCGAAAACTTTAAGATAAGATAAGATAAGATGCATTTATTTACTCAAAACATGTGTAGTGTACATGACAGGTGTTGTTTAGTTGAAGTTTCAATATGTCTTACCGATAGCCGGCATGTAAATATTAAATTGACAATAAGAAAAAACCGACTTCAAAACCAATATGCACTAAAAAATCTGTAATAAACTCTTGGCTATTGACAGGAAAGAAACCCATTTTAGGCAAACAATTTCTTTTTGGAGTCGGTGCTGTGATAGTTGATGCTTAATGGTCAAAGTGATGATTTAAAAAAGTAAAAACCGACTTCAAAACCAATATGGTTTTGAAGTCGGTTTTTACTTTTTTAAAGTTAATTTTATTTCTTCATTTTTAGAGATTACAGGAGAAAGGGGGGGGGAGGAGAGTTGCACCTTATAACACTGTTTTTTAAGAAGCAACAAACTACCTATAATAAGTTTTTTCATTATAATCACTGGACTCCTAAGCGTTAAGGAGTTCCACCATCAGCTCAGCCCCACAAAATGTTGACTATCAGACATAACAACACGTCAACATTAAGATTCTAGTAAAGAAACACTATACGTGCCTTTAAAATTTGAGGGTTCCCTCGATTACACTAAGATTCCATCATCAGATCCCAAATTTAAAAAAATGGGACCGACTAGAAGGTATATCCTCTAAGTAAGCGAAAAAAAATTTAAAATCGGTCGACAAACGACTGAGATATTAGGTAACATAGATACAAAACAAAAACTTTCAGTCAAATTGATAACCTCCTCCTTTTTAAAGTCGGTTAAAAAGTACAATTACATTTCGCATACAATAAAATAAAATTATTTCAAGAGTTATGTCAAATCAATAATTATAAAAAAAATACTTATAAATTAATATTATTCAAGATTTATCTATCATTTAAGAAGTCATTTATGGTGTAATAACATTTATCTACTTTTGTAGTAGCTAAGCACGCTGGTTTCAAGGCGTCGCCGCTACGAGGTCCCGGGTTCGATTCCCGGTCGGGTCAATATAGAAATTGTACCGTACCCTTTTAGTGCGGAGGTAACTTATGTAGATGAAAGAAAGAGTTGAGTACAAGGAAATCTTATTTAATACGATTTACACATTTAAAGTTATCTAAATTACAGGGAGTAGGTCCATAATTGGCAACCGAAAAGATACGCGTCTTCAATTTATAATCAACGCCACTGTCCTGTTTAATGAAGTCCGGTGACACCGCGATGACTCAGCACTTGTGGCGCTGGTAGTAGCAGTAAGGGGATTGATTTAGGCAGTATTAGTAATAGCCTGGCTTTCGCGGCGGTGTAGAATCCCAACCGGAAACCGGGACCCTGGAATTCCGGAAATTGGACATTTTTAGTAAAGTCCAAATTCATATGTATGACTGCGACATCAGCCCGGAAGCGGTGGTAAGCGGATCAAATGGAGTGATTATTGCAAGAAATAGTAATTAATGATGAAGCAGTCATACAACAATATTATCCTTAGACTAGAACTAAGCTAAGCATTAAGCAACTAAGTCATTTTTGCTACTGGTTCTTCTGGAATTAAAGTTCTGTCCTTGAGAAGAAACTTTTATTGTATGTATTAATCGAAGTAAGTTGAAAGAAGAGAATTCACGAGATCTGTAGATCCGTTTTCATAGCAACTGAAGTATCTTATGCGCAGCCGCGGCGACGCCAGCGCCAGCGGCATAATCGGGAACAACAAATAACTGCGTTGTGACCATTCTCCCCCCCCTTGAAAGAACTTCTTTCAAAGAGCTCTTGGGATTATCTAATCAGAGGTGGCAGCTGGTCATCTTTGACCACCACGATATCGTCGATGTTGATGAGATGTCCTTTCGTCCACCATTTCCCTCGCTGTTGTAATTTCGACGGTACTTCTTGGGTCCATCTCTTCAAAATTGTAACCGCAGCCTTTCCAAGACCTGGTACCGGTTGATGCTGGGTATTCCGGTAGTTAGGTTGGGATTAGGCAACGCCGTTAATGGGCGCCCAATAAGAAGTGCTCAGGGGTGAGAGGTGCTAAATCGGACGAATCAGGTAACAAGCATGAGATGGGTCGCAAAATAAATAATTTAAATTTGGGCGAATAATGTAGACAACTCTGCAAACGTTAGGTTGGTGTGGCCAATACTACGTTTTAAATGGAAATTTGTCGCTTTGACGTTCGACTCCCAAATCCCGCCGAAGTTGGGGAGAATAATATATAGGGAGGACTAAATGTAAAGCTAATTCCCTTAAAGAGACGCAAACGCGATAGATTGATCACACTTTTTAATTAATCTGGCTATTTCGTTACTTGCTCCTACAAAGCTTTAGCCATTAACACACTAAATAACACGAGGTTTGCCACAACGAGCAATAAATCTTCGCAAGAATAAGTATTAAAATTAAGAACGAAGTAGTAAGTTCACATTTTCGAATGATGGTGCTAGACCCGTGGTAATAGACTAGCAATGAAATGCATTTAGGATACGATTTCTTAATCAATGTATGTCATTATCATTGAAGAAAGGATTAAAATAAAATGATAGATTTAACTTAAGATATTAATTGTTGAAGATGAATGCCTATGTCTATGAGATTTAATTGAGATTGTTTCACAAGAACAAGTAATGATGGCGGTAAGTATGCTTTTTATGTATTTATTTAATTTTTTACAGTCTTTTAATGAAATGATGCTATAAAGACTTTATTACTTTGTAACTTTGAAATTATTCGAACAGTCAATTGTTTCATGAGGTTAAATTAAAAATAAGTATATCTTTGTTTTAGGTAAATACGACATGAAGGGATTGGAAGGAGGCCAAAACTCTTCCGTCTAAGCTAAGAAAGGAGTACCATGCCTCCAGAGGAAAGTATGACAAAGCTGCTGTGGCGTGACACCACAAGAATGTTACCTTGCTGAAATGACAACGGTAAGCGTATGACGCCAATATGATGTATAACTTAATTAACGATTTTTCGGAATTCTGTTAAGAAATGTTTGAAGCGTTTTAGGTTCAGTCTTGAGCCATGCCAATACAACAATCGAATCTAACGAAGAACATATTATTAAGAAATGCAATGCGATTTTGTCTGACTCTACTTATTAAGAATACACTTTTTCACTTGACAATGTTTTTAACAAAGTAATGTAAATATGATATTTGCATTAGACTATATATATTATATAAGAAAAGTAACACAATAAACCTTTAGACACATATGTAAAGCAATGAACCCTAAGATCGTTCAAATGGGCAAATAAAATAATATTATACAAAGAAGTATCTGAATGAGACTAATTACAAAAATGATGACGGAAAGTTTCATATTTGTCGTAAAATGAAGTAAGTAAACTAAACACTAAGGGAACCAAATCGAGCCCTAAACATTTAGTATTTTTATGACGTTAACTACGACCCTTAGTTGACTGGTTACAGTTTATTCATGGTTGGACGATTATGATGTGGTATAAAATACCTAAAAGACGGACGAGACACTTCAGATACGTGCTTTAATCGTTTGTATTGTTTGGAGATGTCAGAACAACCTTGTTCCATGTTATCTCTAGTAAGACCTTTATCTGGGACGTTAAAATGTCTATGAGCAACAGGATAGTAACGACGCAGTGATGATTTAGGTTTTTCATGAAGCGATGGTGTAGGACAAAACCTCACATTTGCCAGACGCTTTTGTTTTATCAAGTTGCATCCGATTTTAGGACTAGAAGGAACTATGCTTTCTATAGGACCAGCAACAAACCAGCCAAATCGAGACGCTTGCAATGTTGGTTGATTATGATTCAACTTTATTTGATTGGGTAACACAATGTCCCAAAAAACGTCCACTCCTAATAGGATATGAATCTCTGACGGTTTGAAGAACGTAGAATCCGCGAGCTCAATATTAGATGGAAAATTAAGTTTAGACACATCGACAGGGACATTTGGCAAGTTACTGGTAACTTGAGGAACTACCGAGCAACTGACATTTATTGAAAAGTCATTAATACAAGACTTGACAAGAAGATCACACGTTTTCACTATGTTTGTGACAGTATTATTGACGCCTATAACTGCGATAGGATTGACTCGAGAAGCCTTTATGTTCAATTTCTTTTGCATTGTTTCAGCAATGAACGACGACTGACTTCCACTGTCCAGTAAAGCTTTGGCAGGAACAGATTTGTTTGTTTTGATGTCGACTAAGATAACTTCAGCAGTGCACAACAAAACTTGACGCGGCACCACAGCAGACAGCGCAAAAGTTGAAGACGATGCCTGATTTGTAGACGTGGACGACGAAGGTAAGTTAGATGAAGTGTTATTATGACAACTAACATCATCACTTTCTTGATGTAATAATGTATTATGTCTTTCTTTGCAGGTTTCACATGAGCCCAGACGACACTGTGCCACACTATGACCAGTGCGAAGACAGTTGGGACACACTTTAGAATTGTTAACAAGAGCAATCTTATCCTTTGGAGACATGTTCTTGAATAAATCGCATTGATGAAGAAAATGATTTTGATTACAAGACACACATTTTTTTAAAAGTTACATTATTATTATCATTGTTGGTGTTAAGAAATGACTTAGTAGACTTACTCGTATTTAGTTCCCTATTGGTTTTTCCCGACGAATCGAATCGACTGTATTGCATGGTTTCAAGCACGTCAGCTCGACCGCGGAGGAATTCGAAGAAATCCGTGAGTTTAGGTGACACATCTAAGTTATTCCTATGTTCTTCCCATTTTTGACACGTAGCGCTATCTAGTTTCGAGGACATGATGTAAATGATTATTGTATGCCAGTGTTGCACCGGCTCACCCAACTCTTCAAGCGCTCGTAGGTTCTTAGAATAATAGTCAATAAGGTATCTAATGGACTTAAATGATTCCTTGGATACAGCTTCGAAATTAAATAACGCTTTTGTATGATTATTTATGAGTATCCTTTTATTATTGAAGCGATCACATAACATTGACCAAGCAATCTCATAGTTGGACGAGGTGAAACTGATGGACTTAATCACGACAGAAGCGCCACCTTCCAATGAGTTACGAAGATAATGAAACTTACTTATTGCTGGCAAAGACTCATTGTTGTGTATTAGTGATTCAAACGTATCTCTAAACTCTAACCATTTCAAATGATTACCATCAAATGTTGGTAAGTTGATAGTTGGCAATCTGACATTCAATTGGTTAGGAGGACTATGACATGAGATCGCACTATGACAAGAACCTGCTTCACTGTCTTTCGGAGAACTAGATTTTACAGTTTTAGCATAATTTTCAATCATATTTTGTGCAACGGCTATAAGGTTGCAAAATCTAGTCTCAATAAGATCGCGTTCTTCCATTTGTGAATCTATGTCTGTTGTCAACCGTTCTATTTTGCTTTGAACATTATCAAAGACAGGAAACAGCTCTTGTAAGCGAGTCAATTTTAGTTGCAGTTCATTAATCGTGATACTATCAAAACTCTTTGGATTAAGTTTATCTATATATTTCTGAAAGTTAGTGAGGCGAGCTTTGATGGTACCTCGTTCATGATGAAGCTCTTTAAGTTCGCTTGGCTCTTTGGATTCGGCCATTATTGCTGTTAGCACAAAGACAATAATAGGAGCAAGTACCGAATAACACTTTGAAAATTAATATAAATAAAAGAAATGTTTATCTGACCGTACAGTCCGCTCGCAACTCACTGCGAAACGGAAAATAATGCTGACAATCAATCGAGTGCGACGTCTCTGTATATGAAGAAATTTCCTTCACTCGAAAACTTCCTCGCTTGAAGGTATAACTCGGCGGAATCAAGAAGTCAAACGTTGTAACGACGAACCTGAAAAGTATATGGAAAAGAGTTTGACATCTGGATATGCAATATAGTCGGGTTATACGGAAGCTTAGAGAATGTTAGGAACATGAATGTTATAATATAAGAAAATGAATGTTGTGAATGTGAATACTAGCTAGGTAGGCAGGTAGAAAGGCAAGAAAGGGAGTAAGGTTTGGGGATTTAAATCAGTTAGAGGAGTATGAACTATGAAGCTAGCCACCATAATCCGACACCGACACACGACGACCCTGACACCTCACTCGACACCCAACCTTTACCACAGCATATTCAATCACGTCGACAGGTCACCAATGGTTTTTCTGGAATTAAAGTTCTGTCCTTGAGAAGAAACTTTTATTGTATGTATTAATCGAAGTAAGTTGAAAGAAGAGAATTCACGAGATCTGTAGATCCGTTTTCATAGCAACTGAAGTATCTTATGCGCAGCCGCGGCGACGCCAGCGCCAGCGGCATAATCGGGAACAACAAATAACTGCGTTGTGACCAGCTACCTTGATGACAGAATAGGAAAATAATTACAAATTTACTTTTTTTCATAAGAATTGTCTAAAGGTTGCAGGAATAATAACTTATAATTAAATTAAGATGTTAGATGATAAATAAATAGGAAGACATGACAAAATAGTTCGAGCATTAGCGGCCATGAAGGTCATGCAATGACATGACCTTTGGACCGCGTTAGGATAGCTCCGCTCGGACTACGCGACGTATGTTCCGAAGGCGACATCACACATTCGGCCGAACCAGTTTCAACGCATAGTTTACTCATGTTTTTTTTTTAATTATGATCTTTGGTGTTTATTGGGCTTACAGTGCTAGTGGATTACACTGTAAGACCAACGTTGAGTTTAAATATTTATTTATTGAAGTTCTTTAATTCTGAGACTATATATGTAAGAAAATTGTTGAAGCTGTTTAATATGGCCTCCTTGGAAGCCACATCTGATAGTTTGTATGGGTCGTTGAGTTTGTGTGCGTTGCAAGTGATTATGTAGTCGGAGCGTTTAGAGGCAAATCGTGCACATTCTGTCAAGAGATGTTGGAAGGATTGCTTAGAGGTGTCGTCACATGGACAGGAATCTGTATTGCAAATTTTAAAACGGTAGAGGTATTCTCTGTGATATCCGTGGTTGGTCAAAAATTGAGTGAGCGCAAATTTAGGAGTGGCTGACTTTAAATATTCTTTCACTTGTTCAAAAGTGGACAGCAAACTTTTGGTATATGGGCAGGTGGTGGGAGTGGCATAGAGTTATTCTGCCGCTACATCGCATTTTTGTTTATTCAGCCATTTGATGTGACTGACCGGTATGTGTAGGAAATCAGGGGTTCTGTTGAGATTTGCGGCAGCTTTAGCTGCTACATCCGCCTCTTCATTGCCACGGATCCCTATATGGGACTTTATCCATGCCATATCAACTAGTAACCCCAAGTCGCGAAGTCTTATTAGCAATTTGTGGATGGCAACTGCAAAACGGTTGCGGCTTCCTAGGTTCTGAAGCTCAGTGAGAGCTGATTAACAATCAGATAGAATCAGGGCTTTGGAGATACTTGGTTGTTGGGTAATGTAGCGACTGGCCTTACAGATGGCAAGAAGTTCCGCCTGGAAGACGGCGCAGCAGTTATGAAGTTTGAACTTTTTAACTGCCACTCTACCTTCAGGTTTGTGAACGACAAAAGCAACACCAACACGACCGTCGTGCTTGCTGCCGTCTGTGTATATGCGCCAGGTGATATCACCGTCTATCCGAGAGAGGTCGGATGCACAGGTTATCTCAGCAAACTCAATGCTTACCGTCTCTGCTGGGTGCAAAAGTTCAGACGGCGAGCACCATGACTCAAGTGGCACATCCTCGGGTAGAAACGAGGAGACTCCTGTGAGCTTTGACGATTCAATGTCGGAAACAGCGTTTATTTTGGCTGGTAGAGGTACAAGTCCTGCCAGGGTTATAGAGGCTACCGTACTGACCGTGCGGAAGCCTTGTATGATTTTAATAGCGAATATTCTTAGTAGTGAAAGTAGGCGAGACTGTACATATTTATATTTCAGAGCTGAGGACCAAACGGCCGCCCCATAGCACACTATTGGTTCTATTACATGGTTGTAGATGATACGGACGTTCTCCGCGCTTACACCCCATGTCGGTCGCACAAAAATTGAGAGTTTTGTATACAAGAGTTTGACTTTTTCAATAACATAGTCTACGTGGCTGGTAAAACGAAGTTTGCTGTCTAGTATAATGCCTAAATCATGTTTGCTCGCGTAGTTATTTTTAAACTAGCAACTGCGCTCGAGTTTGCGTGTAGTATTTTTGTAATAATAATTGATTAAGATTTAGTTAGGTAATTGTAGATAATTAGTTTAATTTAATGTTAGGTTTAAGTTAATGTTAGTAAGTTTAGCTTTAATTTCTTATTTATTGAGTAAGGCGTGTAACGAACCGTTACAAAATCAATATTTTCTAAATTGTCTCGGGTCTGGGTGCTGTGGTGCCACCGATGTGTCTGATTTCCATACCATAATAATAACAATAATATCACATAATGTGATTGGAGTCCAATATCTACTAAGAAACTCTTAAACCTATTTTTAAATAGAGTCAGTGGTAAACATTTTTATTGATTTGGGATTTTATTAAAGATTTTTGGTGCCATGCATAAAACACTACTATGTAACAGTGCTTTTTTTGATAGATGTAGCCACAATCTATCCCCGTTTCGCCTATTCCGGGTAAGAAGATCCGAGAGGCTCAGGAAAAGATGAGGGTTAGATTTCACAGGCAGAGTCATTTCCATAATATATAGTGGCGGAAGAGTCAGAATTTAGTGTTTAACGAATAATGGCTTTTGCTTTAGAATGTTTTTAACACTCACAGTGTCATATTTTATATTCATAAAGATGAAATAAGAAACCAAAAATTTGCGCACGGGCGGGACTTGAACCAGCAACCTTTTGGCAAACTGGGCCAAACGCTCTAACCAATTGAGCTACCGTGCTGTCAGTCCGACCCGGCGAAATTTGTGGTTTCTTATGAAAACGTCAATTGCGTGACGCTTAGCGCCATCTAGCCGTCTGTTTATGAAACAGATGGCCCAAGCAGTTATTCTTTACAGAATAAATTCAACTTGGAAATTGATGTCACTTCGCTATCTAATGCTTTAGAATGTTTTTAACACTCACAGTGTCATATTTTATATTCATAAAGATGAAATAAGAAACCAAAAATTTGCGCACGGGCGGGACTTGAACCAGCAACCTTTTGGCAAACCGGGCCAAACGCTCTAACCAATTGAGCTACCGTGCTGTCAGTCCGACCCGGCGAAATTTGTGGTTTCTTATGAAAACGTCAATTGCGTGACGCTTAGCGCCATCTAGCCGTCTGTTTATGAAACAGATGGCCCAAGCAGTTATTCTTTACAGAATAAATTCAACTTGGAAATTGATGTCGCTTCGCTATCTAATGCTTTAGAATGTTTTTAACACTCACAGTGTCATATTTTATATTCATAAAGATGAAATAAGAAACCAAAAATTTGCGCACGGGCGGGACTTGAACCAGCAACCTTTTGGCAGCTCAATTGGTTAGAGCGTTTGGCCCGGTTTGCCAAAAGGTTGCTGGTTCAAGTCCCGCCCGTGCGCAAATTTTTGGTTTCTTATTTCATCTTTATGAATATAAAATATGACACTGTGAGTGTTAAAAACATTCTAAAGCATTAGATAGCGAAGTGACATCAATTTCCAAGTTGAATTTATTCTGTAAAGAATAACTGCTTGGGCCATCTGTTTCATAAACAGACGGCTAGATGGCGCTAAGCGTCACGCAATTGACGTTTTCATAAGAAACCACAAATTTCGCCGGGTCGGACTGACAGCACGGTAGCTCAATTGGTTAGAGCGTTTGGCCCGGTTTGCCAAAAGGTTGCTGGTTCAAGTCCCGCCCGTGCGCAAATTTTTGGTTTCTTATTTCATCTTTATGAATATAAAATATGACACTGTGAGTGTTAAAAACATTCTAAAGCATTAGATAGCGAAGCGACAACAATTTCCAAGTTGAATTTATTCTGTAAAGAATAACTGCTTGGGCCATCTGTTTCATAAACAGACGGCTAGATGGCGCTAAGCGTCACGCAATTGACGTTTTCATAAGAAACCACAAATTTCGCCGGGTCGGACTGACAGCACGGTAGCTCAATTGGTTAGAGCGTTTGGCCCGGTTTGCCAAAAGGTTGCTGGTTCAAGTCCCGCCCGTGCGCAAATTTTTGGTTTTTTATTTCATCTTTATGAATTATGGCTTGTAACTTTCTATAGTTTGGAATCCGAACATCGAACCTAAACAACGTTTTTGACTTTTGACGGATGCATTGAAGGTGTCACTCTCTATGCATCAAAAACTAGCGCCTAGCAAGAGGCTTATGACACATTTAATATCTTTGTCTAATATTTGTCGAATTTAACATACACAGAATGTGTTCTTCCGAATCACCTACTTTCATTAACCAGCTCATACATATTTTAACCACATGCAAAACAACCTCATAGAAATTCAACCAGTCAACCACTTTACCATACACTTTGACATTACTTCCATTATTCTCGCAGAACTCATTAGAAAACTCGACAAATTATAATCTGAAGTTAGATTTGTTTGTGTGTTACGTAATTTAGTTAGCGCGTTTCGTCCTGTCGCCGTTCCTACTTTGACAAATAAGCGATGTGTTAGACGTGAAAAGTATTCATAATTTATTAAGGAAAAGTTTTGTTACCTACACGGAAATTACTGAAAGTTTTGCAAATTTAATATAATTTGTACAAAGTGTTACTAGATAACTTTAATGAGGATTTCCACGTTATCAATACATATTATAAAATTATGAAGTTTAAATTTCTGTACTTTAAAGAAAATGTTAAAAACGGAGTTAGGGGACCGTAAGTAGAGAAATAAAAGCAATCTAGTTTTTTAAAATTATTATTTCACTGTGTGTTCGTGCGATCCGAAGCGACTGGACCGATTTAAATGAGATTTTGTTAAGTTGTAGATTACGTCTGCGGTCAAAATTTGGGATACATTTGATCCCGAAAAATTAACAGGATGGGTCTGCGATAAATCATAAGAACTAAGAACGAAGAACCTCAGCTGCATTACAGCGGCGGACCGGTGGAAAAAGTAAGCACTGAAAGCACTCACATCAGGAGCACACAACCATATTAACTACACAAGATTTTAACATACAATGGAATCATTATACTGGTAGGTCCACACTACCTACCTACCGTCCTAACTTTGCTGCGCTGGTTGACCTAGGAGCAGCTCTTCTATCATCATCATTATAATTTTATCTTGAACCTACCTAAAGAACACAGAAGATCATACACTTAATTAATACGACACGTTGCTGCACCCAACGTGTCGGTTGGCGCTCCTGACTACTGAACCAGCGGTCGTGGGTTCGAACCCCGGAAGGGGTCAATGTTTGTGTGATGAGCAAGAACATATTGGTGTCTAAGTCATGGATGTTATAAAATATATTTAAGTATTTATGGGAGACGCCCCCGTCATAATCGCTATCTGGTACTTTGTAACACAAGGAGCCAAATTCCTTACTTCGAATCAAGACACGCGGTTTGTTGTATGGCGCATATTTATTTATGACGTAACTTAATGGGTCAACTTATGACATTTATTAGGTGTCTTAACCTTTAAACTTATTTACGTTCGAAGAATAATGCAATCGAATATGTATGTTATTTATCTCCATTGGACATATACATAGTATATTGGACCAATCTATTAGGAGATGTGTACGTCGAAGGCCCCTTACACACTGAGACTTTTAGCATCAATGCAGTCGCGCGTTCTGAAAATGCGTTTCAGCATCGCGACTCTTGCGTTGCGTTGAGTGTTGCTAGCTGAGATATAAATATGTACAGCCGTAGACATATCGGTGCCAAGAAAGTAAGAAACAAGGCAAACTTTAGATTGGTTATATACATACCTAATAATGTGTTATAGATTTTTTGAAATTACAATCATAGATTTTTTAAATTGCAGACTCTGATGTCATATTACAAAAAATGACAATGTTTTTGGGTTACTTTCAAAAAACAGTTGTTTTTTAAATAAAGAAGACATTGTAATAGAAAAGAATACGTATATTTTCGTAAAACGTGATAAATGTTATTAAAACTTTTCCTCTTCGACCTCATGTAGCGTCGATTGGTGTGGTTTGAATCAAGATCTGTAGAAAGATTTCCATGACGCATTATAATAAAAGTGGGTGCGTAAATTGGAGCAAAAAAAGCCCGTATTTTCTGTGTAGAAACAATTTCTGTAAATATGCCAAGTCCCACTGTCGTTGTGTGTGACAGTGATGGCTGTGACGTCCTCTCGCGCTTCATTTGTTTTTAATTATGTAGAGCTTGTCTAAGCTGAAATGACGCACCCCTCTTCAAAATAAGTTGATTTCGATGTGTGAGTGCAAATATTATTTACGACTGTTCATCTGTGTGGGAACGTAGACTACTCCGCGAATTAAGATCTGTATGCCTACGACACGGTCGACTAGTTACGTGATAAATCCGTCAACGCTTTTCTTATAAGCAGCGCTCGCACATTGTGTGAAACAAAACGTCCGCTCTATCACGCGTTTACGTCAATTCTGACAAGTTGGACAACGAATTGTTTCGATTCGAGACTCACCAACAACTGACCAACCAATAACAACGGTATTTGTCAGTGGTTGGTACAGGTGTGGCTTGTAATAAGGGCAAAAATTTAAAATGTAGGTCTTTTAAGTAGTCGAAATCAATTCTTAATTAATTATCTTGATATTTTCTAACAAAATAAATCGAACCGGCAAGGTATAGCAAGCAAATGTGTCTAGGGGTATTTATCAAGTCATTTTTTTTTGATATCGAATTTAATTTAACAGAAATCTATTCAATGAATGTTAATATCTTTTTTCTTGAATAATCAAATAGTTAATAATCGCCGCTTCTAAACATCGAATAACATTTCACAAAAAAAACGCAATTGTTTTGTTAAGCAGGAAAACGATATATCAAACTAATGTTTGATAGAATTATTAAGTTATCGATAAAACCATTCATAACAACATGTTATAATGTGTTTCCATAAATATTCCCTTGAATATTTTTTCCTCAAGTAAGAAGGCATACATGCATTAAAGCATGCATGCATGCAGCAAGTATTATTGTTTTTGACCTAAACTGAGGCCAAAGAGTAACATGATCATCGTTAAGCACACAGTGGTCACCATCTACACTTAAAAGCGTCAAATCATGTATTCTACGGCTAGAGCAAAGAATCAACAGACATGTTGTGTGTCGAACAACATGCAAAACAAAATCAACTATTTCTACTATTAAGCTCATTGAACTATACTACTACGTATGGAAATGACATCCCGAAGGAACCTCGTGCGAAATGGCTTGATAGTTCCGGACATCAATGCATGCGCGGCATCCCAGTCACTCACTTCCGCTCGTAGCAATATGCAATATGACATTTGGTCAATTAATTCGTAAAAATGCCGTCCTGTGTTTTGAAAACATGCAACAATAAAATCCACAAGAAATAAAAAGATACTGGCGTCACTTTTCAGCGTTAAGTAAATAAAATGTTAACTGTAACCTAGTTCATATTTTTTCAAAAGTTTTAAATGTTTCGTATTAAATTGCTGCATTTTATACGAAAATCAAAGATTATAAAAAGTGACTCGCATAGAATGGCAAAGTAGGTAATAAATGAGGTAAGGAAATGCGATGTTGTGCTACTTCTAATAAAATGTTTTTACATCGGTGATTTCTCCCGAGTAATTTTGTGTGAAAATTTTAAATAAAGAAAAAGATGAATTGAAAAATAATAAAACTAACGAAACACTTCGCTTTATGATAATTTAACGATCCCCCGCGACTTTAACTACCCTCGTAGGCTGTAGCGTAGCGTTTATGAATAAATATCAATCCATGTTAGTAAGTATTATACATTTAAATAAAATAATATTCATTAAATACAGCCAGGTATAAAAAACACAAAAGCCTATGTCACTTCTGCAGTTTCATATTCAACATTCAAATTTCAAGGAATACATCAGTCTCTTGACAGTTCACGTCAAAATCTTGTCATCAAATTGCGTACACTTTTTGCTTGGCATAGCGTCTCTATACGTAGAGTAATACTGTGATGATGAAGCTCACTAATGTTTAATCCACATGTAGAACAATGGCATTTTTGTCAATGCACAGTTTTGCAATATTTTTATTAATCTTATTTAGAAATCAGACTTTTAAAGCTTGAGGTGTATAGAAGTGTACATCCGGCCGTCTGAGCCAGGCTTCTATAGAGATCTTGCATATCTAGGCTGATAACGAATCGTTAGTGACGCTGATATATCCAGGGTTTATCGTTTGTGACGCAATAGTTTTCTTGGAAAATCAAAAAAACTAGGCTCAGACAGCCAGAATTTCGCATTTTCCTACTTTCCAGATCTCAACTATCAGAGGGTTTCAGGTCACTGTTTCTTATAAAATGTGATGTGACGCGTTAGTGACGGTCATCCAAAGTAGTTTCATCCATTTTAATCCAGTACTTTTTGAGAAATCGTGATAAACGTGTGGTTCAGACAGCCTGATATCCGGTCGTCTGAGCCAACTTGTTTTTCTCTATATTTCACGAAATGTTACGGTTCGGACAAATGTTTTTAGGATTTACTGATGTGACGACGTTAGTGACAGCTCTCGACTGTCATGTCTGTCGAGATTTGAACCTTCGTGACGCACGCGATTTGGAGAAATTGAGAAAAAACTGCTGGCTCAGACAGCCGGATGCTGGCTGTCTGAGCCACCCAGTTCTACCACTTCCAGGTGTTGTACGAAGCTGAAAACTCATCTAATCTGATGTGACGCGGCCTCTAAGTACAAAAAATCGTAAGTGACGGCTCTATATGCCGCCAATCAAAAGTTATAAGCATTTCAAATGTTTTCCATACATCGATGCATTTGGGTGGCCACACTTCGCACTCTTTATGGAAACGGAAAGACAATTTAGTAGAAAATGTAAGCTAAAGCCCCTCATATCAAGGCGGATGCTTTCTCCTGCTATTTAAATATTTAATTACGTAGTCAATAACTACGCCGATGAAGGAAAATATGTTAATTATGCATGGGGTATTCCAGGTTTTAAAATTACTTTTTATTTAAAAATAATCACAAGCTCCAGCTGGTTACTACAATATAAGACTTTTTCGGTATTAAATACATACTAAGTACTCATTCCTCAACTCGTCCCATATTATTACGGCCCATTTGGGACATCATTATGCAAATCGTCTCTTGCTTTTTTGGGTGCAAAATAATAACCATAAAACAGCGCAGAAGGTGAAACGCAGTTCTCTGGGACCCCTTATTATTATAACGAACAAAAATTACTAAGCCAGCCTTATTTCACCTTCGGAACACGAGACGCGCGCCATCTTTGTGTCCATCTTTGTTCGAACAATATTTCTGATACGGGGGAATAAAGAATGGAATGCGCTACCGGCTGAGGTATTCCCGAAACCCTTAATTTGGGCATTTTCAAAAGAAGAATGATTACGCTATTAATGATCAGACATGACCAATCCTCGACGACATCATCTCATCACTTACCACTAGTTGTGATAGTGGTCAAATGGCTGATCATATATATAAAAATATATAGGTAGACTATAAAATTATGCAGGATGGAAAGAAATCATCCACTTAATATCATTTATTTTAATAAGAAAGTTTAAATATGTATGTTACAAAATGTATACATAAAAAATAAAAATGTAAGTAAGTAACAATGGATATGGCGGTAAGAGAGGTGCGTAGAAACCAACTTACGAAAATAATGAAATAAAATGAATAAAATGTATTTTGTTTTGGACCTGTCATGTTTATTACCACAGGTTGTAGCGTTTATCTTCTTTTAAAGTTTATGTTCATAGGACAAGTGATAATTATTTTGTTTTAATAAAGCAATGATATAAGTTTTGTGCTCGTAGATTTTTACTTAGTTCGTAGACTTTATTGATTTTATGACGAGTATAGTATACCTATTTACGAGGAGTATTATTCACATTTGACTAAAATTGTTTTATCAGATGTATATTATACTAGCGGTCCCCCGCGACTTCGTCCGCGCGTTTTGAGTTTGCTCCCTCCCCTCCCGTCGCAGCGTGATGTTTTATATCCTAAAGCCTTTCTCAATAAATAAGCTATCTAACACAGTAATATTTTTTCAAATCGGTTCAGCAGTTCCTGAGATAAGCGCGTTCAAACCAACAAACTCTTCAGCTTTATAATATAAATTAGCGCAAGCGCACGTTGTACTTAAGTTGCGAACATTATTTTGGTGCGGAGTTATGTTAAAACTGTGATAGCTCCTAAGATATTTATTGAATTTAAATGATATAAAGGGCAACTTTGTTCTAAATGAAATGCTCGTGAAGATAAATGTATTTATTTTGATAAGAATAAATACCTGTGTGTATAATACACCTCTAAAAATAATGCATTATTTTTTTTACAAATTTATTAACATAAAAAAGGTTGTAGTAAGTCAACCATAAAAGATAGACATATGCTGTCGCGGACTTTATTATAGAACTTCTAATGCTGAACAATCCTGTCATACATGATTTTTGTGTAACTTAAGCGGTTTTCGCAGCGTACGCAGCGGAAGCTCTCAAAAGGAATATCGTTCTCCCGTTTTCGCAACATTTTTCATTGCTGCTGTGGTATTATGAGTCGTATCTTTATGTTATATAGCCTAAAGCCTTCCTCGATAAATGGACTATCCAACGTAAAAATATTTTTTTAAATCGGGCCAGTAGTTTCTAAAGACAAACGCGTTCAAACAAACAAACAAACAAACAAACAAACAAACAAACTCTTCAGCTTTATAATATTAGTATAGATTTTACTTTGTAATCATTAAAAGGGTTTCCTTTCATACAACAAAATTGTGTTAACTTTTTTTGTAACAATATTATTGTTTTCTTCTGATTATACTCATATTGATAGTTTTAACTTTTTGATTACATTTAATGACGTTAAAAATCATTTGATTAAATTATCTGCATCTCGTCCAAAATAAGCTGTAGACATGTATGGGATGAATTGATGAACTACTATTTGTATAAATGCTACACCAGAAACAATTCGTAAAATAACTTTATTATTTACTAAAATATCAATAACAGGAGACTTCCACATGGTAATTCTTAGACGTTGGGTGATATCAGAATTATCAGTAAACAGCTATCTAAACGCCGAGTAAAAAAAGTAAGTGCAAAGCGCTGAGTATGCCTAGTCAGCCTGGAGCCTAGCTTTTTTCAAGAGAACGCTGACTACGCCTAGTAAAAGTAGTAAGTAGTCCAACTAAATACTGCTCTGCTTACTGAGGTCTGAGTCTGGAGCTCACGTCAAAACATGCCTGATTGTTGTCATAATTCTTTGTGCCTTTTAGTATAACTAGCCCAATATTATCACCATAAATTTCTTCAAATGCATTTTTTTAATGATTAACTTCGTAAGTGCAGGTTTCCTTGTCAGAACATCAGTCACTAATCAGTAGTGCGGATTTTTTTTCAGCAACTGTCATCACTGTAAATGTCTACTTTTTCGTCTGACGCTATCTTGCATGTCGAATTAACAGTGATTAAAAAGTGTTTTAATGTTCTTATTTAACATATTTTCTTTAACTTGATAGCATATTCCTGATTTTTTAAATGGTAAATAAAATATGAGTCTGTACATGGTCTGATAAACTATGATCTTGGCAAGATCATCTCATTTAAACTAGAAATAAAAATAAAAGCCTTCTTTTTAACGTTGAGAAAGTTTAAGAATCACTCAGGACGAGCTGCAGTTTGTAAATATATCTTTGATTTTCCGCATTTCATCCCAAATATTATATAGGCATGGTGGGACGAGTCAATGAATTACTAAGTTTTCCATCCAAACAAAAAAGGAAACGACTTGCAGGATTAAGTTAGTATTTATATTGATTTTTTGCATCTTGTCCCAAGTGGGGCGTAAAATCACATGGGAAGAGTCGAGTAATATGTAAGTAGTATGTACCTTACCAAAATTCTCTAATATTGTAGTACCTTCGATAAACTAGCGGTTGTTTTCAAATAAATAGTAATCTAACGATTTTTTCCTTGGAATACCTGAGACCATAAATAATTAACATATTTTCCTTCATCGGCGTAGTTATTGACTACGTAATTAAATATTTAAATAGCAGGAGAAAGCATCCGCCTTGATATGAGGGGCTTTAGCTTACATTTTCTACTAAATTGTCTTTCCGTTTCCATAAAGAGTGCGGAGTGTGGCCACCCAAATGCATCGATGTATGGAAAACATTTGAAATGCTTATAACTTTTGATTGGCGGCATATAGAGCCGTCACTTACGATTTTTTGTACTTAGAGGCCGCGTCACATCAGATTAGATGAGTTTTCAGCTTCGTACAACACCTGGAAGTGGTAGAACTGGGTGGCTCAGACAGCCAGCATCCGGCTGTCTGAGCCAGCAGTTTTTTCTCAATTTCTCCAAATCGCGTGCGTCACGAAGGTTCAAATCTGGTCGAGAGCTGTCACTAACGTCGTCACATCAGTAAATCCTAAAAACATTTGTCCGAAACGTAACATTTCGTGAAATATAGAGAAAAACAAGTTGGCTCAGACGACCGGATATCAGGCTGTCTGAGCCACACGTTTATCACGATTTCTCAAAAAGTACTGGATTAAAATGCATGGAACTACTTCGGATGACCGTCACTAACGCGTCACATCACATTTTATAAGAAAATGCGACCTGAAACCCTCTGATAGTTGAGATCTGGAAAGTCAGAAAATGCGAAATTCTGGCTGTCTGAGCCTAGTTTTTTTGATTTTCCAAGAAAACTGTTGCGTCACAAACGATGAAACCTGGATACATCAGCGTCACTAACGATTCCTTATAAGCCTAGATATGCAAGATCTCTATAGAAGCCTGGCTCAGACGGCCGGATGTACACGTATAGAAATATATCGAGAAGAAGAAGAAACAAGAATGTGCCAGTTTATTTAAAATTAATAGATTAGGATCACTGATAAAATTGTAATTTATTTAGAATAAAAGATGTTTCTAAACTTCGCAGAATTTAGTACAAAAAGATGGAATATACAATTATTAATTTAAATTTAAATGTATGACATTTTTTAGTCATACGTATTCTCATGTAAAATTGATTTTGGTGTAATGAATGAATATGGTACTTAAATTCATTTGTTTATATGTATTTGGACAGGTTATTCTAAGCTTAATGTCATCTGTTTGTCGTCTTTATTTTACCACCGTCCAACGTATCATAAAGACAGTGCTATTATATCGTCAGAATAGAATACATTAGCGGCACTTTACTGCCTCTTGTCATGGCACGTTGTAGCCAGGGCCGTCTTTAAGCAAGAGGCGGGCCTGGCCCCAGACGAATTTGTAGGCTCTATTGGCTTATTATAATTAAAGCATTTTTTTGGTGGGGGTTTCGCTTGTTGGCGATTTTTTCAAACTAAAATCTATTTTGTGCTCGCTTTAAAAAAAGAACAAAAAAGAACATGCTAACGTCCAAAGGTAACCTTTTATATTCACCCATAATTTAGGCATAGTCTTTTGGACTTTGGACATTCCCACACATTGCCATCTAGTCCCAAAGTAAGCTACTCAAAGCTTGTATTATGGGTGCCAGATAACGGATTTAATACTTAAATACTTTTTGTTTGTAAATACATACATGATATACATAGAAAACATCCAGACCAAGACAAACAGACATGTTCATGCACACAAATGTTTGTATTTTGCGGGGATCGAACCCGCAACCCGCTGCGTAGTAGGCGATTTCTCGACCACTACACCAGACGGGTCGTTTAAATTTAGGTGTCTGGCCCTTTGCAAAATGCCAAAACGAGGCGGGCTTTAAAAGTTCTGCTTGTGAAGTTTTTAGAGAAAATGGAACGTTATTTATCCGCGAGCGAAGCGAGCACAATTTTTTTAACTAATTCAAAAACCTAGCAAATTTTATGAAGTGTTGTGTTCTTGATTTGGACGATGAAGGTAATTTAAATGAAATGCATGTTATCGATACCGTGTCGGTTTATTGAGTGCCAAATGAAATACATAATTTTGCTTAGAATAGAAATGCTTACTCGGCCAAACGTTACGTGCGCGCGGTCGATTTGCGCAAACACTAAGTTATTTGCTTATAAAGCGATTACCATACTTCACCTCCCCCGAAAAGTAAAGGGTTGGTGCCTCCCTTTTTCAAGAAAAAATAAGTTTGTTGTCACGTAACATAAGGCCTATACTTATGTACTAATTATAAACTAAGTAGTTGATTAATTAATAAATTTAACAATCGTATCTTAAACAAATCTTTTTTTTATACATTGAATGGTTTCGTATTATTTTTATGTATTACAATCTCTTTATTATATTTAAGTATTTTAACATTGGTTGAAAGATCTTCTATTACTTTATATGGACCTTTATAAATACAATTTAATTTGTTGCCAGTCTGATTCTTAACTAAAACTAAGTCTCCTGGGTTATACGTTACACAATTCAAGTTTTGATCATATGAAATTTTCCTACGGTTTTTACATTCTAGTAAATCCTGGCAGGATCGCCATGAAAAGTGTTGTGTTCTTGATTTGGACGATGAAGGTAATTTAAATGAAATGCATGTTATCGGTACCGTGTCGGTTTATTGAGTGCCAAATGAAATACATAATTTTGTTTAGAATAGAAATGCTTACTCGGCCAAACGTTACGTGCGCGCGGTCGATTTGCGCAAACACTAAGTTATTTGCTTATAAAGCGATTACCATACTTCATTATATTGGTATTTTTGGTATCCTTTACCTAACAATCTCACCATCACAAAAAAAATCTGTCTGAAGTCGGAGGTCCTCGGCCAGGGCTCCCGGGCCCGTATAGTAAAGACGGTTATGGTTGTAGCTATAGGCAACGGGTGCAGTGAGTAAACTACACCAAAATATGGGCACGGCCACAAATATTAGACAGGCTCTCAAGAACTACTCAAGGATTTCTATACTTAGCTCTACCGAAATTGCTGTCAGACTGTATTAATTATAGTCACAAATATAGATAAAGAGTTGAATTAATACTAATAAAATACTAGTAACCTTAAAAACAAAATATAGTCTTTAAAGAATTTAGGGAAGCAACTGACCTAGTTTACTGATTCAGTATAACAAATAACAATGCGAACTCTACAATACCTCTATCGCTTCCCAGCTGCTAAGAGTCGTTTCAACCAAACGGGAATAAATGTCAACCTTAGAATAAATCGCCTTTTATTCGAGAGTATATAAATTTTCCAGTCTACCATCTATTGTTTTAGCATATCGTGTTTATACGGTAGAACTCTTACACACACCATGTTGCGCAAAATAAGTGCTTATCCAAGTTTATCGTAATGACGACTGCTTGCCATATGATTTATGTCAGAATGTTTTATCAAATTCAAAACTTCTGACAACTCATCAATTACATTGATACCAATTTTAAATACACCGCGAAACTGGGACGTTTCTGACGTCACTTATGTCGTCTTTTCCTCCCAATTACTTCATAGAAATGCCTCAATTTTGCGGTGGATCTATAACTGACTGTATGAAGTAGGCTTCATACTTAACACTGCACAGACAGCTTGTGGTTTCCACAAATTAAAACGTCGTCTGACGTCATGATAAGGCAATCAAGTTAATTGGCGATATGATAATTGCGTCCACGACAAAAGTACAGGTAGTACTGAAATCTCATGTAATAAGTGGATTTTTATTCAAAGATAGCTAAACATTAGGCCGTAATTTCACCTGATTAACATAGTAGGTGATGATGTGGCCAAACTAGAATCTTTTCGACTCTCGTAACTATACGAGAGTCGAAAAGATTCTAGTTCGAAAATATGCTTACTACTTACAGTGTCATCTCTGTCTTGCTTGCACTTACAGTACGGTATGGATCTTTTTGCCAACGGTGACATTTAGAACTAACGCCTGTCATAGTTAAGTAGCCTATTTTGTCCAATCTGCCAGGCGAATTTTCGATTTATCATAATGTTTTATTTTGGTCCATATTTTGTGTAAACTTATAAAATGATTCTTTTTTAATTCAAAACTTCTGACAACTCATAACTCATCAACCGTAGAGATAAAATTCTTAATTAAAGTTATAATTTTAAATTGTTTTGCTTTGAAAATTAGTGAAACAGTTACGATGTAAACAAACATGCTTATACTGCTTTAAATTAGTACCCTTATCTTTGACTTTGCAATTGTTGTGTAAAAAATATTCGTTAAACAGCTTCCTTAACTCCTTAAATCAAGGAAGTTTTTTTTATTTATTGGCTATACAGATTGAATGCTGGTCCTGTCAATGCCTTCTATCGGCCAGAAGATAATTGTCGCACTGTATCTTTATTGACATAAAACTGCGTTTTGAGGCCCTCAAAACGCAGTTGCTATAGTAATATCAAACAGGCGCTTCTTCTGCGGCAATAAATCGTGGGACTGCGACAGCGCATACTTATCTCTCTTACACACTTACAGGCCTTATGGGGAGGCGATGTGTTGCACCAGTGAAGGGTCGATATGAATACTTTAAATATTTATTTCTGTTGCAAAATATAGGGAATAAATATCAGACAAAAATATTTATTAATGACTTTTAATAAAATAAAAAGGTTCGGTATTATTATTATTATTAGAAAAACTGAATAATATAAAAATAAGTGTAAATACAATATTCTAGTTATCAAAAAACAATGTCTATATAAACCGAAAAACGTATAACCAATTACTACATAAAAAAACATAACATATTGGATGTTTGCAACAATTAGTATAGTATGCGTCGGCGGCCTGTGCACAATTTATTGGAAGAATGCAGGCAGTCATATAAGTGCGTGCGCGCACGGCTCATTCCCTAGTGCTCGTATGATTAAAATACGCAGAAGAAGCGAGTGTTTGATATAACTATAATGCGCTAGCTACACTTAACATCATCTTCAATTACTTCCTTTTGCATACTAATGATTTTTGACGAGAATAAAGTTGATAAAAAAATACTGTGTTGACCCCAGATAAACTGGGAACAGGGCAAGAGAATGATGATACATACTGACTATTTTAAGAGTATAATCAATATTCATAAAGATGAAAAAAGAAACCAAAAATTTGCGCACGGGCGGGACTTGAACCAGCAACCTTTTGGCATACCAGGCCAAACGCTCTTACCAATTGAGCTACCGTGCTGTCAGTCCGACCCTGCGAAATTTGTGGTTTCTTATGAAAACGTCAATTGCGTGACGCTTAGCGTCATCTAGCCGTCTGTTTATGAAACAGATGGCGCAAGCAGTTATTCTTTACAGTATAAATTCAACTTGGCAATTGATGTCGCTTCGCTATCTAATGCTTTTAGAATGTTTTTAACACTCACAGTGTCATATTTTATATTCATAAAGATGAAATAAGAAACCAAAAATTTGCGTCAACTACTTTGATCAATATACGAGTACATTGAGTAATTACTAATAAAAACAATGATTTTAAGTGTGTTTTGTGCTTTTACTATTTAAGTTACATAAATCAAATATGAGAAAAGAGTGAAAAAGGATATTTACTTAGGGCCGGTTTCGTCATCAATAGTTAACTCATTTAATGCTTAAAAGTCGTTACCAGTGATTTAATAGTAATGATTGTGTGTACTTTGAACAAATAATACAGTAATTGAATAAGGTATCTATTGTTTATATTAAACATGTATATTTGTGTTTATTCAACCGCTGGTAACGACTTTTTAACATTTGTTAAGTAAACTATCGATTACGGAACCGGCCCTTAAACAGAAAGAAAACAGATTAAAACTCGTTTTGAAATACCTAATAGATTACCTAAATCCGTCGAGATTACAAAGAGTCCGTCAACGTTCCCATCCCTACAGTACCCAGAATATTCGTTTAGCCAATCCAAAAACATCATTAAAAATCCGTTGACATCGCAAAAAAGGCTAAAAATCTTTTCGCTAACAAGGAATTGTTCCATTCGGGCTTGTCACTTGAAACACAAAGCTAGTCGAAAGCCAAGTCGTCAGAAGGGTCCACTCTACAATCTACACAATCGAATAACCCAAAAATGTCGAACAATTCAAAAGGCCCAATCTAAATAGAGCCGTTGTTTCGGTGCAATGCGAGTGACAGATACGGAGACCGGCTTTTTGGGACAGAAAAGGTTATTCCAAGACTTTTCCGGCTGAACTAGATCAAATCGATTATTCAATTAGTGATTTTTTTTTGTTGCTAGGTTGGAGTGTCGGAATTTATCTTTAAAGTGAGGTTAAGTTGGAATTTCTATCAGATCCTAAGGGCTTGTTATGTTCATAAATCTTTTACAAGCAATAAAAAGTTTAGTTGTAACTTAGAATAAGATTGCAAGAAGATTATAGAACAGTACAAACGAAACTACCGAAGACCATATTTAACAAAGGTCGAGCCCTAAAATACCCAAAGGAGAATACAATATATGTAAATATAAAAAAATAATAACCAAATGACATTAAATAAATAAAAATTGTACACAAATCACATACATTGCTCTGATCCCAAAGTTGTATAAAAAGTATGTATAGTATAGTAAGTATGCACTTGTGTTATGTCAATCAGACACAAGGATGGTATCACAATACCTAGACCCGAGACAGTGTAGAAAATTATGGTTTATACATTGACCCGATGGGGCATCTAACCCATGATCTCGGAGCGGCGACGCCTTGGAACCCAGCATGCTTAGCCACTACACAACGGAGGTTGTCAAAAGCAAATCTTATAATTAATCGAATGAAAAACAAAGCATTTTAACGGCGGGTATAAGATGAAATAACAATTTGAATATCAATGTATTTGAATATCAATGTCTATGTGTGTGTTTGTGATGTCCTTCCAATAAATACTTTTCCTTTCTTTCTTTTAATGTAATTTGACGGCCATTATTCTAAGTCCGATGGTATACATCAAGGCGATTGATTAGAGAAATTTGCAAATTTTACCAATAAATCGTAGCGAAAGCTAGGTTTTAGGTTCGTTTGAAGAATTTTAGAGAGATTCTTTTAGTTAGGCTGTTAAAAAAATCAGACCATTGATTTCAGTTAAGGGGGGGGGGGGGGATTATGAATAAATATGAGATTAACTTGGCTTTAATTGTTATCCAAATATCTTTCTTACAAAATTATTAGGCACGAAGGTAGGATTGAGAAAGCTCGCAATGAAGTTCCCTATTTTCTTTTAGTAAATAACCTAAGGCCCAATTTTCGAAATCACTTGCTTGAAAATGGCATGTGAATTTTGTTGGAAAACGAATTAAAAATCACGCGAAATATAGACGTTAGTTCTCACGAAATTCAGTGATCGTTTCTTTTTCAAATCATTCCCTAATGGAATTATATTAATTTTCATTGGCAAAACGGACAATAATCGATGAATATCACACGCCCTCTTGACGCGTTCTACTCTTAATCACTAGCTTGGATATGGCGTGTGATTTTAGTTCGAAAGCGAACTTAAAACCGAACAACTGCTAAACAACAACAACTTAAAATAGAACGGGCGGGCCGATTTTAATATTTTGACCTTTGATGGACTTGTCTTGATTGAAATTGGATCAAAACCGTAAAACGTGGCCGGTTTGAGACATGACGGGACGTTTACTGGGAACGCTAGTAATTATTATTACATAGATGCTGATTGTGGGGCATGCATATACGCGATTAAGCGATGTTAGGCAACAATGGGCAAGACTTGCCTAGCAATGCTGGTACCATAAAATTCAAAGATAATAACCATTCTACTTGGATGAATTAACCACTGGATATGAAACGCAAGAGCGAATGTATGAAAACATAATTAGCCAATTTCTGCAGGGCGGGGGAGCTTGTCGTGTCAATTTTTGACATTAAGTGCATGAAAGTGTCGATATTTTTTATGGATATGTGCGGAACGAATGAATGAACGAATCTTTTGTAAAAAGACATATGATTTTTATCACTTAAACAATAAATTACATTATGGACATGTTTAATGCTCAAACCATCGAATGAACAACTGAAACATAGAACGTTTATATGAACGATCTGGCAAGTAACACTAACTAGAACTTCCTAAGACATTGTGAAACCGCCCATAAGTACATACAGCCCAGCACCATTTAAATCCTCCTATGGGATAATTAAGCATTAAAATTTTAAAGCAAACTTTAGTATTTTTAAGATTACCTTAATCTACTTTAAAGTAAAACGTTTTACAGATTTATCATTTTATTTTAAAAGAGTTTATATTAAAAAAATAATAAATGTTTATCAATACGATTTATCGACAATTGTCTAGCCCAAAATAATTAAACTGACAAGAGAACGAATGATAAACATACGACAATCCTACCGTATAAAGTATACGTTATCTTGTTGATTTTGTAGTAACTGACCACCACTTTTTAAAAGGCAATGTTACTTTTCTCTTGGAAAACACATTTCACTATTTTCATGAAAAATATCAGCTTTTTTGGGATAACACGTTACTTTTTGTCTTGCCGCTATAATTTTTACACAAAAATAAGCCACATTTACCTATTTTTTCCGTCAATGTTTCTCACTGAGCTCTATCACCGTACTGACAAGACATCATCTGTAAGTGAGGCCAAAAAGCCCGCTTCGTGGCTAAGGGGGCACAAGCGAAATTGCCTGTTATTGTGTGTCCAGTGGTTTATTCGTCCAAGCCATTCTATGAAATTGAAATCTTTAGTCAGAGATCAGAAACACAGAGGTCGTAGATAAAAAACGCATTATAGCCGTTATGAATTTCATAACGCATTCTGCCATAAAACCGTCCCCAGACGCTTATACGACATAATAAAAAGTCTGGGACATGTCAAGAATTGGAAGAAAATCTATCAATTTTATTTTATTCAGTGCTAGAACGAGAGTCGATTGAATTTTGTGGCTGTGATGGATGGAAGTGAGAAATGTTATCGTCATGACATTTTTGAACGATTCCAATGCAGCTAAGTGATATGCGCTGAATAGATTCAGCATTAAATTGTTAAACCATTTATTAAAAGTGTCTTTATGTACTCGTACATACACATCCAAAACCACCGACGTCCTAAATGTTTATTAAATAAAAACACTATCTATTACCTATCTTCTACCGCCAACATTAATTACCTTCTTTGTTTTTAACGCGGTATATAAGGTTTTCAGCGCAGCGTTTACCTTCGCTCGAACTTCGGACATAGTTGTGAAAAGTAAAAAACACACAAAACCAAAAATATGCTTGGTACATCCGATATTATTTAGTTTTCAAAACAAAAATACGAATACCTAATAAAAAATACTAACTTTCACTCTAAATTCGAAGATTTTAATAAACTGATGTACCTGTGTCCCAATAATCCAGTAACAAAAAATAGGTCGTATTATGCGTATTATTAAAATAGGCTAAATGACAAAAATACAAGAACCAAACAGAAATCCTTTTTTCAATCGACCCTCGTTGGCCAAATAAGGAGTATTATTTGGCGTAACTACCTAATTAGTGGTGTAATTGTGTTTTCGGGCCTAAATAGGAGTATCGTTTAGCGATACCTTTATAACCCACGAGGGGAATGAACTAAAACGCCTTAAATTACGGGAAAGAAGAAAATCAGGGCCCCTATTCTTGAATCAATCGCTTGTATATGGCTTGTGATTTTCGTACGTTCCCTTTTGTGTGGATGTCAACTGACCTTCATTACAAAATTGGACTTAAATCAATGAGTATAACACACCATATTGACGCAGGTGATTTGGAAATAGGGGCCCAGTTTCGTTTGGGCCTTTTTAAAAATAAATAATCAGCTTGCTATGACTTCTCGGTTTCAACAAATCCGTCGACAAACATTCTAATAAACAAAAATACAAATACTCACACGAAATTTTGTGATTTCTGTGTTAGTAATTGTCTATGATTTTATAATGTTTGTGTATCTAATGGTTATGGTTGTTTTTTGGTTTGTTCGCATTTTTGTATACATTATTATAAAAAAAAAACAGAAATTATACATTACAGAAAATCAGCGCCGTGGTATTTGTCCCGCTGCCACGACTTATGCTGAGTGGGTGCCTTTTCGACTCGAGTTGTCTTGTTATAAGCATGTATTTTTTTTCAATGTCCTTTTTTTGTTCAAATAAAAGTGTCTTCTTTCTTAATTTTTTCCAGACGTGTTTAGAAGCCTTAATAAATCAATATACTAAGATATTATCAAATTCTAACGATATAACATACATACATATTGAATTGATTACCTCCTTGTTTTGTAGTCGGTAAAAATAGGCCCAAGTTATGCCATTTTTGAAATTTTTTTGGTCCCGGCTAGCATCGGCAAGCAAGAGGCTTATGGCGGTTTGACAAAAATCTGACAGCATCGCTTGACCTTCACCACCCTTTACCAATCCGCACTGAGCCTGTGTGGGAGATGGCTGGTACCACTCATCCTTGAGAAGTCGCCTTTGTCTTTTGATAATAATATTATGTTACTTAACATAACATGACCTATTACGGCCATTTAATAAATACCAATTGGTTTTTACACAGGTTTAATATTGTTGTATATTATTATGTTATTGTATTAATGTCGGTGCATTTGCGGCATTAATTTATACAGGCTGTTGTTTTGGTCAGCGAAGAGTGACTCAAGGGTGGCTGTACAAACAAGAGTACTGCCAAAAAAAAATATTAAAGATATATATATTTTTCAATGGAAAAAAACCTACAAAATCAATTTATTGATGCGATATACAGCGATTGAGTCAAAACTACCAACACCACGTAGCGTCGTCGTAGCTTATTAGCTACGGCGTAGTATTTCGTAGATACGCGATAGCTACGCGCGAGGGTGCGAGTTTCCCCATTTCATAATTTAGATTTTTTTGTAATATTGTGATGCGGTTTTCTTTTATAAAACCAGCATATAATTTAAAGTCTTTTTTAAATAAGCATAACTCATATTATCATCCCCTGAGTTGGATGTAACTGACCAAAACAACATTCTCTATATCAGAGTAATTATGCCAGTATATAGTTGTAGAAACCTAAATATTTGAGTATTGTGGGTCCTTTTACTATTAAGAAATAGTTTTCCTCTATCTAAATTAGTTTCATTTGAATGGAACTATTTGGGATACGTTAATGGGCACAAAAAAGGATCTGGGTCAATTTATTTACTCTGGTAGAGCCTGAACTAAATTAGGGTATTGTGGTGTTGGCCTAATTTAATTATAAGGCTATTCTATTTCATTATAGATTTTTATACAGAAGATGGTGTGTATTGCGTAATTAAATGTAAATATTATATGGTAATTCCCATATGCAACCTCCATGCTGCACGTACTGGCCACAAGAGCGCCGAGCGATGAAAAAAAGAAAGAAACTGACTGAAGAAAACTTCTATTGTTTTTCTTGAATGCAAGAAACATTGATAACATCTAGAAACATTGCAGCGGGTTGTAGCATTTAACGTAAAAATACATCTAACAGTTATTTTTAAGAGCTTAAATCATTATATCAACAACAGAGGCATTCGACTTCCGTGGTCGAGTGGCTAGCACGCTGGTTTCAAGCGTCGCTATCTCGCGAGGTTCCGGGTTCGATTCCCGGTCGGGTCAATGTAGAAAACAATCTTTTCTATATTGTCTCGAGTCTGGGTGTTGTGGTACCATCGTTGTATCTGATTTCCATAACACAAGTGCATTGGCTACTTACTTTGGGATCAGAGCAATGTATCTGATTGGTGTCCAATATTTATTTATTTATTTATATTTATTCAGGTGAGTCACATATTATTTTTTATTTGTACAATATCCACCAATCTTAAGTGCGTTGTGTGCACAGTGTAGTTATTATACACCTGAGTCGAAAACTCTTTTGCAATAAAAAACAATTTTTTGCAATTAAAATTAATTGCAATTAAAATGCGTGTCGGAACCGCACACTAAGGGTTCCGTGCCAACTTTAAACTGAATTAGAGATTCACTTCCACTTAGCCAAAATACCACAATATTTTGTAGGTGGCAAATATATAAATGAATGTGTGAATAACAAAGTTATGCTTGCGATTATTGGAAATGTGCTCTATCTTAAAAACTATTACTAAGTTCGATCTCGTTCAAGCCTATTTTCGTTGAAAGTCTTTGTCATGATATACATCTTGTATTTTTTTCAAAATTTACACTCTCTTGGATTAAAAGTTAAGTGGGGGGGACGCCTATTTTACCACTTTGGAAGCGTCTATTTGTCAAACGTTCTCTCAAAAAAACAGGTTTTAATAATCATGCCCCCCCTTAAATATTTTTATTTTTTGTATGAAAATCGTAAAGCAGTTAACAGGATACATCTACTTACTCAGTTATATTAGCCCAACGAAAATGGAACGTCCTTTTTAGCGTTGTCTATGGTAGTCGGTGACGACTGTCAGAAGAGCCCCCTCCCTCCGCGCGACTCGTCTCTGTCGGTTCGGTCGTCACTTGCGCGGTCTTGATGAGATCTAATATTGTAAATGTCCCCGTACCTAGTGTTTACTAAATTATATTTGTAAACCTGAACGTTTGTGATTTGTATTGTGTCTGGCCCTGGCATCCGATTACTTTTAAGATGAGTATGATTTTGGTATTTTATTTATAAACTTGACGGTGAGGGTTTAATATTTTTAACTGTGTAATATCAATAGTTTCAGAATAAAGTGGCTGTGACATACGGACGGACAGACAGACTCGACGAAACTATAAGGGTTCTGTTTTTTGCCATTCGGCTACGGAACCCTAAAAAACACCACAAAAAAAAAGATTTTTTTAAAGGATTTATTGTACGATTTGTTCTCGTAGGATATTGACTTGGAACGAAATGTAAGAAGTATGAGATGACAGACATGAGATAGTGAGAAAAGCGAACAACGATAATTTGAATTTAAATGTGAAATGCAGTAGGTATCTTTATGTATGTGAGTGTGAGGAAGCTGGAGTGTTTATGCTAGTTTGAGATTAATCTCACTTGAATATTGATCTTTCTCTCTGTACTTGGATAGGTTATCCTGTATCGTTGGTTGTATCAATTTATAAATAAAGGAGTGGAATACCGACAAGACGAGTTCCCCATCCCAGTTTTATTTCTACATTCATATTAATAGGACAGAGTGTTTTAACGTGCAAAACAGTTTTTTCACTCGTTCATGACAGTCGTACACAAAGTTGACGGGCTAGGTATATATGTTTAATAGATCCCTGTGCCTGTATGCATTTCCTCGTTAATATTATTTCCTGGTAGCGTGAGGCAGTACAGAACAGATCCAAAGCGCTGAGGATTGGGCACGGACGAGGAATCTATTGTATTTGCCAAGCAATATCAAACTTTTAGCTTCTTCCTACTAAATAATTCAACTAAATACTGTAGCCTGGAAATAATGTATTTTAAATATGGTGGTCTTCGATTTCAATTGACTTCAAAGGTCAAATAATTACGGGAAGTAATCATATACCTAGCTGGATTTTAAAAACTTACGTTTAGCTTAAAAAACAGCTAAAACATCGACCAAAAAAGACCTTTGTGCTTTTAAACGAAACACGCCAATTTGAGGAGTAATTTTGTAAGCTGTTTTTCAGTCAGGCTTTCAGTCTGGTAATTACTAAACGCATAGGGGCAAAGTCAAAGGGTATTTCCAATAAATGAAGTTTGAAGCAAAATGCACGAGCCAGAGAGAGCTGAAGACTATAATTATAAGTTCGTCGTGCCTCGCGATTTTTTTTTCTGAACTCTACCTACTAATATTACAGCATTTTTTACTTTAAAGGTACTGTATTGAAAAAAAGACATGTTTATGTTAATCTTTTTCCATCGTATTCTTTAATATGATAAGGTCGTAGTTGCTATTTGCTATACTCACACGGGAAATAAAATAACCTTCAGTTTTTCGAACCCGATACATTTTGGTTTTCGTAGTCGCTAGTTTTCATACAATTACTGCTAACGCTTCGCTGTGTACCGACGACTTTCCTCAAACATAGTGTATATTTTCATATTTAGGGTTCCGTAGTTGAAATCATATAGTCCGTCAAGACCCATTTCCTCAGAAATGTATAAGCTACAAGTATGGGGTCCTTGAATGAATGAATGAATATTTTATTTGCTCATAAATAGGGTTACACTAAAGATCTTAATTAAAATATGTTCGTCCTATTTAACTATTAAAAAATAGCATGCAAATATTTATTATTATATTACATTTCATTCAATCTATAATCAAATGAGTATGATTTTACAAATGTCAAATACTTATTCTATTAATTACAAACAAGTCAAATTTACCACATAATATTTTTATTAATAATATTGTCATTTATTCCTATTATTATTAAATACAGCAATGTAATAATTGTACTAATTAAACTAATTACACTAAGTAATAATTGTTCAAAATATAATAATTGTTCCTAGCTATTCAAAAACTCTTGAAACGAATAAAATGCACAGTCTACCAGCCATTATTTTTTTTTAAATTGGTTAATGGGTTTGTCTTTAATATATTCCGGAATTTTATAAAAGATTACTACACACATACAAAAGCAGTATTTTTAAATTTGTGCACTTTTTGGTATAAAATCAAGTACTAGCCGGTTGCAATTTCTAGTACAGCGTGCATATAAATCTTTAGCCTGTGTAAAATTATTGGGATTTTGTTTAACAAATTTTGCAGCCTCAAATATATACAGGCAGGGCAATGATAGTATATTTAATAATTTAAAAAGTGGCGTGCATGATTTATCTGGTGCTAAACCGCAGATGGCCCTTATACACTTTTTTTGCACTACAAATGCCTTACGCATATCAGTGCTGTTTCCCCACACAATTAACCCATAACGTAGCACCGACTCTATATACGCATAATAGGCTGTGAGTGCTGTTGCTCATCTAATCTAAAGCTGCTCTTGCTAATCTAGACAAAACAAATGAAAATCTGTTAATTTTATTACACACATTTTCTACATGTTGCTTCCAGTCTAATTTATTATCAATTTGTATACCTAAAAATCTAGTACTATTTGCATGTTTAATCACCTGTCCTTGATAATGGATGTTTAAATTTTGTACAGTATTATTAAAATTAATGTAGCATGTTTTGTCAATATTTGTAATTAAGTTATTTGATCCAAGCCAGGTGACAACTAACTTTAGTGTTCTATTGACTTCGTTTTCATGTTGTCACAATCACTGATATATCGTCTGCGAAAAGTATGTTTTTATGCTCCATACAGTTTGGGAAATCATTGATATTAATGAGGAATAGTAGAGGACCTAATATAATGCCTTGTAGGACTCCAGTCTTACTGATTTTATATTCTGATTGATATGCCTGAATAATTTTGTTTTTCCCGTCAATTTGCGTAATTTCTACTAATTGCATTCGGTTATGTAAATACGTCATGATCCAACTTTAGGCTAGACCTCTGATACCGCAATTTTCTAATTTTTTTACAAGCTGTTTATGTGACACAAAATCAAATGCCTTTGACATGTCAAAGAAAAGAACGGTTACATAATTATCGTTATTTATGCTTTGAAGTATATTATTAACAAGGTCAAAAGCTGCTAAGGCTGTTGATTTATTTTTTTGAAACCCATACTGACTGTTATTTAGAACGTTATACTTTTCGAAAAATGCTATAAGTGTATTACATATAACCTTTTCATATACTTTAAACAAAATAGGTATGAGTGTGATTGGTCGATAGTTGTTTAAATCTGACATGATCAATGTCAGATTTAAACTTTCTTTTTATACAAAGGCTTTACTATCGAACGCTTGAGGCTGTCAGGGAAAGTACCAGATACCATTGACAAATTTATCAGAAAGGCTAATATCACGCTTAGCTGTTCTTTGCACGCTTTTATCACTTTGGTGCATACTTGGTCATATCCTTCGGAATTCGTAATATTTAGTGTCATAATTATCTTTTGTACGTAATCTTTGTCAACAAGGAGTAAGATCGATTGAATTATTTAATGTCTTCATATTTTTTATTATAATAAGTGTCTATATTATTATTTAAATATGTCAGATTAATAAAAAAGTCATTAAATATTGTCGCTTTTTCTAAAGGATTCCTAATTATATTATTATTAATTTCAATTTTATCAATGTGGTTATATACATTAGATGTACCACACGATTCATTTTTTATTACCGTCCACGATGCTTTACAGATATTTTTACTATTTAGAGCAAATTCCTTATTAGTATTTTGTTTTGCTTTAAGTATACACTTTTTTAAAAGTTTGGAGTAGCTCTGATATTTGTGTTTATTGTCGTAGTTCTTTTTGGAGTAATATTTAAGACGTAGATTTCAGTTCGTCGCACAGCTTTTTTAATACCCTTTGTTAGCCATGATAGGTGGGGTTTTGTATTTATTTTTGTTTTAATATTAGGGAAGCAGAGTTTGTATAATAAGCAAAACCATTCATAAAATCTATTGAAAGCGATGTTTGCGTCTGATTCGTTTAATATGTTAAGGAAGTATAAACTGTGTAAATAATTTTGAAACTACATTATATTTTTTATGTTTTCAGGAGAGTAACATTTCCTAAAGAAAAATATAGTCTTAGGTAGGGTTGTTGCAGACTTAACATTAAAAAACAGTAACTGAGCTGTGTTATGGTCGGATAAACCCAGAGAAAGCAACGATCCAATGGCACTCTTTATATTACTTATGACATGATCTAAACATGATACATTCCTATTATCCTCCGTTATGTGTTGTTTCATATAATATTTCGTTAAAACGTCAGTCAAGTGCCTAGTAAAGTTATTCTCTTTCAGTGTGTTAATATTAATATCCCCAACGACTAGTAATCTTAGCTTGCTATATTTTTGTAAATATAAGTAAAGTAGTCGTTCCAAATTATCGATAAACTGATCGATGTGTCGCTGTCGCGTGTGATCGATTTTTCACAAAGGTCTCAGAGAAACAAAGAACATCTGGGCAAAATTGAAGCTCAGACAGAGTTACCTCAATTATTTCTGTTTTTGAAAGTAGACCTTGGATATTTTGATGAAGTACATAGAAATTATTTGATTGTTTAGGAACGAAAAAAGTTTTGACTTTTATTTGTTTGAATTGACTCTAGGACTGAATTTGTTTTCTGAAAATAATATGATATTGTCCCTTTTTTGTACTGTTGTTGTTTTGTTACTTGTTTGGGATACATTTGTTAGGAGTAGTTTGTTTAGGAGTATCTGTTATATTATTTTTACCTTTATACTTTGAACGGTTGGGCTTTTATTATTTTAAGTTGGTCAGATAGTTAGTTTTGTATTTGACATAATCTATTTTTGCGTTTATTTTAAAGATTATCAATTATTTTATTGTCATGTTACTTACTCATCCAATAGCAATTTAGTATTTATGAAAAAACAGTTAGCATTATTTCTAGTTAGTGCGTTGATTTCAAAATTTTGTTTTTTTTTACATTTAGGTAAACATTTTTGTTTTCACTTAATATAAATATTTTACATTTTAAATTACACAGTACATTACAGAGATTAGTCATTGATAAATAGGAATTTTTATCATTACTGCCTACAGATAAGATTAAAATGTCTTCAATAGTCAATGAATCATACAATGTTAAGCAGCTATTCAATACTTGCAAACTTAATGCGAATGGTTTAACTATACCAGTAATGTTGTAAGAATTATTCCAGCCTTTCGAACGAACTTTTAAAAGTTGCTTTGTTAGACCTCTAACTTGTTGGTCACCGATGATGTAAATTTAAGGCTTCGTGATAGGAGTTGATTCTTTACTAGTGACATCTAGCGGCTGTGTTCCTTGTGAATTTTCCTCTATACAACTTGCGCTGGAGTTGTTCATATTCTGCAAGTGGTTTGTTTCTAAGTCTCCAGTTGGCGCTGGTGTTGATTGGATCGTCACACATCAACACGATAAGAAGAAGTGACCGATTATTGCTATTTACATCTACTTATTTGTTGCATAACATTAAGGTGTTGTACTGTACTTACTACAAATTTAAGTTAATGTTTTTCGAGCTGTGTAAAAATCAAGCCTTTTAAAATTTTAAATTCGTAAACGTATAAACACTGCTTATATGTAGCTTGTCACTTTATATTCTGCAGAAATTAAATTAAATGAGAAAAGTATAAAGCACTTCAAGGAAAAAAACTCTTAGATGTAATTAAATTACAACAAATTAAACCATACGTAGATGAACTAAGGTTAAAGAATAGCCCTGAGAATCAGTAAGCTCTAGAGGCAATGGGCAGGGCACGTATCGCGAAGAACTGATTGCCGTTATGGCAGAAAACTGGGTTCTAGATTGGAGAACCTTTGACCAAAGACGCAGCGTAGACAGACAAGATGGACAGACGACCTTGTAAAATCGCAGGAACAAACTGGATGCAGAGGTCACTTGTGGTCTGTCGCTGTGGCAAACTTGGAGGGAAGCCTATAAGAGGAGGGAGAGGCTTATAAGATGAAATAAGAAATCAAAACTTGATTGGTAGCTCAATTGGAAAGAGCGTCGCTCGGCCCGGTTTGCCAAAAGTTGCGGGTTCGAGTTTCGCCCGAACGCAACTTTTGGTTTCTTATTTCATCTTATAAATCAAACGATTTTGGAGCATCGCATTCGAACTTGGCCGATGTTTTCGTTAGACACACCGAGTAGCAGCATATTCAGTTTTGGTTGAACGTGCATATGACTAATTGGAACCGATTTTACCGAGTTTGCTTTATAAAGTGATGTATAAGTTACAAAATATGCTCATATCACATAATTGTAGTTCTTAGTTAAAAAGTTTTATTCGTACGACCCATGTTTTAGTGAAGACATGACTTTGACATAAAAAATTGTAACTGCTCGTAACGGCCATAAATTATAAATCTCTCTTTTCGTAAAAGATTCTATTGTTTTTGTATATCTTGATAAAATGCCAGTTTTATGGTCTGTTTAAACCTTCAAAGGTTTCAGGACTCACGTCTTCTTAAAGTCATTTGATGTCGTTTCATTAAGCTCTTAGGCCATACCAACATCGTAAAAACAATGCCGTAAAATTAAGGTTTAGCGTTTCAAGAATAAGAACATTAATGAAATTAAATTCTAATGGATTTGACTGTAAAAATATTCATTACAAAACTTCTTAACCTATTTTTACCGCCTTCAAAACAAATGAGGTAGTAAGTTAAATGTGTATGTAAGTTATATCGTTGAAATTTAATAATTTTTGTTTATGTTGGTCTAGTAAGGTTCCAACAAACACGTGTGCTGAATTTCATAAGTGTTAGTAAGTTTACACAGATTTCTCGAAAAAGAGAAGTCATTGTTTTCAAACAGATTTTTCTAAACAGAGGGCAAATGCTTTTTTTATTTAATATTTTATGTTATGTTCTAAGCGTTTAACGGTTAAACATAACATAAAATAATAACAGCCATAACGGCAAACTGTAACTAGCTATGCGAATTTGTAATTTTTAAACATTCGCCATAATATGTCCATTCATAGTACATACGAGTAGTCTAGCTAGATTATAGGTTTGAAGGGCTGAATCTCTATTACGACTGGCTTTACTATTAATATTGGCGGCATTACCTACATTTTCTAGCGGTAACGTTTTCCAACCCGTAAACCTTTATGGTAGAGACAAATTTGGTCTAATTTTATTTTATATAAAGTAAGTTGTTACAGCTTTAAAATTAAAAATTAAATATTAAAATTAGGTATAGTAAATATAAAAACATGAACATTTTTTTTTGACAAAAACGTTTTTTAAGATTTTTGACCATGTATACCAATTAACCAATGTGTTTAACCAATCAAATCATAATTTTAAAAATCGAAGAAGTTGAAGCTTGCTTAAGGTTGTATGAAAACGAATGAGACATTTGTTTCATTTCATTAAGACGCTTAGCAGACGGCGCCGGCGGCCCCGCCGTCTGCAAAGCGCTTATACAGGTTGGAAAGCGTTGTCGCCCGCAAGCATATTTCGACCGCAAATGTAGCCAGTTCCGCCAATTGTTTTGCTGCACGCGATAGCCTTTTAAGACTTCGTTGTTTTAAAAAAACTTTTTCATGACCTAAATCAATTAACAAACTACAATTCAAACAACAAGTATAATATGGAGGCAGTTTAGCAAGTGTGTAGTTAGTTTACCCATCCATTCAGAGCTTTTGGTGTCCCACACGGAATTTCTCCATTTGTTTCTTGTATTGTGCCCGCTACCGCTAATGCCAGCTTAAACTTACAGCCTTTTGGTGCTATTTCGCAGCTTAGCGGTGTTTGAGAGCGGCCTTATAGGCTGACAATAAACAAACAAACCAGCCATTACTGGATATTTATTATTATCCTGGCATTAGTGTAAGGTTTGGAACACATTAGGGATGCCAAAAAATGACTGTTCGTAGGTTTTGGTTAAATATAAACACCATATAAATCTAAAAAGCACACAAACGTTGAAGCACAGATCTACCTAAAATAGACATTTGTGAGGGATTGGTTGATTGATGGGACTGGGGTGGGCTGTTAGGTTTACAAAAGCAAAATTGTAGGTGACGAATTGAACTTACCTGAATGAAGGGAAACATTATCTCATTAATTATTGATTGTAATAAATTCATTGAATTGTAGATCTCCAAAAAATGTTGGCAGAATTTAATGTTTTCAATTATTTATCGTAGACCGTTCGTTATCTGCACTATTAATATTTTAAAGCTTAAGAGTTTGAGCTTGGGAGTCGGACACTTAAACAACTTGCTCAATATATCTCTTTTATTTATATATAACTTACATACTCTGAATCCACAATCATTTTACTTACATTAGTTCACGACAGCTAGTGCCCAAAAATAATGGCGAATCGAATCAATCAACTTGACTTGTTTTATTGCACTGACTGCTCGTCCTCAGGAAAATAATAAGCACTAAGTATCTAAATAAAATGATAACCAGCCAGTACTTCGAGTCGCATAAATAACGACTAAACTAACGGATTAACGGCATGCGTTGTTACATTTGTTTGTTTGACCGCGCTAATCTCTATTTGTCAAAATATTTTTGTGGTAGACAGATTATCTATTGAGGAAGGCTTAAGGGCTTAACATCACGCTGAGTCGGGCAAAAACTCAAAACGCGCGGATATAGTCGCGTGGGACTGCCAGTAAATTAATAATGAAACCAAATACAGATTTGGAGACAAAGGCAGGGTAAAATTAACTCTAACACACAATACGCTATTCCTGAAAACATTAGTTTATGGTAAGTAATTCCAGCATGAATTAAAATGCTCTGAATTCTGTAATGGCGTTTTGCTTGCATCACAATACAAATTAGATTGTAGGAAATTTCGATATTCAGAATCACCTGTAAACCTGGACAAAGGCTCGCCTAAATTGGTTATCAATCCTCATTAAATTATTAAAACGCAGAATAATGAAAGCAAATGTGTATTCTTAAAATTATTCAAAAAAATATTTCTTAAATATGCATCGAATATTTTTTTGTAGGATAATTGACATCAATATTAAATACAAACCTTCACGAAATACAACCATCCTTATGATTTTGATGAGAATCTACAAAATAAGCAACTCTTTTTATGTACTGAAACACACTATCATTGATTCACTAACAATATTTACATAGGTATTGGCTGTTTCATTCATGCAGGGTGTTGTTTTGGTCGGCGACGAGCGACTCGGGAGTGGTTGTAAACGATATCTTTCTCATGTATAAAATTCTCGTGTCACAATGTTCGTTCCCGTACTCCTCTGAAACGGCTTTAGTCTGTATTCAGTAGGTCTGAGAATCGGCTACTATCTATTTTTCATACCCCTAAGTGATAAGGGTTGTTCACCCTTAAATATTTGACGACCCGTATGGTGTAGTGGTCGAGAAATCGCCTACTACGCAGCGGGTGCGGGTTCGATCCCCGCACAATACAAACATTTGTGTGCATGAACACGTCTGTTTGTATTGGTCTGGGTGTTTCTATGTATATCATGTATGTATTTACAAACAAAAAGTATTTAAGTATTATATCCGTTGTCTGGCACCCATAACACAAGCTTTGAGTAGCTTACTTTGGGGCTAGATGGCGATGTGAGGGAATGTCCAAAGGATATTTATTTATTATTATTTATAAAATATAAATATATTTTTTAATTTTTGGACGATTTTTTTTTATTTTTTTATAATGTGGCATTAAAAATACATACAACCCTAAATTTTTACTTTTTTATGGCCAACCCCTATTTAAATTTAGTGTTTTTCTTAACTTTTAAAATTACGAGGCTGGGCGAGACGGGGCCGGGGCGGGACGGTGCTAGGGGCGAAGCAAAGTTCGCTGGCTCCGCTAGTAATATGTAATAGTACCGTTTTCGCTAAAAGTTTTTTTTTTCGAAAGGAAAACACCCACAGAATCTGTTTATTATTGCGATACAGCGGTTGAGTTAAAATTACCAACACCAGCGGGCGAAGTCTGATGCATCATTTTTGACATTTCGCGTCGACAATTTCAATTTTATGATTTTTCAATTCATCAAATATCATTTTAACTTACGTATCTATATCTTTAATAAATCTTAAAAAATATTTGTAGTTTTTTAAGCATCATTGAAAAAAATTTCTCAATCAATAAATACACGAAAACACCAATTTTGTCTCAGCATTTTTCGAGCGCCACCTGGTGGTTTTACACGGAACTATGTCGAGACTTCCGACACAGGTCGGATGTTCGTAGTTTGCTAACTACAGCGTAGTATTTCGTTATTGGAATTAAGTCCGCCATAAGTACAATTTTATCTTTTAGGCATGAAGTTTAAGTAAATCAATTTCAGTTTCCTTGACCAGCAGAATGTATTAGTGTAACAAAGGGCAGATAGAATGAAAACTCATAACAATCTTTGTAAACATGTAATGTGTAGAATCCATAATAACAGCAAGTAGGTAACATCTCCTCATTTTAATAACAGATATATTTATTTGGTATAAATATCTTGTTTTTTTTTATTTAAAAAACTTCATGCACGCAACATAAAATTGTAGGTGCATATGGCGGACTTAATGCCAAAAGCATTCTCTATCAGTCAACCATAGGTCAGGACAGAGAAAAATATATATACAGGCGGTGCAAGTAAAGTTATAAAGGCAATATAAGAGAAGAGAATAGCGATAGAGATAACTATAATACAATGATAAACATACATACTGCCTATAACTTATATACGATTATATAAAAATAATGAAATAATATATTTATTATATAAACATACACATCATTTAAATATACATAATATGGTACACATAGATAAATTAATGTCAATGAGACGGGTCAGTGAGTTCGTCCCTATATAGTGTTCGTAATGCCTTTTTGAAGGTAAATTTCGAGGTGGATGTTTGGACACTTTTTGGAAGCCCATTGTCGAATGGCTGTGAGAGTAAAGGAATTGGACATAAAGCCAGAAGTGTGACGGGGAGTGAATAGTTGAAGAGAGCTACTAGAGCGGAATATAAAAATATGTTCCCAAATATAAAAAAAAATATCTCCCAACAACAATCTCTTTCTTTCCCCCGTCTTTTGCGAAAATCCCCCATGACATCCCTTTTTAAGGTTCCGTAGTCTGTCTGTCCGTGAAACTATAAGCATCACACTGTTAAAATTTTGGGAGGAAGATGTATCCTGTTAACCGCTTTGCGATTCTTATACTAAAAAAAATAATATTTAAGGGGGGGGGGGGCTCATCCATGAAACTAAAACCAAAAATTTTTCCTTCTTCGGCTTTCAAAGTGGTAAAATGGGCGTTCCCCCCTCATTTAACTTCTAAACTAAGCGAGAGTAAATTTCGAAAACAATATACTCATAATGTTTTTATATAATAATATAATGATAATAGATCTTAAAACATACTTTCAACGAAAATTGGTTTGGACGGGATCGAACGAGTAGTTTTTGAGGTATATCACATTTTCAATAACCGCAAACATAACTTTGTTTTTCATACAAACACTATGAAAAACAAAGTTATATTTGCTGTCAACAAAATATTGTGGTATTTTAGCTTAGTGGAAGTAAGTGGATCCCTAATTCAGTTAAAGTTGGAGTTACAGAACAAACAAATTCGAGTATAAAAACTTGATACTAACACGTGTTTGTAAGATCCACGCCCATCTTCAGTATTAATGGTTCAAGCTCTATATTTATTACCATAACTTGATTAGTCTTTGTTGTTTACAAGCTTTGCTCAAATTCACGTAATGGGTGTTTCTAATTACCTGATTAATTAAAAAGTCCATAATTAATAGCAATTGTGGTGCTTTGATCAAGGCTTTGCGGTGAGATATTGTAACAATGTTTTGCACGCTTAATTAGGCATTATTGGTTTCCATTATGAAAGTATTAATATGAAATTATTTAATTTAATCAAAGATGGAAGATGCTATGATAATAAGAACAACACGTTATGTTAGAAAAACGTGTTAATAATAATCAACTTTGAGAAAGAGGTCAATCGACGAATCCTTCTCGGCTGGGCAGCGTTTGGGAAACTGCGCAAGAGCGTCTTCTCTTCTCAATTACCTCAGTGTCTGAAGACGAAGGCTTCAATCAGTGTGTGTTACCAGTGATGACATATGGATCCGAAACATGGTCTCTAACTATGGGCCTCATAAAAAAGCTCAAAATTACACAACGAGCGATGTAGCGGGCTATGCTTGGTGTTTCTCTACGAGATCAAATCAGAAACGAGGAGATACGTAGAAGAACCAAGGTAACGGACATAGACTTGAGAATCAGTAAGCTCAAGTGGTAGTGGGCAGGGCACATAGCGAAAAGAACTGATGGCCGTTGGGGGAGGAAAGTTCTAGATTGGAGATCCTTCGACCAAAGACGCAGCGTAGGACGTTCACCAGCAAAATGGACAGACGACCTTAAAAAGATAACAGGATCAAACTGGATGTAGACCGCTAGTGATCGGTCGCTATGGAAAGCCATGAGGAAGGCCTATGTTCAGCAGTGGACGTCCTTTGGCTGATAATGATGATGATGATGTAATACAAGGGGAGGTGACCTGTTTCACTCGATATGTGCTGGCGCTCGACGGAGTGAGAGTGCCAATAATTCGAGAGTGAAATGGGTGCTTTCACCAGAGTTAAACATACTATTTTTCATTTCGACTGAGAGGAAACTAATTAAACTTCGCTGTGTGATTGTTGATTATTGTAGATGGTATTATGTAGTTCGGCAAAAGATAAAACCAAGATTTTGCACTATGTATTTACTGTCGAAAAACATACAACACACAAATAGAAGGCCTAGAAACGGTGCGGAAAAAACAAAGTACATAAAACACGGACGATGTCACGTTATTCAAATCCTAGTTCAAAATATATTTTTTTTTTCTCACGGATCATAATAAAAGTGGGAGAAGGTAACCTTAAACTTGTCGCGAAAACTACCACAGGTTATTTCAAATTGCATATTCGATTTTATTGCTTAAGATAGTGCTATGATTAAGAACTAGATAACCGGTGCGACGCTAAAAGATAGTCAAGCAAACACCACCTCACGTCAAAGTGGGGTCGTAACTTTAAATTATTGTACGACCGTCTCATAGTGTGATGGTTAACGTTCCGGACTACAAAAATAAGCAGTCGCGGGTTCCAATCCCGCCCGCACGACCCTAACACATATGTCTATGGACATGTATGTTAATATCCGTCTCTGTGCTCTATAAATATAAAGCACACCTATAATATCTTTAAAGTAACCGTGTAATGTATACGGTCACGGATCAAAAGGTCGCCGGCGCTCGCGTTAACAAAAGTATAACAAACACTGTTGATAAACACATCCGTGAGGGATGATACTCACCATTATAGAAAAAAAATGCACGCTAACTATTAGCATGTTATTTGAAGAAATCATCCCGTTTTCATGACGCCAATGTCTGGCATGGTGTATTGTTGTATTATGTTGCTATGTTGTATTAATAAATATTTTATTTATTTATTTTAATGTGGACTGTAAATATTTTCATTAATTTATTTCCCTTAAGCATATGTAAACGAGACAAAATTAGGTATTCTATTGTTATGCGGTTGCCGGCAATCGCTTCGGTGTTGAAGCGTTAATTTGTAAAAAAATATACATGTGGTTACGTGATTGTGAATGCCTTGCAATGAACGTGACTCTGATATTGGCGTTATGACATTTCAAGCATTTACGTGACACATTCAAATTGTAACAATGTTAAATAATTTCAAAATAAAATGTGTTTGTTGATTAATATACTACCGAGCTTAAGTGTTTAAAATTAGGTCAACGAGTCTATTGTAATGTACCTAGGTATATATATATACTTTAAAAAATATATTATGAAAGCTACTCTATTATGACTCTGTTCCGAAAATGATGTCTGATGTGATGGATGTCAATCCATTGACATCCATTAATCAGACGATGGCATATTGGTGTACCCTTTACAGTGCTACAAGGATCTTTTGGCACGTGGCGAAAATCGGAACTAACACCGTCAGCTTAAAACTTGTCAATTGTGACAGTTCGTTGATGGTGCTTTTTGTTGCGGTTCTGTTGTGATTTTGTTACATTTTAAATGTGTGAAACATGCCGAAAGTAATAAGAAGTGGCGTGAGAGAAGTGATGCTAAAAGTTAAAGAGTTTTTTATGAAAGAGAAACAGTCTGGCGCCCCGATAATACCATTTGAAAAAGTTAACGAGCGGGGTTGCAGCTGCGACAGGTTAGTGATACCCTTTTTTCCAAAACTTAACAATAAAGTTTAATTTTTTTATCAAAATATTAAAAGTTAATATGATTTCAGGAGTATCATTAAGAACTGTAGCAAGGATTGGAAATGAAGGAAAGTTCGCGGCAAAGTCATCTTCCAAAATAGTTTTGCCAGGGAAAAACAGAAAAAACGAGGAAGGATAAAATTATGATTGAAGGATCTTGATGAGGCATCCATCATTGATTTAAATTTTGACACGTATGAAAGTAGTGACAGCGAAAATGATTTCGAAGATGAAGGTTATGACATGATGCCATTAGACCAGGTTTTGGGGGTACATAATTAAAATAAACATATTTGAAAATAACTGGTGTTTCCTTACTTATGATTTATTTTTTCTAACCTAAATACAAACCTGAGTTTACTAATTTCGTCTCACAAAATTGACCTTCTGTTAAGTATAGTAGGCATAGTCTATGGATAGTTAATCAGTTCTAAATATTATTTCAAAAACCTATTTTTGTGTAAAACTTTGTGAACTTTGATAGATTTGTTAACCTAAATCACCATGTCTCAAACAAAATAAACTCCCTCAACCAAAGGAGAAATTATTTACTGACAACCCTCTTTTCACAATCACGCCCCCCTGTCAATGTCATCCAAGTACCATATGATCCTTGTAGCACTGTATGTCGTGAGGCGCTAGGCGTCATCTACTTCTAAAGACAACATCATTGGCTATGAGTGATAGCTAAAAGTGAGAGTAAGAAGATTTTTTTATGAATACCACCATACCGGCAAGTCGCCTCGCCGTCGCTGGCCTAATAATCATAGACAAGACTGGAAAAAAAATTAAAGTAAGAAAAATAAAGTTTAAATGTGAAACGAAAACAAAACAGTCAGTGGGTATGGCGGGCACCTGAATATTTTAATTGTTGATTTTTTTATTGAAATAATTAGAACGATTGTTTTTTTTTTTGGATCAACCATCATAAAACATGTTTTTTAATGATTAGCTACCTACACACAACGTTATGGAATTCTCTTTTATTCGAATAATATGATGTGACTTTATTATCTTTGACTCGTCGATTGTAGCAATTGTAGCAATCATTCCGAACAGGATTGATGAAAAAATATTGTTTTGCACCACATTTGCTCAGCAATGTTAGATTATAAGTATGTCATGTTTTGTGAACCTAACCAAAGTGTGAGTCAGTTCTTCTTCGTCAATAGGGATGTAATACTGTATGAAAATGCACTCGTATGCACCACTGTGCACGCGCAAGCTTGGACTAAAGAGGTCATGATTTGAATATCGAATTGACCGCGACCGCTACGGAGAAAAAATTAAAAACCGGCTAAGTGCGAGTCGGACTCGCGCACTGAGGGTTCCGTGCCAACTTTAACTGAATTAGGGAACCCACTTACTTCTACTAAGTAAAATACCACAATATTTTGTCGACTGCAAATATAACTTTGTTTTTCATAGTGTTTGTATGAAGTACAAAGTTATGTTTGCGGTTGTAGAAAATGTGCTATATCTCAAAAACTACTTGTTCGATCCCGTCCAAACCAATTTTCGTTGAAAGTATTTATTAAGATCTACATCACATATTTTTTTCAAATTTACATTTGCTTGGTTTAGAAGTTAGACGGGGGGGGGAAACGCCCATATTACTACTTTGGAAGCGCCTAGCTATGAATTGTTAGACTTTAAAAGAAAATGGTTTTAGAAACCTCAATGTCATTTTAAAAGACCTATCTATTGACACCCCACACGCATAGGTTTGACTAAAAAAATTTTTTTGGTTTAAGTTTCATGTATGAGAGCCCCCCCTTAAATGTCATTATTTTTTACTTTTTGTATGAGAATCGGTAAGCGGTTAACAGGATACATCTTCCTACCAAATTTCAACAGTGTAATGCTCCTAGTTACAGTATAAAATGGCTGTGACATACGGACGGACAGACAGACAGACAGACAGACAGACAGACAGACTTGAAGAAACTATAAGGGTTCCGTTTTTTGCCATTCGGCTACGGAACCCCAAAAAGAGTGTAAATTCTTTATGATTTGGTCGTATGTCTTATGTCTCCACTTTTAATTGCCTGTTCGATGGATATCTTAAAAAAGTATAACTTAAACGTTACTGAGGTATATGATATCTGAAACAAATGAGTTAACTGCGTTGCATGCGTTGAAGAGAATTTAGTGAAAAGCAGAGTATTCACCTCTGGAACAAAAGTGTCTTCGGCTTGGGCTAGCTTGATTCTATCGCTACACTCAGGATTTACCTCCGTCGCTTCGCTCGCGAGTCAGAATTAAAATCTTTTCGTTTCACCCTTGATTCAAGATGGCGCCTGTGCTGTTATGACACTACTTTATTCCATTGAAGTATAATCTGAATAACTACATTGATAATAGGCAGTATGCTACGTTTTCAAATGTAACTGCGTCTCTAAATTTGAACTAAAGCTCCAGTATTCTTCGACCAAATAAAAGTAGGTACTTTTTTACCAGATTTTACGATAAGCACCTGAAACTTTCTTCCACGTTTTCCGCGCATGGCGCTGCATTCGCCAAACGCAATTGAATCCAGATCGAACCGGTTTAAACTGGTCGTAACCGGTCCAGACTGGTTTACTGCGACTAAATAAAGGAAAAAATCTACTTTGTTACAGATAAGACTGTGTTGGAGCGTTGCTGAAGTATTCGGTTATAATTGGATATTTTATGCTAACTTATACCAATATCTATCTTCTTCACAGAAATAACAATAATGCTATAATAACTAATTGTTATGTAAATAAATACGACCTCCTTCTTTTTCATTTACGTAAGAGACACGGTGGAAGATCGTCAGAAAATTTTAAAATACTGGCCTAGTTGACAATCGTCAAATAAATTGACGTCATTTTCTATGAATTATTTGGCTGATAACAATAACCAGAATTATTAAGACATTATGAAACAGGCTTCACATCACATCATTTGTACAAGTTACCTTAGATTCCTGAAAATAGAAACACGTGCTAAGGGCAACTACCACATAAAACTAAGTATTAAATACATTGACTTTATTTACTGAGAATAGAAGAAATACGCAGTAAAATTTCATTGTACACATTCAATTTGGTTCACCTTTGGGGCATTTAAAGTGACGGCCGATTCGAGAAAGATTCAATAGAATATAATCTTTATTACTGAGAAATAGGGCACAGAAGTGAACCAAATGATGAGGTAATAAATAGAAAACGTTTGATGAATAATTGAGCATCAAAATAAGAGGATAGAGAAAATTTCATTGGAAACAGAAGCCGCCCGGTTTATATGTGCTTATTAACTTCTGTTTTTTATAATTTTCACATTGACTCTACAATACAAACATAAACATATATTTTCTAAAATAGAGAACATGAATAAAGATTATTAATTAATATTAATAAAGATTATAGTTTATAAGTATGATAGTTTTTTTTTTAAATTCTTTTTAATCCATGTTTTAATAATAAAGAAATAAACAAATCATTAATGTACAAACGTGTGCCAAATACATATTACTTATACCTACTCTATCAAGTAAAAGTAACCATATTTACAATAACTTACAAAAAAAAAGGGAAATAATACGAAAAGAAAAGGGAAGGGTGGGTCAACCAAACAACCCTCCCCGTGTCGCCCCCGGTACAAAGGTGCCCATAACACTCACCGCGTTTCCGCGCTGAATTGCGATGGACAGCCTTTGGGCCAGAAACGACCCAACGCGGCGTCTTGGCCACTCTCCCGGAGTCGGCGGCCCAATTCAGCAATGAAAATCTTAGTAGCCTTGCCCCAGCAGCCGGTGGTTTCCACTGCCATCGGAACGAAACAGTAGTTGTTGGCTAGTGCGGCATACTTTTCGCGTTTTTTGGCTGCCGCAAACTCGGCAGCCGAGCCCGCTTGTTTAATGGTACGACCCAGGTGCGAGGCGGCGAAGATGCTGACGCACGTGGCGTCCCAATGTAAGCATTTGCCTTTCTCCCATGGCACCAAGGTCATTCCATCAGGCTTTTTACCATCGGTTCGGCTGAGGCCTGGAGGCTCAAGGACCGACGGGATATTGGCTGAAACTAGCGCTCTTCGGACAATATCGTTGAGTGCGTGATGTCTCGGGAACCTTCCCGTACACCGGCAACAACTCAACGCGTGGTGACCGTTGCTCTCGACCATAGTGCCGCAGATGCATACATGTGGTTCACAAACATCGCAGCCTAGGCGGAGAGCAACGGCCACCTGCAAAGAGTCCCCATCAAGTAAGGTTCCCATGTGTGGAGAAGGCAAAGCATGCAGCCAAGCTCCAGACTCTGGCTGGGAGACCGCCCTGAGTCTCGCCTCGTCGACGCCAGTCGCCCTAGCCAATAGTTGACTGAGGACCCTTTTCGCGCCCACATTGTCCCAAGAACGCTGTATCTCAGGTGAGTCCGGGACGGTCGTACCTGTGTTTAAGGTCGCAAAAGACTCCAGAGCCTCGGCAGCGTAGGGTATGCGTGTCTCACCACCATTTGATGAGAGAATGATAGTGGTGAGGCTCGACACCCCATGGGCCGATGACAAGAAGGCCGGCAACCCAACGTCTCTCGCACGTCGCACGCCCAAGCCCCCATATCGGATTGGTAACGAAGCCTGACACCACTGTTCCGTACCGAGGGCCACATTCAGAATGGATTCGACGGTTTCTTTCAGCGCATTATCGAAGTCGTCGATCTCATTTGTGTATAGCCAGGTGGGAACCGTTCTTAATAAATAGGTGATCTTGGGGACTGCGAAGCACATACGCAATAATATTATAGAAACATGAGCTGAAATATCAGTATGACAGTTAAATAATATTACTGAATACGTTGGTAAAATAGGTAAGCTGCACTGCTAAATAAATAAATCCTAATACTTCGTGAATATGATTACGAAAATATTAAGTTCTCCTATATCTTTTCTAATATTTCTTAAATAAATCGTTTTACTTACCTCAATTTCTCTTAAAAACTTTTTCCGATGTCTGTACTAACAATGCCCATGAAGTTTCCCAGTGTGTTGCACTATTAGCTACTCTCTGGAAACAGCTCAAACGATATTCAACCGTCATCCTTTTTTTGTTCCAGCAAATAGATTGCAATCGAAAACGCTCTGCAAAGGATACAAACTGCGATCGTTATTCCTGACGCGCGCGACGCAATCAGAGAAATCAAAGCGCTCGCGTTTGTGTAATCTGTGGTGCTGGAACGAGCTTGAATTGTGAACCATAGTTTTTTAATCTCGAAAAGAGTATTTGACTCGGTTCAAAGGTGCAGATACAATTTGGATTTAACTCGATATCAAAAAATATTCATTACCTATTTCACAATCAAAAAGGACACTACTCAATAAATAATATATGAACAAAGAACACAGTTCTTATGAATTATGTATTTGTCAGAAAAAAAATCTCGAGACTTACTTATCGATAAACATGTAGCCTATTAAAATGTGATAAAGTCGATTTTACCCACGTCGAATAAATCTTATCTCACGTTGATGAAATCGACTCTATGAAACATCGTAGTTTATTGTTGTCATCAAGGCAGCCATTGATTAGATAATAATATTTCATAGTCAAATAATTAGTCACTCTTTACGAACGCTTCGAACTTAGACTTATGTCATGGAAAGAACTAGGTATTTTATTTTTCAATGAACTGTAAAAAGCCAATTCGAACTGTTTCCCGACTTCATTTTCTAGTTAAACGAACTAACACTGTTTTTCTGACAGTAAAAGACGAGTTTTGTGTAACTAGCCTCTTCGAAGAGTTCTACGGTTACTTTCAGTTCTAAGGCTTTGTCGGAATTACAGAGTTCCGGCTTTTAGCAAACATTATGAGGAAGAACCTTTTTATACGCCGTCACGCCCCGAATCACATCTGTTTTTGGAAGTGGAAATACAGTTCATCGCAACAAAATGTTGCTATACTCAACTTAAATACACGTTTGTAGGTAAAACGTATGCTTAAAACTTATTTGTACACATAGCAGAATTAATTATTAAACGTTATCGACCCATGGGTCTGATACATAAGTAAGTGTGACTTACTTCTTTTAAGAATAAATTGGCCTGCCAATCGCACTTTCTGTATGTCAACCGCTAGCGACTGGTAGAGAATGCTTTAGCTAGCGCATTCGGCCCGTTTATTTTAGAACTTACAATATAATATAATAGAAAGTATTTTTATTTAATTATACGTATTCTAACTCACATAGCAGAAAGTTGATCTCATTATATTTATTGATAAAGTTTTCTGATAGTCAAAATTACATGTAGAACTAAAGTACGTATGGTTTACTTAAGGAAGTAGCAGCATTTAAATTTTGAGATAGATTTATCTCAAAATTAAAAGGTCCGATTGTCGTCTCGCGTCAATCGTATCAAATTTAAAAATGCATGGAAATCTTGACCTTGAGAAATCAAAAACCTTTTTTCATTAGCAATGAAAATTCGTTAAGAGAATCTTCCCCCTGATTTAGATTAAAAGTACAATTGGCATCGACGTTCAGAAAGATTTAGGTTCTAGATCTTCTGATTGCGGCTTAAGGCCTAATCCTGAAATAAACAGCCGAAACTTTTCGAGGCCGACTGTACAACTATTCGAAGACTAATCGAGATTGAATGGCAAACTTGGGCTATCTAGCGCTGACATGCGCCGATAAACGGCGTCAGGTGAACTATGCGTGAGTTGGAACTTCACTGAGTACAGTCAGCGACATAAATATATGCACGTTTTGTAAAAATACAAAGTGCCTGTCTCACCATTGACAAATAAGCACTGCACTAATCAACGAATTGAATTCAAATGAAAAAAGAACATTTCGTGTGAAGTCTTAGAGAGAAAGCTAAACTTATTAGAATATTATGAAATGGGCCGTTTGTCAAATTAGAAAATTGGATAAACATTCAAAACATATTTTCTGCTGATATCCGCCCATGGGGACCAATTTCAAAACTAGCCCTGTTTTCTTTAATTTAAAAGGAACTAAGAGAGATTGGGCGTATGACAATATTTAAAATAAAAAATGAGCGTCTATACGTTAATGGAGTGTTTCAAGCATACATATTTTATATGCTGACTGTATTAGCACGTTAAATGCACAATGACGTTCGTTACTAGTACTAAACTATATGCAACATCATATTGCAGCTTCACTGTTACAATAAATTGTGTCTCGCACCAGCTAAATAAATGTCAAGAATATCTAGCAACTTCGGTATAGATGAAGTTGTTGCAACTACAACGAGTATAAACTCATACCCAAAGTTTTGAAGACTTGATCAAGTTGAGAGACTAAGAGTCGATATTACCAGCGTCAGGTAGCACTTATCCTACGGAATAAGTATAAAACGATCGATTTTAAAAATGGTTGCTGACAAATGGGACGTTTTCGAATTAGGCGTTTTGTAAGTATTGGTTTTGTGGCGACATCACTTGACATACGTTTGCATCATACATACCACGCCGGAATGTGGATAGGTGCTCCGTAGTAAATAGAATAAAATTTGTAGGGTATTTATTATATTTGTAAACAGAAACAAACATTTATCGTCTATCTTATTCGTACCTATTTCATATTGTGGGCTGCAGTAGATCCCTCAAGCGTATTTAAACGAGATACAATAGAAGATAGACACAATTCCATTGTTATGCGCTTGCATGCGACCGCTTAGGTGTTGAGGCGTTGGCAAATCCACAGTCCAGCGCTGGTCGTGGTACGATGCGAACGCATGTCACGTGAATCGCCACAGTATTTGTGGAATAATTTCCTTATCTGACGTTGTTAAAATCGACTCCTTCAAGCGTTAAACATTCATAAATAAACAACCATGCTTCGTATCATAGAGAGCACACCAGACGTCTAATGTATCCCTAATGATTTATTATCGATACACTTTTTGCTTAAAATATTTTTTTTTTAAATACCGCAAAGCTAAATTCTTTAAACAAAGTTATAATTTTAAACTGTTTTAATTGTTCATACAAGTGTTTTGCGTTTCAAATCTTTGGGACACACATGATAATAAACTGTATTATCATGCTTCTGGTTTAAACAAGTACCATTCTCCTTGTCTTTGCCATGGTTGGGTAAATAAGATTAGTCTTCTTAACTCCCTGAATTAAGGGAGAATTTTGCGTCGGCTATCCTGATTGAATGCTAGCGCCAACCTGACAATGTGTTTATCTAGCAGTTTATGAATTCGACTAAGAGACGGTTGATTTAACTAGTCCGTCCATTAATCGATAGTGTCTACTCTGCGTACCGTAAACCGTGCGTGTAAATATGCTAGTCGATCGACTCACGGCGACCTCCGTGGTGTAGTGGCTAAGCACGCTGGTTTCAAGGCGTCGCCGCTCCGAGGACCCGGGTTCGTATCCCGGTCGGGTCAATATAGAAATCAAAATTTTCTATATTGTCTCAGGTCTGGATGTTGTAATACCACCGTTGTGTGTGATTTTCATAACACAAGTGCAATAAGCTACTTACATTGAGATCAGGGTAATTTATTGATGATGATTTTGATTGATGTCCAATATTTATTTATTATTTATATTATTATTATTATTTATGACTTACACCTTATTATGTAAGAAAAAGACCCGGCTTGATCGAGTGGACGACAGTAGAAGGAAATTTGGACATTGTCTTACGCGAACTTTTGCCAAATTGATATACAAGTACCAAAATTATTTAAACTCACGAGAACATACTTCAATGTCGTTTCGAAAATCCAATTTTGGTAGAACATACACCAAGGCAACTTCTTCACTAGGAACTGCGGAAATATGTTAATTTAATTAGGAATGCTAAACAAACAGCGTGTTTTATTTTTGCCCAAAATTGACGGTTTGAATAAATCCACGCACTCTGCGCAAATTATGAAAATTGACTATTTTTCCGTTGCTGTATTGAGACCTAGCCTGCAAGATGTATATTATACTAGAAATATAAGCATGCATTTATTTGTAAACTTACAAAGAAAAATCACAAGTTTACATTAAAGTCTACTTCGGCCCATATCAAAAAATACTAAGTGGGGATTAGAACCCTACCTAAACAATACAATATGGTAAGTACAATAAATTTTTCTTGTAGTAAAACAAGTTAAGATCCGATTCAATGATATAAAAAACATGTTTAAATGCATATTTTCTTACGGCTGAAATTGCTATTGCTATAATCCCGTATCTTACGTGATTCTAACCTGACACGCAGTTCATAAATTCCCCCCCCCCCCCCCCTCCCCCAACTCTGTCGCACTCATCCGTATTTGATACCACGAAAATACTTCGAACTGAGGTTATGAAAAATTCAAGCATCCAAGCATCGGGATCGGGGTCGCTGTCATCAATGTCTATTTGGAAAAAGGTTGGTCCAAGTACTGAAACGGTTGTTAAAAACACATGGCTTTTAGTTAAATTTTTACTCTCTCTATTTCTTCTCTATCTAAACGAATTTTAAAAAAACAACTTTGAAACAGGAAAAACTACCGAACTATTGGGTAATTTGACGTTAAAGAAGAACCTTAACACATTTAGTGCCGACCATTTGGGCTCAAGTGCGCGAGAACCATTCCAGCGGTGCCGACTACTCGGACCCGAGTTTTACGGTGACGTCATTTTGCTGAAGTCTTTTTATTTGTAGCACTTCGATCCGAAAGGTTGGGCACCAGCACGCTGTGTGCCGACCACTCAAATCCGAGTGTCTATGTTTTTTTTTATATAAAAAACAAGCGCAAACACTTTTTTACGTTTAAAATTGCGGTTTCCTGGGAATTTCCACTTAAATTATTAAGGCACTGAAAGTGTCAAGGTTGAAGGTACTAACATGCCAAATCCATTAAAAAATCTCTTCGTGAGTTTTCTCTGCATGAGTCATTCATTAGATACTGAGTAAAACTTTTCACGGTACTTTTCATTTTGAAGGATTTTTAATATAAGCGTCATCAACAGACTGATAAGCTATACAGATATACGAAAATGTAACGTTCCCGCGAACATTACGTATTCGTTATCGTTATTCACAAACGCGCTTTCTCTTTACAACATTAGTGTGAAGGATTTCTTTTACACTTAAAATCGTAGTTTACGAGTTCTTGAAGCAAATACTTTGTCAGATAATGAAGTATTTCACTGATACCTTAGAATTAGATTTCAAAAACACTTAAGACAGTAGGAGGCAAATTTACAGTAGCAATTTAACCTACGAAGTTACTCAACAGCACTCAAAGATAATCACTGCCACTATTATTAAGTTGCTTCGCTACAACTCATGTCAGGCATTTTTCGTCTCAAAAATATTTGATGCAGTTTTACTTTAGAATACCGTCTGAAAGTGTCTTCAGTATCATAAAAGACAATAAAAAATTCTGATTAACAATAGTAACTTTTATTATTAAGGATTCAGATGTAAGAGTTTTTTTTTAAATTTCTCATAATTTCGATAAGCTATATAAAATATCGTAACGTCCCTGATATTTCCTAGGACAGCCATCGCTTTACTTACCTAAAGGTGGCTCCACACTACCAGGCTTCATGTGCCGACGGCATAACATATTGGCATAGTTGCCATAAATTACATAGAGCTGACAAGTCTTCATGTAAATCGCAGGCAAAGCCAGTGTCGGAAGTCTCGACATAGTTCCCTGTAAAACCACCAGGTGGCGTTCGAAAAATGCTGTAACAAAATTAGGGTATTCGTGTGTTTATTGATCGAGAAGATTTTTCGAATGAAGCTTAAAAATTACAAATCTTTTTTAAGATTTATTTAACATACAAGCAACATAAGTTAAAATGATATTTGATGAATTAGAAAATCATAAAATTGAAATTGTCTACGCGAAATGTCAAAAATGTTGCATCAGACTTCGCCCGCAGGTTTAATGCGGAGCTATCTTAATACTTCATTGGAACGGTCAAAACAAGCGGTAAAAATAAATTGTCTCTATAACCAAGTTACTTGTTAAACTCTTATGCATAAAATGGAGTTCAAAACTCCACTATGTATAGTTTCCACGTTAAAAAAACTTGCTAAAAGACAGGCGTTTGATTCATTCAAGCAAATTACCAAGTCAATTTCTAACAAGGAGGTTTTCAAAGCAGAGCTTGTCCTAGAATTTTCATGAACTATGCACGAACTGGCGAACGGACAGGTTGACCAACTTTACTGATTTTTAAGTCCATTTTGTTTAGCACAGTGCGACCATGAAAAAAGTGCGGCGACTATTAACAATATTTTTTTACACAAAATAAAAACACACAACCTGGAAACCCTGATCTGACATTTAAAAAAAACTTTATTCAAAATGATTGATAATATTTGTTCAAGTATAATCAAATTAAACTAAGTAAAACAAAATCGACTAATAATTTAATTAATGTAACATGAGGGCTGGCAGCTACTTTGACCAGCACAAAAGCCTCAATGGAGTAATGCCGCCAGCCTTTTTGTTACTACTCGTAGTTCCACTGACGTGATTCGTGGTTATGTTAATTTATTTTTAGTTTTATTTTATTTTGTTTACTTTTTACATAGTGAAGTTTTAAAAGTATTGAAGTACATCTGGAATTTATTTTATTACTCATTGAATTCCCCTAAAAACAAATTCAGTATATGAAATTCTTACAATGAATCCACCCGGAATCAATGAACTCCCCATTTTATCGCGCCATAAATAGAAAATTGGAATGCTTGAACTACTTTATTAATTTATTATGAATTGGTTGACGAATGTAGGTACATGCTTTTTTGCCTCCTGAGTTTCTTCTATCTATCGTTTATAGAGAGTTTCATCTCGTCATTCTGTCATCAGGTTTTGGCTTTTATCTGAGATGCAAGCGATGTCACAAGAGTGGTCTTTGTATTTTAAATAACATGATAATTAAATGGCGTTACTATACGTGCTTTTTTAATATTACTGATTCATTATAAATATCTTTCTTAGACACATGGACCCACGCGTAGTCCTAGGATTGCCGAAAAATTTAACAAAAAATATTAAAATTGAGTTTAAAATTTTTGGTTTTGAGTAAAAAGTTTTGGTCCAACTTTACATAACCTTTGTGCCATTTGTATATAAAGTTTGTAAATAGTATTATACAGGATGTTGTTTTGGTCAGTGACATCCAACTCAGGGATAATAATATGAGTTATACTTATTTAAAAAGAAAACTATAAATCATAGGCAAGTTTTATAAAAGATAACCATCTACATAACTCTTCACAAAAGTTAAAAAATGACGTAACGAATGGGGACACTAGCACCCTCGCAGGTAGCTAAAAATTACTACGAAGTTTTAACTCGATCGTTGTATCACTTTAATAAATTGATTTTGTGGGTTTTCTCCATTAAAAATTAATAATAATAGGATCAGTATCGTTTGTTCAGCCACCCCTGAGTCGCTCGTCGCTGACCAAAACAACAGCCTGTATATCTAGCTGCGATTTTGGGTTTTACCTGACCTTGCTAAGGCATTTTTTTTCCGTTTTTGAAGTGAAAACTTCTTTAGCGGCGTTGAGCACTTTTGTGGGATGGGGGAAAAATGTGAAACTCGCGTCAGGACACGTGGGCTGATCGAAAAATCGGTTAGCGAAATTATGGATGTAAGTTAATTTTTCTGAGAGATAAACTTTTTAATGTAATTTAATATAATATAAATTGTAATGTTTGTGTACGATAGCGCAATAAATAAATATTGTATTCTATAAAAATATTATATTAATATTATTATTATTATAATTATTGTTGTATTCTATCACAAAAATGATAGTACTTTTATATTGACAATAAGAGCAATTTATTCAAAATTATTCCCTAACTATTCCAAAAAATCAAAAATGCACAACGTTGATATTCAAGTTTAAGTTATGACCAATCGTGCATAAATGGATGCGAAATTATTGACCCAATTTCTATGCCATAATTCAAAATGAAAATGCACACAATCATACAGATTTCTGAACAACCACTTTCCAACAAGGGATACCCTAAAATAAGCTCGAGGCGTTTCCACATCAACTTTCTTATTCAAACTCTTGCATCGGACACTTGTTTGTTTACTGAACTTTAAGATTTTGTTGAAAGGAAAAAGTTACATGTTTAATCATGTACTGTAATTAGGTTCTTTTATCAAATTTATTTTAACTTAATTACTTTTAAAAACATTGACAACATTTTCTTGAAATATAAAAATATCATAAGGATATAATAATAATTAATAACAGTTTTATCAAAAGGAATGCTTAACACGAATATTATTTTACATGAACGTAATTAGATACGTAATCTATTACATTTAAGTATTTGCCGATACATTTAAAAATGTATTTTTATTTATCACTGGTAAAATATATATCGAAGGTAACCTTTAATTCGAACTTTGGCTACTACTTATCCGTTTAATATTTTAAGATAAAGTCTTACTGGCATCTTTAGCTAGCTATTTAAGACTCGAATTCGGAATCTTTAGCATTTTGACAGACCCCATTATTTATAGTGAACCATCCATATGGGAGGTGTTTAATAAATCACAAGGAATCAGCGTAGTGTGCCTATGAATGTCTAATAATAGGAATAACATATTTAAATTCTGACAACTAAAAATTACATTGAATGACTACATCCTATCGTAAAATTTACATACCTGTTTATAACGATTAATTACAATCGGTTCAGAAAAGTCATAAAATCATTCGGTGTAGATTACGTTGCTCTCAATTGTTAAGTATGTTTCACTTCAGAGTTCCCCAACGAATGCCTCGCCGACCGATTGTGCCACTTTCTCTTTCGTTCCGTAGAACCGTTCTGGGAAGGACTTAAACTCTACAATAAGCTTAGCGGATAATTGGATGTACACTCAATCCCCCAGTTAAATTCAAAACCGTAGCATCCGTCCTAGTGTGATTATTTATTTGTACAGATTTAGTTTTTCTTTTATTTTTTTTTGGTTTTATATAAAAAGTTGTTTAACAATTAATATTACCTTCTTTTGTTTTTTCTTTCTTCTTTTGTTTGCCGTTTAGTTATTACTAGACAACATCATAAGAAAACAAAGCATGCGGTGTGCATCTGTAATTGATAATACAATTAGTTCTTAAATATTGTTAGTTATAAGATGGCATTATTGTAATTTTCTTTGATGTACTATAAAAAAAAGTCATTAAATAAGAAGAATAGATAGTCATATTGATGTTCTACTAAGGTAGTAGTCATAGGCCCATATTTTATGTAAATTAACAGATTTTTATGTTTTTAAAGTAATACTACCGTGACTGCGTCCACGCGTTTTGAGTTTGCTCCCTTCTCTCTCGTCGCAGCGTGACGATTTAGCCTATACCCTAAAAAAATCTTGATAAATAAACTATCCAAAACAGGCACCAGGCACGTTTAAACAAACAAAGTCTTCATCATAATATTAGTATAGAATATAGATTGCTTATAGGAGCCTTTGTATCGATAAAGCTTCTAAGGAATGATCGTGCTATAAGTAAGATACATTTCATTACACTGAATTATTAAATCCAGTTAATTCTATCCTAGGCTGAAATTGATGTCACCCTAGTGGGCCGAACTTGTCCATTTGTCTTGTGCTAGATTCGATGATATCTTTATCAGCTGCATTAATGCCTATTTTGTTTGTATTTCGTTTCTAGAGTTTCATGCTATTGATCAACCGATTGATAAGGTCACTTTAAACTTTCATGGAGTGCAATAGTTTTAGACTGTTTTTTTTTCATTAATTACCAATTAAAAAATAAATTAAATGGATACAATACAAAAACAACATGATTAAACGACCAAGGTTTAAGTCTATACTGCTGCAACTTACATCGATACTGGTTATAAATATTGGTTAACTATTTGAAATTGAAAATTTATTCAGTATTTCTTACGATATCTGTTTTATTTATATGAAAACTTTATTGAATAAAAATAGTGTACTAAGGGTGGACAGTGCTAAAATCATTCTTTCCTAGTCATTCCTTCAGGTCATGTAGAAGGATTATGATGGGTGCAAGAGAATTTTGTTAATATATTAATTTTGTTGATATTTTGTAACTTGACATCGCAGTTATCACGATGTCAGTTCTGTACGAACTTTCGATCTTCGAGGCTCATCCGTTTGTTTTCATGGTGTCACTATCTCTGATGTCTCGGACTTAATTCTTGGTCCTATTCTCTTTTCCAAATTTTATTCAATTAATTTCGGACAGCAAAGTTCTAAGGATTGGTAAGTAAACATGTTAGGCTTTAGAATAACTGTGAATGAATTATTACTCAGTCACTATTATTAGTCTTATGATATAACTGATTTCACTTTATTATTTGTGGGCTCTACCTACATCGTAGTCAGCTCTATTTGATATTTTATAATGACGGATAGGAAGAGATATACCTAAATGTTGAAAATATGATAATTTTACAAAAAACCTCAAGTCTAGAAATCATTTATCAAAAGTCGTCGTCTTCTTCAATACTACGAGTACCTATTATCTTTAAGACAATAATTGTTGTGACTTGTTTTAGCAAAAGTAAATTGACTTAACAACTTTCTGCTAACTATTTTATCTCAAATGCCGTATTGTAATATTGAGTTTGTAGCCTTAAAGTTGTTGTTGAAGAATTGTTCAGAACAACAATTAGTACCAAGTAAAAATACTTTTGTCTTCTAAATACATATCTATCCTAATACAAATTATAAATTATATAATACAGGGTGTTATTTTGGTCAACGAAATTTGACTCCGTGGTGGTTGTGCAAGCGATACTGATGCTAAGAAAATGGAAAAACCCTCAAAATTTATTATTGCAACATTTGCAGGCGAGTCAAACTACCAACGCCACGTATACCTCTTCGTAGCTCAATAGCTACGGAGAAGTATTTCGTAGACATGCGAGAGCTACGCACGAGGGTAGTGAGTTTCCCCTATAGTTTTTTGGGATATTGTAGAGTTTTTTTTCCATAAAACTTGCATATTGAAAGTTTATTTTTAAATAAGCATAACTCATATTATCATCTCTGAGTTGGATGTCACTGACAAAAAAAAACACCCTGTATTACAGTGAGGCAATTAGTAAATAAAAAAGTGTTATCGTAAATGTATGATATACTATATCTTATTATACGACATTAACGTTATTTGTTTTCACTATTATATCATGGAAATATTATTTTAATTGACTTTAGTTCAATAGTTTGTATTACGTTTCAAAATTATATAATTTAAAATTATATCATTCCATCAATATATTAAAAAAGTGTTGTCACAGTCACTCCCGGCTAGTGTAGACAAAGGGTGTTTAAAAGGTACTAATATTCGAATGAAATAAAAAAATTCGGGTATAGCATTTGGCAACAAAAGTTTATTCAAATTTGCTATTACACATCTACCTTTTAACACCTTTAAAAAATCAAATACAAAAATAGCTCAGAATTCAGTAGAGACTAGGTTAGGTTCTTATTTAGTTATCTATATCTATACTATTACAAATCTTTATGTTCACAAATTCTAATTAAATAAAGTTAAACCACCAATTTAAGTTTTTAATTTCCTAATTGATTCCAACATTTATCCTCAAAGGGATTCCTAAATTGTGCTTAAATTAATAGCTAAATTATCCCACTTTTCACTAACTTTAAAGTAAATACAAGGAAAACCAACCTTGGATTTCAGCGGAGGTTACTATTTCAAATCTTTGTTGCATCAAACTACAGACAACTCTGCAACGTTACCCCAACATTTCACCGATAGTGGTCCATCCTCAAAACAGCAGACAAGAAGCAAATCAATCCATCAGGAAAATCTGACTTCAAAATAATCCAAATGAGGTCTAAGTAAGGTTTAAGTAAGGTCACTGAAAAAAATTTACAAAATGTTAGTTCAACGCACAAACCAAAGTAAAAGTAAAAAAAAAACACTAACTTATTACAATAAATATTCACCTGAGGTTACAACATGATCACCAAATTGTGACTGTATAACTTAAAGACACATATCAAAAGCGAAACCTAGAAATAAAAGAAAGTTGTAGTTAACAACCAATTTTTTTTTTAAAGTGAGGATGGGTATACTTTTCATCACCCTATTTATGAAATCTTTAATAAACCAATTTAATACCTGCAACAGCTGGCTCGCCATATAATTTCTGAATTAATTACTAAACATTTATGCTATTTTTTCTATTTGAGACCTGAAATGATAAAAATTACAACTCTCAATACAATATGCCCAGATGTAGGTAGGCTACATTTTCTTTACAAGGATTTCCAAAGGAGTTTCCCAAAATACTTACCATTTTCCAGTCATTTATATCAAATCAAATAATTTTCGAAATTAATTCATCCAAATTGACATGTTGGCGGCGTCTGAAACGATAAAAAGAACCATGTGCTCAGACTCTAAGAAATGTCTCGCAACAAATAAAAATCAACGCAAACCTTTCTGCCGATACTTACCAGGAATAACTATCAAACTACAAAATAAATGGGAAGTGCCCCGTTAACAAAATTTTTACATATTAACACACGTTCCACTCCGACGCACGACCAACAGTGGCGGAACCGGAAAAAACAGCAGCTGTCACACTTGACAAATGTCAGTGTCAGCATCCATTATATCTATGCCAAAATATGGACTGGAGTCCTACATCCATTTAGCTTTTCGTTCCACGCGAACTTAGACAAAAATATACAACGTTACAGTGTTATTTTAAACAAAATTATATCATGTACTGTGTATGTTTTGAACTATATATGATATGTTCTTATATAACAATATTACACACCCATTTAGTCCTACCGTTGAAGACCGAGTGCGAGACGTATTTTGGCGATTCTGTGCTAACAAGCTCCGTGAATGACACGCCACGATGTTGGTCGACGACCGCACGTTCTAGTAGGAACAGTGTCAAAGTTTTCAATAAAAATAATATTTTTTTGCTTGAGACGATCCTGTCACGGTCATAGAATGGAACGGTGCAGTAGACAGGAACCTTAATGTAATATTTATTTATAACCGCAATCGATTCCGACACCCTATAATTATTTATGACCCAGTTACTCAGGAAAAACATCTTTGGCAATATGATACTGATTTATGATTCAGTTATCGTGATCCCAAACCATTTTTCATGCTTCGGTTTTAATAAAATAACGAATTACTATCAGTTATATCTTTATATGTAGTAAAATAAAAGAATCGAGTCAGGAAAAATAAAGTGGTCAAAGATTACAATCGTATATTATATATAAAGGACAGCTTTACATGTGACAAAATAATGACTATTCATTATGTAAATAATGTTTTATTTAATAACCTATTCGTTTTTGATGTACCATTGCTTAATCATGTTTGTATCACTATGACACATGTTCAATACTGCATTCAAATTGCACTTAATTGTGATAATTATAATAAACACCACGTATTATAGTAACAGGTTCAATTGTATTAATTATAACATAATTGGAGTGCTCTAATAATGGCGATTGGAAATTATTGGAACTCCGTAAGCTACGTACAGCTCCATAGCTCAATTTAATACTATTAAGTCGTCGCTCAGGGACTACCAATTTGAAGTTTTAATTTTGACAGAAAATACATAGGAAATTATTGAGAAAGTCAGGAAGTTTGACTTACCATTAATTTGGTGTCAAATTAAAAACTTCATATTAGAATTCTGTGGGCGGTTCAATTATAATTTAGCGCAGTTTGTACTACTCAAATACTAGTTAATCTCAGACAGTTCTGACTTGGAGCTCATTAAAGGCAGACCGAAAAGGCAAATATATTTTATGTAGGTACTGGTCTTTGTGGCTCTATATGGAATAAGAGACACGAGACAATTAAATTCAGCTAGTAAATATTTATAAACTAGCGGTAACCTAAACTGCGTCCGCGCGTTTTGAGTTTGCTCCCTCCCCTGCCGTCGCAGAGTGATGTTTTATAGCCTTTCGTTTCTCGATAAATAAGCTATCAAATTCAAAAATAATTATTCAAATTAGTTTAGCAGTTCGGAGATTAGCGCGTTCAAACAAACAAACTCTTCTGCTTTATGATATAAGTCAGATGTTACTGTCATAACCCCTTAAACAGTTAAAAACCATATTGACTGATAAAATTAGTCAATAAGGTATGTCTATTAATTTTATGTGGAAAATCAGCCAATTATTGACGGATTTAAAGACCAGACATTAATAGGTTTTGACCAACGTGCCCAGTCAGAACTGATATGCGGTTAAGGTATAAGGTTATTGACTAAGCATGTGGACCAAAATCCTTATTGACTGATTTTGACAGATAAAAACAGTCAATAAGGTTCTTGACTGGTTAAGAGTTTTGTCTGTAACATATACCCAATGGAATGCATGCTCTTGCGATCGACACACACTTAAGTAGAGATTAGTATTCAGGTAGGTCGACAGACGTACGTGTGTAATTAAAACTTGCCAAAGTACCTCCTTTTTATGACTGTCTTTTCTACCATTCGTAAATCATTTCATCTTCAAAATGCCAATGAGAAATCTAAATGAAATAGTAATCACACGAAACAATAAATTGAAAATAGCATCTTAGTTGAATGGTTAAATGATGGGCGATAGTATGAAACGAAGTTATATTAGGTGATCTTAATGTCTGCCACAGTGTAAGTGGGTGAAGTAAACGTATTGTAAACGTCTTTAGCGGTGGAAAAATATTGGTAAATACAGTGTGTAAAAAAAACCTTGTCCGACCCATAAAGGGGTTAATAGGTATCGAGATTAATAAAAAAATACCCAAAAAAAAATACAAAATCCACTCATTAAAAAAGCATACATGGTAACCCGAAGGAGGATTGACGGGGCGCGTGGGAGGCATGGAGTGTCGCCGGTAGCGCGACAGAATCGATAACGTACTCTTATTTTGAAGTAAATAGGTGCTAAACTTGTTAAGTTTGAAAATCGATAAAAAAATGTATTGGTTATGTTATCAAAGTAACTTTAAGATCCTTTCGGGTCGGATAGGTTTTTTTTACATATTGTATAAATAAACGTATCGTTGTTAATGATACGTCTCGTCATATCACTGGAAAGAAAATCAGGAATATTCATATTATTAACTTTGTGGCGAGTCCGTGTTAGGTTACTTAGCAAAGTTACTTTTGCTCAGATTTAAAATTATGTCAGTGAGCCTACTGAGTTTATTTCATTTATGTTAAGACAGTATTAGATTTTAATAGCGCAGAAGAGGTTCAAGGGTTGGTAAAGCGAGAACCAATAAAGCCCCCTCACAAAATCTATATAGCTTTGAAACTCGACCTTTTTAGAGCATTAAGAGACGTATTGCGCGTTTGTTACGTTTGTCCGTGATTAACGAGGCTGTGGGCGTTTGTTGATTATTGTGATGAGACAGGAAATACGTGTGTGGAATCGATGTTGGTTACACAAGTATTAAACTTCATTTATAAATGTCATACAGGGTAGGATTATTAAAAAAGATTGTAAAGTTTTTAGTACCAATTAAACGGATTTTGCAGTTTTGTGTGATTTTTTTCTGAAAATAAAAGTTATTTAAAGTTTTTTTTATTTAAATACTAGCGGTCCCCCGCGACTTCGTCCGCGCGTTTTTAGTTTGCTCACTCCCCTCCCGTCGCAGCGTGATGTTTTATATCCTAAAACCTTTCTCAATAAATAAGCTATCTAACACAGAAATATTTTTTCAAATCAGTTCAGCAGTTCCTGAGATAAGCGATAAACTCTTCAGCTTTATAATATAATTAGCGCAAGCGCACGTTGTACTTAAGCTGCGAACATTATTTTGGTGCGGAGCTATGTTAAAACTGTGATAGCTCCTAAGATATTTATTGGAATCAAATGATATACAGGGCAACTTGGTTCTAAATGAAATGCTCGTGATGATGAATGTATTTATTTTGATAAGAATAAATACCTGTGTGTATAATACACCTCTAAAAATGATGCAAGTAGTAAATGAATTGGGAAGTCTAGCTCACGACGCCACTTAAAACGGCGACGTGAGCTAGCCTTCCCAATTTGAGTTACTGATATGCAAACATACCTGTTCTTTCAATCGACGATCATGAAACCGATGCACAATTGAGAAAATAACACACACGCACACAGATACAGTAATTAATTATTTCAAAAACTTATGTCCTTATTGTTTGATCTACTAATTGTGAGATATTATTAACGGTTATAAATAATAACGGGCTGAACTGATTTTCACTCTAATAAATAAAAACTTGCGATCTCAATTGGTATTGTTACTTTATTTGGCTAATACTGAGCTTAAAAATTAACGTTTTAACTCTAAATTTTAATGGACGTTGATAAAAGGTGTATTGTTAATGCTCTAGTTTACAACCGTACCATAATGGGTACTTATTTCAGGCTGTATCCCGGACTTGCAGGGCACTCACATAGGCATTAAACAATTATCTTTACAATCAACCATCCAACTTAAAATAAAACGTTAAAAATTAATAAACTTACTATTTGATTGTGGGTATATAGTAATGCCTTGTTTACAACCATACCAATTTGGGTACTCATTTCAGGCTGCATCCCAACTTTCAGGGCACTCACTTAGCATTAAAAATATCACCACAATAAAATAATACGTTTAGGATATTTAAACTTTAATTACCTAATTCTGCACGAAAAACAATTCAGCCCGCCTATTCAATAAATGATGGTTATAAATATTAATAAACGATTTCAATGAAAATTTAAATACTAAAAGCAAAGTTTTTGAATATTTAATTTTAACTACTTAATAACACACTAGCTGATCGGAACTGTGCTTCAAATGAAAAAACGTGACATCACAGGTTTACTTGCGCGTGAACATTAAGGCGCGAGCACACTGTTTATAGCCAAGCATACTAGGTACTTAATTTATTTATTTTAATGAATAGTTACTTACAGCGACTACAAACGACCACATGATCGAAAGGCATGCACACCAGTTATCAAAGTATTGACAACGTTGAAATAACGGGTTTGATTCCGTGGCTGGGTCCTTGTTTCTGATTCCATTACCCAGGCGCTTAATAGGATCGTGTGCAGACGGAACGCAGCGCGAATTTTCATACATTTCGAACGCCAACGGTCGAAATATGCTTGCGGGCGAACACGTTTTCCTACCCGTAAAACTATTTGTAATAGTGTCGCTTGATACTAATGGAACTTATGCTAAACTGGATTCTCATCACAGATTATTTTTGGTTTCAATTAAATTATGATCACCTAGAATATTAACCTGGGAATACGTAAAGTAAACTGCATCTAAGATAAATCATATTGTAAACACCCAAATGATGCAGTGTATTCACAGCTTTATAATCAACTTTGCTTAATTAGCACACACAGTGTGCGAACCTAATTCTGTTAACTTAACATATCTTATTACACATTACACTTGCGTGCAATGAATGGTAACTAAGAATGTTAATATGTACAATGAATTCAATAATTGTTATACCTCAGTCTTTATATGTATATTGTTTTATATCTTTAATTTGATTCTAAAAACTTTGTAATGTTAGGAATCTGTATGCTATTACTTAACATGACCATAATTGTCAGAATATAAGAGACAATACTTATGGGTACTTACATACTATAAATTATATGCAGAAGGAAATTGAGGTTTTCTAACAAGTGATAAAAACAGTTAAGATTATGATTGTGAAGAATTTAAAAATCACGTCAATATCAGTATTTTTTTAAAAATCCTAAAGCCAATCCATTATTTTGCTCTCAAGTGTATGTTGTGTAAATTGATATAATATTGACGTCAAAGTTTTCATCGTAATTAATATAAATTTTTGTTTTACTCGACTGCCAAAGAAAGGTTATGTTTTTCGCACATATCATTCTGCAAGTATGTTTTTAAATTTATTTTTTACCTCATATCTTTCATGCGAATGGATGGATTTCGTAGTTACCAATCGATTATTGACTTGTTACTGATAAGCTTTACCAGCTGAACGGATTAAGATGAAATATGGATCTAAAATAACAAACTGTCAAGACTGTAAGCTTAGCTAGTAAATAAACTAGTACATTATCATCTTTGGGTAGAGGATCCTGTACACAAAAATCTAAAATCTAAATCTAATTTAGCAAATCCAGAAAATAATATCAGGATTACCACAAGTACCTAAACCATTTGAGGATCCTGTAGGTATTCCCACTATTGGGAAACACTTATTGTCTCAAGCTACATACCTACGATTTATAAAATTGTAAATAAGTGTGCCTGCAATTGTGAGTTGCTCATTTCAGGAAGCTCTGAATTTGACATACTTTGAGCTACTAAGATGATTTCTTGAGTCATGTACGCCCTTAGACTGATTTGGATGAAATTGGCAAGCTAATCTTTATAAATCAATTTTGTTTAAAAATCTAGATCCTATGCGGGTGAAGCCGCGGTCAATCCCTATAGATTGAAATAATTATTCGTAATTTTCATGCGAATAAAAGTTGCTGATAGGTAAAAAATATTATTAAAGTAATTTGATAAACTTATTTGTTCAAACAATTGCTGATCGGCATTATTTAGTGTGTGCGTAATTTTGATTGGGGTTACAGTTTATGTGTGAGTGAAAATTCTGATATAAAATAAGCGGTAAGTGAAGTAATTATCATTATTATCGCCGATAATATCTAAAATCTTCAACTCTTCGTGCTGCAACTCATCGCTCCAGCTTCACTTCTGGGAAAATGTTCGTGAGTTATTTTTTTTATTTTTTTTTATTTGTTTTTTTTTTTTTTGGGACCGTGAGTGTCACACTGCTAGGCAAATGACCCCCAAACTTTTATTAAAATATTCTTTTTTTCGGCTCTCAAGGTTTAGGCAGTAAACAAATTTTCATAGTAGACTCAGTACAAATGTTTTGTTTAAGTGTCCGAATTTAGGGTTTCAGGTTGGCTAGACTACTGAAATACTCAATCCTTAGTACTTACGTTTCATTGCACAGTCCGTTCAGATGTATTTTTCTCATTATTATTTTTCTTATAATTTACTTACAGGTCGGAATCAGACTACAAGAATCGTAGCGCCGCAGCTTGCTTGGAGTCAGAGTCAGAGTACTCGTCGGAAGAAGATACTCGGTAAATATTCATTACTAAATTATAAAGACTAAAATATTAGTTGATAACAATACTTTGAAACTTGCTATAAAACCTAATTTTCTTACAGCCCGCCAAAGAAAACGAGCAAAAGCAGCAGCAGCAAGTCTAAGGAAACGAAAAAAAAGTCAAGGTTCGTACCCTAAATTAATAAAATTTGTTAGGCTAATGTACATTTACTATTTCATTTATTATTGTGATAACTCTAAAATGTTTATTTTAATAAATGCAGGGCTGAATCAGAGTGTAAGAAGCGCAACGCTGCTGCGGCGGGTTCTGACTCCTCGAGCTCCTCGGACGAAGAAGAAGATCTAAGGTACATTTAATTACCTTCTTACTATGTTTTTGTTATAAATTAATGATATGTGTTTCTGATCAACACCAATTTTGTTACAGTCCCTCCAAGAAAACTAAGGTCAGTCACAGCAAGATCAAAACTGCAAAGAAGGAGTCGACCAAAAAAAAGACTGGGTACGTATAAATAACATTGTTGTTATAGCAAATTTTAACTGTGTTATTGCCCTATTAAAATAATTAACAGCTCACTTGCACTTCGATTCCATTTAATGTTAATTTAAATATTTCTATATTTTCCCTTTGTTTAGTAATTAAATAACAGTACTTATTAAGCGCTCGCGAACCATTGTTTCACGACTAGTAACTAATTAGGATAACATTTTGAACAAGTTTTTTTTTTCTCTAGGAAGAGGAGCAAAACTGGCAGCGGCATTTCCGATGAGCTGTTTGGAGACGCCAGCGAGCCTGCTTTAAAACATCAGTCGCTGTGGTCTTCGCTTTCGCGGCGGGTTGCGGGCGGCATCAGCCGCCAGGGCATGCTGCAGGCTGACGGCGACGTTTTCATAGACCTGCGTGTGTTCGACGTGGCGGAAATAATTGACGTCAACCCGAGAGAGCGCTTCGACAAGTGGAACGGCTGCCTAAGAGTCCGGCTGAACCACGACGAGCCGTTATGGGCCGGTATTAAAAAAACTATTTAAGGATAGTAGGAGATTGTTTAATAATATTGAACCCACATATTACGCTGATAAGAAAAAGTAGATTCAACTTTATTTCTGTTTAGCTAAGATTAGATTGTAGTTTATTTTTTATTACATTTGTGTTATTATTGGATTATAATTTGTATAATAAATATTTTTTAACATTAGTTCTTAATATTACCTCTACCCTAAATCTTAAAATGCCTAATTTTAAAACGATCTTTTGCTCAGTATGTCAAAAATCCATACTCAGAAAAGCATTTTCAGGACACTTGCGCAGTAATATTCATAAGAACAATACTGTAATATATTATGATGTAGGAGTTGAGACAGTTAATTCAGCTTTTAAGGGTCGCATTGTATCATACCGCATCAGCGCCGAACGTGAGCGTGCGCCTAATGGTGAAGAGTTGGCAATAATTTCACCATTGCACTTCATGCATTCTATTTCGTCTAGGCTGCGCAAAGTACTTGATTCCGCTATTGCTTCCCACATCAGTGTAAAAGTAAACTTTGAATTATTTGCTAAAGTTGTTTTGCCCAGAGATGATTCAATGGAAATCAAATCATTTGCCACAGAAAATATTGCTATATTACAAAATTACACTTTCGATGATTTATTAGAAAACGTTTCTCAAATAATCTGTAAAAAGATAGATGAGTTCCAAGAAAAAGGAAGTGGTTGGTCCCTTTTAGATATTCTATATATTGAAACAAACATTAACAAATATTCACCATTGGGAGGTTCTAGTTATATAGATTTGCCAAAAAAAATCAAGGCTAAAAAAGCATGTATAAATATTAAAAACAGTGATGCATACTGTTTTGCCTGGACAGTAATGAGCGCTTTATATCCTGATGTAAAAAATCCTAACCGAGTATCGTCATATCCATACTTCACTGAAGTTTTGAATGTTGATAATATGCATTTTCCAGTATCATTAAAAGATATTAAAACTTTTGAAATAAATAATAATGGCATCAGTATTCATGTGTATGGATTAGACGAGAAACACAACATTGTCGGACCGTTATATAAAACGTTGTTAAAGAAAAAAAAACATGTTAATATGCTTTTGTTAGAGAAGGACTCCAAATCCCATTATTGTCTTATAAAGGATTTGACAAAATTGGTTCGAAATCAAGTTACGAAGCATCATGGGAAATTACATTATTGTGACGAATGTTTGTTATTTTTCAAATCAAAACAAGATCATGATAGCCACGTGTGCGGCGGAGTGGTTACGTTATTGCCTGACGGTGGTACCACGATGCAATTTAAAAATTATCATTGCATGCAGGATGTACCCTTCATCATTTACGCTGACTTTGAGACGATATTAGAACCTTGCTCCGAAAGTACAGGCGCATACACTGCAAAGGTACAAAAACATGTGCCATCAGCGTTTGCCTATTATATTGTTTGTAATTATGATAATTCGCGTAACCATCTGGTGACATATCGAGGAACCGACTGTGCTACAATATTTGTTGAAAGGTTACAAAAAGATATAAAAAGAATTTACACACTTATTCAATCTGCGTCTGATAGTCCTGTTCCTATAATTTATGATGAGGAGGATCGAACGAACTTTGAAAAAGCTGAGAATTGTTATTTGTGCTCGCATTTACTAATTGATGATAAAGTGCGGGATCATTGTCACTTTACCGGTAAATATCGTGGTGCTGCTCATTCGTCCTGTAATCTTCAATTTAGGATTCCTAAATTTATCCCGGTATTTTTTCATAACTTATCAGGTTATGACTGTCATTTGTTTATTCGCGAATTAAGTAGTTTTCCTGGAGAAATAAAAGTTATTCCTAAAAACAAGGAGAACTATATTTCTTTTACCAAGTTTATTCAGATTTCAACGACTAACTTTGTTGCGGTGCGCTTTGTTGACTCATTTAAATTTTTGGGTACAAGTTTAGAACAGTTAGCTAAAAATCTGCAGCAAAATGATTTCATAAATTTGCGTGCATATTTTGATAATGAAAGTCAAGTGGCTTTGCTTAGTCGAAAAGGTGTATACCCGTACAGTTACATGTCAAACTGGCAGGTGTACGAAGAAAAGAAATTGCCTTCAATAGAAAAGTTTTATAATAATCTGTCTGATGAGGCATTAAGCAAATCGGATTATGATCATGCAAAAAATGTTTGGCACTGCTTTAATATCAAGAATCTCGGAGAATATACCGATTTATATGTAAAGAGCGATGTTTTAATATTGAGCGATATTTTTGAAAAGTTTCGTAAAACCTGCAAAATGAATTATGATTTAGATCCTGCATTCTATCTCACAGCACCAAGTCTCAGCTTTGATGCTATGTTATTAAAGACAAAAGTAAAATTGGAACTGCTTTCAGATTTAGAAATGATACGAATGATACCGCAAGGAATTCGTGGGGGCATTTGCTTGTGTTCAAAAAGGTATGCTAAATCGAATAATCATTATCAGCAAGATTATGATCCCTCTAAACCAAACAAATATCTTATGTATGTAGATTGTAATAATTTATACGGCTTTGCAATGTGCAGCTATCTACCTTACGCGGATTTTAAACTTATTAATGAAAAAGAATGTGAACAACTCAACATAACAAATATTCCTGATGACAATGATTATGGATATATTCTCGAAGTTGATTTGGAATATCCTGAGAATTTGCATGATCTACATAATGATCTTCCATTTTGTGCAGAAAATTTTACTCCGCCCGGTGCTAAAAATGTAAAACTTACACCGAATTTGTACAATAAATATAACTATATAATCCACTACGTTCATTTAAAGACATGTATTCAACATGGATTGCGTCTAACAAAAATTCATAAAGGAATATCGTTTAGACAAAGCCCATACTTAAAGGAATATATCGATATAAATACTCAGTTGCGACAAAATTCGAATTCTTTGTTTGAACAAGACTTTTTCAAATTGCTTAACAATAGTATATTCGGAAAAACATTAGAAGACACCGAACGAAGAGTAGATGTAAAACTTGTTAGCAAGTGGCATGACCAGCGGAATAGAACCAAGAAATATTTCACAGCTGAACAATTGATATCACGTCCTAATTTTCATAGTGTATCAATATTTGATGAAAATTTAGTAGCCATACAATTAAAACGTGAAAAGGTTATTCTTGACAAGCCCATATACATTGGTTTTACAGTCTTAGAGCTCTCAAAAAATCATATGTATGATTTTCATTACTCAGTTATAAAAAAATACTACAATGATAAGCTGTCTTTATGTTATACTGATACTGACAGTCTTTTGTACTCTATAGAGACAAATGATTTTTATTCGGACTTGAAGGAAAACTTTTTGAATTACTTTGATACTAGCAATTATGATTTGGACAATTGTTTTGATATCATCCCTAAAAATAAAAAAGTTCCTGGATTATTCAAAGATGAGTTAGGGGGTAAAATATTACTTGAGTTTGTAGGTTTACGATCGAAATTATACAGAATTAGAACAAACAGTCATGAGGTTAAGAAAGCAAAAGGAGTTAAAAAAAATGTAACGAAGAAACTCAAATTTTCTGATTACACCAATGTTTTATCAACTGGTATAGAGTTGAGACGTAAAAATATTCTTTTTAAATCAATAAAGCATCAAATTTTTACCACAGAGCAAAACAAAGTGGCTTTATCAAGAAAGGATGACAAACGTTTTATTACAAAAGACAATATTTCTACTATATCCTGGGGACATTATTATATAACGGTCTAGTTATCGTATTTTCTTTTTGTGGATGAATGACAAATGTATTTAAAAGTAAGTTCTTATGATAAATAATTGTGAGCCTAGTTAGCCTAAAATATTTTATAACTGTGTAGTTGTAGTGTAAGGGTATTTTGTAATATTTTCATTGTATAGTTTTAAAAGTTTAAAGTAAATTAGCTAAAGAGAAAAACAGTGTTTCATTTATATTTCTACCCATTCCTTCTTATGAAATTCATAATAGAAAACTAGCTGGCATTTCATTAAACTTATAACTTAACATGTATTCAACACGTTTAGTTGCGTCAATTCTAGTATTTTCGGAAATACTATGAGGAGATAATTCTGAAACCCAACATTATTTTGTACTTAGTTATCAGTTTTAGAATAAGTGTTAGTTGTACGCTCCCATTGCATGTATTTAACAAGTCGTAGCTTGTCCAAGGTAATATATTAAAAATATCTTACGACACCCGATATTGTACACGTGCATCTACACCAGCCATAAAAAGGACAGACAACATTTTACTTTTCAATCGGTATCATTTTACATCACATACACTGTATAAACAAGTCGTAACTTGCCATAACCTACATATGTCGATTAAGGTCGACTGAAAGAGTCAAGTCAACATTTTTTAAAAATCTATTCTACTAAAACCGCTTATTTATAAGTCATTATAATCATTCTTCATTCAGCAGCGTTGAGATTAGCAGCGAGCCAATTCGTGAATTTATGTAAGTAATGCATTTTTTATTTTTATTTTTTTATAGTAATACTTTATTTTGAATATCTCTGCGAAAGTATTTGTACTAAACTAATATATATTTTGATTGTTACAGAAAATGGAAGATTCAGCCGACATAATGTTCAGCCAATATGCTCAGGATCCGTTAGAAAATTTTACCCAGCAATACCAGGAACTAATGAGGAATCAGCCGACAAATTATGAGAAAAAACGAAGACAGAAACGAGAAAACAATAAGAAGAAGACGAATGCCTCTAAGTCTTTTGTTATAAGAAAGGAAAGCCGAGGAATTAAACTAGTCCAAATCAAAATATTGGATCTACAAAAAGAATCAGCGGTGGAGAGTTCGGCTGAAGAGAAAGAAAATGTGGTCGTCAACGCGCAGTATGTGGTGCAGGATTCTGTAGATGAAATTGCAGATCTTACCGAGGTTTTAATAAGAAAGATTTCTAAAAAGCTCTGTGGTGATTTCGGTTTGTTATAATTATTTTGTAAGGTTTAATAATAGTTTTAATAATATACATTAAAATTATAATAAGTTATAATTGTATCTCACTTGAGGAATGAATAAACTTTATAAGTAAGTGAAAATGCATTTTAATTTCTTTCTTTTTACTTTTAAAATCAAGTTTTAAAATACAAATAGTTCTATCGGTATAAAGGTATCGTGAGTAAAACATTTCATTTTTCAGAATTATTTTTATTAATTGTTTTCTAAACACCATTTTTTTATACACAAAACATTTTTCAATGCACAAATATTCTTATGATAAACACAATTAGTTATAAAAACATCGTTTCTGTAAATTTCAAACAATTTCTTAAGATTGGGAATACCTTCATCGTTAATATCTATAACATTTTGATGACCACATAAGTCTTGTAGCCATTTCACCTTTTCTGCTCCTTTCACAATAATAATTCGATCTTTAAAGTATGGTTTCATTATTCTTAGAAATTCTTTGTAGTCAATATATCCATCGCTCCAGGAATATCCCCTATTCCTTTCTAACCACCGAACACGCCTTTTTTCTTCTTCAGTAAGTTTAGTGAATGAATGTGGTGGTTTTATCAAAAAAATATCAGTATACTGCAAAGTAGCTATAGCCAATTCTTTGACTATGAACTCATTGTGTAGATTTTTAAATCCTTGCACATCCACTATAACCGTATTGTTATTCATGTTAACTTTTTTACAATATTACTAAGCGGTTTGTATTCGAATAAACAGTCGTTCAAAATCAAACAATATGCTGCTGTTTGTTCGGGTATATCTTGGTCTGCTTCAATTTCAACTCTAACATCGATTGATCCCTTTAGGGTCTCGTGCTGTCTCGAACAGTCAATAACAAACAGAGGAGCTATGTCTCTGAATTCTTTTAAACTCAACAATGGTTCTGAACGACGTCCGTGATACGACTGTTGAAATCTTGTGTATTGTTCGTATAATAAAGTAAATTTGTCATCTGAAAAACTGACATTCAGTCCCTCATATGGATAATATGACGAATTTAAATAGACTCGTACATCACGTACATGACAATGATCGAACTCCGCCATTGACAATTTACTATTTTGTTTCCGATTGGTTTGTAAGGCAATCACAACAAATCGTGGTTTCTCTGTTTGGGAAGAAGTTTTGATAGACCAAGTATGCTTACGTGTTTTGGGCAGTAACGGGTATTCATACAGATCCCAATTACGAAAAGCTAATGGAATAGCTCGATCTCTCTCTAAATGCTTTAATAAATTTATTCTTTCACGATCAGACACTTTAATGTGTGGTACTCTCCAAATTATCTTACTTATTGTAACATCACCAATAACTTCTTTTGAATTTAACTTAACCGCATTAAGATTTGAGTTGCTTCTTAGTAACACTAACTCGTGCTTGCAGTTCATTATAATTTTGTCATAATCTTCAGCAAAACTCAATATTTTGTTTAACGGGATCGATACAGAAAATGCTCCAGCAGAGACATTATTTATTCCTTCAGGCGACCAGCCCCAAACTCGTGCATATTTTGATTCATTTTCATTTAAAGATAGATACGATTTTATAGTAGTAGTAACACCAGCGTTCTTAATTTTATCAATTTCTACTCCATTAAATTCATATCGCACGTCTTGAAATAAAAACAGTACTGAATTATTAACAAAATGTACATTAGAAACTCCTGCTTTAGAAGCGCTGTCGTACACATTTACTTTTCCTTCGATGTATAGGCTACTAAGTGAAGGCAACACGTACAAGTCCTGCTGGTTGATAGGAATTCTTATTTCATCATTTGTGTTAAAACTTGAGACGTATGGTTTGTAAGAATGGTACTCAAAACTTTCAATGGTATTGTCATATGACGTTTGTTGAGATATATTTAAAATATTCATTTTATTAACCCAATTAGCTTAAGAAAATCTTTGTTGGCTTTGGTAAGCTTCTTTTTAAGTTGAAGCGATGTGCCTTTGTGAGATGATCTATGAAGACTGTCGTAAATAGTCTTTGTGCTGGGGTTTTTATTGAAATTTATCATTTTTTCTTAAAATGTAAATATAGTTGCACTTCTTCGCCCCGTAAATTTATCTCTTTATTATCTGCGTCTAACAGCCTAATGTTGATAGCACTTATAGAATTTTGATTTACAGGAAAATAAATCAAATTTTTAGGTATTTCAATTATCCGGTATCCAGGTGGCACGTTAGGTACAAATTCATAAATTACATGGCTTGCTTTTCCATTAACAAATGAACCACTAACTACGTCACATTCAATCCTCACGATGGTTGTTGATAGAATGCTAACAGGATATTTCGATTCAGTACTTATATTTGCTTTTATTGTTTCCATTCCAAATCCTAATATTTTACCCAATGATTCTTTTTTATTAAAATGGATCTCTTTGGAACAAAATATATTAGTTTTCAATATATTGTTATTGCAGGTCAATTTTAACACACTGTTTTTAATGTTACTTTTTAAATAATCACATATATCTTGAAGCTCATAAGATCCCTCAGGAATTTGTATAATTTCATTTTCACCATAATAAAACTTATTGTTTCTTTCATCTATATTAGGAATAGAATTGAACGTTGAAAAATACACAAGACCACATTCGTAGTCGCCTCGGAGTTCCAAAGTTGGGGAATAGTTTGTAGACAAAGAGGCTCCGCTCCCAGTTATAGACACAGTGAAAGACATTTTTATAATGACATTTTTATTTCAATCACTTATTATATAAATATTTTTTCCAATAGTTTCTTAAAAATTTAAGACAAAGGTGACCACAGTTTACAGTGCCAAAAGATTGATGTCTTGTGTAATTGTAGTTTATAGGCAAGTTATTCACATACTTTATAAATTCTAAAGGCGGTTTTAAATCACCAAAACTATCATAATATTGAACGTAATTATTTTTCTTTACAAAGGCTACCCAATGTGTGCCAGGATTTGAGATGCTATCCAAATTCAGTATTCCACATTCAATTTTTCTAGGTTTCGTGGGCAATGTATCTCTCATGTAAACGCCACGAAAATGTGGAATGTCAGTGGAATGCTCTAATATATCAAGGCTAGTGAGTGCACGTCTGGGTAACCGCTTTATTCGTTTTTTGATGGGTTTAAGTATAAACCCGCTCCTTTTTTATGAGGTTTAATGTATAATCCTTTTCCAAGAGCTAACGCTTCCATCGTTCTGTTATGTCTTTCAGATTCTTGAAGACTCTTTTGCGCGGCTTTAGAATCATTCACAGCTTTTGCTATACCAGCAGCCCCTCCAGCAAGTGAACCTAATGCTGACAATCCCGCAAATATAGGAATAAGGGGCAAAAGACCTCCTGATTTTGGAAGTGGAATACAACGGGGCAAACGTATTCCTTTGTTCTTTCTAAATAGTTTTTTTGCAGCTGCATATGCATATTTTATTGCAGAATGGTGGTCCTTGTATTTATTTTTTTTCAATTGAGACTGAATTGCTTTAACACCTTTCTTGAAACATTTCATACCACTGCCTGCCCTTATTTTGGCTTTCATAGCATTCTTTACAATCCAAGAAGCAATTTTTTCTCCTTTACCAGCGTCCTTTGATTTTAACCTCTTCTTAGCCATATCCAAAAGTTTTAAATCAGCTATACGTCGAGCGCTCGAGTCTTTGTTGATGTATGCAATATCGTGGTACATGCAAGCTTCATCCAATTTGTTTACTCCTCGTTGACCTTTATTTATCCGTTTTTCAAGTTTAGTTCCAGGACCACAAAATTGATAGCCAGGTAAATGAACTTCAAACGGTAAATGATCTATCCAGCTATTAATTATACCACTTCCTCCCTTCATTGATAGGCAAAGAGTGAGTTTATAAAGTATTAGTGTTGTTTATATACTTATTTGACTAATTCGCTTTTGTGAATCCAACTGTTTTCTTCATTACTTAACCCTAACCACTTTACAAACAGTTTGTTCCCTTTTCTTTTAATAACCTTTTCAATAAGATAAACGTCTGGGAATTTTGTTTTTTGTAGTTCATACCCGTAAAAAGAACCTAGGATATACTGATTGTGTTTGTCTTCCAATTGATACGTCTGCGGATTTGTATGATTTATTTTTGCAATACGAAATATTTCCGTAGACCAATTAGGAGTATAACTTTTATAGAAATCACCTTTGTATTTACTTATACGAACAAAGTCTCCAATTTGAAAAGTAGGTCCTTGTCGTATTTTTAGCTGATGGGGTTTATTAATGTTAGATTTTACTTTACTCTCATTCGATTGATTAACGTCATTCGGCTTAAATTTTGTAATGCGATGCACAGTATTATTGTAGCTTTGCACAACTGAATCTAAATTATTCTGAACCCAGTGATATTTACCACACAGACTAAACGATTTGTAAAGATGTGATTTTAAAGTTCTAATCACACGCTCTACAATGGAAGCTTTCTTAACAGAGTATGTGGAATAATGATTTATATTATATCTTTTCATTAACTGATTAAATAAATCGTTGTAGAATTCTTTACCTAGGTCTGTTTGTAAATTTTTTGGTTTTCTTCTAGATACGGATAATACATTTTTCATTGCATTTGTAACACATTGCTTTGATTTTGACTTCAACGGTCTCACCCACACGTATTTTGATAAAGCATCAATTACGACGAGAACATATTTAAATCCTTTATTAAATGAGGAGAATTTTTGAAAATCCATTAGGTCAGCTTGCCATAGATCGTCTAATCCCTTAATGATTGTGGATCGACGAACAAAATTTCTTCTTACAGCTTTATGAAGCTCATTTACTACTTCTTGTTTACTCATTCTTAGCAGGTTTTGGTGCAACTATGTCATCAATTTCTTTTTTTGTGTAGTACAGTTTACTCAAACTGACAGAAGTTAATTTTTCAAGATTATTTAGGTATATTTTAATATCACTTTGAATTTTTTTCATTTCATTTCTTAGGTCTTGAACACAATTATCTACGTATTTTTTATTCACAGCCTCATCATCATTCTCGGGAATTTGTAGTCCTGTTAATCTGGATAATTTTAGATCAAAATCACCTTTGTCGGTTTTTATCAATGTTTCGACAATAATGTCAGTAAATTCGGTTTGTCGAAGACGTTTATGTACGTGGTGACCAAACTTATCAATATTCATTGTCGTCCAGTCCGCTTCTTTAGCGCAATGATACTGCCTAATCCTCCCGATGGAAGCTTTATATATTTAACTTGTTTGATAAGACCAGCTTCGTGCAGTTCTTCTATTATTGAATATATTTCATTATGTACCCCAGTATTACCAGCAGCCCAAGAAGCTAGTAATAATTTTAGCCGTTCCACTAACTCATTTGGATCATCCCAATAAACGAAATCAGTATCTTTTTTTACTTCTTTTAAAATTTCGATACCTTGCCCTTGAGGGAGACTTTCTACACTGCTTGTATGAGGTCTAGAAAATTTAAACAATGGTTTGATCACGTTCATATATTTAAATCCTTTGTTGCTATTTATTGGATTCTCTGCATTGTAGCCTCGTCTGTGCACATTATTGTCCGTAAGAATTATTTTATAATTTTGTAAGTCTTCTAATGTAACAAATTTCAAATTTGGTTTCTTTTTATATAATAATTCTTTCAAGCCTAGAGTTTTTTTGAAACTTCGCTTCCCAATTTTCAGAATGCGATCATCATCATGAACACGAGTTTTACCGAGCATAAGTTTGCCATTGACAACTCTTACACCATAAGGTATATTCGAATCCTGTATTGCTTCAGATGTCACAGACCATGATAAAGAATCATTGTCAACACTTGGTAATGACTGAAGCGATTTGAATGAGCTATCAGGGTCATCGTGGTCTTCGGCGGGTGATGATGTGAGAGTTTTAGGCGTTTTACTAACATCATCATCATCCGAAATTTCTTCATTATGAACAACCTTGTTGAAGTAATCGAAATCCTCATTCGAATTATTTGACGACTCACTGTCGGTATTTTTTGTTCTTTTTTTAAATTGGTTTTGTTCAATTTCTTCATCTGTGTGACGTTTGTTATCAGTTTTATTTGTTAACAGCTTAAGTGGGCTTACGATAGGTTTGAATATTGTTTCGAGAGCCATATCATTTATATTTTTTGAATCTTTTATCATTTCTACTTTTCTTTTTACAGCTGCTGCAGATTTTACAATTTGCTCCTTGAGACTTCGTTCCATCGTATTATGTTCCACTCTGTTTGGATTCTTATATGAAACTGATTGATTAAGAACTTAGCAGCTATTTAAAGCGTTCAATCCACTTCTATAAATGTATCAAACTTCATTCTGTAACAACCTTTATTTCGTTCACAATCTTTATTAATTACAACGTAATTGAAAGGTTTACTCCAAACAGTTGAACACATTTCCCGAAACTGAGACCAGGTCATGTCAGTTCCCACATGCTCATCATAAACGTGTTTCAAGTTGATATCATCTTGCTTAAATAATATAATGAGGTTAGAATTATCTCTTACTAGTTGTTTTGGTATTTTTGTGTATGTTTGATTTATATAGAAACAGTCAATATTTTTATGACGACCCATAGCGAAGTAGTCTCGTATATTGTTTTGATTTTCACAAGCAACATCGTCGAATATAATTATCGAGTTCGGTAATGCTTCGTGTGGACTTAAAATTTCACTGTTATGATTATATTTGTAATAGGACGTATTTGCTACATTTTCCAATACTTTCTCCAAAAATACGTATTTAGGTTGATACAAAGATTTTGAATAAACATATAGGTTACAAAATCGAGGTCCATTCTTATGTAACAACAAACTGATTACTAAGTTGGTTTTTCCACAGTTGGATGGCCCACAAACAATACTGCGAATAGAATTTGGTAGTAAATTTCCGTGACGTTTAACCTCTTTTTTTGGAGCGGGACAGATACATTCCAATTTAAGAGACTCTTTTTGTTTAAGAAATTTCATTATTTATACGCGACCGTTTAGATCCATGGGTTTCAACAAAATAATTTAACATATTAATGACAAACCCTTTTTACTCATGAATTGGGGAGGCTAGATCAAGACGATGTTTTTCAAAGGCGCGGCAGGCCGCGCCGTTAGCGAGCTTGCGAGCGGTTGAAATACAGCGTTCTTGAGCTAGACTTCCCAATTCATTTACTACTGATGCATTATTTTTTTACAAATTTATTAACATAAAAAAGGTTGTAGTAAGTCAACCATAAAAGGTAGACATATGCTGTCGCGGACTTTATTATAGAACTCTTAATGCTGAACAATCTTGTCATACATGATTTTTGTGTAACTTTAGCGGTTTCCGCAGCGTACGCAGCGGAAGCTCTCAAAAGGAATATCTTTCTCCCGTTTTCGCAACATTTTTCATTCCTGCTGTGGTCTTGTGAGTCGTATCTTTATGTTATATAGCCTAAAGCCTTCCTTGATAAACGGACTATCCAACATAAAAATAATTTTTCAAATCGGGCCAGTAGTTTCTGATATTAGCGCGTTCAAACAAACAAACAAACAAACAAACAAACTCTTCAGCTTTATAATATTATTAGTATAGATTGTAAAATAAATATTTTACTTAATATAACATATCACAACTAAGTAGTATTTTGCAAGAGATATGCAATTGTAAGCTAACAAAATTTTTTAAAGTTAGCGTCAACCTCTTAAACCTCGTGATATCAGAATTTAACACATATCAAGTATTGTGTCAGGTATAGAAAAGTCACAAGCGTTTTCGAGGTGTAGACTCGGCAGACTTATGTCAGCGTGGTTCCGTACAGTCAAACAGTAATAAGACAAACAGGCTGAGTAGGAACGTCTTGACTTCCATCTACGTCGTTGGATATGAACTCACGGTGCGATTTTATAGCCAGGATTAACTGAAAATATGGAAATATGTAGATATTTTAGATGAGTTTAGAGCAAAGCTACGAGTACGTTGGTGGTTCGTTGCGTTGCATGACGACGGAGCGGTGCAACTCCGTCGTTAAGAATACACTTTAAAGGCGTGCCCCAAAGTGTATTGCGTTGCGTTCCAAAATAGTTCCACGCAACGCAACGCAGAGTAAGTAACCTGGTGTTTAGCGTAAAATTTAACCCTTGTTTGGAATAATTAATTGTAGGCATAGATAAAAATTGAAAAATCATTTATTGCCAGAACAATTACATAACTACAATAAGATCTCAAATATAAAATGTAATCTACACTTAAATTAAAAAATAATAATGATAAAGCGGTGACATAAATAAATTCAAGGCAATGGGTACCGGTTTCAGCTATTGCTGAAATTAATTCACCGCTAGTTTTCAAACAGGTCCCTATAGATAAATACTTTGATATCTTTATAAGATCTTTGCATCTTTCTACTTTATGGAGTGACTTTGATTTCATATCCGGCGGCTGGCTTAAAATATGCAGTGCTATTCCACACAAGATGGACACAATACTAGCACATTTGAAATACATTATTTTAGGTGAGTATTTTCTGTGACTGACATAAATTTCTTAACAGAATTCTCGACAATACAATTTAAGACCACTTTCGGCTTAACCCAAATTATGAAATTGAGAGCCAATTTTTTGGAAAAGGTCAACCAAATTATTACATTTATAATAACGAACGATTTCTTGGTCCCCGTTTTATCGCAAACGTAAGAGCGTTCAATGCGGACTCTTTGTGATAACTTGAACTTTATTACATGAGCAAAAGGATATATTTGACGGCAATGTGAAGTCGGGGAGTCGTAGAGCAAACAAAAGATTATCCAGCTCGGAATTTGAACGCTTGCGCTGACTCAAAGTCCCTTCCCAATTTTGTGTAAATCAAGTGTAAATGTCTCCAAAATGTGTTTAACCGAAAGTGAGGACCCTACCCCTAAAACACAGCAAAAAAAAAACTGGATAGTGATGATACTCGATAGTGAATTCAACCATGACCCTTTCTGGGAATAACTTCACTGTATCATCGTTAGTAAACAATATATGTCGTTGTAAGTACTGTAACGATCTATGAATTTATATATGTTTATACCAAAGTAGTTACAAAATCACATATTCACTTAAGTCGCTTACAAGTGGTGCTTAGTTATTTGGCCAACTAATTATCAGCCATCACGGGGCATATATCAAGCTCAGCTTATTAGGATTTAAACCCCGTTAGGTTGTTGTCAAACCGCCAATTTAGCACAGGGGGCAATTCTTGTGCAAGTCGTATACGAAAACAGTTCACTGATCGAATTTTATTATGAAAAATAGTTTTTGATATCTCAGGGTCACGATTTCTACGTATTTAGATTTTATTTGTGCGCTAGTTTTTTTACGTGTATCAAACTCGCGATCGAATTACCACACGAAAAAAGTTTGAATGCTGCGAGAATTAGGCATATGAGTAATGGAGTTAGCTTGGTTAAATGCTAAAAGAAGCAAAGACTCTTTTTGTTAGTATGAAGCAAACTGCAATGTAGAGATACAAGATATGAGAGATAATAAAAATAAGTTATATTCTGCGTGTAACAGCCAGGTCCTCGTATAATTGGACTAGTAATCTGTGCGTAAAATTGTAAATAATTGTATTTTGAAGCAAGAGATTGACGGAACGGGCTCTGGCGCTTAATTACTTTTCGCTTCCATACATGATATAAAACTAGACGTCACTTATTGCATTTTGGGTCTTCAGGTGGATAGTTGCGAGAGACGACGTTCTCGCGTCGCACGACGAGTTATTGCACAAATTTTGTGTACAAAGGTGGATTTAATGCTAAAAGCATTCTCTGCCAGTCAAACCAAGAAAGATGGCAACGGATGCAGTGAAAAAAAAACAAATGAAAATAGGAACATAGTAACAAGAATCTCATAAATATATTACTGAAATAAATAAACTACAAAATATATATAAGTATATACATAATCATAAATACATACATATAATAATAATAAAATGCAATTATTCACTCTTTCAGAAATCTACGGACTTTATTCTTGAAAGACAACTTTGCGTTGGTTCTCTTTATATCCACGGGAAGAAAATTCTAGAGACTATTGGTACCATAAAATTATTATCCCTTTGGAATAGAACGACAAAAGCGAGATGCCACTAGCAGCAAACTGTGTGATAAAAAGAGATGGGTAGCAGAACCATTTTTGTCAGATGTCAAACAGTTGACCGCCCTGCAGAAGCTCGCTGAAAATTATGTGCATTTGATTTTTTATATTTAAAAGTGAAATCGTGTATATTTTGGAGAAATAATGCGTCTGAAACATGGTGACTTGATCGGTGATTGATTGTTACGCATTACAGCGGCATAACCCCAACAAATAATCATTTAACAGGTAGATTAGTCCAAATCGAAGCATCTTAATATACGACTTATATTTACAAATGCGCTTCAAATTTAAAGTACGCAGTTTGATTGTTCTATTCTACAAACGGTAATTTACGTAAAAAATAAAGACAGAATAGCACAGGGAATGTATATCGACGAATATTTTGTATAATAAAATAACATTTAGTTTTACACTAGAGCTGCATGTTCAATATTTTGTGTCGACTGTTTATCATGCAGTAAACTACTATATTTAACTTAGGAACATTGTTATAAATCACCTGATCGAATGGTTATCTCATTTAAAGCTACAAATATTACTTACTTATATTAGTTACTGACATCTTAAATCGGTTTCGTTTGACAGCTTTTACTTGTCCTTCTATTCCGATAGGAATATTAATTTTATAATTGGTACGCACACTTTATTTACACGTGCACAGAAATTCGTTATCAGCTTGCAAACAGTTATTTGACAATGGCTTGGACCTTTACCATGACAGTCTATTAAAGCAATGGAAATAGCTGTGTTCACGTTATTTTAACGCGTTTTTAACCGGAATGAAAACCTCTGCGGCCCCACACGATAGGGTTCATGAAATAATAACGTACCCACTCTAATCTCCCTCCTTTACGTTTCACGGAACAATCATTTGAATATATTCAGGTTTTAAATCTTAACAATGAAAAAATACGATTCGACTTTTTGCAGTAGGTAGAAGATATACTTAGGTATTCGATAGATAGAAATGTCGTGTTCTTTTGGTTTCAAAGGACTTTAGAAAACAAGTTACATACCATGTTCAAGTTGTTAATACATGATATGAATATTTAATGCATATTAAATCTTATTCCTTGTTTTGTTTAAAAATTAGGTACTTGGTATGTGCAATAAATTGAAAATAATAATTAAAGATACAAAAAAATAGATAAAAATACTATTGACTACATTTGACTGTTGCAAGAAAATATGTACTTCATATAATTAAGCTTGCTAACATCAGCGACTTATTAGCTGGTCTAACACGTCACTCCAGAACTCAAGAAAGTAGAGCAAGGAGTACCTAATAAACATGCGCAAAATCGTTTGCTGAAGTGAAATGACTTTTAGACCATGGGGACCATCCCCTAAATTGCTTTTTGGAAAAAACTAAACTAAATTTCTTTTTGTCCAATAATAAAACTGGCTCGTTTCTCGCTCAACGGATAAGTATTGCTATCCAACACGCGGTAACGCAGCCGGCATCCTCACTTCTTTGCCTCATGGACACGGTTTTATTTTTGATTAGGTTTTAGTTACTAGTTTTTGCATGTAGGTATTTTATTTTCTTTAACCTTACCATTTAATAAATTATTCAGCTCTGTAGTGAAATGTTTGATTTAGTTCAGTAGGTTAGGTTCAGTTCATTTAGGTCACTTATCTCAGTAGATATACTATCAAATTCTCACTCACTACATCATATTCACTCAACTCATCTGTTGAATTATTGTGTATGGATCTATTCTTATGTATTTTTTGCAAATCAGTCTAAAAATGACTGTGATATGCGGTAGGACAGCCACAAAAAAGAGATACAGCCGAATTGATACCCTCCTCTTTTTTAAGTCGGTTAAAAATAAAAATTATTTATAAGATTTTGAAAGTCTAGGATTAGGATTATTTAACAGCTCTCAGTTAAAATTGCAACTAAAATTGTAATTAAAACAAAAATCAACAACCATTACTCTGAAAATCACGTCAAACATAGGTAAATATAGATTGATGTAAACAACTCTAAGTCTTATTGTGCAAATGAACATATCAAAGAAGCTGTACCAAACTATGTGAACTTGACATAACAATAAATATTATTGATACACGAGTATAAGACAAGGAGACGTTATATCGCCGAAACTGTTTACAGCGGCATTGAAAAACGTCTCCAAGCTATTGGCACGGGAAGGATTCGGCATCAACGTCAGTGGCGAATACATCACACACCTCCGGTTAGCTGATGATATAGTCCTTGTGGCAAAGATGCTGGACGACCTTCGCACTATGCTCGAAGACCTTGACCGAGTCTCCACAGCAACTGGGTCTTAAAATGAACATGGAAAAGACGAAAATCATGTCGAGCTCCCTTGTTGTACTTACTCCAGCATTAGTAGAGAACTGAATTTTCGAAGCTGTCGACGAGTAAATCTACCTAAGACAATTAAACCTATAAGCTAGGTCCAACTTTAAGAAAAAGGTCAAAAGACAACTCGGCCGGGCAGCGTCTAGAAAATTGCACAAGACTGTCTTCTTATCTCAATTACCTCAGTGTCTTAAGACGAAACTCTTCAACCAGCGTGTGTTACAACTGATGACTAACGGATTCCAAACATGGTCTTTATCGATGTGCCGTATAAGAAAGCTCAAAAACACACAGCGAGCCATAGAGAGGGCTGTTTCTTCGCAAGATCGAATCAGAAATGAGGAGATACGTAGAAGAACTAAGGTAACACACATAGCCCTGAGAATCAGTAAACTCAAGTGGAATGGGCAGGACACATAGCGCGAAGAACTGATGGCCAACAGGATAGAAAAGTTCTTGATTGACCCTTGGACCAAAGACGCAGCGTAAGACGTCCACGGACAAGATCGCAGAATCAAATTGGATGCAGGCTGCTTGTGATCGGTCGCTGTGGAAAACTGTGGGGAAAGCCTATGTTCAGCAGTGGACGTCTTATGGCTGACAATGATGATTGATAGATCGAGGATTGATGATATTATGTAATTTTCGTTCAATGATCGTAGTTCACGATATTTTAATTTTCTAGTTCCATAAAACAAATTCTCATCGTTTACGTTTCGTCGTTTAAAATGTACATGACACATAGTGCCGGCTAATTAGTGAGAGCATACGGCGAGCTAATTAAACGCACGTGTATCTACTATAGATAATCGGGTCAACTTGACGGTGCACTGCGCTCATTATTCCCTGGAGGGACAGTTCACTGCAATGACTAGTATATTATTCAAAAAACAAAACTGAAACCAAAGGGATAAACCTCGCATATTAACAATGCACTGGAACCTTATCAAATTCATTATATCTAATACTTTTTCGTAACTAGAAAGAAAAAACAAAACTATTTACGAACATGAAATTTTATATAAATTGATAAACTATCTCTCTTTAATCAAATCTGTCCACGTTATCTTTTGTTTAAAACATTTTATCGCCATGCCACTTCTCTTATTCTTTTTAGGGTTCCGTAGCCGAATGGCAAAAAACGGAACCCTTATAGTTTCGTCAAGTCTGTCTGTCTGTCTGTCTGTCTGTCCGTCCGTATGTCACACCCAATTTATTCTGAAACTATAAGCATCACACTACTGAAATTTGGTAGGGAGATGTATCCTCTTAATCGCTTTACGATTCTCATACAAAAAATAAAAAATAATGATATTTGAGGGGGGGCTCCCATACATGAAACTAAAACCGAAAAAAAATTTTTTAGTCAAACCTATGCGTGTGGGGTGTCTATGGATAGGTCTTCAAAAATGACATAGAGGTTCCTAAAACCGTTTTCTTTTGAAGTCTAACGTTTCTTAGCTAGATGCTACCAAAGTGGAAAAATGGGCGTCCCCCCCCATCTAACTTCTAAACTAAGCGAGTGTAAATTTTGAAAAAAATGTATAATGAAGATCATAACAAAAACTTTCAACGAAAATTAGTTCGAACGGGATCGAACGAGAAGTTTTTGAGATATAGCACTTTTTCAACAACCGCAAACATAACTTTGTTCTTCATACAAACACTATGAAAAACAAAGTTATATTTGCTGGCAACAAAATATTGTGGTATTTTACTAAGTGGAAGTAAGTGAATTGCTTAATTCAATTAACGTTGGCACGGAACCCTCAGTGCGCGAGTCCGACTCGCACTTGGCCGGTTTTTTATGCTTTTCCTTACCTGAAGGTTGTCTGCAAGAAATTGCTTCAAGCAATAAGACCGCCGGAATTGAACTCCTACGTTATTTTTAAGATGTTTTCTGTAATTTGTTGTATATGGTGTGCAATAAAGTATTTTTTTAAGATATTGACTTTTTCATTAGATATTATAACATACAGCATACTAAAACAATAAATCGACACCAATCACAACGACAATACGTAAAAAATTGTAAGTCGGACGCGCACTCGAAGGGTTCCGTTTTTATATACGAGTACTAAGTTATTAAGATAAGTGATTAAGATTACCTAGTAAGGTTGTTTCTCTGGTAATAATAAATTATGAGACATAATTAGTTATATCTTTTGAGGGCGAAGCACTGAATCACATTTTTAGGGGTCTGTAGCCAAATGGCTAAAAACGGAACCCTTATGGTTTCGTCAAGTCTGTCTGTCTGTCTGTCTGTCCGTCCGTATGTCACAGCCACTTTAGTCTGTAACTATAAACATCACACTGTTGAAATTTGGTAGGAAGATGTATCCTCTTAACTGCTTTACGATTCTTATACAATAAATAAAAAATAATGATATTCAAGGGGAGGCTCCCATACATGAAACTAAAACCGATTTTTTTGTCAAAGCATGCGTATGGATAGGTTTTTTAGAATGGCATTGAGGTTTCTAAAACCATTTTCTTTTTAGGTCTAACGTTTGATAGATAAACGCTTCCAAAGTGGTAAAATGGGCGTCCCCCCTATCTAACTTATAAACTAAGCGAGTGTAAATTTTGAAAAAATATATGTAATGTAGATCTTAACAAATAATTCCAATGAAAATTAGTTTGGACGTGATCAAATGAGAAGTTTTTGAGATATAGCACATTTTCAACAACCACAAACATAACTTCGTTATTCATACAAACAATACAAAAAACACAGTTATATTTGATGTCAACAAAATATTGTGGTATTTTACTAAGTGGAAGTAAGTGGATTCCCTAATTAAGTTAAAGTTGGCACGGAACCCTCAGTGCGCGAGTCCGACTCGCATTTGGCTGTTTTTTTTCCAGTTAAAAGAACCAATCAAATTTAATGTTTGACTACAGTTTCAGTTTCATATTTTTGTACCGCGTGTTGAAGTAGTAGTTAAGATTTTTCTAAGAGAAATTTCACATGTAAATTAATTTGCTTTTAGTTAATGTTACGGAAACGGGCCACTTTATCGAAAAAATATTTAAAAAATCTGATAATCATTTTGAAAGACCTATACAACGATCCTCGACATGATGGGTTAGGCGAGAGAAAAATTAATCATCTCCACGTTATTTGTATGGGGTACCCCAAAAATTATATTTTATAATAAATTTTACCATTTTTGCGGGATGATTAAAAACCCTACCCATGCCAAACTACAGTTTTCTAGTACCTCTGTTCCCTAAACCAAACTGAAAACGGACGAACATGGCGGAACTACTCGTATAAGGGTTCCTTTTTGGTCTACCTAAAAAAAGAAAAACATGTCAGGCTTCTCTTTCTCGAATATAGGATGTAATTAAAGTTTTAATCTTACTACTGTAACTGGAAATCTTAATTTCATTTCACATTACTACATTAAATGCGTATGTTTATGTGTATGCCCTTTTTATTAGAATAATAAATATTTTCAAGTATAATGCATTCGGTGCTGAAAAAAATAATGTCCAATTATTTCTTTGAGAACTTAACTCATTACTCAGTCGCGCGCGCGCATCCCCACCGTGCGGGTGTTTTTTCAGTCGCGCGCGCGCATCCCCACCGTGCGGGTGTTTTTCTGCTGAACGGAGTGACGCGTCAGTTTAAAATAAAAATAAAAATGACGAAAGCGATGAAATGTGTTTCCTGCAATATTATTATTGACGAATTGCTATCGTATGTACAAAACAAGTTATCAGTGATTGATGAGGATACACTTGTGCGAATATGTTCCTCTGCTTTCACCAGTGACGAGATTGAAAAATCGAAAGAATTATTGTTTGAATCGGTTCCAGTGGAAAACGCCAAAATAAAGCGTAAAAATAAGGGAAAAGAGCGAAGAGATCTTGTGGACATAGTAAATGTGTTTAAGTCTGTGGAACCGGATTTATTTCCAATATTTGTTGCTAAAAATTTAGAACGGCTGCCGCCTATTCTTTTCGATCACCTCGATTGTACAAAGTTACTTAAAGACCTCCTTCGAGTGCAAAACGAACTTAAAGTAGTGAAAGAAACGTATGTCACACATGCACAATTGGACGAAGTGAAGACAAAGATTTTAAAAACGCAGAATGACTCGTTAATATCGGCACCTACGTGTAATGTGAACATGAACCGAGGAGGATGGCTACTGGATAGTGGCCCTATTGGATTATCACACGTCCAGGAGTCGTCAGCAGACGAGTGCAGAGGCTCAGTCGATGAATCATCGCGATCTAGACTTGATAACAGCATACTGCAATTTCGAAACATGAAGACGGTAGATGGGGAAATGTCCGACAAAAACATAACGGCTATGACGATGCAGCAGGTAAGAGGCGCGAGCGAAAGCCCCTCGCCCCGCCTCGCGTCCGTCGCTGGCCCGAGCGTAGCCGGTTCGCTGTGGCCGGCCATGACGTCACCGCGGCGGCCGGCAGCGCCCGAGCCGCCGCTGACTCAACAACAATCCTTATCAGCTGGTTCGAATAATAATATTGAATGCGAAAACGAAAAGGGAGTTACAGGCCGCACAAGTGAATTTGTAAAGGCCTACCAATCTAAGCCGGCTCGCAAAGATGACGAAGATGGATGGCAAAGAGTTTCATATCGTAAGAGACATATAAATTACCGTTATCATGGAGCGGCTGGTATAGCCAGAGATAGCGCAGGGAAGTTTAAGGCTGCTGTAAAGAAAGTTCCAATATTTATTACGAAGGTGCACAAAGAGACAACAGAGAATGATATAGTCGACTACGTCAGTCAAAAAACCGAAGAAGTTATAGCTCTAGAACGAATAATGTTTAAATATCCAAAAGCCTATAACGCATTTAAATTCCTTGTGCCAGAATCTAAATTATCTTTATTTCTGAATAGCGAACTATGGCCTGAAGGAATTATTTTCAGGCGATTTATGAATTTTAAACCCAGAAGTTCAAATGCGAACGGTGTAAACATAGGCACCGTGACCGGCACTTAATAAGTATCATAATGGATGTAAAGTCTATTTATAAATTTGTTAGTTATAACTGCAAGAGCGTGAGACGATCAGTGGAGTGTGTAAGGCAGTTATGTCTCACATCTGACATAATAGCCTTACAGGAAACATGGCTGCTGCCGGGAGATATTCCGTTCCTGAGCGAGATCGACGCGGAGTGGGGCTGCACCGGGACGTCGGCGGTGGACACGGGCGCCGGCATGTTGCGCGGCCGCCCTTACGGCGGTGTCGCGCTACTGTGGCGGAAAAGTGTGTTTACCAACGTGTCGGTTGTGCTGTGCGATAACCCGCGAGTGTGTGCCGTTAAGGTAAATGCTGGTGAAAGGTCGTTCTTAGTGTTCAGTGTGTACATGCCAACGGATAAAGATGTGAATCTGACGGAGTTTACGGATTGTCTCAGTCTGGTGAGCGCTATCATAAACAATAGTAGTGTAGAATCGGTATATATACTAGGGGATTTTAACGCACATCCACGTGAACTATTTTATTCAGAATTAGAGAGTTTTTGCGTAGAAGCACAATGGTTATGCGCGGACATTGAGCTACTTGGGTTGGATTCTGGAACTTATACATTTATAAGCGAAGCGAACGGGTCGAAGCGCTGGCTTGATCATTGTATAATCACTAAATCTGCTCGAGAGACTATTATGAATGTAAAGGTCAAGGAAGACGTGTTGTGGTCCGATCACTTTCCACTAGAGATTGAAATTTTGTTAGATAGTATTGTACCTAAGTCTCATAACAATCGTATGCAATATACCGGAGTGCGCTGGGGTGATAGAAACTCTAAACAATGTGACATGTATAGTAATTTATGTAATAACAATTTAAAATTAATTGACTTTCCGATTGAAATGACTGAATGTTGTAATTCTGTATGTAAAAATGTTGACCACTATCATGTTATTGACAATATGTATGATAAAATAATTGACATATTAAGTCGAGCAGCTTGCGATAGTCATTCGTTAAATGTTTCCAGGCACAGGAAGCCGGTCCTCGGTTGGAACAGGTACGTCCGTGATGCGCACAGGGCGGCCAGGCAAAAGTTTGAGTTGTGGGTGTTGTACGGTAGGCCGGCGGAAGGACGCGTGTGGGATGACATGAGGACTAGTCGTAAGATTTTTAAATCGCGTTTACGCTGGTGTCAGAATCATACTGACCAAATTAAAATGGATATCATATCGTCGCATCATTACGGGAGCGACTTCCGCAGTTTCTGGAGGTCTACAAACAAACTCAATAGTAGGCCAGGTCAACCTGTGAGTGTCGACGGTGTCTGTGACCTGCACGGAATAGCGGACGTATTTAGGGAGCATTTTACTGTAAAGTCACCATTGGAACCAACACAGTCGGCGAGCGATGATGGTTGTAGTGGCCGGGAGGTCAGCGTCCGCTTTACGGCCAGAGACGTCAGGCAAGCCATAAAATCTATAGCACGGGGCAAGTCTCCTGGCCACGATGACTTGAGCATTGAACACTTAAGGTACGCGGGATATCATCTGCCCAGAGTGCTGGCGATGTTCTACTCGCTGTGTGTGGTTCACTCGTACTTACCTGCGCCGATGATGAAGACTGTGGTGGTACCAATTGTTAAAAACAAAACTGGTGATATTAGTGACAAATGTAATTACCGACCGATTTCTCTGGCTACTATTATCGCGAAGGTGCTTGACAGTTTGCTTAACACTCAGCTTGATAAACACCTACATATACACGACAACCAATTTGGTTTTAAGTCAGGTCTCTCTACTGAAACGGCTATAATGTGTCTGAAGCAAACTGTCAAGTACTATACGGATAAAAACACGCCCATTTTTGCGTGTTTTCTTGATTTATCGAAGGCGTTTGATCTGGTTTCTTACGATATTCTGTGGCAAAAACTATATAAAACATCGATGCCAGTGGAATTAATCTCTACTTTCAAATATTGGTATGGGAACCAGATCAATGTTGTTCGGTGGTCGGGGGCGTATTCAACACCATATCGGTTGGAATGTGGCGTGAGGCAGGGGGGGCTGACATCTCCAAAACTCTTCAATCTTTATGTGAACGCACTTGTGGAGGAGCTCAGCAGCACGCATGTCGGCTGTCATATCGATGGAGTCTGCCTTAATAATATTAGTTACGCGGACGACATGGTGCTGCTGAGTGCCTCTGTGGGCGGACTGTCGCAGCTGCTTGACATTTGTGAAAAATATGCGAAGCAACACGGTTTGCTTTATAATGTAAAGAAAAGTGAGTGGATGATCTTTCAGGCCCGGGCGAGGTCCCTAAGTCAAACACCGAAACTTAGACTGAATGGTTGCCCCCTTAATAGAGTAGAACAATTTAAATACCTTGGGCACATTCTAACCCCAGACTTGAAAGACAATGCGGACATAGAAAGGGAGCGTAGGGCGTTGTCCGTTCGTGCGAATATGATAGCCCGCAGATTTGCGAGATGTTCAATAGGCGTCAAAATTACCCTGTTCAGGGCATTTTGCACGTCCTTCTACACGAGCAGTCTGTGGGTGAGCTATACGCAGAAGCAGTACAGCGCCCTACGAGTCCAATACAATAACGCATTCAGGGTGTTGTTGGGGCTGCCTCGTTCCTGTAGCGCCTCAGGGATGTTCGCAGAAGCGCGCGTGGATTGTTTTTATACAATCATGCGCAAGCGGTGCACATCCCTGGTGCGCAGGGTGCGGGCCAGCCCGAACAGGATCCTGCGCGTTTTCGCCGAGCGTTTTGACTGCCTGTATATGTATCACTGTAACATGGTACATGCACGGGACGATGTTAACTTTCTATTTTGACATGTTTTAAATTTATTTTGTAATTCAAATTTGTAATTGGTCCACTTGTTGACATAAATAAAATAAAATAAATTAATAATAATTAATTATTACCGTAGCGCATAGTAAGTAAATAGGACTTAAAAGGAAACATTTTATAAAAGTGTAAATCTAGAATAATTTAGCATAAAAATGATAGAAAAGTTCGGTAAAATAAAATCGTCTAGTCTAGCCAATGAACTGTCTAACAAATTCTCAAGTTGCAAGAACGTCACTCCAACTTTACCTTATTTGTGCATACCTACAAAACACTGAACTCTGAGATTGTAAAATAGTTCTTGTCTACGGAGAAAATTAGGACAATTTGTCTTAAAGTCAGCTTCAACGGCGGGAAATTCGTTTAAATTTGTAAAAACACATATAAACTTATTCTACGGATATCTTTAGTCACTTATAAATTTCATTACAATATTTTTGAATATCTGAAATTCATGTAATAATTTTAACTGTTTCTGCTAAACTGATAATGTTTTGCTGCCTAGCATTAACCGTAAAAAATATCAGCCTTTAACCATTCATATGAAAAACGTTATTTCAAAGACGTGTCAAAAGCTGTAATTAATTTACCTAATTTATCGTTGAGCCTGCATAACAAGGACAAAGTCACTGCCAAATTCCATTGAGGATTGAAATGAAGACTAATGATTTAAATTAGTTCTAGCGATTTATTATCATCATTACTCAAGGTATTTGGGTGACTTTTAACAGATGCGAGTCACACTTTCCCGCGGGACAAACCGCCATATGTTTGGGCCGAAACACGCAAATTACAAGTTTAGATCAAATTATATCAGATCCCAAAAGTTCGTAAATGAGTTACTTGTTTCTCAATAGTTCGATCCGGAACTAATTTTTATGTCACACCAGTGCCCAGAGGCTTAGATGCTTGAATAAAACTGTTTGGGTAGAGGAAATAGTGTCCCTAGCCGATTTCGACTACGGTAGCCAGTCACAACGACCGCCTGCGCGGGGCATTTACATATAGTGCAAAAGTGTGTGCGCAACACAGGTGCACTCTCAAAACCTGATGGGACAGCAAGCTGACATTACCGAAGAGAGATCAGGTGCAAAAACAACGGCTTTACTTGCTTTCCGAGGCACAGGGTGAACAACGATGTCAACTTCCAAACTCCGGCCTACCCTGCGAATTTCTGAACAGAAAAATCCTAGTACATATTTTTGGACCGACCCGGGAATCAAACCCGACCTCTGGAGCAGTCGTCGTTTTAAATTGCGAAAACATTGTGGTGTGGGAAGAGGAAAACATTGTGGTTGATATAAGATAGTTTCAGGACCCTCTTGAATTATGTTTAACCACATCGCCGCTAGTACTAATGCTTTCGCATACGGCATTCTTACATCTAGATAAGTTAGAGCGAGACATAGCATATGCTAATGTCGTATGCCGTATGTGGCTGTGGCTATTAACGGCTACGCTGACATTAATTCAGTTTAATAATATAAAATTCACTAAAAAGCGACTGTGTCCGACGAGGGATCGAACCCTTACGCTATTTGGGCGTATGCCTTTACTACTTGGCCACCGACACATTGGCAAGCCTGTTGAATTTTGCAAGTGCTCTCTTTAAGCGTAGTGCTACTCACGCGCAGGTGTAGTGATAAAACATTATGAAAACAAAAATAAAATTACTAATTCAGTTGTTGTTAGTTGATACTAAATAAAATACTCGTAAGACGTGATAGCCTCCAAGTGGTAAACTTGTCAGGAGAAAGCGTCGATACCGCCAAAAAATATAGAGTTAAATGCATTACAAATGAATAAAATACGCAAGCCGTATAAAAATATATTCAAAGAGTAATTTTGCAAATTAGACGTATCTTGCCTAGTTTAATGTTCCCTGCACCTAGAAATATTTTATTTTATTCCCAAGCCTTGCCGAGTGTAGCTCATGTTTTCAATTTTCGCTCGGCTGCGAGTAGCCGACGAGTTTTAAATTCTACCTGAATTTTTAATATCATTCCTATTTGGAAACTGCACAGAGTTAACGTGTTGCCTATATTTATAGTACGAGTACGAAGGTGCAGTAAGTTGGGCTGAAATTTACTTTGACACGTTGTACTCGTCTCACTTTGACTTTTGTAACTACCTCCTTATTTTAAAACAGAGGATTATTTTCTAAATATTCCAAATATTTGTAGTAGGGGGTTAAATAATTGTTCTCCTTATTAATAATTATGACGTTAAATGCTGCCGCAACTTTATGCTTTGTAGTTCTTAAAAAATATGAATTAGTTCTAGCGTATTATGAATTAAAATTAAAGCAAAAAATGCTAGTATTATGCTCAAATTCACCACAGTGACATTCATGCGAGTTTGATACATTTAATTATAATTTCCCGTTCGGAGTTGCTTTTGCCACTTTTTAAACTTTTATCCAGGCACGTAGCACGTATGAACCAGTTCGAAAGTAGACCAAACCAACCTTACCAACTCACTTCCGAATATACGAGAGGTTAAAAGTGTAAGAGCCGTTTTCCACATCCGTGAAATTTATCTTGCCATACTGAATAAACGTCAATAAATCCGAAAAGAATCTGAAGATTACGAAAATAATGTTTTACGTCTTGAATTACCTTCAAAGATACGATTCAATAACAGTAATGCACGAAGGGGGACGAGAAAGATCGTGGGAGTAAACACGTGTTTTGGCAAAATAATAATTACACTGACCCTCTTCAAGTGTTTATAACGAGAAAAAAATGTGTGCGGTATTTGAATCTTTACTAATATTATTAAGCTGAAGAGTTAGTTTGTTTATTTGTTTGTTTGGACGCGCTTATCTCAGAAACTACTAGATCGATTTGAAATTTATTTTTTCGATCGAGGAAGGCTTTGAGCTATGTAGCATCTATATATGTATCATAAGTTCAGCGCAGCAACGAAAAATTTTGAGAATTTCGGATAAAAAACCTAGATACATATTTTTGGCCCGACCTGGGGATCGAACCAGGGACCTCTGGCGAAGCCATCGCTTTAAAGTGCGACCCTCTTATGTTTTTTTTTCAAAATTGGTGGAAGTGAAGTGAATATGTCGTCCCACCAAATATTGTGTAACAATGTAACAATTATTATTATTATTATTATTATTATTATTTATTTATCTATTGAAGATTCTCTCTTATGAGGTTTTATTTCCATGTTCAGACGGGTATCAACCAAGCCTGACATGATGAAAATATTTTAGTTAGTTGAATCGGTGACACGTGACGAAGATAAAAAAATACGGGTTATCCTACAAGTGTATAAAATTACTACCTTTTGGATCAAGTGTTGTATACTATGGTGGATTTGCAGAGTGTCTAAACTTTTTAATAATAACTTGGGTATTACGCCTGTAGCAGAGAGGACTATTGGTACAATATGAACAGTTTGGACATTCCATTGTGTTTTAATATGAATTGCTAGGTCGGTATATGTACTAAGTTTTTCGTTTATTGTAGTTTGTATATTATGAGTGTTCGGAACAGCAATGTCAATTAAGTATACAGTATTTTTGAGTTTGTCGAAAAATGTGATATCTGGCCTGTTATAATGAGTGGTCTTATCTGTTATAATTGTTCGGTCCAATGATAGTTTGAATAAATTATTGTCTAATACTGGATTGGATTAATATATTATTATTATTATTATATTATTTTATCGTCATAATTTATGTAAGTATCGTATATTTTGTAACGTTGGGTGGCATCAATTTTGGGCGTCCGTGTACCGCTGGCTGGCATTTTTGTGCCTGTCTATTATATTTATATAAGTTTTTTTTTCTTCTTTTTTTACATATTTCCAAATGTATGCCTGTTTTTCTTTTTCTTTTTCTTTGTGTCCGAGCGTTTGTTAGTTTATGTGTGTGTTTGTGATGTCCCTAATCAATAAAAGCTTTTCTTTTTTCAATGTAGGTACTTAAGAAAAAAGAGGGTCTGATAGCTAACTAGCTTATACCCGCGACTTCGTCCGCATTAGGTAGTTTTTTTTTGGATAGTAGTATGAATAAAAGGTTTATAGCCTCATCCCACCTCGGCACAAGCCGAGGTGGGATGGGGCCATACTAAGTGTGATTGTCACAGGGGAATAGGGAATGCGTTGTTTTCCCGTAATACCAATTTTATCCAAATATAATTCAAATCTTTGGTAATTTAGGAGTAAAAACGATCAGATTCCCGGGAAAGTATTTATTTCCAAGGGAATGCGTTGTTTTCCCGCGGTCAAAAGTAACTCATGTCCTTTCTTAAGTCTCAAACTATCTCCTTAACAAATTTCATCAGTAATTTAGGCGTAAAAGTGATCGGCCCACCTGAATTTTTCCATGGGAATGCGTCATTTTCCCGCGGTAAAAAGTAGCCTATGTCCTTTCTCGGGTATCAAAATATTTTCATACCAAATTTTATGCAAATTGGTTCAGTAGTTTAGGCATGATTGAGTTACAAACAGACAGACAGACAGAGTTACTTTCGCATTTATAATATTATAGGTAACAGCCAGATATTATATTACGACGTATTACTTGACAGTAATCTTAGGCTCATGGGTATTAACAAACACATTATATTGCTCATAGATATTCAGGAACACCAAGGAAATAGCTTCAACATTAAGTTCACAACTATATTTACAGAAGCTCTCTATTTTGAATCACTCGCATTGACGACGCGTTTGGTGAAGTGGTTAGAGGTCCTGCCTACTGAACCAGCGGTCGGGGGTTCGAATCCCGCAAGAGGCAACCAACCGTGTTGATGATTCTGTGATGTCGCAGTCACTCCCGGCTAGTGTGGACAAAGGGTGTTTAAAAGGTACTAATATTTGAATGAAATAAAGAAATCCGGGTATAGCATTTGGCAACAAAAGTTTATTCAAATTTGCTATTTCACAATTACCTTTTAACACCTTTAAATACAAAACTTAATAGCTCATAATTCAGTAGAGACTAGGTTAGGTTCTAATTTTGTTCTGCCGACAAACTGTTGCACAGTTTGGCAGAAAGCTAAACATTGTACACTTATTATTATATTATGTTAAATAAAATAAAAAAATAAAAAAAGTTATCTATATCTATACTATTACAAATCTTTATGTTCACAAATTTCTAATTAAATAAAGATAAACCACCAATTAAAGTTTTTATTTTCCTAATTGTTTCCAAAATTTATCCTCAAAGGGATTCCTAAGTTACGCTTAAATTAATAGCTAAATTATCCCACTTTTCACTAAGATTTAAGTAAATACAAAGAAAACCAACCTTGGATTTCAACGGAGGTTACTATTTCAAATCTTTGTTGCATCAAACTACAAACAACTCTGCAACGTTACCCCAAAATTTCACCGATACCGATCCATCCTCAAAACAGCAGACAAGAAGCAAATCAATCCATCAGAAAAATCTGACTTCAAAATTAATCCCAATGAGGTCTAAGTAAGGTCACTGAAAAGAATTTACAAAATGTTAGTTCAACGCACAAACCAAAGTAAAAGTTAAAAAAACCTCTAACTTTTTATAATAAATATTTACCTGAGGTTACAACGTGATCACCAAATTGTGACTGTTCAACTTACAGACACATATCAAAAGCGAAACCTAGAAATAAAAGAAAGTTCTAGTTAACCACATTTTTTTTGAAGTGAAAACTTCTTTAGCGGCGTTGAGCACTTTTGTGGGATGGGGAAAAATGTGAAACTCGCGTCAGGACACGTGGGCTGATCGAAAAACCGTAAGACGGTTGGCGAAATTATGGATGTAAGTTGATTTTTCTGAGAGATAAACTTTTTAATGTAATTTAATATAATATAAATTGTAATGTTTGTGTACGATAGCGCAATAAATAAATATTGTATTCTATAAAAATATTATATTATTATTATTTTTATAATTATTGTATTATTATTATTATTATTGTATTCTATCACAAAAATGATAGTACTTTTATATTGATAATAACTATTACAAAAAATCAAAAATGCACAACGTTGATATTCAAGTTTTCACTTCTGCCGGCACTCCCGGAGTGCATTTTTTTTTTTAAGTGAGGGTGGGTATACTTTTCATCACCCTATTTATGAAATCTTTAATAAACCAATTCAATACCTTCAACAGCTGGCTCGCCATATAAATTTTGAATTGATTACTAAACATTTATGCTAATTATTTTATTTGAGACCTGAAATGATAAAAATTACAACTCTCAATACAATATGCCCAGATGTAGGTAGGCTACATTTTCTTTACAAGGATTTCCAAAGGAGTTTCCCAAAGTACCTACTTACCATTTTTCAGTAATTTATATCAATTCAATTTCGAAATGATTTCATCCAAATTGACATGTTGGCGGCGTCTGAAACGATAAAAAGAACCATGTGCTCAGACTCTAAGAAATGTCTCGCAACAAACAGAAATCAACGCAAACCTTTCTGCAGATACTTACCAGGAATAACTATCAAACTACAAAATAAATGGGGCATGCCCCGTAATCAAAATTTTTACATTTTAACACACGTTCCACTCCGACGCACGACTAACAGTGGCGGAACCGGAAAAAACAGCAGCTGTCACACTTGACAAATGTCAGTGTCAGCATCCATCATATCTATGCCAAAATTTCACGACTATGGACTGGAGTCCTACATCCATTTAGCTTTTTATTTCACGCGAACTTAGACAAAAATATACAACGTTACAGTGACGAGCATAAATAATTGTATCTAGTCACGGATGTACGTTTCAAGGTATTTATGGGAGACGCCCTCCGTCATAATCGTAGTCGGGTATTCGTAACAAAGAAAGTAAATTTATTACTTCAAAACAAGACAATTGGTGTGTTTTGTAGCGCATATTTATATTTATTTATTAATATATTCTACATTCACGCAATATTGACCCGAATGATTAAAAAATAGGGCTTTCCCACGCCATCACTTGGGCAAAATGTACCTTTTCCGTGAATCGCGACATAAGCGCACTTCCTTTGTAAATATCTGTTTTCAAAGGGTGACGAATCAAGTCTAAGCGGCCCTAAATACATAGTGCTCACATAGAAGAAAATGGTGAGGTTTTTGGTAAAGCCTTTTGAAATCATATCTATCGGTCTATTGATGAATTGATAAGGTTCGGTAAATATTTATTTGATAGATATTAGTATCATCACAGATGCTATACTCGAGTAAGATGTCCATATTTTCAAATTTAATTATTCTGTTTAGTCAAATAAACTACACGCAAACAATTCTTTGACCAGCTATACCAGTACATATTTTTGGCCGGACCCAGGCAATACTTCTAAAGTATCAAGATATTTTAATTAGATTTCCCTTTTTCATGTTTGGAAATGACGAAGATTTAGTTCTAAACAAAAATATTTTTTTTTAATAGAAATGATCACTCCTAGATTTAGAGTCGATTTACTAACATCAGATAGAACTGTAACTGTGACGTTTTCGAATCAGGCGTTTTGTATGATTGTTTGTATGAATGTTCTTATCTAAAGTTAGTAAAATCGACTTTTAGATCCCTTACACACTGCGATTTTTAGCATCGATGCAGTCGCTCGTTAGCATCGATGCAGATGCGCGACTGCATCGATGCTAACGCACGATAGTATCGATGCAGTCGCCAAAATACAGTACAAAATTTGTTAATTTTCAGCTTCTGCATCGCGACTGCATCGATGCTAAAAGTAGCGCATGTATGTAAAGGTTGACAGTTTGCGACTTCATCGAAGCTGCATCGCGACTGCATTGATGCTAAAAGTCGCAGTGTGTAAGGGGTCTTAAACGGTAAGCGCTAGTCTTTCCATTTCCTCATACCTTTACATTTAGTTCACTTAAACCGCAGAGCTGACACGTTCCCGCATTCACTATTTATAGTGAGAATTTTCCGCCGTCTCACTCATGTCGTGGGATTAGATACCAAGCCTGTGAATATGAGCAAACACAGCATTGGGTAGATAATATAAGAGGTTTAAATACAGTAGACTCACTTCAACAAGTGTACATAAATCAATTAAATGAAAAAAAAAATGTTCGCTTAGCTTTACGACTGCTTAGCCGTTTGACTTTTACACATATAAAAAAACAAATAGAAAACTGTCAGAAACTATTTATTAGAAAGCAATGGAGTTAGTATCATACCTGCGGAAATTACAAATGCTACCGCACATCCGATCGGTAAAGTAATGTAAATTATTAACTAAAAACAAGTCAAAGTACAGCGTAGCACGTCCACCGGAAAGTTGAAAAGACGACTTTGGAAAGGTTGTATGATCGCACTTGATGCAAACCGCTAGCAACCGGTTGCTATGGGACACCATGGGACAATGTTCAGAAGTAGACATTTTGCTGCTGACGTATGATAATAATGATGTAAGAATACTGCCTAGGAGCCCATTGCTTCGTTTTCTATGTTGGTTGAAAATACAGACAGCGGATATCTTCATTCTATGTCAAAATTTACCAAGGTGGCACAAGAAGGAACGGCGCTGCGAATGTTTACAGTTTAGTGTACTTATAATTGTTTTTCTTTTCTTTTTATTAAGAGTGGATGACCGAATCTTGAATCTGTAACATAGTGTACAATTAGCGCTATAAATATATTTTGCATGATTTTGCAACAGTTTTTTTTTTTAAGTGGAGCAACACTAAGTGTTGTTGTTCGTGCACCATCGGCAGCCTTGTAATCGCAGATTCTATCTTATTCATTATATTATTTCATACAGTCCACCGCTTTATTATTTACCGTACTGATATAGCTCTCGTACAGTTGTTTTACTCCATTTTTATCGTATTTCACGAACGGATTGTTGCATTGGGTTGTCGTTTTCAATTTCAGTACTTTGTAATACGCATGGCATAAAACTGTAATCAAGTGCGATAGTTAAATGAATACCAGTCCATATGAATCATAAAAATAAAATTTTATTGCTGACACAAAAATATATGTAACTGCAGTATTGCATATTTTATTTTGTAGGATAGAATGTAGTGGCAATAAGAGCATTAAAGTATCATTGAGAAAATATCGGTACTTTGGGTCTGGCTGGTGCAATATTGTAAAACTCGTAAGTAATTCCTGCGCACAGGTGTCGCTGCAAACCTGCACTGCATGAATACTAAGCGATATAATGATTGTATAGTAAACGCTTGAAACAGTATCTTAAGTTTTGTCATGGTGTGAGGGAAATCGGTTGAATAGTTTAAATCTTAGGAACGACTTAAATAAGCGTAGTATAATAAAATTATAACACTGATCTTCAAGATTTGTATTCTTTAAACAGGGTTTACTTCAGAGTACAACTTCTTCAACATGATGCCGCAAACCAACTGACCTGCCGGACTCCGCGCTCTCCCGGAATACAAAACTCTCCTCCAAAAATATATCGGTGTTGCCAGTAAATAAATTAAAATGTTGCTATTAAAGTAACCGTTCTGAATATTGATAGTGGTTATTTATTTGAAAATGACGACAGAAGTTACTAAAGAGTTCACCGCCGTCTAACCACTGTTAGAGTCTAAATGCCGTTTGACGCCCGTTTGTGTATCGTGTGTGCAAGTGATTTTTGTCTGACAGAGGTAAGGCAACAGAGACCTCGACTGTTCATAATTACCCGGCACAAAACACGTTACCAGCCGTAGTTTCGGATATAGGAAAAGAAATAGAAAATAAAATAACTCAGGTGAAACACTAAGTAAAGGTACATAATTTGACTGTGACAATAGTTCGGATATTAAAATTTTAATATTCAGCCAAAGTTATTAATGACATTCAGAATGACATGGAGCATGATTTTAGGGTTAAGCTCACCTTTCGTACACTTTTTTGTTTCATAAAAAATTGAAACAAATAGAAAATATTCAAATAATAATGCAATAATAGAACGGTGTTAAGTTGAATTAAATGGATAAAATATAAGTACTATTCCTAGGTATTAAGTAAAGACTAAGTACTCAAATCCAGATCGAGTTATGGTATTCCTATTCCTATGAATGTTATGTCAATATTTTTATTTTATTTTTAATTAATATTCAAATTGATACTAGGAGAGGAAGTTAATTTTGTTTTATATCGTTTTTTAAAACAAACTAGCATAAGCCAGTGTTCATTAGAGAAATCCTTTGTAGAACCCAAATTAAAGAGCATCTCTTAATTACAAAGCCGGACCATCAGAAACATCATGATACTAGAGACGTTGGAATAACAAATATTAAATGGCCTTTTATACAAATACAATTGTTGATTTGCTAAAATACAATATCATATAAAATTAACAGAACAGGTAAAAATCCGTCTTTGTAATTGTATTCAGGCATGCAAATAGTAAGAATCAAAGAATAAAATCCAATACAATTCAACTAAATAAAATAATCATGTCCATATTAAGAGCCAGTTCACAAAATTATTACGCGCGAGAAAAGGTAAAAACTCCGTTATTGTTTATGTGTGCGTGTAGTAGTCACACGTACGCAACATAAGCTGGACGAGATGGACAAAAAAATCTTGAGCCTTGATCGTAATAACAAACGATTATCTTATCAAATAAACCATTTTATTCAACATTAATATCTATAAATATTGAATAGGTATTCAAAAGGGTTTATTTATACAAAGATCTCAGCACAGTCTAGACCGCTGATTGTAAAGACTTGAAACTAGGAGGCTTTGTATAACGTAGGGATCCGATGAGAAAATATTTTCTAAAATTCTATCACTAAGGGGGTGAAAAGGGGGGCAAAGTTTGTATGGGGTAACATGTTTCCTTAGCATCCTTTATATTCTTTGGACATTCCCACACATCGCCATCTAGTCCCAAAGTAAGCTACTCAAAGCTTGTGTTATGGGTATCAGACAACGGATATAATACTTAAACACTTTTTGTTTGTAAATACATACATGATATACATAGAGAACACCCAGACCAATACAAACAGACATATTCATGCACACAAATGTTTTTATTGTGCGGGGATCGAACCCGCAACCCGCTGCTTAGTAGGCGATTTCTCGACCACTACACCAGACGGGTCTTCTTGGTGAATTAACACAGATTCGTTTTAAATTTTATTTAAAATTATCACTTAATGGGGTTTAAGTTTATAAGGGGTAGAAGGTTAAAGGATTTGTTAAAAGAAAGATATCAATACTTCTTAGTAATTGACTTTATAATGACCTTGTATTTTTACCGCGACACATGTTTAAACACTCAATCCGTCACATGATTTGACACATACATGCTATCACAATTGAATTGATGTTGCATCTTATGTCAATCTAATGTCAGTTTTATGAACAAAACCGCTGCGGCAAGAGAGGCATGGCCGCCGGCACGGCCGCGGTCTCGTGCTGCCCGGTGGTGTGGAGACACCATTACGTTGTTTTCGAAAATAGGATTGATTATTACGTCGTTGAATTCAAGAAAGAGCATTGCATTTTCGTCAAAGTCTACTTCGTAATTAGTTAGTTATACAGAAGTTTAACAAAGTTATATAGGTACACAATAATTTATACCATTTCTTGTGTTGTCATTTTTGTCTTTATTAATCGTTAAACCTATTCAGAGGCCATAAGGGCTGCTTGATAACATCTGACAGCAGGGTTAGGTGTTTGCCTTGCAAACAACCCTTCACCAGTCCGTAATGACTTTACTTTACTTAAAATTTATATATATTATTTAAATACATTGTCTTTAATAGGTTACGTTGAGCACGTCCTACGTGTAAGAAACGAGTTTTAGCCGCAGTCCCCAAACAGGTATACAATTCACCATATAGACTGTGCCAAAGCCACAAATACCTCTTTCAAAATGTTTCTAAACGGTTCCTGTGCACCAACCGCTGCTCTTGGCAGCACGTGTCTCAAAGTCTTAAAGATCCAAGTAAGCTTTCGAATTCTGTGTATTACAAACTCAATTGTTTTTTTAGTCGTGTATTAGCTCTTTGGATATCATCTAGAGACAAAGTATTCATGAAAACAAATCATACTAGCCCAAATTAGTCATTTATTTTACATACCTATTTAAAAAACAGCTAAGTGTGAGTCGGACTCGCCCACTGAGGGTTCCGTGCCAATTTTAACTGAATTAGGGATCCACTTACTTCCACTAAGCTAAAATACGACTATATTTTGTTGACAGCAAATATAACTTTGTTTTTCATAGTGTTTGTATGAAAAACAAAGTTATGTTTGCGGTTGTAGAAAATGTGCTATATCTCAAAAACTACTGATTCCATCTCGTCCAAACCAATTTTCGTTGAAAGAATTTGTCAAGATCTACATTATATATATTTTTCAAAATTTACACTCGCTTAGTTTTGAAGTTAATGAGGGGGACGCCCTTTTTACCACTTTGGAAGCTTATATCTCACAAACGTTATGCATTTAGAGAAAATGGTTTTAGGAGCCTCTATTTTATTTTTTATTTTTTGAAACATCTTTCAACCAAATTTCAACAGTGTGATGCTTATAGTTACAGAATAAAATGGCTGTGACATACGGACGGACAGACAGACAGACAGACTTGACGAAACTATAAGGGTTCCATTTTTTGCCATTCGGCTACGGAACCCTAAAAATTCTCATCTCTGTTGCTTTTTCAAAGCAGCAGAGTTATCGCTTTTATTTAAGACACGGTACACATTGCGACCCATAGCTAAAATGAGTAAAAATAATATTATCGTTAGACAGACAACTAAAATAAATCATATATTCATGTTTCATAATAAACGGGGCTTCCCTCACAAACAAAACTCTAAGTGGATCAAAAGTATTTGGTCGTACTCTAATTACCATTCCACGATACGAGCGTACTTAATTATGTCGGGACGCGGCGAAAAATTGCACGAATAATTTGCGTTAAAGTATTCGTATAGTAATGTAATCATTTGTATGAGAATCTGAAAGCGCCTCTATCGGACGTAAAACAAACTAAATTTGGCAGCTCAAATGCCTGACATTTATTGTGCGTAAACCATTTTCTATAGTTTTAAAGTGAAATTGCGATCACGAACCTTTCTTTGACGTATAGTATCGTGAGTTGCAACATGATTACCTACTTGCGATTGAGAGAGTTTAAAAATGAGCGAAGAGAAACTAGGTAAGTCTATAAATTTTAGCAAAGAGACCGCCTAAATTGATAATTTTCTAAAATTATCATACAGCTGCATTTGAAGACGGATTCAAGCTCCTGGAATAAGAAAGACTCGGCATCAACGTCAATAGCAAATACATCTCTCACCTCCGGTTTACTGATAGTATATTTGTACAAGCAAAGATGGTGGAAGATATTGAAACTACGGTCGAAAGCCTTGACCGAGCCTTACAACAAGTGGGTCTAAGAAAAGGACTATCAATGAATCCAACGCGGCTGGCTAGGCAGAGTTCGGGAAACGCAAGAGCGTCTTCTCGTCTCATTAACCTGTGTTTCATGTTGCAGTCAAGTGCAGAATATTTTAGTTTATAGTCTTAACTATGCAAATTAAAAAAAAAAACATTTCAATAGATGTGGATCTAAAGTTTGTCGAAGAACCAGACAAAGTTAATCTTTACAAGTTAAGTGTATAAAAATCGGTATGCTAAGGTCCTTTTTTAAGTTTTTTTTTCAGTCTTACACTGCAATGTTAGATGGTAATGTAATTTTACTTATTCATCTTTTTTTTGTAGAGTTCAAAAAGAATGCAAACTTGTTGATAGATGTTTCGAAATTTAATCTTACTTTAGAAGTTATTTATTTAATTGTTTGATCAAGACTGTTTTAAGTTTGTAAACTACATATTTTTGCACGTGACTGTACTGCCGAACATGACAATGAGTTTGTTTTTATTTCATGTCAATGTATCCGTCTGTACTCTGCGAGTAGGTTATACATTTGGTTCTTATTTAAAACATGTAAGTAAATAATCCATTTTAAGTTCATTCAAACTTTAGACTAACGTCATATTTGTGCAACTCTTATTAAAAAATATATTTTAGAAAGCAAGCCTAGGTGAGCGAGTTTTATTTTCTTTTAGATGTCTGATTGTCTTATTAATGAAAAGAGACACCAGAAAAGAGCAACAATTAAAAAAAAATGGTTTAAAAACTGTATTTCAAAGGAAAATCTACTTGATACTTTCGTTCATTTTTTTTCATTAGTCAGACTTGACCTATCCGTTTTATTTTTTTGTTAGTAGACCGTAGATGGCCTCACTGGGTAACTACGGGTTTTAAGAACAATATATAGCTGTTATGTACTAAGAGTAAGCCGAGTGGTTATTGAATAAGTTTTTAATAACTATCATTAGTAAAATAGACATCATAAACAGAACCTGCCGCTACAGCAACCCAAGTAAATTATTTTAATAACGGCGTAATTCTAAAAGCTTCAAAATGTATGGATTAAATAAGAAACCAATCTTTGGCTTGGCTTTGGCTTTATGGATAAACGCTCTTCCAATTGAGATACCGTGCTGTAAGTCATAATAATTACTTGCTTAAACAGACGGGTAGATGGCGCTAACGTCACGCGTAACGACGTATCCATGAAAGACCAGACATTTCGCACAGTCGGACCGACAGCACGGTTGCTCAATTGAAAGAGCGTTGGACCGGTTACCCAGAAAGTTGCAGGTTTGAATCCTGCTCGTGCGCAATCAAAACCTAAACCATAATCTCAAAATAACTGAGAAATCGGTATTTACACCTTGAAAAACCACGAAGGAAGTTTACTGCATCCGCGACTGTTTGGGAACAACAAGACAAAATTGTAAATTACTGAATTTAGAAATAAGCCCGGTGTTAGAATAAGTTGACAACATTGCCGATACACTGCATTATTCATGGTAGGCAAAGAACAAAACGTAGACGAACTTTTGTTTACAAGCCATTTATTACACCTACTAGCGATCCCCTCTGGCTTCACCTGTGGCATATCGGATAGCCAATATAAACTTCCGATCCCTCTTTCACAGTACCTGGGGTTAAAACTGTCTGTTAGCTCGGTCCTTTTCCGGGTCTCAAACTATAATGTATACCACATCTGAGCGGTTCAGCGGTTTGAGTGTCAAGTTTTAGCAAACAGACAGGCACTTCTATAATTTATAGTTGTAGTATAAATTAGCTCAGAGTGATTGATGTGATGATTGTTACTGACACTGAAGTCTAGCTCCTGAATCCGGTTTAGCAATGAAGTACGGCCGAAGTCACACGCAAATAACTATTATTTTACTATAGTCCGTTTTCCTTTGCTTGACGAAAAATTTAATCAATCTTTTTATTACTTTTAAAATAATATCAGTGAATAAATTTAATTTGTTATTTGATTTCAAAAGATCTCAGAGCAATACCTTGTATTACCTATGTAGTTGGTTAGTTTTGTGCTTATTTTAAAATGAATGATTTCGTAAAAAGGAATGTCATGATTGTTTACAATTTTCGGCAAGCTTATAAAGAAAAGAACTTTATGAAGCAAAACACACACGCACTGCTTGGCATTTGAGTAAGTGTACCTATATTTTTCCCAGGCATGTAGGCTTTTGTTTGTATTTTTTTAAACGAAATGAATGTTTTTTTTTATGTGTAAGAAAGAAAGCATTTATTCACTAACACACACTGTTAGTGAATAAATGCTTTCTTTCTTTCTTTCAAAATATCCGGCGCCTCGCGTCGTATTCTGTTCGCAGCATAGAAGTACTATCCCCTTTCCAAAGGTATACTAATTTTATGGTTCGAAGTGACGCCAGTTTTTGTGTCGTACGTGCAGGCGATTTTCTTTGAAAAATGGTTAGGCGTAAGAGACTTCGACCGTATCTGATGAATTTGTCCTAATCACAAAACAAACAGAGAAGACTATAAGAGTCTTAGAAGAAAGAAGAAGCTGAACTGACATTGACCCTCGCAATGAACAAAAAATCTTGGAAAGTATTTATAAGGGGTACGAAAGCCTAGTTAAGCATTTTTTTTCGTGTAAGATGTGACACGGTGAGTGTTAAGAAACATTCTAGCTTTAGAATAAGAATGAAAGAAATAAATGACAATTAACAAAAAAATTGCATATTTTTTGTAATTCTGGCTCATAGTGTGAAACACTGCAGAACTCCTTGGTGTTATCAATTAGTCGGCATGGGTATAGATAGATACTTACTGCTGCACCTAGAAATTGCAAAGCTCTCCTTAGATCCTTATGAGAGTAGTTAGATAGACAGAAAAGGTCAATCGCCGTACGGATAAGGTTAGTTTTGTTTTATGTGCCATTTAAAATCCCAAAAAAATCCAGAACAGAGAAAAAGAAGCGCAATAAACATCAACTAAATGCCAATCAAAATTGATCCACCTAAGAACATCTGCAATACAAACTTCTGTATTTCCCATTCTATTCCCGTAACTGCGTTCTTTTATTTTACCGACCATTTCTTTCAAACCCAGTTTCTATTGTGTACTGGAAATATGATCGTTTTCTGAAATATTTCCCATTTAGTTTAGAAACAAAAGCAGCTCGCAGGGCTATACCTACCAAGAATACTTCCACCATAAATACTGCGATGACGTCATGATAGTAGTTTGAAAGACCAAGAAATAGTACTATCATTCTACAGACGCGCTTACCTTGCCTTCTCAGGCACGTACGATGGTATCCGCTTTTTTAATTACTGATGCTTAAAACTTATAGCTAACGCACGGTTTGCAAACTTGTCAGTTTTGCAATGACACCCAATTTATAACTTCGAGTTGAGGAGTGAGTGCGACGCCACATGGGTGTCTCCGTTGCGTCGCGTTGGGGTTGCGACGTCGTTTTAAATCATAGAAGTACTATCCCCTATAATAATTTTATGATTTAAATACAAACCTAAACGGCATGCCACACGATGCGTGAACGGTATGGTGGTTTTCTTTGGGTTGTCAATACGCGCGTGCAATGGATATGCGTAATATGAACGCAACGCATGAACGCAACGCAACGGAACAAAGCAACGCCAAAGTGGCTTTGCTCTGAATCGCCCGAACACTCCAGATTGTATTTAAAGTATAATATTTTATGGTAGCTTATCCTAGCGCTGCAAGGCTTTTTAAGGAGATATCAAAAAGGTTAGTCATCATCACAGGAGACCGAAGAGCTGGCAGCTACCGGACTATAGTTATAGTCTTGCTATTCAAAGGGGGAACGCTGCCAGTATCTTCGGAACCTTACCTAAAGGCACTCCTTTTAATGATATATTTTAGATTTAAATTTATATTTTTAAGACCTTAATTATATATTTTTTTTTGCTAGTTATTAGATACTATTGCATAATGCAATTGTTTAAGTATAATATTTTACATTTTCATTTTCGTCATGATCGCTTGCAACTATGTGTAACCCTGCTGATCTGGTACTCGTATTACTGTGCAGAAAGAAACAGATTCGATAACAGTCTCATCCGGGTGATTTTTTTCGTAATCAACGTGCGGATGTAGAGCTGTTAGTTATCCAAACTGGTTACAGCAGGGTAAGAACAGTCAGTAGTATAAAAATACATGCATTTTTTTTATGTGGTTTGAATTAGGTAAGCCCATTGGCTTACCTAAAAATAATGTTTCAAAATCTGCCTTTTTATTGCCTTTAACATATTCTGGCCCTTTGTCCTAAAGTGTTATCTTTAAAAAACATAAATGATTAATTTTAGAGTAAGTCGAGTTTCTCTGTACACTTTTTTCCATGTGTTAAGATTTTCCTTTAAATGCTGATTTGTGAGGTTGCCAAGAACTGTAGCACTTACTTGCAGCTAACGATAGCAGAGTTTTATTTATACGCTCTTTTCCACAGCTGTTCTCATTACCATGTACGGACAATGGCACGTCAAGGTTAACACTGCTGTATTTTATGCATTTGTAATAACGGTTAGTATTCAACGGTATGTATAGCCTGACGATTATAAGATGGTACAATCTTTCTGTACGATCACAGCCGTCAAATAAATTGCTGATATCATCTGATCCTCTCCATATTTTTTTCCATCGTCACGTTTTTCGCGATGAATTATGAACACAATTGAATGATAGATTAGGAGTCCTTTTAGATCAGTCACAGGGAGTGATAATATTTTGAGAGTGACAGTTTCAATTGAATTCGGAGCGTTGCGTTTTAGGTCAAGTGCGTCTTATTGAACATTTTATTGCTTTCTTTAGTAAATCGGCTCCAAAATTCTTTAAAATCCTTATAGTAGTTAGAATCACCATGTAGCTATTTTTTAGGCAATTGGGATCAGTTTAGATTTCGGTCTATTCATCCATACTTATTTTATAAATGTCACTTAAATTGCTTATTTGATCTAAATTAAATTTGGAATTGTCAAGTTCCAGGAAAGGGCGACTTTTATACCAGCAAATAATGTTTTGGGGGTCAAAGTGATGGTAGAAGATTGTATTCAAAATATTATGTAGCGTGGCAGAGTTCTAAACAAAAACTAGACCTATGACTTAATAATATTTATATATCTATAATTTATTAATAAAAATAAGGTTCAACCCAGCGAGCCAAAGATGTTATTAAACATTCAACAACATGAATTGATTTGTTATTCCGAAATGCACCTGGCGATCTTTTATTTGAACTGTTATTTTAGTTAACAATGAAAGTCGAAAAGCAGATGCCATTAAACACTGAATAGGAAGACTTGATTAAACTTCTTCAGACAAAAGTGGCAGAGAGGTCAGCCTAAGTTACGTCTTCAACAGAACTCACGCCCAACTTCGTGGAAAATGGAGCGTATCTTTTATCGGAAGGTTCCAGAATTTAATAAGTTTTCGAAACATAAATGAAGTCCTGTAACGATCTGTGGAGCATCATTTAATTGCTCGTAGATAACAAAACTGATAAATGGTGAGGCAGATTTTTTTAAGAAATAAATAAATAACTAATTTAAAACTTGTACCAACTGGACCCCTATAACGTATTAAATCTTAATTTACAATTTTTTTCAATATCTATTTAATAAAATTATGACAGAAAATTTCTAGATTAGAGACCCTTCGACCACAGGTGCAGCGTAAGCCGTCCACTAGAAGATGAGCAGATAACCTTGTTAAGATCGTAGGATCACACTGGATGCAGGCCGCTCACAACCGGTCGCTGTGGAAAACCGTGGGGAAGGCGTATTCAGCAGTAAACGATCTTTGGCCGCTCATATTTAATGATGATAATAAAACAAAATCTGTCTGTAAAACAAAATCAATAATGAAAACTGGTAACGCAAGGTATTCTGAATAATTGAAACACGTTTAACCCAATACCGCAAACATTTTCACAGAATAAAACATACTTTAAAGAAGGACTCGTGGTCGAGGCGTACACTGCTGTGAACTTCACGAGAATTTTCTACGGTACACACAAGACGCAATCGAGTGTCGTCAAACACGAGTCCTCAAAGTGGCGGGTAGATTACATCGGAAGTCAATAGCCGGTGGGTAGAAGTGACGTCTTGCTCACTTCCGCCCGAGGGGTGCCATCTAATAAACTAGTAACTAGTGGCGCCCTCTACACGCACCGTCACTCGCCGGAACTATTTATTGAATCCGCCCTCGGCTACGATTTGAATGCACTAAAAACTGCAAATTGTGACGCCAAGTTATTTTTATAGTAAGCCTGCTCTTTAAAAATGAGAAAATTATTATATTTATCAGAAACTCACATTAGGTGTATGTTTTTTTTGTTATTTTTCATACTATTTATTGTTTTCTAGGAAAAAAAAATACAAGTATTCATAATCGAATTCAAATTCAAAACAAGTAAGTATTTTTAGATATGAAATGAAATTCATTGAAATCTTAATATTTTTTTCAGCATACCTACTAAGAATGCTTAACGAGAAAGCTTCGATTTCTGTCAACTTTTCCAATAGGTACTCTGAATTCTGAATCCCTGTCATTACATTGTAGCAGTTGGTACACCACGGGCATTTGCTGCTTTAACAAAAAAATAAAGCTTTGTAAAAAACTGGCATTTGTGCGAATTGAGCGCCGTACCGCTAGTAGAAAAATACTGATAGATATATGTATAAAAACTGCACACTGCCTAAAAATACAGGTTGTATTCACAAAAAGTAAAATTCAATCACCGCTGAACGAGATTACTTGAAGCTTTGCGAACGTGGATTTAAGCGTACTTTAAAACAAAATTCTGTGCAGAAGCGACCAATTTATTCCATTGCCTTCGCGGGTAATGTAATGTGGCCTGAATTAAACTTAATTTATGTTTAGGTTGTAAGATATTTTCACAAATATACTAACGCCTACAAGGGCTTTTAAAGCCGGTGTGCTGGTACATAATATTTTGAAATATCACGATATGTGTGTCAGAAAAACATCAAATTAAAAGTCAACGCTGCAGTTGCACTAGGTGTTAATTTACTTATTTCCGGGATCAAAATATGTTCGTTTTCATGACAAAAATATCAATTCTGCAATTTCTTTCACACTGCGACTTTAAGCATCGATGCAGTTGCGCGTTTTAGAAACGCGCGACTGTACCTATCGATGCTAAATGTAGTGCAAATTGAAAAGGTTGACAGTTTGCGACTACATTTATGCGGTATCGCTACTGTATCGCTGCTAAAAGGCGCAGTTTGTTAAGGGTCTGAGGTTTCAACGACATTGCTTAGCCGTTTCAGCGTGATAACAAAACTGTACACATTCATACATACATACATACATACTCTTCAATGTCTTATGTTAGTAGGATACGAATTCTGAAAATTTTCGTCCGAATAACACGCAGCCCATTGGAAAATTAGGTGAGTTTTTCCCGGAAACTTAGTTCCTTTTTTATTTTCTGTTCCAAGAATTTGCGTACACGCAAAGTAATAAGTACAGCCAAAACATGGGACACGCGTATTAGGTACTTAACCTCTGTAAATTTATACAGGGTTAGTTCGATAAGTGGGACCTTTTAGGTCCTTTAAACATACGAAACTTGCTTATGCGATTATCAATATTTAGGTACTTGTGGACATAAGCTTTTCTAGAGAGCTACATTATTCAGTGGTAGGAAATAAGAAAAAGGATTTATCATAATGTTATATTAGTCTTTTACGATTATAGCCAAGGGTGCACATAAGATGCAAGGGTCTGCGAGCTTGACCCCTAATATTCTTTTGAAGATCTTTCATTTTGACAACTTCAAACGGGCCTTTGATAGTTTTTATTTCCCTTGCATGACCCATCAAAATCTGTAGCCCTCTATTTACATAAAACCGAAGCTTCAATCGACGATAAATGAAGTAATTTAATTGGCCACTGCGCTCGTAATATAATTTGTCAACGTTGCTTGTTTCAAAGTGTCATCAATTCCGTAGATTTTATGATCCGTGACGTAAACGACGGAATAATGATTTTCGAGCCATTAAGATTGCTTGGCGACATTTATTGCTGTTTTACAGAATTGATGGTCTGTCTGAAGCACAAGAAATGTGTTTTTTTTTTACATTTCGCCTCGATAAGTTCAATTTTTTGCTGCATCAAATAACCCTTCGACTCATGTAGCATTTTTTTAATACATAGTAAAAACACATTTGCATTGTTTAAGCTTTATTGAAATTGACTTCTTAATCAATAAATACAAGAAAACTCGATTTTTTTTCTAAGCGATTTTACGAAAAAAAAAACATGTGAAATATAGACAACTAGACATCTTTTTAAATCCCTTCTGTGTGGATTATAACTGATTTTAATTCCAGAATTTGTGTTTAGTCAATGAATATCACATCTTGAAGCAAGTGATTCAAAAATAGGGGCCCACATCACTCTTATTCGTTGCACGCGCGTTCCAACGACGCAACGCAATGCACCGACACGACGGGCAGGTCGGCCTATTTTGGAATCCCTTTCTTGTATATGGCGTATGATTTTTGATTACCTGAAATATATGGGTAGAGTAAGTACTCACAAAAGTGAACTATCTTGTTTCAAGACCCTGTGTTGATTTCAACTGTTCTCTTTTCAAAACGGTATTTTAATCAATGAATATCACACGCAAACTTGACGCGAGTGATTCAAATATACAGCTCCTGCACCGTTACCATGAGTTTACTTGCTAGCGACGACGTAACATTTTGTATGGAAAATTTTAGTTCTGTCAGTGACCGCTAGAGGCGCTGTGCAATTTTCCATTGACTACTTTTACGTCCTCGCTAGCGAGCTAAAACCATGGTAAACTCATGGTAACGTACTGCACCGCTCCGACACGTCACAGCGAAGACGCAACGTTTCGATCAGGGCCTCTATTTCTGAATCACTCGCTTGAATATGGCGTGTGATAATTGTTCGAAAACTAATTAAATGATCACGTGAATTATTGACGTAAGTACTTACAAAATTAAGATATATTTTACAAATCCCTCCCATGTGGATTTCAACTGATTTTCATTAGAAAAACTTGACTTTAAGTAATGATTGTCACTCGCCATCTTGACGCGAGTAATTCAAAAATAGGGGCCCTGAGTTTTACATATACAACCAATCGGGGCATAGGAACACTAGGAATTATTGTAATTGGTTTGTTTTGAAGTGCTCTTGGCATATTGATATGTCTCAGGGTACATTTTGTAATAACGAAGGCTACCTATAAAATCGCCTTTAAAGTCCTGTGGTGGATGATTCCAAGTCTTAAAACCTAGAAATTAATGGACTTAGTTCTTATTAGATGATAAAAAATCAAAATGTTACCAAAACCCATCTATCTTTAGCCTTTTGATACAATATGAACGCTGGAAATAATATTCATTAGAATGATGGAGATCTTTTTAAACTGGCCGCGTAATTTGCATACTATGATTACCTGTAGGGTAAAAGTGTATAAATGTGGGCCATGCAATTTTAGTTATGTAAAATAAATAACGTATATTTTCACCAAGATTTCAAATAGGGCATTCAATTCGAAATTGAAAACCTGAAATCAAGTAGCTTTTCTAAGCGAAAGCTATTGCATATATTGGGCGAATTTAAATGACCTTACTTTAAGCTAAGGCTCACTGTAGCTTAATTAAGTAAGTTTATGTTATAAAGCAATCACGAATAAATCAAAAAGAAAAGTTTAGCAAAAAGTGGTGGGCCGGTTGAGAATCCCTTTACCCTAAAATCACTGCGGTCTGTAGAGCGATTTCAATTTAGTACCATATTAAAACGATTAGCGGTTATTCAGCGAGAAAGCTGCGGTGATTAAAATTAAGCTCAAACATTGTAGCGAGATTAGTTTATTTATTGAAGATAATTTGGTCTAAAACTATGATGCTTAGAAAATTGAGTCAGGTTGTCGCGCAGCATTTTCAAAAAAACATTTTGTTTGTATAGTTCTATTATTCCGCGGTAAAAAAATGATGTAAAATCATACAGTGTGTGTATGTATGCACACATATAATCGCTTAATGTAGTCACTACAGAGCAGACTGCGAGCAAGTGCCAACACCATCCTGAAGACGTTTGTCTGAAAAATTTGACAGTCCATTCTTCAGGCTCTGCAATCGCATAGTGACGGCATAGTCATGTAATTGCCTTGCCTGTTGTAAACTAAATTAATACTAACATTAGTATAAGTGCATACCTACAAACAAACTATGGATCTGTGATCTGAAATAAAGAGTAATTTGATTTAATTTAACTGCCAATTTACGGATGTTTTTCGCGGAGCTAAACTGTTATTAAATATTCCTACGTTTTGTTCCAGAGGACGTAAATTGTATTGAAATTAATGTCAGAAAAAAGTCATTAAACGTAGGAATGTCTAACATTATGTTGTAAGGTACTCAGGGGAAAATAATGGTGCGTATTCTAAGAAAACGTCACTCAAATTATGTTGAGTTCGTAAATTATTTCCAACAAAGCCCTTACAATTATTTCATGTGGCATTTATATAATTTTAATGAAAGTAATGGTATTTTGATGTTTGATATAAATAAATAAGAATAATGTTAGCATTATAATACATGCTCGTTTGTTTTGACTTCGACTGTATGTTTTTTTTTTATCATTTTTTTTGTATGTATGTTACCTCATATCTCAGTCGTTTGTCGACCGAATCGAAAAATTTTTTCACCTACTTAGAGGGTATACCTTCTAGTTGGTCCCATTTTTTCCAGTTTGGGATCTGATGATGGGATCTTGGTGTATTAGAGGGAAACCCTCAAATTTTAAAGGCACGTATAGTGTTTCTTTGCCAGAATCTTAATGTTGACGTGTTGTTCCGTCTGATAGTCAACATTTTGTGGGGCTGAGCTGATGGTGGAACTCCTTAACGCCTAGGAGTTCAGTAATTATAATGAGGAAACTTATGATAGGTAATTTGTAGCTTCGTAAAAAATATAATCATAAGGTGCAACTCCCCCCCCCCTCTTATGTATTCACTAAAAATAAAGAAATAAAATAAACTTTAAAAAAAGTAAAAACCGACTTCAAAACCAAAATGCACTAAAAAGTCTTAAATAAACTCTTCACCATTGAAAGGAAAGGAATCCGTTTTAGGCAAAGAATTTCTTTTTGGAGTCGGTGCTGTGATAGTTGATGCTTGATGGTCAAAGTGATGGCACGATGGTCACTATGCGATTGCAGAGCCTGAAGAATGGACTGTCAAATTTTTCAGACAAACGTCTTCAGGATGGTGTTGGCACTTGCTCGCAGTCTGCTCTGTAGTGAATAGAACTATACAAACAAAATGTTTTTTTGAAAATGCTGCGCGATAACCAGACTGAATTTTCTAAGCATCATAGTTTTAATCCAAATTATCTTCAATAAATAAACTAATCTCGCTACAATGTTTGGGCTTAATTTTCAATCACCGCAGCTTTCTCGCTAAATAACCGCTAATCGTTTTAATATGGTACTAAATTGGAATCGCCTTACAGACCGCAGTGATTTTAGGGTAAAGGAATTCTCAACCGGCCCACCACTTTTTGCTAAACTTTTCTTTTTGATTTATTCATGATTGCTTTATAGCATTAACTTAATTAATTAAGCTACAGTGAGCCTTAGCTTAAAGTAAGGTCATTTAAATTCGCCCAATATATGCAATAGCTTTCGCTTAGAAAAGCTACTTGATTTCAGGTTTTCAATTTCAAATTGAATGCCCTATTTGAAGTCTTGGTGAAAATATACGTTATTTATTTTACATAACTAAAATTGCATGGCCCACATTTATACACTTTTACCCTACATGTAATCATAGTATGCAAATTACGCGGCCAGTTTAATAAGATCTCCATCATTCTAATGAATATTATTTCCAGCGTTCATATTGTATCAAAAGGCTAAAGATAGATGGGTTTTGGTAATTATTTGATTTTTTATCATCTAATAAGAACTAAGTAGATTAATTTCTAGGTTTTAAGACTCGGAATCATCCACCACAGGACTTTGAAGGCGATTTTATAGGCAGCCTTCGTTATAACAAAATGTAGCCTGAGACATACCAATATGCCAAGAGCACTTCAAAGCAAACCAATTACAATAATTCCTAGTGTTCCTATGCCCCGATTGGTTGTATATGTAAAACTCAGGGCCCCTATTTTTGAATTACTCGCGTCAAGATGGCGAGTGACAATCATTACTTAAAGTCAAGTTTTTCTAATGAAAATCAGTTGAAATCCACATAGGAGGGATTTGTAAAAATATATCTTAATTTTGTAAGTACTTACGTCAATAATTCACGTGATTATCGTAGATTTTTAATTAGTTTTCGAACAATTATGGAGGCCCTGGAGCTCTATTTTTGAATCACTCGCTTCAAGATGGCGAGTGATTTTCGTTCGAAGATGAATTAAAAATCATAGAAAAAAACTCGTTGTTGAACGAAAATCACTCGCCATTTCGAAGCGCCAATTCAAAAATAGGGCCCCAGATCGAAACCCAATTGGGGTTGCGATGCGTTTACGTTCGTTGCGTCTTCGCTGTGACGTGTCGGAGCGGTGCAGTACTGTTACCATGAGTTTACCACGGTTTTACTCGCTAGCGAGGACGTAAAAAAAGTCTATAGATCATTGCATAACGCCTCTAGCGGACACTGAAAGAACTAAAATTTTCCATACAAAAAGTTACGTCGGCGCTAGCAAGTAAACTCATGGTAACAGTGCAGGAGCTTTATTTTTTAATCACTCGCGTCAATTTTGCGTGTGATATTCATTGATTAAACCGTTACAGTACACCGTTTTGAAAAGAGAACAGTTGAAATCAACACAGGGTCTTGAAATAAGAAAGTTCAATTTTGTGAGTCCTGCCGTCAATATTTCGCGTGATTTTCGTTGAATTTTTATTTAAAAATCACACATCATATACAAGCAAGTGATTCAAAAATGGGGGCCTTGCCGTCGTGTCGAGCATGCCACGTGATGCGATGCGTTGCGTCGTTGGAATGCGCGTGCAACGAATATGAGTGATTTTTAAAATCGCTTGCTTCACGTATGGAGTTTCTTTGCCAGAATCTTAATGTTGACGTGTTGTTACGTCTGATAGTCAACATTTTGTGGGGCTGAGCTGATGGTGGAACTCCTTAACGCCTAGGAGTTCAGTAATTATAATGACGAAACTTATGATAGGTAATTTGTAGCTTCGTAAAAAATATAATCATAAGGTGCAACTCCCCCCCCCCCCCCCTCTTATGTATTCACTTAAAATAAAGAAATAAAATAAACTTTAAAAAAAGTAAAAACCGACTTCAAAACCAAAATGCACTAAAAAGTCTTAAATAAACTCTTCACCATTGAAAGGAAAGGAATCCGTTTTAGGCAAAGAATTTCTTTTTGGAGTCGGTGCCATCACTTTGACCATCAAGCATCAACTATCACAGCACCGACTCCAAAAAGAAATTCTTTGCCTAAAACGGATTCCTTTCCTTTCAATGGTGAAGAGTTTATTTAAAACTTTTTAGTGCATTTTGGTTTTGAAGTCGGTTTTTACTTTTTTTAAAGTTTTCTTTCTTAATATTGTTGGCATTGTTGAAAATGTGAATTTAGCATCTAATTCTTTTGTATCTAAAACGTATTAACAAACATGAAACCTACCTTTGATTCTCGAAATACCAGGTGACTCAGAAAGAATTGCAAAAAAAAGTTTTTATATATGGGTTAGGGACTGGCTCGTTAGAACCGTTTTCGAAAATATGATTATTAATAAGCAAAAATAGGTGTGTTCCGTTTTGAAAATGTCCCTTCACATTTTTTGCGAGCCAATTTAAAGTATCCAGTTGACCCTCCTTACAGCCCTGATCTAGCATCGCGTGACTTCTTTTTATTTCCAAAAAATCATCCAATCTCTAGGGGATACAATTTTTGTCGCCGGAAGATGCGCTGACTGCGTTCGAGCCTGCTGTAAACGAGGTGTCTGCGGCGGACTGGTAAAAAGTGTTTTGATAACTGATTCAGACGCATTAATCTTTATATAGAGGCTGGTGGGAAGTACTTTAAAAGATTTGATAAAAATATATGTACCTGTAGAAATATTTTTTGGTGTCGCAAAACTTTCTAAGAGTCCCACGCACTATCTGTTATCAAATCATTTAAGCTCATAAAAGGAGTTTTAAGGAGCACGATTTTAACATCGTAACATTGTTTGGACTATTAAAATTTATAAGGTCGACATATTATAAGTCCTATTTATAAGTCCTAGCCTTTAGCCCAAACCGTTAAGAGGTTAGTTTTTTTTCGTTTTTTTGCTTATATATCGGAAACTATGAGACATTTTACAAAATGGAAGCTAATAAAATTTGTTACAAGGGTAAGGTCAAGTTTCTGACTCTAATTCAAAAATGTAGGTAATTTATTGTACCTAACCTTGTAAGTAGCCGACACAAAGTTACGAAGTCAAAATTTGTGCTCCAAGCGATTCCCTCTATTCTTCCTTTCTTGGCCCCTAGTTTTCTTTAATCTCTTTTGAGTATAGTAATACAAATCAAAGGCGCGCATAGAGGATATTTAATCTATTTGAGTTCATTTTTCCCTTCAAAATCTAGCAGTAATGTTTTTTCGGCACTATAAATAAAAATCCTATAAGAATTTCACTTTATCGGGAATCATTAATCTTATCCCTTCTGGCCGGGGAGCGTAATGTGATGGCAGGAAGAATAAAATTTTAATTCACCCGGCCTTAGACTGGCATAGGTTCTCAATAGTCATCGCGGCCACCTAGATCATTACTAAAAATAATTCCAAAAAGGGGTTTTCCACCTCTCGATATATAGATGGCGTTGTCTAATACGCGTTATCAACATCTATAAGGTACATAATTGGTTAAAACGTATTACATGATAATATCTTTCCTATTGAGTACTTTGAAATAATTTGAAGTACGGATAAAATCTTTAGGAAAAAATAACAGTTAAGTTAAATTTTATAAAATCGGCAACGCTCACCGTGACTGCGTCCGCGCATTTTGAGTTTGCTCCCTTCCCTTCCGTTGCAGTATGATGTTTTATAGTCTTAAGCCCTCTCCGATAAATAAGCTAACAAACACAAGAATATTTTTTCAATTCGCATGAGTAGTTCCTGAGATTAGCGCGTTCAAACAAACATACTCTTCAGCTTTAAAATATAAGTATGGAGTATATAGAATTTGCTTTAAATTTCCGCTAAGTGACGCCGGCGCAGGCTCAGAAAACCCAACCACACGAACCGTAACCGCTTGAGTTTCTACATACAAAAGAACTCTGTGCGCTTGAGTATTAATTCAAGACAAATGCAGAATGCACCGCCCATACTCCCTTAATACGCAAGCGTCATAGCTAATGTGGTTCACATAGTACTTTTGTATATGCGGTTCCAGCGGTTACGGGTCGTGTGTTTGGGTGTCTGCACCGACGTCGCTTAGAGGAAATTCAAAGCAAAATAAAATTCAACTTAATGATAGAATACGGCAAAGAATCGCCCCATTCTATTATTTAAATAACCGTTACTTCATAATAATACAGTAAAGTAAAGTTAAGGTATCCAATAGCATCCCATTCCTAGGCAAGGACCAAAGTTAGTAACTTTGGGCCCTAGCCATAGTAATAATAGTTATTAATTTATTGAGTTTAATTGTTGGGACAGTAAATTTCTAGATTGGAGACCCTTTAGTCAAAAGCGTAGTAGGATGTCCACCGACAAGATGAACAGACGACCTTGTAAAGATCACAGGATCACACTAGATACAGACCGATTGCAACTGGCCGTGCAAATCTTTGAGGGAGATCTTGGCCTAGCCTAAGTCAGAAAACAAATATTCATAATAAGGTACTTTTAAGGAGCTTGCTATGGTTGCAATGTAATATCGAAAGACCGATAAATATCAATATATCTAAATCAAATTTATCGATATATATATCGATATCGACGATAAGCCGATATGGATATAATACACATAGCAATATCTAAAAACTCAATATATCGTAAGAAAATATCGACGAACCACCCTTATTAAAATACCTGTTAAATGGTATAATCCTGTAACTGGCAATGTAACAGGCCATGCAAACGTAGTGTATGAATGTGTGCAATATTTTTTATTTTCTTTGAACATTATAGTATACTTCAAAGTTTTGTATTTATTCACATATTTACAGTAAACATTTAATATAACTATATCTAATATGATCTATCTAACAAAAGATAATATCGATAAATTATCGATATATCGGGCCACCAGACTGATATATCAATAACAATAGAGTTCGATAAATATCAAAAACTTGAAAACTAGCAGTAGCCAGCACCGGTTTTGGTTACACATACATACAAATGATTGAATAGCTAAAATATTCATCATCATCATTATCAGCCAAAGGACGTCCACTGCTGAACATGGGCCTCCCCCACGGCTTTCCACAGCGACTAGCGGCCTGCATCCAGTTTGATCCTGCAATCTTTATAAGGTCGTCTGTCCATCTTGTTGGTGGACGTCCTACGCTGCGTCTTTGGTCGAAGGGTCTCCAATCTAGAACTTTCCTGCCCCAACGGCCATCAGTTCTTCGCGCTATGTGCCCTGCCTATTGCCACTTGAGCTTACTGATTCTCAAGGCTATGTCCGTTACCTTAGTTCTTCTATGTATCTCCTCATTTCTGATTTGATCACGTAGAGAAACACCCAGCATAGCCCTCTCCATCGCTCGTTGTGTGACTTTGAGCTTCCTTATAAGGCCCATAGTTAGGGACCATGTTTCGGATCCGTATGTCATCACTGGTAACACACACTGGTTGAAGACTTTCGTCTTTAGACACTGAGGTAAATGAGATAAGAAAACACTCTTCTGTAATTTCCCGAACGCTGCCCAGCCGAGTTGGATTCGTCGATTGACCTCTTTCTCGAAGTTGGACCTACCCAATTGGATCACTTGTCCAAGGTAGACGTACTCGTCGACAACTTCGAGAATTGAGTTCCCAATAAATACTGGAGTGGGTTCAACAAGGGAACTCGACATAATTTTCGTTTTCTCCATGTTCATTTTAAGACCCACTTGTTGGGAGACTCGGTCAAGGTCTTCGAGCATAGTGCCAAGATCGTCCAGCGTCTTTGCCACAACGACTATATCATCGGCAAATCGGAGGTGTGTGATGTATTCGCCATTGACATTGATGTCGATACTTTCCCATTCCAGAAGTTTGAAGGCGTCTTCCAATGCCGCTGTGAATAGTTTCGGAGAAATAACATCTCCCTGTCTCACACCTCTCCGCAGTAGAATCGCCCTCGTATTCTGCTCCTGTACTCGGACCGACATGGTGGCGTTATTGTAAAGGCACTTTAGCACCTCTATATACCTATAGTCTCTGTGGCACCGCTGCAGAGACTGAAGCACCGCCCAAGTTTCGATCGAATCAAAGGCCTTATCATAATTCACAAACGCTAATCATAGAGGCATATTATACTCCTCGGAATTCTGTATAATTTGCCTAAGCGTATGGATGTGGTCTATGGTACTAAAGCCTTTTCGGAAACCGGCTTGTTCGGGAGGCTGGAAGTCATCAAACCTACGTGCGAGACGATTCGTGATGACCCTTGAAAACAGCTTGTAGACATGGCTCAGGAGTGAGATGGGTCTGTAGTTCTTCAATAAGGTTTTGTCTCCTTTTTTGAAGAACAACACCACCACACTCCTGTTCCACGCCTCGGGCGTGATGCCCTCCAGCAAAACGGAATTAAATAGTCTCTGAAGGACTTTAAGTACCGGTGTTCCACCCGCCTTCAGAAGCTCTGCTGTGATTCCGTCCTCGCCAGGTGCCTTGTTGTTTTTGAGCTGTTTAAGGGCCATCCTAATCTCGTAAAGGCTGATGTCCGGGATGTCTTCGGTGTAGTGTCGGGTCAGGATAGCTCGTGGGTCTCTGACCGAGCTATCAACGGGTTTGGCAACTGAGGTGTACAACTGCCCATAGAACCGTTCGATCTCCCTCAAAACCTCTGCTTTCGTCGGCTACACTGCCGTCCTCCGTCTTAAGCTTCGTCAACAGGCTTTGCCCAATAGACATGTTCCTTGCAAACACTTTGGAGCCTTGGTTCCGCTCTATCGTTTCTTTAACACTATTAGTGTTAAAGCAACGGATGTCGTGTCACAGGGACTTCCATATTTGTCTATTAAGCTGCCTGTAGGTTTGAGCATTAACGGAGGTCTGCAGTTCCATAGATCGACGTTTTGCCATAAGGTCGAGAGTGTGGACCGACAGTTTTTGAGGTCTATTTTTACGGCCAGGCCTAAAATGCTTAGACCCCACCGTTTGAACAGTTTCCACAAACCCGTTGTTGTTTTGGTCCACTGAAACGCAATTGTCTAGGCAATCAAAGCGGTTTGACAACTCGAGTTGAAAGCTCTCGGGATTTTGGATATGAGCACGAGTCGGTCAGAGCCTGGACTTCATCAGGCGGGATCTTTCCAATTTGACATTTATATTCAATGTGCCTCGAACCATTCGGTGATCGCTACCGGTTTTCACCCTGTTGATCACGGAGACATCATTGAATAACCGTCTCTTGGAAGTCATGATGAAGTCAATCTCGTTTCTCGTGAAGCCATCGGGACTCAACCAGGTCCACTTCCTTTGAGGCGGCTTCTGGAAGAAAGAGTTCATCGCAAAGAGTCCCTCCTTCTCCAGAAAGTCGGCCAGCCTCTGTCCCCTGGCGTTCCTTTGCCCGTATCCAAAGGGTCCCACCTTCAACTTCTTCTCGCCTCGCTTGCCCAGTTTCGCGTTGAAGTCCCCCATTACAACAGTAAAATAGGTTTTGGAAGTATGTATGGCTCTACTTACGTCCTCATACATTTCCTCCACCTCTTCATCCGGGTGTATGACCTTCAGCGAACACCTCTTAGATATTCTGAGTATTTTATTTTATTTTTATTAAGAAAACACTACAGTATCTTAAGACTAGATTAAACACTAGATAAATAACTTTAAACTAATTACGTGTTTCCACATATAAATACTAAGTATAGCTTGTAAGTACATAGTACGGTAACTAATAAAAATAACAAGCAAAATGGGTTAAAATTTAACAAAGTAAACGAAGTATGAGATACGTCCAGTCAGTGCACCGCATCAAACCATCGTTGTGAGTAACGCTTTTTTAGAGTGATAATACTAGTGTTAAATAAGTCTAACTCGAGTTCATCGGCCATAACATTAAATGCATTGGAAGCTCTAATGAAAAAAAAGTTCTGCCTATATTTCGTGGCACTGTGTTGGATGGAAAGAGCCGCCGGCTTCCTCAGGGTTCTGTGCGGTACTCTGAGATTAATTAAAGAAAGGAGGCGTGGAGAATCTATTTTTGACTGAGCTATTTTAAATAGAAGTACTAAGTCAGCCATACTTCTTCTTTCTTGCAGCGGTAGAGTATGATGTTTATTGCACCTGTGTTTATAGTTTTTTATGTAGGTTCTGCTTTTGTATTGCAAAAATCTCATAAACTTACGCTGTATGCATTCTATTTTATTAATGTAAACTTCATACCGTGGGTTCCAAACCTGTGAGCTATACTCGAGGATACTGCGCACATATGTGCAATATAAGAGCTTAGCAACTTTCAGTCTGCGAAATTGAGAGCAAGAACGCATTATAAAACCTAGTGACCTGGTGGCTTTCTTGACTATTTGATCCACGTGAGCCTCGTAGGTTAATTTGGAGTCGTGGGTTACACCTAAGTCCCGAATTTCATCAACATTACTTAATTCCGTCCCTTTGAGCGAGTAAGTATATTCTGTCATATTGACTTTACGACTGAAACATATACTAAAACACTTTGAAATATTTAAATCTAATTTATTTTCATTACAATACCCTTCAAATCTAGCAAGATCTAGCTGAAGTAAATTACAGTCATTGACACTGTTTATTTGTTTATACAGGGTGGTCTAAGTAGTGACGTCAATAAATTTTTTTTAGATTCCTCTCACCTGGGGGTATCCGAAAATACCCCATGTATGTTCCGCGATTTTTTGTAGTTTTCGAGTTATGATTTTTTTGTGTTTTTTTAATATTCTCTACCCGCGAGGATTCAAAAATTCATATCTTTTTTTCTATTATGTATTTTGCAATGATTTTTTTGTGCCGTGGTCGTTGTTAATGCTGTCTTAATAATAAAAATAATGCATCTTTTTAAACTTACTAAAAGGCACTAAAAAAAAATTGAAAGTTTGAACTCTGATTTTTATTAGGATTTAATCAAAAATTCTACTTCAATTTAAAAATACAAAAAGTAGTTTCCATAGCTTCTGCTTAGGTTTAAAAACTTTGCGGGGTCCTAAGCTCCTAAGATCATTTAAAAAAAATGGTACTTAGTTGGCCTTTTTTTGTTGTAATCGGCCTTCGAAGGCGGATAGGCTAAAAATCGTTGAAATAAAATTAAAGCGTTAAAAATTACATTTAGTTAAAGGTACACAGAAACGACTAAAATAAAAATGTACCTTTGAACAGAATAGCACAAAGAGCGGGTCATGTAGCAGATAAAAACCGGTCCCATTGCTACCTGATGGCATGTGCGCGACTATTTCACAAACATCACAACTTGAAACATAAAATTTACTGAGACCGAAATTATTGTTAAATAACACGAGCTACCGTAATTTTACAGGATTTTAAGTTAAAATTGACTTTTAATCACATTTTTAACTTAAACTTACCATAAGAATGATAAAAAGTAGATAAAAGAATTTTTAACGCTTTAATTTTATTTCAACGATTTTTAGCCTATCCGCCTTCGAAGGCCGATTACAACAAAAAAAGGCCAACTAAGTACCATTTTTTTTAAATGATCTTAGGAGCTTAGGACCCCGCAAAGTTTTTAAATCTAAGCAGAAGCTATGGAAACTACTTTTTGTATTTTTAAATTGAAGTAGAATTTTTGATTAAATCCTAATAAAAATCAGAGTTCAAACTTTCAATTTTTTTTTTAGTGCCTTTTAGTAAGTTTAAAAAGATGCATTATTTTTATTATTAAGACAGCATTAACAACGACCACGGCACAAAAAAATCATTGCAAAATACATAATAGAAAAAAAGATATGAATTTTTGAATCCTCGCGGGTAGAGAATATTAAAAAAACACAAAAAAAAATCATAACTCGAAAACTACAAAAAATCGCGGAACATACATGGGGTATTTTCGGATACCCCCAGGTGAGAGGAATCTAAAAAAAATTTATTGACGTCACTACTTAGACCACCCTGTATATTTTCATGTCATCCGCGTATAAAAGAAATTTTGAATTTTGAAAACAGATAGACACGTCATTAATGAAAATATTAAACAGCAAGGGTCCTAGAAGCGAACCTTGAGGCACACCAGAAGGGACGGAATTCCACTTGGAGCAGTAACCATTCGTAGCTACTGCTTGACTTCGATTCTCTATGTAGGAAGTGAACCACCTGAAAAGATTACCATGTATTCCGGCAGACAGTAGCTTATTTAGGAGTATTGAGTGGTCTATCCGATCAAACGCTTTGCAGTAGTCAGTAAACACTGCATAAACTTCCCCTCCTGCATCCATACCAGAGGTCAAGAAATCAGTAAACGTTATTAAGTTCGTAGTGGTTGAGCGGATTTTGTTTTAAAAAAAAAAACAATTTTTGATAAATATTTAATTTATTTTCCAATCATTCACTATTTTTAGCAGTAGCAACACTATTCGGCGCGTCGGGGATAAGATTAGGTGGGAGAAAAGAGGGGCATATTACTATCAGGAGCGCACCAGAAAGTCAGTTGCTCGTCAGCGTTCGAAGTGTACTGTGGCTTAGAGGAAACTCTGCCGGCCAAAGCTTTGAAGTTATACTTAATTAAAGTTAAAATTAAAATATTATAAATTAATAATTAATAAAGTGTATTTCTGAGAAGTGTACCTTGGAATAAAAGCTCGTAAAGTTCAACAGTGTATTATTTCATCACACGTTGCAGAGTTGTTTGTAGTTTGATGCAACAAAGATTTGAAATAGTAACCTTCGTTGAAATCCAAGGTTGGTTTTCCTTGTATTTACTTTAACTTTAGTGAAGTGGGATAATTTAGCTATTAATTTAAGCATAACTTAGGAATCCCTTTGAGGATAAATTTTGGAATCAATTAGATGATTAAAAACTTAAATTGGTGGTTTATCTTTATTTAATTAGGAATTTGTGAACATAAAGATTTGTAATAGTATAGATATAGATAACTAAATTAGAACCTAACCTCGTCTCTACTGAGTTCTGAGCTATTAAATTTTGTATTTGATTTTCTTGAAGGTGTTAAAAGGTAATTGTGAAATAGCAAATTTGAATCAACTTTTGTTGCCTAATGCTATACCCGGATTTCTTTATTTCATTCGAATATTAGTACCTTTTAAACACCCTTTGTCCACACTAGCCGGGAGTGACTGTGACAATACGTTTCAAAATTACATAATTTAAAATTATATAATTCCATCAATATATTAAAAAAAGTGTTATATTAAACAAATAATATCATGTGACTGTACATGTTTTGATTTTTATATGATATGTTGTTATATCATAATATTACACACCCGTTGTGTCTTACCGTTAAAGACCGAGAGCGAGACGTATTTTGGTGGTTCTGTGCTAACAAGCTCTGTAAATGACACGCCACGATGTTGGTCGGCGACCGCACCCTCTCGTAGGAACAGTGTCAAAGTTTTCAATACAAATAATATTTTTTTGTCTGACACGTTCCTGTCACGGTCATGGAATGGAACGGTGCAGTAGGCAGAAACCTTAATGTAATATTTTTTTATAACCGCAATCGATTCCGACACTCTATAATTATTTATGACCCAGTCACTCAGGAAAAACATCTTTTGCAATGTGATACTGATTTATGATTCAGTTATCGTGATCCCAAACCATTTTTCATGCTTCGGTTTTAATAAAATACCGAATTACTATCAGTTATATCTTTATATGTAGTAAAATAAAAGAATAGAGTCAGGAAAAATAAAGTGGTCAATGATTACATTCGTATATTATATATAAAGGACAGCTTTACATGTGACTTAATAATGACTATTTATTATGTAAATAATGTTTTATTTAATAACCTATTCGTTTTAAATGTACCATTGCTTAATCATGTTTGTATCACTATGACACATGTTCAATACTGCATTCAAATTGCACTTAATTGCGATTATTATAATGAACACCACGTATTATAGTTACAGGTTCAGTTGTATTAATTATAACATATTTGGATTGCTCTAATAATGGCGATTGGAAATTATTGGAACTCCGTAACAGCTCCATAGCTCAATTTAATACTATAGTATAGTTAAGTCGTCGCTCAAGGAATACCAATTTGGGGTTTTATTTTTGACAGAAAATACATAGAAAATTATTGAGAAAGTCAGGAAGTTAGACTTACAATTAATTTAGTGTCATATTAAAAACTTCATATTAGAATTCTGTGGGCGGTTCAATTATAATTTAGCGCAGTTTGTACTACTCAAATACTACTTAATCTCAGACAGTTCTGACTTGGAGCTCATTAAAGGCAGACCGAGAAGGCAAATATCTTCTATGTAGGTACTGGCCTTTGTGGCTCTATGTGGATTAAGAGACACGAGGCAATTAGATTCAGCTTGTAAATATTTATAAACTAGCGGTTACCCGCAACTGCGTCCGCGCGTTTTAAGTTTGCTCCCGCCCCTTCCGTCAGAGAGTGATGTTTTATAGCCTTAAACCTTTCTCGATAAATAAGCTATCAAACTCCAAAATAATTATTCAAATAAGTTTAGCAGTTCCTGAGATTAGCGCGTTCAAACAAACAAACTCTTCTGCTTTATGATATAAGTCAGATGTTCCTGTCATAACACCTTAACCAGTGAAAACCCATATTGACTGATAAAACTAGTCAATAAGTTTATTAACTATGTCTATTAATATTTTATGACGACCTTCAGTCAATAACTTTATTTACTGATTTAGAGACCAGACATTCAGTCAAAATAGGTTTTGACCAAAGTGCCCAGTCAAAACTGATATGCGGTTAAGGTATAAGGTTGTTGACTAAGCATGTCGACCAAAATCCTTATTGACTGATTTTGACAGATAAAAACAGTCAATAAGGTTCTTGACTGGTTAAGAGTTTTTATTGTAACATATACACAATGAAATGCATGCTCTTGCGATCGACACATACTTAAAAGTAGAGATTTGTATTAAGGTAGGTCGATGGACGTACGTGTGTGATTAATACTTACGTAAATTTGACCATATATCCCAGTTTCGCAACCAGTTAGGCTGGCTCCCCATTCGGCAGCGTAGGCACATTCGGACACTTTGCATGCTATACTCCATTCTCTTCGATTCTAACTCTCCGTCCTATCTTAAAGATAAATTCTCATACCTCCAGTCTTCTCATGACCGGTCCCTTCGCTCTAGTAGCTCTCTTCAACTATTCACTCCCCGTCACACTTCTGGCTTTATGTCCAATTCCTTTACTCTCACAGCCATTCGACTTTGGAATGGGCTTCCAAAAAGTGTCCAAACATCTACCTCGAAATTTACCTTCAAAAAGGCATTACGAACACTATATAGAGACGAACTCACTGACCCGTCTCATTGACATTAATTTATCTATGTGTACCATATTATGTATATTTAAATGTTGTGTATGTTTATATAATAAATATATTATTTCATTATTTTTATAAAATCGTATATAAGTAATAGGCAGTATGTATGTTTATCATCGTATTATAGTTATCTCTATCGCTATTCTCTTCTCTTTTATTGCCTCTGTAACTTTACTTGCACCGCCTGTATATATATTTTTTTCTGTCCTGACCTATGGTTGACTGGTAGAGAATGCTTTTGGCATTAAGTCCGCCATATGTACCTACAATTTTATGTTGTGTGCATGAAGTTTTTAAATAAATAAATTAATAAATAATACTTGTCAAAGTACCTCCTATTCACGATTGTCGTTTCAATTCCATTTGTAAAATATTTCATCTTCGAAATGCCAATGAGAAATTTAAATGAAATAGTAATCACACGAAACAATAAATTGAAAATAGCATCTCGGTTGAATGGTTAAATAATGGGCGATAATATGAAACTAAGTTATATTAGGTGCTCTTAATGTCTGCTACAGTGTAAGTGGGTGAAGTAGGTTTACTTTCGTGAGATGAAATCCAAATATACATAAGTTGAGATCAAGCTATATGATATCAAGCATATTGTAAACGTCTTAAGCGGTGGAAAAATATTGATAAATACAGTGTGTAAAAAAACCCTGTCCGACCCATAAAGGGGTTAATAGGTATCCAGATTAATACATAATACATAAATAGGTTATATTTGAGTAATAATTTTCATACAAAATTAGAAAAAAATACCCAAGAAAAAAAAAAACAAAATTCACTCATTACAAAAAAACAAACATGGCAACCCGAAGGAGGATTGACGGGACGCCTGGGAGGGGTGGAGTTTTGCCGGTAGCGCGACAAAATTGATAACGTACTCGTATTTTGAAGTAAACAGGTGCTAAACTTGTTAGAAAATCGATAAAAAATGTATTGGTTATGTTATCAAAGTAACTTTATGATCCTTTCGGGTCGGATAGTTTTTTTTTTACATATTATATAAATAAACGTATCGTTGTAAATGATACGTCTCGTCATGTCACTGGAAAGAAAATCAGGAATATCCATATTATTAACTTTGTGGCGAGTCCGTGTTAGGTTACTTAGCAAAGTTACTTTTGCTCAGATTTAAAATTGTGTCAGTGAGTAAACGGATTCAGTGTGTGGAACCTACTTAGTTTATTTCATTTATGTTAAGACAGCATTAAATTTTAATAGCGCAGAAGAGGTTCAAGGGTTGGTAAAGCGAGAACCAATAAAGCCCCCTCACAAAATCTATACAGCTTTGAAACTCGACCTTTTTAACCATTAAGAGACGTATTGCACGTTTGTTACGTTTGCCCGCGATTACCGAGGCTGTTGTTGGTTGATTATTGTGGTGAGACAGGGAATACGTGTGTGGAAGCGATGTTGGTTATACAGGTATTAAACTTCATTTGGAAATGTCATACAGAGTGAGGTTATTTTAGGAGAGTGTAAAGTTTGTAGTCTGAAGTAAACGGATTTTACAGTTTCATGTGTTTTTTTTCTGAAATTAAAAGTTATTTAAAGTTTTTTTTTTATTTGAATATGGTTAAATAAATCTTTAACGTAATATAACATATTACGACTGAGTAGTATTTTGCAAGAGATATGCAATTGTAAACTTGCAAAAATTCTAAAGAGCTAGCGTCAACCTCTTAAATCCTCGTCATATCAAAATTTAACACATAGTAAGTATTGTGTCAGGCATAGAAAAGTCACTAGCGTTTTTAAGATTTAGACTCGGCAGACGTATGTCAGCGTGGTTCCGTACAGTCATAAGACAAACAGGCTCAGTAGGCACGTCTTGACTACTTTCTACGTTGTTGGATATGAACTCACGGTGCGATTTTATAGCCAGATTTACTAAAAATATAGAAATATGTAGAGTTACGTTGGTGTTGTGTTGCGTTATGTCGGCGCTGTTTAGCTTAAAATTTAACCCTTGTTTAGAATAATTAATATTGTAGGCATAAATTGTAATTGAAATTTAAAAATCATTTATTGCCAGAACAATTACATAGCTACAATATGATCTCAAATATAAAATGAAATCCACACTTAAATTAAAAAAAAATAAAAATAAAGAGGTGACATAAATTTAAGGCAATGGGTACCAGTTTCAGCTGTCGCTGAAATTAATTCAGCGCTGGTTTTCAAACAGAGCCCCTATAGATAAATACTTTGATATCTTTATTAGATCTTTGCCTCTTTCTACATTATGGAGCGCCTTCGATTTCATATCCGGTGGCTGGTTTTAAATATGCAGTGCTAATCCACACAAGATGGACACAATACTAGCTCATTTGAAATACATTATTTAAGGTGAGTATTTTCTGTAACTAACATAAATTTCTTAACAGAATTCTCGGAAGGATTAGGTACGCAAAATTAATACAATTTAAGACCACTTTCGGCTTTACCCAAATTATAAGATTGAGAGCCAATTTCTAGAAAGGTCAACCAAATTATTACATTTATAATAACGAATGATTTCTTGGCCCCCATTTTATCGCATACGTAAGAGCGTTTAATACGGACTCTTTGTGATAACTTGAACTTTATTATATGAGCGAAAGGATTCATCTGACGGCAATGTGAAGTCGGAGAGTCGTAGAGCAAACAAAAGATTATCCAGCTCGGAATTTGAACGCTTGCGGTGACTCAAAGTCCCTTCCCGATTATGCGTAAATCAAGTGTAAATGTCTCCAAAATGTGTTTAACCGAAAGTGAGGACCCTACCCCTAACCCACAGTAAAAAAAAAACTGAATAGTGATGATACTCTATAATTCAACCACAACCCTTTCTGGGAAAAACTTCACTGTATCATCGTTAGTAAACGAAATATGTAGTTGTAGGTACTGTAGTGATCTATGAAGAGCTCAATTTATATGTGTTTATACCAAAGTAGTTACAACATCACATGCTCCTTTAGTCACTTGCAAGTGGTGCTTAGTTATTTGGTCAACTAATTATCAGCCATGACATATGCCCATATATCAAGCTCAGCTTATTAGGATATAAACTCCGTTAAGTTGTTATCATACTGCCAATTTAGCACAGGGGCCCAATTCTCGTGCAATTCGTATACGAAAAAAGTTCACCAATTGAATTTTCTACGTAGAAGAAAAAAATGATTTTGATATCTCAGGGTCACAATTTCTACGTATTTAGATTTTGTTTATGCGCTTGTTTTTTTCGTGTATTAAACTCGCAATCGAATTACCACACGAAAAAAGCTCTATTACCGCGAGAATATTAGTAATGGAGTCAGCTTGGTTAAATGCCAAAAGAAGCGAAGAATCTTGTTGTTGGTATTAAAAAACACTGCAATGTAGAGATACAAGATACGAGAGATAATAAAAATAAGTTATGTCCTGCGTGTGATAGCCAGAGCCTCGTCTAATTGTACTAGTAATCCGTGCGTAAAATTGAAAATAATTGTATTTTGAAGCAAGAGATTGACGGAACTGGCTCTGGCGCTTAATTACTTTTCACGTGCATACTTGACACAAAACCAGGCGTCACTTTATGCAAAAGAGGATGAGAAGTGCTACTTGAACCTTGCATTTTGGGTCTTCCGTTGGATAGTTGCGAGAGATGACGTTCTCACGTTGCACGACGCGCGACACACACGACACGCGACTATTTATTTTATTTAAAGACTGTATTGCACAAATGTAGTGTAAAAAGGTGGACTTCATGCTAAAAGCATTATCTGCCAGTCAAAACTTTAGGTCATCCAGAAAGATGGCAACGGGGGCAGTGTAAAAAATGACAACATAGAGACAAGGAACTAGTAACTAGGAAAATAGGAACATAGTAACAAGAACCTAATAACTATATAACTGAAAAAATAAATTAAAAAATATATACATTTACATAAATATAGCATCAATACATACATATAATAATAATATTATGCAATTATTCACTCTTTCAGAAATCTACGAACTTTATTCTTGAAAGACAACTTTGCATCGGTTCTCTTTATATCCACAGGAAGAAAATTCCACAATCGTGTTGCCGTCACTGTGAAAGACTATTACTGTGCACAGAAATTCGTTATCAGCTTGCAAACAGTTATTTGACTATGGCCTGGACCTTTACCTTGACAGTCTATTAAAGCAATGAAAATAGCTGTGTTCGCGTTATTTTAACGCGTGTGTCAGCGTTTTTAACCGGAATGATAAACTCTGCGGCCCCACACAAAAGGGTCCATGGAATAATAACGTACCCACTCTAATCTCCGTCCTTTACGTTCCACGGAGCAATCACTTGAATATATTCAGGTTTTATATCTTAACAATGAAAAACTGCGAATCGAATTTCCAGTTGGTAGAAGATACGAGTATACTTCGGTATTCGATAGATAGAGATATCGTTATTTTTTTATTTCAATTGACTTTAGAAAACAAGTAACATACCATGTCAAAGTCATTAATATATGATATGAATTTATACTAATGCATATAAAATCTTATTCCTTGTTTTGTTTAAAAATAAGGTACTTGGTTTATGCAATAAAATAAAAATAATAATTAAAGACGCAAAAAATAGATGAAATACTATTGACTACAATTAACTGCTGCAAGATGATATGTAATTCATATAATTGAGCTTGCCAACATCAGCGACTGATTAGCTGGTCTAACGCGCCACTCCAGAACTTGGTCCAGAACTCAAGGGAGTAGAGCAAGGAGTACCTAATAAACATGCGGAAAATCGTTCGCTGAAGTAAAATGATAATTAAGTTAAGATTATTACATTAAATTAGATCTAGTTAGATAAAATATCTAGTTCATTTAGATTAGTAGATCTTCTATCACATTCTCCCTCACTATTATATGTTTACTCAGTTCAATTGATAAATTATTGTGTATGGATCTATCATTATGACTTTTTTTTGTTTTTCTTTTTCTCATATCTGCCTACATATGACTGTGATATGAGGTAACACAGCCACAAAAAAAACATACAGCGAATTGATAACCTCCTCCTTTTTTAAGTCGGTTAAAAATAATTATCATTCATAAGATTTTGACAGTTAAGGATTTAGATTATAAAACAGCTCTCAGTTAAAATTGTAATTAAAACAAAAATCAACAACAATTACTCTGAAAATCACGTCAAACATAAATAAAGTTTGATGTAAACAATACTGTCTTATTGTGCAAATGAACATTTCAAAGAAGCAGTACCCAACCATGTAACCTAGTTTCTGAAATTGAAATGAAAATAAATATTATTAATATAAGAGTATCTGATAGGGAGACGTCATATCTCTGAACCAGCGGCATTGGAAAACGCCTCCGTGCTCCTAGCATGGGAAGGATTCGGCATCAACGTCAATGGCGAATACATCACACACCTCCAGTTTTCCGATGATATAGTCGTTATGGAAAAGACGCTGGATGACCTTGGCACTATGCTCGAAGATCTTGACTGAGTCTCCCAACATCTGGGTCTGAAAATGAACATAGAAAAGACGAAAATTATGTCGAGCTCCCTTGTTGTACTCACTCCAGTATTAGTAGGGAACTCAATATTCGAAGCAGTCGATGAGTACATCTACCTAGAACGAAGACGAAAATCTTCAACTAGTGTGTGTTACCACTAATGACATACGGATTCCAAACATGGTCTTTAACTTTGTGCCTTATAAGGAAGCTAAAAATTATACAGCGAGCAATGTAGAGGGCTGTTTCTCTACAAGATCGAATGAGAAATTAGGAGATACGTAGAAGAACTAAGGTAACGGACATAGCCCTAAGAATCAGTAAGCTCAAGTGGCAATAGGCAGGACACAAAGCGCGAAGAACTGATGGCCGACAGGACAGAAAAGTTCTAGATTGGAGAAAGTCGCAGCGTAGGACTTCCACCGACAAGATGGACAGGCGACCTTGTAAAGATCGCATGATCAAACTGGATGTAGGCCGCATGTGATCGGTCGCTGTGGGAAAGGCCTATGTTCAACAATGGACGTCCTTTGGCTGATAGTGATGATTTATTGATCGATGACTGATGATTTAATACCTTTATAAAATTCTTGTGTCACAATGTTCGTTCCCGTACTCCTCTGAAACGGCTTGTCCGATTCTTATGATTTTGTGCATATTGAGTAGGTCTGAGAATCGGCCAACATCTATTTTTTATTTATTTATACCCATTAGTGATGAGGGTTGTCCACCCTTAACATTTTTCTTTAATTACGTGGCTGGGCGGGACGAGAACGGGCAAGACGAGGATGGGGGCGAAAGAAAGATCGCTGGGTCCGCTAGTATTATATAAATTCTGGTCAATGGTCGTAGTTCACGATATTTTAATTCACTGGTTCCATAAAACAAATTCTCATCGTTTACGTTTCGTCGTTTAAAATGTACATGACACATACTCGTAGTGCCGGCTAATTAGTGAGGGCATACGGCGAGCTAATTAAACGCACGTGTATCTACTAAAGGTAATCGGGTCAACTTGACGGTGCACTGCGTTCATTATTCCCTGGAGGGACAGTTCACTGCAGCTTGTAGGCTGGACTGCCGCTATATTAATTTCTGTTGCACAACCGCCGCAGGAGTTGTGCAAACGAATAAAAAACAAAAATGTAAGAAATGAATGAATGAAATGATACTAACATAGGTTAAGTTAAGTCATTTATAACTAACAAATAATGAGTCATGTTACTTTATTAAATAAATGAATTATTATTTTTACTGCAATGACTACTATATTATTGAAAACAAAACTGAAACCAAAAGTATAAACCTCGCATGTTAACAATGCACTGGAACCTTATCAAATTCATAACATCTAATACTTTTTCGCAACTAGAAAGAAAATAAAAACAAACAATTTATTAACATGCTAATTTTTTATACATAGATAACTTATCTCTTTTTAATCAAATCTGTCCACGTTATCTTTTGTTTAAAATATTTTATCGCCATGCCACTCCTCTCAATCTTTTTTATGCTTTTCCTTACCTAAAGGTTGTCAGCAAGAAATTGCTTCAAGCAATAAGACCGCCGGAATTGTACTCCTACGTTATATTTAAGATGTTTTCTGTAATTCGTTGTATATGGTTTGCAATAAAGATTTTTTTTCATAAGATATTGTCTTTTTCTTAAGATATTATAACATATAGCACACTAAAACAATAAATCTAAAACAATTACAACTACAATACGTAAGAAAAAGCGCAAGTCGAACGCGCTCACGAATGATTCGTTTTTATATACTAAGTTGGTATGAATTTTTAACCTAATAACATATCTTGAAAAACATAATTAAGATTGCCTAGTAAGGTTCTGATTCACTGCTTACAATAAATTATGAGATATGACTAGTTATATCTTTTGATGGTGCAGTGTTGAGTCACATTTTTTTCAGTTAAAAGTGCCAATCAAATTTGATATTTGACCACAGTTTCAGTATCATATCTTTTTAACGCATCTTAAAGAAGTAGTTAAGAATATTCTTACACAAAATTAACATGTAAATTAATTTGCTTAACATTACCTTTAATGTTACGGAAATGGGTCACTTTATCGAAAAATGATGTAAGAAAACTGGTTATCATTTTAACGATACTCGACATGGGTTAGGTAAGAGAAAAATAAATCACCTCCACGATACTTGTATGAGAAGTACCCCAAAAAATGATTTTGCGTAACAAAAATTACCGCTTTTGCGGGTTGATAAAAAACCCTACCTATGTCCAATTACAGTTTTCTAGTACCTCAGTTCTCTAAACCAAATTGAGAACGGATGGACATGGTGGAACTACTCGTACAAGGGTTACTTTTTTGGTCTACCTACACAAAGAAAAACATGTCAGGCTTCTCTTTCTCGAATATAAGATATGTATAAAGTTTTAATTATACTACTGTAACTGGCAATCTTAATTTCATTTGACATTACTTCATTCAATTCTTATGATTAATGTTTATGCCTTTTTATTAGAATAATAAATGGTTTCTAGTACAATGCATTGGTGCTGGAAAACATAATGCCAATTATTATATCTCTCTTTAAGCTCTCTTTGAGAGCTCAACTCATTTTTTAATGTATCTTTGTGCTACCGTAGCGCATAGTAAGCAAAAAGGTCTTAAAAGAAAACATTTTATACAAGTTAGAATCTAGAATAATCTTTTATAAAATGATTAAAAAGGTCGGTAAAGTAAAAACGTCTAGTCTAGCCAATGAACTGTCAAGTTGCAAGAACGTCACTCTAACTTTAGTTTATCTGTGCATACCTACAAAACACTGAACTCTGAGATTGTGAAATAGTTCTTGTCTACGGAGAAAATTTGGACGATTTGTCTTAAAGTCAGCTTCAACGCCGGGGAATTCGTTTAAATTCGTGAAAAGACTTTATAAGCTTACCAATCTATTTAACTCTACGGATATCTTTAGTCACTTATAAATTTCGTCGAGTTCATTTCATTTAAAAAAAAAGTATATATATCTTAGGTTCACGTAATAATTAAAAACTGTATCTGCACAACCGATTATTTTTTGCTGCCTAGCATTAACCGTAAAAAATATCAGCCTTTGACCGTTCATGTGAAAGGCGTTATTTCAAAGACGTGTCAAAAGCTGTAATTAATTTACCTAATTTATCGTTGAGCCTGCATAAAATGGACAAAGTCACTGCCAAATTCCATTGGGGATTGAAATGAAGACGAATGAATTAAATTAGTTCTAGCAATTTATTATCTTCATTACTCAAGGTACTTGAGAGACTTTTAACAGATGCGAGTCACACTTTCTCGCGGGACAAACCGCCATATATTTGGGCCGAAACACGCGAATTACAAGTTTAGATCAAATTATATCAGATCCCAAAAGTTCGTAAATGAGTTACTAGTTTCTCAATAGTTCGATCCGGAACTAACTTTTATGTCACACCAGTGCTCAGAGGTTTAGTTCCTTGAATAAAACTGTTTGGGAAGAGGAAATAGTGCCCCTAGCCGATTTCGACTGCACTGGCCAGTAACGACGACCAACTACGCGGGGCATATTATAGTGCACAAGTGTGTGCGCAAACACAGGTGCACTCTCTATACCTTTTACTCTCAAAGCCTGATGGGACAGCAAGTTGATACGACCGAAGAGAGATCAGGTGCAGAACCAACGGCTTTACTTGCTTTCCGGGGCACAGGGTGAACAACGACGTCAACTTCCAAACTCCGGACTACCCTACGAATTTCTAAACAGAAAAATCCCAGTACATATTTTTGGTCCGACCCGGGAATCAAACCCGAGACCTCTGGCGCAGCCGTCGCTTTAAATTGCGAAAACATTGTGGTGTGGGAAGAGCAAAACATTGTGGTTGATATTAGATAGTTTCAGGACTTTCTTAAATTATGTTTAACCATAACCCCGCTAGTACTAATGCATTCGCATGCGGTATTCTTACATCCAGATAAGTTAGAGCGAGATATAGCAGAATCAGATGCTAATGTCGTATGCCGCATGTGGCTGTGGCTATTGACGGGGACGCTGATACTTATTTAGTTTAAAAATCTAAAATTCACTTAAAAAGCAACTGTGTCAGACGAGGAACGATGGAAAGGAGGAATGAACTCTTACGCTATCTGGGAGTATGCCTATACTACTTGGTCACCGACACATTGGCAAGCCTGTTGAATTTTACAAGTGCTCTCTTTAGGCGTAGTGCTACTTACGCGCAGGTGAAGTGACAAAACATTATGAAAACAAGAATAAAAATACTAATTCAGTTGTTGTTAGTTGATACTAAATAAAATACTTGTAAGTGTATGTGTAATGAGCGCTTCAAAAGGCAGTCATCTATTTTTATTAATAACAAACAAGAAAAATAAAACTAAGATATGCAACATAAAAAAATGAAACTTAATATCTACCTATTCAAAACGAAACCATTTCCTTCCGGTCCCCACGGCCCAAACGTTTCAGCGCCAAACGGCGCAAACACATAATCACTTGCAAGTGAAACGTACTTGCGACGCTTGGCGTTTTCAGCCAACTCCGCTGTTGCTCCAGCTTTAAGGGCTGATTCTCTGAGATGGGAGGGGGCCATATTATCGACACAAGTTGCAGCCCAAACTAAGGCCCGACCCCATTCCCAGGGCATAAGCGTGAGGCCATCGGGTCTCTTGCCATCATCACGGACCAAACCACGTGGTTCCAACGTGGAAGGAACATTAATGGTCGCAAGAGCTCTTCTGATGGCGTCATTAAGGGTAGCGTGACGGGCGAGATGCCCAGCGCTTTGCTGGCAACAAAGGCAGTGGAGACTAAATTTATCAACCTCCTTGCCACAAGGAAACGTAAAAATTTCACATATAGGGTACCAAGGCGGAGGCCCACACACACCCGGAAAGACTCACTATCGAAAAGAGTGCCAAAATTTTGAATCAGTCGGTTGAATCTGGCAGAGATATCAATAAATTGTTGCCTAAAAAGAATGACTTGAAGACGTGATAGCTTCCAAGTGGTAAACTTGTCAGGAAAGAGCGTCGATAAGCTCAGAATATCGCCGATAGAAACGCTTGTTTTTAAACCGATAAATATAGAGTTAAGTGCATTCCAAATAAATAAAATAAGCAAGCAGTATAAAAATATATTAAAATAGTAATTTTGCAAATTAGACGTATCTTGCCTACTTTAGTGTTCCCTGCACCAAGGAATATTTTATTTTATTCCCAAGCTTTTCCGAGTGTAGCTCATGTTTCCAATTTACGCTCGGCTGCGAGTAGCCGCCGAGTTTTAAATTCTACCTGAATTTTTAATATCATCCCTATTTGGAAACTGCACAGGGTAAACGTGTTGCCTATATTTATGGTACAAACGTGCACTAAGTTGGACTTAAATTTACTTCGACACGTTTGACTAGTCCCATTTTGACTTTTGTAACTACTTCCTTATTTTAAAACATAGGAATATTATCTAAATATTCCAAATATTGGTAGTAGGGGTTTTAATAATTGTTCTCCTTATTTATAATGATGACGTCAAATGCTGCCGCAACTCTATGCTTTGTAGTTCTTAAAAAATATGATATAACTAGCGGTCCCCCGCGACTGCGTCCATGCGTTTGAGTATGCTCCCTTCCCTCCCGGCGCAACGTGGTGTTTTAAGTCTAAGCCTTCCCCGATTACCAAGCTTTCCCACACAATAACATTTTTTTCCAATCGGTCCAGTAGTTCTTGAGATTGGCGTGCTGAAACAAACTCTTCAGCTTTATAATATATGGGTAGTTATAAAAGTGAAATGTGCAAATATTCAAATTAAAACAAGTAATGCTCGTATTATGCTCAAATTCACCACAGTTACATTCATTCGAGTTTGATACACTTAATTATAATTTCCCTTTCGGAGTTGCTCGTGCCACTTTTTTAACTTTTATCCAGGCAGGTAGCACGTATGAACCAGTTCGAAAGTAGACCAAACCAAACTTACCTACTCACTCCCGAATATACGAGAGGTTATAAGTGTAAGAGCCGTTTCTCACATCCGTGGAATTTATCTTGCCATACTAAATAAACGTCAATAAATCAGAAAGGAATGTGAAGAGTACGAAAATAATGTTTTACGCCTTGAATTAACTTTAAAGATACGATTCAATAACAGTAATGCACGAATGGGGGTGAGAAAGATCGTGGGAGTAAACACGTGTTTTGGCGAAATAATAATTACCTATACACTGACCCTCTTCAAGTGTTTATAACAAAAAAAAATGTACAAAGCGCTTGGGGGATGTTAAAAAGATTTATTCCATTCTAATACCAAAATCTAATACCAGTGGTATTTGAATCTATACTAATATTATAAAGCTGAAGAGTTAGTTTGTTTATTTGTTTGTTAGGACGCGCTTATCTCAGAAACTACTGGACCGATTTGATAAATATTTTTTTACGTTAGCCATTAATCGAGAAAGACTTTAAGCTATGTAGCATCAATATACTACTCATAAATCCAAAAAATTTTACGAAAACGGGGGAAAAATATTTCTTTTGAGACCTTCCGCTGCGTACGCTGCATAAACCGTTTAAGTTACACATAAAACACGTACGACGAGATTATTTTGCATTGACAGTTCTACAATAAAATCCGCAACAGCGTATGTCTATCTCATATGGTTTATGAACTGTAACTTTTTATCTATACTAATACTTTAATCTGAAGAGTGTTTGTTTAAACGTGCTAATTTCAAGAATTACTTGACCGATTTGAAAAAATATTTTTTGTTGGATACCTTATTTAGCGAGGAACATACATTATGCTTGTGAGCAAACTCAAAACGCGCGAACAAAGTCGTGAGTGACTGATACACTAATAAAATCGTTCTGTTCCAAACGAATACTAAATTCACTAACGATAGGTGCAAGTTTGGAAAATAATTCTTAATGATCAATAATATTGCAAGCTAAGTACTGGTTCGAATCTCTCAAGGGGCAAATGATTGTGTATGAGCACGAACATTTGAATCTGAGTCGCGGATGTATACAGAGTGACTTTTTTATCAGTTTTCTCGATTTCACTATTGCCCCCATAGTAAAAGTTGATCATATTCATCAGTGGAGTCTTTACACAAAATTTCGGTACTGATAAAAAAGTCACCCTGTATGTATAGGTCCTTAGCTTGCTATACTTAAATTCGATGGGAGCTAGTGCAAAATTGGTAAAAGTAATAGTACCCTAGCCGATTTCGACTTCGGTGGCCATTCAACGACTAGCCGTTTGCGTGGGACATATTAAAGTGCACAAGTGTGTGCGCAAACACAGGTGTACTCTCAATTCCTCTCACTCTCATAACCGATGGTACGGCAATCTGACACGATCGTAGAGAGATCAGGCGCAGGACCAACGGCTCTAAGTGACTTCCAAGGCACGGGGTGAATCACCGGCTACTTCCAAACTCCGGGCTACCCTGAGAATTTCGGAATAGGAAAACCCAGGGACATATTTTTGGCCCGACCCGGGGATCGAACCAGGGACCTCTGGCAAAGCCGTCGCATTAAAGTGCGACCCTCTAACCGTTGCGCCACCTAGGCAGAAAATCTTTCCTTCTTTTTTTTCAAAATTGGTGGAAGTTGTGTATATGTCGTCACACCACATATTTTGTAACAATGTATTTTAGAAATAGGTGGGTCTAATATAATTATTATGTAATGTATATATGTATGATGATAACTTAAGTAACAGCCAGATATTAAATTACGACGTATTACTTGTACCACCGTTGTGTCTGATTTCCATAACACAAGTGCATTGGCTATTTACTTTAGGATCAGAGCAATGTATGTGATTGGTGTCCAATATATTTATATTTACTTGACGGTAATCTTAGGCTCATGGGTATTGAAAAACACATTGTATTGCTTATGGAGATTTAGGAAACCAAGGAAATAGCTGCAACTGCCTTCTTCAATATTGAGTACACAACATCTTTACAGAATCTCTATTTTGAATCACTCGCATTGACGACACGTTTGGTGCAGTGGTTAGAGGTTCCGACTACTGAACCAGCGGTCGCGGGTTCGAATCCCGCAAGGGGCAAATGGTTGTGTGATGAGCATGAATATTAGTATCTTAGTCACGGATGTATCTGTATCTAGGTATTTATGGGAGACGCTCCCCATCATAATTGTTGCCGGGTATTCGTAACACAAGAAAGAAATTTTCTTACCACGAAACAAGACAAATTGGTGTGTGGCGCATATTTATATTTATTTATTAACTAGCGGTCCCCCGCGACTTCGTCCGCGCGTTTTGAGTTTGCTCCCTCCCCTCCCGTCGCAGCGTCATGTTTTATATCCTAAAGCCTTTCTCGATAAATAAGCTATCCAACACAGAAATATTTTTTCAAATCGGTCCAGCAGTTCCTGAGATAAGCGCGTTCAAACAAACAAACTCTTCAGCTTTATAATATAGTAGCGCAAGCGCACGTTTTACTTAAGCTGCGAACATTATTTTGGTGCGGAGTTATGTTAAAACTGTGATAGCTCCTAAGATATTTATTGAAATCAAATGATATAAAGGGCAACTTGGTTCTAAATGAAATGCTCGTGATGATGAATGTATTTATTTTGATAAGCATAAATACCTGTGTGTATAATACACCTCTAAAAATAATGCATTATTTTTTTACAAATTTATTAACATAAAAAAGGTTGTAGTAAGTCAACCATAAAAGATAGACATATGCTGTCGCGGACTTTATTATAGAACTCTTAATGCTGAACAATCCTGTCATATATGATTTTTGTGTTACTTAAGCGGTTTCCGCAGCGTATGCAGCGGAAGCTCTCAAAAGGAATATCTTTCTCCCGTTTTCGCAATATTTTTCATTTCTGCTGTGGTCTTATAAGTTGTATCTCTATGTTCTATAGCCTAAAGCCTTCCTCGATAAATGGACTGTCTAACGCAAAAAAAATTTTTCAAATCGGGCCAGTAGTTTTTGAGATTAGCGCGTTCAAACAAACAAACAAACAAACTCTTCAGCTTTATAATATTAGTATAGATATATGAAATTTACAAAAATCACACAAAATGTAGACGCAGTAGCATACAAAATTGAGATATCTTTATTTTAATTGTTGTTGTATAGAATTCTAATGATTTTCATTCGAAAAGATACGCAATATTGACCCGAGCGATTCTAAAATAGGGCTTTTCCACGCCTTCACTTGGGCTTAAAGTACCTTTCCCGTGAATCGAGACATAAGCGCACTTCCTTTGTAAATATCTGTTTTCAAAAGGTGAGGACTCAGGACTAAGCGGCCCTAAATACATAGTGCTCACATAAAAGAAAATGGTGAGGTTTTTGGTGAAGCCTCTTGAAATCTTAACTTTGTGCTTGTAAAAAGTGTAATATAGTGGGTCTATCTATAAATTGATAAGGTTCGACCGGTAAATATTTATTTGATAGATATTAGCATCATCGCAGATGCTAGTCTATGTTTTCAAATTAATCATTTGTTTACTTAAATAAATCACACGCAATCAAATCTTATTGCACGCTTAATGATCAACCGGAATAAGACTAAAGATCACTTTTTTGGGAAATCGCGGTCAAAGTTTTGAGTCTCTACCTTGTTGTAAACATTTTGATGATTTTCACATGTTAATGAAGCTAGTTTTATTTTCTTGGTCCTAAATTGTAGAACAATATATAGCAAATATAACTGATATAATAGTTTAATTTTATTCCTTATATCAACTGAATAAATCAAGTTTATTTTCTAATGATTCGACTTATGCCAGTTTAATATTAAAAATGAAGATCAATTTTCAAAATGTTTGTAAACTAATATTTAATAGTTCAGTTTATTATTAAGAATATATATCATCTTTTTAGATTAGTGAGACTTATTACAGTTTAAATATAAAACGGTCACAAAAACACAGAAATATATCACAAAAAACCTTTATATTTGCAAATGTACAATAACAGTTCATATTTATTTTTTTATTTAACTGCTTTCTTAATCTAATTATAACAGAAGATACAACAATAAGTCGTGATAGGAACTTATAATCATTGGTAATTAACGTATTTTGAAGCCATCACAAAATAATATATAGTGTTTACGTGTAGATTTTTATTCTCGTCCCTATATTCTAACCATTGCTGTCTTCAGTCAGTGTAACGCAAACGAAATAGTTACGTTTACTCTCTTGCAAACTTACACTCGGTTTACAGTAGCCATAACACGTCATGTTCACTTATTAAACCCTGAATTAATTGGGGGTTTTTATCAGTTTATTTAATGTTGTGAAACAGACGAGCACAGTATTCATGCAGAAAAGAACTCCAGCTCACCATGCAAGTAACCAAAGACACTACGTAGTATCCGAAAGTCCTGTTTGCCAGCGCCACTATGTAGGATGTCAGGTCCAGCAGTTCTTCAAGGTCTTCTTCAGACTCTTCTTACTCGGGCTCCTCTTCCTCAGACCCGTCTACCTCGGGCTCATCTTCTTCAGGCTTGTCTACCTCGGGCTCCTCTTCCTCAGGCTCATCTTCCCTAAACACTGATCATACGTCACGTATACCCACATGCAAAATCGTCTTAGAAACTACGTAATGATGATGAGCCTGACAGTAATGAAATCATTGAAAATACTCCTTAACGGTATATAAAAAGATACCAACGTTAGTACCTTTCTGTTACAATCATTTGATGTATCATTATAAGTACAATCATTTATTATAATTCACTTGTTTACCTATAATTTTAGGATGTAGAAACTTTACCACCCACACCTGTCAGTGCCATTACCAAGAACTTGCTAGTTTCATATTCTGATTATTCTTTTGAAGATTCTGACGAGTGCGCCCAACAGCTAGCTAACCAGAAACCTGTAGATGTTCCATATAAAGAGGCAAATTACATTGAGAGAATTGTGAATCCGGAACAACAACACCTGGAAACAGTAAATTTGTATACAAAAAAATAAAATTAAACACTGCCCTCGGCGGCGCAGCGGTAGGAGGGTCGCACTTTATAGCGACGGCTGCGTCAGAAGTCCCGGGTTAGATCCACGGGTCGGAATAATACAAAAATATACACATTAGTTTTTCTGATCAGAAATTTTTAGGGTAGCCCGGAGTTTGGAAGTTGGCGGTGTTTCACCCTCGTGCCTCGGAAAAGCACGTAAAGCAGTTTGTCCTGCGCCTGATCTCTCTGCGGTCGTGTCAGATTGGTGTCCCATCGGGCTATGAGAGTGAAAGGAATAGAGAGTGCACATGTGTTTGCGCCCACACTAGTACTCTATAATAGTAGATTTGGACGTTGTAGTAAACAAGTCAAAGTGACGCTATTCAAAGCCTACTCTCAGTCGTTCTACACGTGCGGTCTATGGGTGAAGTTTACGCAGCGGACATGCAGCGCTCTTCGGGTAAAGTATAATAACGCGTTCAGGATGCTTTTCGGGCTGCCGCGCCACTGTAGCGCATCATCCATGTTTGCTGAGGCGCGCACTCAGTGCATCTACTCCGTCATCAGAGCGCGCTGCGCCTCGCTGTGGGCGCGCTTGCGCGGTATCACGAACGCCATCCTGAGCGTGTTGACTGACCGTTGGGACTCCCCGCTGATACGCCACTGGTTACAGCTACATACCCCGGCTTTCAGCGTAGGCTACGTGTAACACGGGGTCAAGCGGGAGCTCTCTTCCTAATAATAATTTTAATTTTAATTTCATGGCTTTCTAGTTTTATTTTATTTTCATTTTATTTTGTTACTAACACTAGAATAAGTTAAACTTGTTACTAATATTATTGTATGGATCTAAATTATCTGAAATAAATTGATTATTATTATTATTATAATATGTCCCGCGCAGTCGGTTAGTCGTTATGACTGGCCACCGAAGTCGAAATCGGTTAGGGGGACTATTATTATATTAAAATCATATTTTAAACTATTTTATATTTTAAGGTGCTCGTAGCACAGTGGTAGCAGCGCTTTGTAAGTGATACCGAAGTAAAGCAACCTACAGCGCGGTCGTGTTTGGATGACCACTCCGACCATATAAGTGACGTATATCACGAGCATCTCCGTTCTTTGGAAGACACGTTAGGCCGTTGCTCCCGGCTACTATCGGTTGATATTAGTCGTTAAGCCCAGACAGAGACCTTATGAGTGGCTTGATAACATGACAGCAGGGTTAGTCATTTGCTTTGCAAACACCCCTCCACCAATCCGCACTGAGCCTGCGTGTTGGAGTATGGCTCGAACTACCTTATAGTTGAGGTAAGGCCTTTGTTCAGCAGTGGGACGTTACAGGCTAATATTTAGTACATTTTACTGTTTCCAAGTACAATAGCAAGGTCTTGGTTATGACACTAACAGGTGTGTGTGATAACGTTTCTTCATCCTGAAATTATAGGTAAACAAGTGAATTATAATAAATTATTGTACTTATAATGATACATCAGTATCCCTATCACGAATAATTTGCGTCAAAGTATTCGTATAGTAACGTTATCATTTGTATGAGAATTTGAAAGCGCCTCTATCGGACGTAAAACAAACTAAATTTGGCAGCTCAAATACCTGACATTTATTGTGCGTGAACATTTTCTATAGTGTTATACTGGATTTGCGATCACGAACCTTTCTTTGACGTATAGTATCGTGAGTTGCAACAAGATTACTTGAGATTCTGAGTGTCAACAATGAGCGAAGAGAAACTAGGTAACTTTTAAGGATAAGAACTCCTAAATCGTTTTTTTTTTTCTAAAATTATCATACAGTTGCATTTGAAGAAAGATTCAAGCTCCTGGAATGGGAAAGATTCGGCATTAACGTCAATAGCAAATACATCTCTCACCTCTGGTATACTGATAATATAGGTACTATTCGTGCAGCCGAAGATGAGATTTTGGAACTACAGTCGAAAGCCTTGACCGAGCCTTACAACAAGTGCTTCTAAGAAAGAGGTCTATCAACGAATCCAACGAATCAACGAATCCAACTGCGCAAGAGCGTCTGCTCGTCTCATTAACCTTAGTGTTTGAAGACGAAAGTCTTCAACAGGTGTGTGTACTAGTGAGAAAGTACGGATCCAACACATAGTTTCTTACTATTAGTGCTCAAAATCTCACATAATATAACAACAGACTTTTGCTTTTGGCGAGAAATAAAGAAACGTGTAAAATAAAGAATACATTTGTGGTCATATTTATAATCTAAATTTAAGACATTGCAGTAGAAATATGAAATTTATTACAAAAGTTTTTAGCTTCTACTCATTATTCTTAACTTGAAAAGAAATCAGGAACAGGAACACTTGTAACCGGTGTATCTATTTTGATCTTGTTGGGTTCATCTTTTCTCTGATTATGACATAAGAGAGTAACGAAGACCGCCGGAACTGCTAGACTCACTTTAATTATTCTAGTTAGGTAGGCGTATTTCTATACATTGTATTTTGGTCTGTCTTCATTCTGAAAAATAATATATATATTTTTTATATTGACGTTAATGCTTTTTATTCCATTTGATAGAAACGGCGTCCTCTGAAGAGCTGAGGGCTTGGATAAACCACAATATCTTGAGAAATAAGATCTAGCTAGAGTTTATCTCTTTATAATAGCCAATGAATAGAAGCACTTTAATGACAAATCCTTGTATTACTTTTACGTACCTACTAACTTTTTCAAAAACTCAAATATTGGTACGTTCTTCTGCAAACGATTTGTCCTCGTTATTTTAAATATTTTTCATCATTTTTAACTAAATCTTTTGTAACACTTTTGAATTTGTCAAAATATGATGGGCGATGGCATAACGTCAATCTGTCAATTAACAGTCTAGTAAACAGTTCAAAAATCTAAAGATTACAGCAAATCATATATCTTCACGGGTACGTATTATAATACCGAAAGTTCATAATACCTACAAATGAAATGCCTACGCTTGAAACGTCGAAAATCAAAATACCGAACGAATAAAATACCTGTACCCGATATACCGAAGCTCAATATGCCGAATTTCAAATAACCGAAAGTTCAAAATCCCGAAAGTTCGAAATCCCGAAAGTTTGAAATACCGAAGGTTCATATCCCGAATGTTTAAAATCCCAAAGATTAATATACCTACAGTTAGTATACCGAAGTTCAAAATCCCGAAAGTATGATTAACTTTGCGGTAGGCATGCAGCATGCAGCATGCAAGTAATCAAACAGGCATGCATGTAGCAAACAGGCATGCAGCATGCAAGCAATCAAGCAGGCATGCAGCATGCAAGCAATCAAGCAGGCATGCAGCATGCAAACAATCAAGCAAGCAGGCATGCATGCATGTAGCAAGCAGACATGCAGCATGCAAGCAATCAAACAGGCATGCATGTAGCAGCAAGCATAGGTTTAGTTCTTCTCCGGCGCTGCGGGAAGTGCAGCCCTTTCGCCCTAGCGTAGCGAATCTCAGGCACCCACGCTCGCCTCCGCAGCTTCGGCTTGCTGGTCGCCTTCGGCGACCTGCCTCAGCCGCTCCAGCTCGCACGGGAGCCTGAGATTTGCTACAGCGGGCGAGGGCTGCTCTCCCTCCGCGCCCCCGGCTTTTGAATTACACTCTAGTATCGGGCAGACTAGTACCACGGCGAAGGACCACGGCGATTCGTGGTCAATCAAAATTTGTTTTTCTTAATGAACCTCAATCTTAATGGTATACAATTTGTTTGGCGTTTCGTTCATAGGTCTTGTAAATTCAGTATTACTCAGTATTAGAACTTTCGATCATATAAACATTCGGCATTCTAAAATTCGGCCTTCCGTTCGTAGGGCTTATGAAATTCGGTATTTTAAAATTCGGTATTGTAATACGTACCCATCTTCACATGTTAATAGACTAAATTTTAAATTTACAAACCCTGCTAAACATATTGATCATAATTTTGTTCGGTAATTGATTTCTCTTATATTTTACTGGAGTATCATGACAGATTTCGATAATATTCAGAAAAAACATGGCTTAACTTGTTTCTGGACGTGTCATTCAACGGCCATATTTACGTTAGTATGACGTCATCTTCGTCAATGCTATCGAGTTTACTACACGACACGAGAGTGCTTCGTGATGCCGACTAACGTTGTACTGCGTAAACTCGCTACGCTAACGTGACGAATACGTCAAAAGTTCGTGATTGGGGTACAGATGATTGTAACAGATAAGTACTTAGGTTGGTATCTTTTTATATTAAGGGAAGGAGTATTTTCAATGATTTCATTACTGTCACGCTCATCATCATTACGTAGTTAGATAGCTGGTCAAAGTTTGACCAGCTATCTAGACCAATACTTCTAAAATAACAAGATATTTTAAAAAGATTCTTCTATTTCATTTTTGTAAATAACTAAGATTTAGTTCTAAAAAAAAATATAGCATGATCACTCCTTGATTTAGAATCGATTTACTAACATCAGATAGAACTGTGACTGTGACGTTTTCGAATCAGGAGTTTTGTATTGTATTCGATGAATATTCTTATCTAAAGTTGGTAAAATCGACTTTTAAATCCCCAACACATTGCGATTTTGAGAATCGATGCAGTCGCGCGTTTTAAAAATGAGTCTCAGCATCACGACTTGCGCAAAAAAGGTATAATTTAGCATCGATGCAGTCGCGCGTTAGCATCGATGCAGATGCGTGACTGCATCGATGCCCACGCCTGTTAGTATCGATGCAGTTACCAAAATACAGTACATGATTTGTCAATATCCAGCTCCTGTATCGCGACTGCATTAATGCTAAAAGTAGCGCATGTGTGTAAAGGTTGACAGTTTGCAACTTCATCGAAGCTGCATCGTGACTGCATTGATGCTAAAAGTCGCATTGTGTCTTAGACGTTAAGCGCTGTTTCATAAACACTGAATTGAGCCTTTTCATTCCCTCATACCTTTACATTTAGTTCACTTAAACCGCAGAGCTGACACGTTACCGCATTCACTATTTATAGTGAGAATTTTCCGCCGTCTCACTCATGTCGTGGGATTAGAAATCAAGCCTGTGAATACGAGCAAACACTGCATTGGGAAGATAATATAAGAGGTTTAGATACAGTAGACTCACTCCAACAAGTGTACATAAATCAATTGAATTACAAAAAATATGTTCGCTTAGCTTTACGACTGCTTAGCCGTATGACTTTTATACATATAAAAAACAAATAGAAAATTGGAAATAATTGTTCCGAAGTATGAGGTTTATTTTTTATTTTTTTATTTAAGGAAAACCAACAAAGCATGCACTTCACAATCACTGAATACAAGAAATGACAACAAAGTTACAGTGTTGCCTTAATTAAAGGCTGCCACGACATGCGTAATAAACATTGTAGTCTGAGACAGACTGTAGTTACCTGCACTATATTATGATTTCTTACAAATTTAATTAACATTTACTATAAACTTAAGCAAATAATTTCGGAACAATCGATTTAAATTTACGTAGTAAGTATGACATGTCAATCTCTATGGCATTTAGGCGAGACAGTTAACTGTAATAAGACTGGATCCTGTTCATAGTTGAAAAATGACCTAGGTTAGTCCTAAAACTATTTGCTTTAAACGGCAAATATCTGGATAGCCGAGCCAACTTGTACGGTACATTGTAGTTCATCTGTGCTAGGAGATCGGAGCAATCAATATGACCGTTAATTGTTTTGTACAAAAACATAATATCCAAATTATTCCTGCGGTTTTCCAGCGTGGTGACTTTAAAGTATTCTAATCGTGACTTGTAAGAAGGAAGCCGTTTAGCCAATTTACACTGATAGGACAGATGCCAAAGAAATTTCTTTTGAATAGATTCTAACCGCCGCTTATGGACCGCATATAAGGGAGTCCAGATAACACTACAATTTTCCAAACCTGACCTAACTAATGAATTAAAAACATCTATTTTACTTGAAGCCTGTTGAGGTACGAGTATAAGTGACGCCAGAAACTATTTATTAGAAAGCAATGGAGTTAGTATCATACCTGCGGAAATTACAAATGCTACCGCACATCCAATTGGCAAAGTTATGTAAATTATTAATTTAACGAACCGTCTGGTGTAGTGGTCGAGAAATGACCTAGGTTTACATGTATTGTATTTACATGTATTGTACCCTACTTAATGGCAAATAAATATATTTGTATTTGTATTATTTGTATTTGAGAAATCGTCTACTACGCAGCGGGTTGCGGGTTCGATCCCCGCACAATATAAACATTTGTGTGCATGTACATGTCTGTTTGTATTGGTCTGGGTATTTTCTATGTATATCATGTATGTTTTTACAAACAAAAAGTATTTAAGTATTATATCCGTTGTCTGGCACCCATAACACAAGCTTTGAGTACCTTACTTTGGGACTAGATGTTGAAATGTGTGGGAATGTCCAAAGGATATTTATTTATAAAAACCCGTCAAAGTACAGCGTAGGATGTCCACCGGAAAGTTGAATAGGTAACTTTGGAAAGGTTGTATGATCGCACTGGATGCAAACCGCTAGCAACCGGTTGATATGGGACACCATGGGAAATGTTCAGAAGTAGACGTCCTGCTGTTGACGTATGAAAATGATGATGTAGGAACACTGCCTAAGAGCCTACTGCTCCGTTTTCTATGTTGGTTGAAAATACAGACAGCGGATATCTTCAGTCTATTTCAAACCTTACCAAGGTGACAGAAGAAGGAACGGTGCTGCGAATATTTACAGTTTACTATAAAGTCTGTTTTTCTTTGCTATTCCTATAATGTCAACATTTTTTTTTACTTTTTAAATGATACAAGTGAATAAAATTCGTTTACTATTCGATTTCAAAAAATCTCAGTGCTAAACGATGAATCTATTAAGTTTATGAGTTTTGCCTTCACCTTATTTTTAAATAAATTGTTTTGTTAAATGAGGAATGTCAAAATTGTTTGCAAAATTAGACAAACAAAAAGGAACGGACTGTTCTAATAATTGTTTCTGTTTTTGAGAGTGGATACGCGAATCTCAAATCTGTAACAATAGTTTACTTACAATTAGCGCTATTAATATATTTTGCAATAACAGTAATAAATAACTTAAGTGGAGCAACACTAAGAGTTATTTTACTCCATTTTCACCGTATTTCACGAACGGATTGTTGTATTGGGTTGTCGTTTTAAATTTCAGAAGCCGTAGTGCGAGTTGGTGCGAGACTTACCTACTCGAACAAACGCATCGAGCGCGTTAACGTTATTTTATATGGGAATGTTTTTGTGTAACCATTAGCCACTAGACAGCGCTGCTTCAATCCCATATAAATTCACGTTAACGCGCTCGATGCGTTTGATCGAGTAAGTCTCGCTCCGACTCGCACTACGGCCACAGTACTTTGTAATACGCATGGCATAAAACTGTGATCAAGTGCGATCCAAGTTTGAATAAAGTTAAATAAATACCAGTTTATACAGGGTGAAATTTTAATCAGTGACCAAATTGTAAGTGAGGACTCCACTGATGAATATGAACAACTTTGACTATGGGAGCAATAGTGAAATCGAGAAAAAAAAATCAGCTGTTCCATACATTTAGACCGCGCGCCAATAGAGCTTTTGTATGGAACAGCTGATTTTTTTTTTCTCGATTTCACTATTGCTCCCATAGTAAAAGTTGTTCATATTCATCAGTGGAGTCTTCACACAAAATTTGGTCACTGATTAAAATTTCACCCTGTATTGTGTCATAAAAATACAATTTTATTGCTGACAATAAAATATATGTTACTGCAGTAATGCATATTTTATTTCGTAGGATAGAATGTAGTGGCCATAAGAGTATTAAAGTATCATTGAGAAAATACAATTTCTTTGGCTCTGGCTGTTGCAATGTTGTAAAACTCGCAAGTAATTCCTGTGCACAGGTGTCGCTGCAAACCTGCACTGCATGAATACTAAGCGATATAATGATTGTATAGTAAACGCTTGAAACAGTATATTATGTTTTGTAATGGTGTGAGGGAAATCGGTTGAATAGTTTAAATCTTAGAAACAATTAGACCTGGAATGAGGGACTTTTATCTCATGATTATAAAACTAATTTTGGATAGTATTCAGTTAAAATAAGCGTAGTACAATAAAATTATAACACTGATCTTCAAGATTTGTATTATTTAAACAGGTTTTACTTCAGAGTACAACTTCTTCAACATGATGCCGCAAACCAACTGAACTGCCGGACTCCGCGCTCTCCCGGAATACAAAACTGTGTTGCCAGTAAATAAATTAAAATGTTCTTGTTACAAGTAACAGTTCGAATAACTGGTAGCATTTATTTGAAAATTACGTCAGAAGTTACTATCGAGTTCACCGCCGTCTAACCACTGTTAGAGTCAGTCCCGTTTGACGCCCGTTTGTGTATCGTGTGTGCAAGCGATTTTTGTCTGTAAGGGGTAAGGCGACAGAAAGATCGACTGTTCATTATTACCTGGCACCAAACACGTTGTGGTTGTGGTGCCAGTTAATAATAAACAGTCGAGTTGCTGTGGTTTCGGATATACGAAAAAATGAAAAATAAAATAAATGAGGAAAACCACTAAGTAAATGTACATAATTTGACTGTGGCAATAGTTCGGATATTGAAATTATAATATTCAGCCAAAGTTAACTGTAATATTAACCGATTTGCAGTAGTAGGTATTAATGACATTCAGACCGAGATGAAGTATTATTTTAGGATTAAGCTTACCTTTTTTTTATTCTAAATAAGTGCTATTCCCAGGTATTAGGTGAGGACTAAAGACTCAAAACCAGGTCGAGTTATAGTATTCCTATAGGAATAATATGTCAATATATTTATTATCTTTTTAATTAATATTCAAATTGATACTAGGAGAGAGTGTAAATTTTGTTTTATATTATTTTTTAAAACAAAGTAGTGTAAACCAGTGTTGATTAGAAAAATGTTTTGTAGGAACCTAGAAATTAAAGAGCTTCTCTTAATTACAAAGACGGACCACCAGAAATAACATGATACTAGAGACGTTGGAATAACAATATTAAATGGTCTTTATACAAATAGAAATACAATTGTTTATTTGCCAGAATACAATATCATATAAATTCCGTCTTCGTAATTGTATCCAGCCTGCATACAGGAATGCAAATAAATAATAAATAATTAAAGATTAAAATCCAATACAATTCAACTAAATAAAATAATCATGTCCTTATTAAATAAATCGAGGTATGTCATAATAAATAAATTGAGGATGTCATATAGATTAAACAAATTATTCTTAATTCAAATACTCACTTACATTATAAAAACAATTGTATATTAGCCAACTATATAACATTTTCTTAAATAGATTACTCTCAAGTGACTTCAGATCCTCCGGCAATTTATTGTATATTGCTATAATAGCTATAAATATCCTTAGAGTATCGAGGTTGGAACAGTACATTTTTAAACTACTGTTATATAATTAACTGTGCATAAAATTTTGTATATTGTATAAATGGAGAAGGAATGTCCATAGTTACAGAACTGATGTAGAATTGTGTAAGGCAATCGTATGTATTTGAAAGTTTAAAACGTACGGTATGATCTGTCAAATGGCGAAGAACAAAGCGTTTGACAGATCATATTGTACGTTATGAACTGTCAAATTAAACCGATTGTTTTACACAATTCTACCTCTGATTGTTGGTAAATTCACAGTTTTGTTCTCCCGTATATGAATAAACACTTTCTCCACCAAAGAAGCCTCCATCGGAAAACGGATTTAATGCTAAATGCGTTTAAATCCGATTTCGAGTTTCATTTGTGGATTTTAATTGACATTTTATCCAATCAACTTATCGCCAGCTTTTTGAAAAGTAAATATCAGCAATTCTGGAACCTTTAATGGCCACCACAACTTTGTTTTTTAATGATTCTTCTGGGTGAGCCCGTTCTATCGTCGACTCTAGAGCAAACCTATCCTAAACACCCTTAGTTAATAACTTTATTATTTAATTTTCCCGGTTAATAAGGTTTTTGACTGGTTAAGGGTTTTGACTGTAACATATACAACGTGTGGCCTGTACCTAATAGGAGCAACAATTTTCAGTAATGATTCTAAGCATATATAGTAATTAACAAAGTATATATAATTACTTTGACCTGATCATAGTGCTTGAATAGTAGATTATTCACTATGATAATAATTAATAATAATGCGTTTATTTATTCAGACATCATCATGGTCCATTTGGTTAGTAACAATATAGCTTACAACTAGGTCAGTAACAGACAATACAATGCGGATAAATCAGATGTACAACAAACACACACATTTAATTACCATAATAAATAGGGTTCGGGGTTATGAGTGCAGTGATCCAGTGCCGTAGTAAAGCACTGTCCCACCTCCCCGCCAGTACCCTTAGAATCCTGTTGGGACTACCGACCATTCTGTTTTTAATGGACAGGATCTTCTTCCTTGTCACTGCATGGAAGTCGTCTACATGGGCGTCGGCGAACATGCCAGACGCACTGCAGAATCTCGGTAGTCCCAAGAGGACCCGGAACATATTATTATACAATACACGAAGGGCGCTGTATGATTTTTGTGTATAACTTACCCACAAGCCGCTCGTGTACAGGAATTGACAGAAAGACTTAAATAGTAATACTTTAACCTCACCTGTACAGTGCGCGAACCTGCGGGCCAGCATATTTCCTCGTACTGCCAGCGCCCTACGCTCACTGTCTATGTCACAATCGTCCCTCAAGTCATCAGTGATCACTATGGGAATAAAGTAATGTCTTACCGTGGATATAATAATGGGGGTCATCATTAGTCACGAGCGAAACGAGAGGATTATAATATTGAATCCCGAGCAAGGGAGGTCATAGAGAAACCTGGGTGTAGCAAGGGTTTGAAGCTGGCCCAAGACGAAGACTACTTCATTTATTTACATATTTTTAAAACAGTGTCGTTATACTTTTTTTTAATTTTTCCACGAAAAACTAGGCCATGAATTATGGTGTCCCGTGTTATACAGTAAAATCACGAAGTATTATTTTTCATTCTTAGCCCGCCTTTCGTGGCTATCTCGATTTTCGAATTATGACATCTTTCGTTCGACCTCGCGCGTTCATACGAGCTCGTCTTCCAAAATCAATCTCATAACACCACATTGGCCGCGATAGATTGTTATACAATATTTCGGCCCTTGATCTGAGATGTGTCACTTTAAGTCAATATTATGTTGCGTATAATCGAACGAGTCTAAGCTAATGAAGCGAAAAATTTTTAACTTAAACGTATAGTTATCCAAAGTTATAATCCCTTATAAATGTATATCCATAAATTGCTAGTACGATTTATTTTCCTAGAAAATAACAAAAACTATTTTATTGATTATAATGACACACACACCCTGCATACAAAAACTAAATTTATGACTCAGTTTAGAAGTAGTGAAGATGTAGTACTTTTGTTATAGGTTTATCATTTAACACTGGAGCATTTTTTTTTTAAATATGGACACCAATCACATACATTGCTCTGATCCCAAAGTAAGTAGCTAATGTAGTTGTGGTAAATCAGACACAACGGTGGTATCACAACACCCAGACCCAAGACAATATAGAAAATTTTGATTTCTATATTGACCCGAACGGGAATCGAACCCGGGACCTGGGAGCGGCGACGCCTTGAGACCAGCGTGCTTAGCCACTACACCACGGAGATCGTCGCGCTTATGAACTTATTTGAAAAACTCGTTTACTAATATACTTTAATATAATATTCGTGAATGGCACTAGTCACTGTACATAATCTTTTTTTACTTTATTTACTACCATTTACAGAAGTTATACCTTCAATTATTTAACTTAACGTGAAATATCCACAACCACAAGCCTACTAAATTAAATCGCTTTTCACTTAACTCTGAACAGCTTGTTTAAATACAAATCCGTTATTGGCGGACTACAGGTGTTTTTTTTATTTATTTATATAAAAGCAATACCTACCTAACTTATAATTCGACGACCACCGTGGTGTAGTGGCTAAGCACGCTGGTTTCAAGGCGTCGCCGCTCCGAGGTCCCGGGTTCGATTCCCGGTCGGGTCAATATAGAAATCAAAATTTTCTATACTAATTATTTTGGGATCAGAGCAATGTGTGATTGGTGTCCAATATATTAAAAAAAAAACGAAACCATTCAATCATCAGTTAGTTTGACAGCATATGTTGTATGTTCAAGTTTAACAACATTATCGTATGACGTCAGAGTTTCTTATAAATGTGCATATAAAGTACTATTTCCGTAACCCTCAGAACCAAATAGCGTAGTTCGTTAGTAAAAAGTTCCAATTTAAAACCATGTTGAAGTCAAGTGCAAAATATTTGAGTTGAAATTCTAAACTACGCAATTTAAAAAAAAACATTTCGGCAAATGTGGATCTAAAGTTGTTCGAAGGACCAGAAAAAGTTGAAAAGTTAAATGTATATAAATCTGTATGCTAAGGTTTGACGACCCGTCTGGTATGGTGGTCCAGAAATCGCCTACTACGCAGCGGGTGCAAGTTCGATCCCCGCACAATACAAACATTTGTGTGCATGAACATGTCTGTTTGTATTGGTCTGGGTGTTTTCTATGTATATCATGTATGTATTTACAAAAAAGAAGTATTTAAGTATGATATCCGTTGTCTGGCACCCATAACACAAGCTTTGAGTAGCTTACTTTGGGGCTAGATGGCGATGTGTGGGAATGTCCAAAGGATATTTATTTATTTAAGGTCCTTTTCGAAGTTTTTTTTTTCAGTCTTACACTGCAATGTTAGAATGGTTATGTAACTTTACTCATTCATCTTTCTTTCATAGAGTTTAAAAAAATGCAAACTTGTTGAAATAGTTGATAGATGTTTCGAAATTTAATCTAAGTTTAGAAGTTCTTTATTAAATTGTTTGATCAAGGCTATTTAAAGTTTATAAACTACATATTTTTGCAAATGACTGTACTGCCGAACATGACAATGAGCTTATTTTGATTTCATGTCAATGTACCCGTCTGTAATCTGCGAGTAGGTAATACATTTGCTTTTTCGTTAAAACATGAAAGTAAAAGAACCATTTTAGTTTAAACTTTAGATTAACGTCATATTTGTGCAACAGTTATAGCAAACTATATTTTGGAAAGCAAGCCTAGGTAAGCAAGTTTAATTTACTTTTAGAACTAGATTCTGATTAATGAAAAGTGGCACCAAAAAAAGCAAAAGCGCATTAAATTATTTTAATGATGGCGTAATTCTAAAAGCTTCAAAATGTATTGATTAAATAAGAAACCAATCATTTTGCACCAGAAAAACTCGAACCTGTAACTTTCTGGCTATATGGATGAACGCTCTTCCATTTGACATACCGTGCTGTCAGTCATAATAGTCACTTGTAAAAACAGACGAGTAATGGCGCTAACGTCACGCGTAACGATGTATCCATGAGAGACCAGAAATTTCGCACAGTCCGACCGACAGTACGGTTGCTCAATTGAAAGAGCGTTGGACCCGTTACCCAGAAAGTTGCAGGTTCGGGTCCCACCCGTGCGCAATAAAAAACCGAAATCATAGCCTCAAAATAACTGTGAAATCGGTATTTACACCATGATAAACTTCGAAGAAAGTTCACTGGCTCCGCGACTGTTTGGGAACAACACGATAAAATTGTAAATTACTGAGTTCAGAAGTAAGCTCGGTGCGGTGTTGGAATAAGTTGACAACATTGCCGATACACTGCATTATTCATGGTAGGCAAAGAACAAAACGTAGACGAACTTTTGTTTACAAGCCATTTATTACACCTACTAGCGATCCCCTCTGGCTTCACCTGTGGCATATCGGATAGCCAATATAAACTTCCGATCCCTCTTTCACAGTACCTGGGGTTAAAACTGTCTGTTAGCTCGGTCCTTTTCCGGGTCTCAAACTATAATGTATACCACATCTGAGCGGTTCAGCGGTTTGAGTGTCAAGTTTTAGCAAACAGACAGGCACTTCTATAATTTATAGTTGTAGTATAAATTAGCTCAGAGTGATTGATGTGATGATTGTTACTGACACTGAAGTCTAGCTCCTGAATCCGGTTTAGCAATGAAGTACGGCCGAAGTCACACGCAAATAACTATTATTTTACTATAGTCCGTTTTCCTTTGCTTGACGAAAAATTTAATCAATCTTTTTATTACTTTTAAAATAATATCAGTGAATAAATTTAATTTGTTATTTGATTTCAAAAGATCTCAGAGCAATACCTTGTATTACCTATGTAGTTGGTTAGTTTTGTGCTTATTTTAAAATGAATGATTTCGTTAAAAAGGAATGTCATGATTGTTTACAATTTTCGGCAAGCTTATAAAGAAAAGAACTTTATGAAGCAAAACACACACGCACTGCTTGGCATTTGAGTAAGTGTACCTATATTTTTCCCAGGCATGTAGGCTTTTGTTTGTATTTTTTTAAACGAAATGAATGTTTTTTTTTATGTGTAAGAAAGAAAGCATTTATTCACTAACACACACTGTTAGTGAATAAATGCTTTCTTTCTTTCTTTCAAAATATCCGGCGCCTCGCGTCGTATTCTGTTCGCAGCATAGAAGTACTATCCCCTTTCCAAAGGTATACTAATTTTATGGTTCGAAGTGACGCCAGTTTTTGTGTCGTACGTGCAGGCGATTTTCTTTGAAAAATGGTTAGGCGTAAGAGACTTCGACCGTATCTGATGAATTTGTCCTAATCACAAAACAAACAGAGAAGACTATAAGAGTCTTAGAAGAAAGAAGAAGCTGAACTGACATTGACCCTCGCAATGAACAAAAAATCTTGGAAAGTATTTATAAGGGGTACGAAAGCCTAGTTAAGCATTTTTTTTCGTGTAAGATGTGACACGGTGAGTGTTAAGAAACATTCTAGCTTTAGAATAAGAATGAAAGAAATAAATGACAATTAACAAAAAAAATGCATATTTTTTGTAATTCTGGCTCATAGTGTGAAACACTGCAGAACTCCTTGGTGTTATCAATTAGTCGGCATGGGTAAAGATAGATACTTACTGCTGCACCTAGAAATTGCAAAGCTCTCCTTAGATCCTTATGAGAGTAGTTAGATAGACAGAAAAGGTCAATCGCCGTACGGATAAGGTTAGTTTTGTTTTATGTGCCATTTAAAATCCCAAAAAAATCCAGAACAGAGAAAAAGAAGCGCAATAAACATCAACTAAATGCCAATCAAAATTGATCCACCTAAGAACATCTGCAATACAAACTTCTGTATTTCCCATTCTATTCCCGTAACTGCGTTCTTTTATTTTACCGACCATTTCTTTCAAACCCAGTTTCTATTGTGTACTGGAAATATGATCGTTTTCTGAAATATTTCCCATTTAGTTTAGAAACAAAAGCAGCTCGCAGGGCTATACCTACCAAGAATACTTCCACCATAAATACTGCGATGACGTCATGATAGTAGTTTGAAAGACCAAGAAATAGTACTATCATTCTACAGACGCGCTTACCTTGCCTTCTCAGGCACGTACGATGGTATCCGCTATTTTAATTACTGATGCTTAAAACTTATAGCTAACGCACGGTTTGCAAACTTGTCAGTTTTGCAATGACACCCAATTTATAACTTCGAGTTGAGGAGTGAGTGCGACGCCACATGGGTGTCTCCGTTGCGTCGCGTTGGGGTTGCGACGTCGTTTTAAATCATAGAAGTACTATCCCCTATAATAATTTTATGATTTAAATACAAACCTAAACGGCATGCCACACGATGCGTGAACGGTATGGTGGTTTTCTTTGGGTTGTCAATACGCGCGTGCAATGGATATGCGTAATATGAACGCAACGCATGAACGCAACGCAACGGAACAAAGCAACGCCAAAGTGGCTTTGCTCTGAATCGCCCGAACACTCCAGATTGTATTTAAAGTATAATATTTTATGGTAGCTTATCCTAGCGCTGCAAGGCTTTTTAAGGAGATATCAAAAAGGTTAGTCATCATCACAGGAGACCGAAGAGCTGGCAGCTACCGGACTATAGTTATAGTCTTGCTATTCAAAGGGGGAACGCTGCCAGTATCTTCGGAACCTTACCTAAAGGCACTCCTTTTAATGATATATTTTAGATTTAAATTTATATTTTTAAGACCTTAATTATATATTTTTTTTTGCTAGTTATTAGATACTATTGCATAATGCAATTGTTTAAGTATAATATTTTACATTTTCATTTTCGTCATGATCGCTTGCAACTATGTGTAACCCTGCTGATCTGGTACTCGTATTACTGTGCAGAAAGAAACAGATTCGATAACAGTCTCATCCGGGTGATTTTTTTCGTAATCAACGTGCGGATGTAGAGCTGTTAGTTATCCAAACTGGTTACAGCAGGGTAAGAACAGTCAGTAGTATAAAAATACATGCATTTTTTTTATGTGGTTTGAATTAGGTAAGCCCATTGGCTTACCTAAAAATAATGTTTCAAAATCTGCCTTTTTATTGCCTTTAACATATTCTGGCCCTTTGTCCTAAAGTGTTATCTTTAAAAAACATAAATGATTAATTTTAGAGTAAGTCGAGTTTCTCTGTACACTTTTTTCCATGTGTTAAGATTTTCCTTTAAATGCTGATTTGTGAGGTTGCCAAGAACTGTAGCACTTACTTGCAGCTAACGATAGCAGAGTTTTATTTATACGCTCTTTTCCACAGCTGTTCTCATTACCATGTACGGACAATGGCACGTCAAGGTTAACACTGCTGTATTTTATGCATTTGTAATAACGGTTAGTATTCAACGGTATGTATAGCCTGACGATTATAAGATGGTACAATCTTTCTGTACGATCACAGCCGTCAAATAAATTGCTGATATCATCTGATCCTCTCCATAATTTTTTCCATCGTCACGTTTTTCGCGATGAATTATGAACACAATTGAATGATAGATTAGGAGTCCTTTTAGATCAGTCACAGGGAGTGATAATATTTTGAGAGTGACAGTTTCAATTGAATTCGGAGCGTTGCGTTTTAGGTCAAGTGCGTCTTATTGAACATTTTATTGCTTTCTTTAGTAAATCGGCTCCAAAATTCTTTAAAATCCTTATAGTAGTTAGAATCACCATGTAGCTATTTTTTAGGCAATTGGGATCAGTTTAGATTTCGGTCTATTCATCCATACTTATTTTATAAATGTCACTTAAATTGCTTATTTGATCTAAATTAAATTTGGAATAGTCAAGTTCCAGGAAAGGGCGACTTTTATACCAGCAAATAATGTTTTGGGGGTCAAAGTGATGGTAGAAGATTGTATTCAAAATATTATGTAGCGTGGCAGAGTTCTAAACAAAAACTAGACCTATGACTTAATAATATTTATATATCTATAACTTATTAATAAAAATAAGGTTCAACCCAGCGAGCCAAAGATGTTATTAAACATTCAACAACATGAATTTATTTGTTATTCCGAAATGCACCTGGCGATCTTTTATTTGAACTGTTATTTTAGTTAACAATGAAAGTCGAAAAGCAGATGCCATTAAACACTGAATAGGAAGACTTGATAAAACTTCTTCAGACAAAAGTGGCAGAGAGGTCAGCCTAAGTTACGTCTTCAACAGAACTCACGCCCAACTTCGTGGAAAATGGAGCGTATCTTTTATCGGAAGGTTCCAGAATTTAATAAGTTTTTGAAACATAAATGAAGTCCTGTAACGATCTGTGGAGCATCATTTAATTGCTCGTAGATAACAAAACTGATAAATGGTGAGGCAGATTTTTTTAAGAAATAAATAAATAACTAATTTAAAACTTGTACCAACTGGACCCCTATAACGTATTAAATCTTAATTTACAATTTTTTTCAATATCTATTTAATAAAATTATGACAGAAAATTTCTAGATTGGAGACCCTTCGACCACAGGTGCAGCGTAAGCCGTCCACTAGAAGATGAGCAGATAACCTTGTTAAGATCGTAGGATCACACTGGATGCAGGCCGCTCACAACCGGTCGCTGTGGAAAACCGTGGGGAAGGCGTATTCAGCAGTAAACGTTCTTTGGCCGCTCATATTTAATGATGATAATAAAACAAAATCTGTCTGTAAAACAAAATCAATAATGAAAACTGGTAACGCAAGGTATTCTGAATAATTGAAACACGTTTAACCCAATACCGCAAACATTTTCACAGAATAAAACATACTTTAAAGAAGGACTCTTGGTCGAGGTACACTGCTGTAAAATTCACGAGAACTTTTAACTGTACGTACACACAAGACGCAATCAAGTGTCGTCAAACACGAGTCCTCAAAGTGGCGGGTAGATTACATCGGAAGTCTATAGCCGGCGGGTAGAAGTGACGTCTTGCTCACTTCCGCCCGAGGGGTGCCATCTTATAAACTAGTAACTAGTGGCGCCCTCTATCCGCACAATCACCCGCTGAAACTATTTATTGCATCTGCCCTTGGCTAGGTACGCACGGTTTGAATGCACAAAAACTGCGTATTGTGACACATTTTTTTATATGCTCATTTTTTGAAACTGAGAGAATATTGATTATTTTATTAGAAACTCATATTACCAATCAATATGGTTTTGATTTTCATATTATTTATTTATTGTTTTCTAGAAAAATATATACAAGTATTATAATCGAATTTAAATTCAAAACAAGTATATAATAGTTTAGAATGTTTTAAACACATGTGCCATCATTAAATCTTTATGAATACAAGTAAGTAATATTTTTATATAAAATCATATTCGTTGAAATCTAAATAAATATTTCAGCAAATCTACTATGTATGCTTGACGAGAAAACTTCGATTTCCTGCAACTTTTCCAATACTCAAAATACTGAATCCCTGTCATTACATTTTAGCAGTTAATACATCACGGGAATTTGCTGCTTAAACAAAAAAATAAAGCTTTGTAAAAGAAACTGGCATTTGCGCGAATTGAGCGCCGTACCGTTAGCAGAAAAATACTGATAGATATATGTATAAAAACTACACAATGCCTGAAAATACAGGCTGTATTCACAAAAAGTTAAATTCAATCACCGCTGAACGCGATTACTTTAAGCTTTACAAACGTGGATTTTACTCGTACTTTAAAACCAAAATTCTGTGCAGAAGCGAGCAATTTAATTCATTGCCTTCGCGGGTAATGTAATGTAGCCTGAATTAAACTTAATTTATGTTTACAAATATATACGCTTACTGAGCAATCTCTTTTGAAGCTGGTGTGATGACAGAATATAATATTTAGAAATATCAGGATATGTGTGTCAGGACAAGAAACATCAAATGAAATGGCAACTCTGCAGCTGTACTGGGTGCTAATTAACTTATTCCCTACCAATAGATGGAGATATTGCCAAGATTTAAACTATCCGTTGTCCGTATCTATAGTGAAAAAATCGATTCTAAAACCCTTTTCAGTCTGCGACTTTTAGCAGCGATTGCGATGCTAACGCGCGTTAGCATCGATACAGTCGCAAAATGTCAACCTTTACACACTCCGCTACTTTTAGCATCGATACAGTCGCAATGCTAACGCGCGTTAGTATCGATACAGTCGCGATGCAAACGCCCGTTAGCATCGATGCAGTCGCAAAATGTCAACCTTTACACACTGCGCTACTTTAAGCATCGATATAGTCGCAATGCTAACGCGCGTTAGTACCGATACAGTCACTATGCAGAAGATGGAAATTGACAAATAATGTACTACATTATTAGTTAGTAGCGCGTTAGTATCTACTACCGCACGTTAGCATCGATGCAGTCGCGCTAAGGTACCGATGCGATGCCGAAGCGCGCGATGCTAAATTAAATCTATTCATTGCGTGAGTCGCGATGCTGAAGCGCGTTTTCAAAACGCGCGACTGCATCGATGCTAAAAGTCGCAGTGTATTAGGGGTTGATCCATCGAAATTGTTTAGCCGTCTTGTGTTAGTGTGAAAACGAAACTACCTGTGTACATTTCGTACACTATGTATGTGTGACTGTTCTCACATACATATTCTCCAATTTCTAATGTTAGTGGGGATGGGACTTTCGATAAGTAACAAGTTCATAAAATTTGCTTCCACTAACACACCACCCATTGGAAAATTAGGTGAGTTTTTCCCAGAAACTAAGTTTTTACCTTTTTATTTTCTGTTCCAAGAATTTGCGTACACTCAGGCACTCGTGGACATAAGCTTTTTAGAGAGCTAAATTATTCAGTGGTTGGAAATAAGAAAAAGGATTTATCATAATGTTATGTTAGTCTTTTACGATTATAGCCAAGGGTGCAAATAAGATGCAAGAGTCTGCGAGCTTGACCCCTAATATTCTTTTGAAGACCTTTCGTTTTGACTACTTCAAACGGGTCTTTGATAGTTTCTATTTCCCCTGCTAACCCATCAAAATCTGTAGCCCTTTATTTACATAAAACCGAAGCTTCAAACGACGATAAATGAAGTAATATAATTGGCAAAGGCGCTCGTAATATAATTTGTCAGCGTTGCTTGTTTCAAAGTGTCATCAATTCCACAGATTTTATGATCCGTGACGTAAACGACGGAATAATGATTTTCCAGCCATCAAGATTTCTTGGCGAAATTTATTGCTGTTTTACAGAATCGATGGTCTGTCTGAAGCACAAGAAATGTGTTTTTTTTTTTTATATTTCGCCGCGATAAATTACATTTTTTGCTGCATCAAATAGCCCTTTAACCCATGTAGCATTTTTTTAAAACACAGTAAAAACACATTTGTATTTTTTAAGCTTTATTGAAATTGACTTCTCACTCAATAAACACACGAAAACACGATTTTTTTCGAAGCGTTTTTTAAGGAAAGAGAAACAAGAAACATGCGCAATATAGACAGCTAGACATCTTTTCTAATCCCTTCTGTGTGGGTTTCAACTGATTTTCATTTCAGATTCTATCTTTATTCAATGAATATCACACGCCATCTTGAAGCAAGGGATTTAAAAATCACGCATATTCGTTGCACGCGCGTTCCAACGACGCAACGCAACGCACCGTATGGCATGCTCGACACGACGGCAAGGCCCCTATTTTTGAATCACTTGCTTGTATATGACGTGTGATTTTTGAATAAAAATTCAACGAAAATCACGCGAAATATTGACGGCAGTACTCACAAAATTGAACTATCTTGTTTCAAGACCCTGTGTTGATTTCAACTGTTCTTTTTTTCATAACGGTACTTTAATCAATGAATATCACACGCAACCTTGACGCGAGTGATTCAAAAATACACCTCCTGCACCATGAGCTAACTTGCTAGCGACGACGTAACTTTTTGTATGGAAAATTTTAGTAGGTACTGTCAGTGTCCGCTCCATCTCCATCTCGCTCGTCAATTTTCCATAGACTTTTTTTACGTCCTCGCTAGCGAGTAAAACCGTGGTATACTCACGGTAACGGTATTGCACCGCCCTGACACGTCACAGCGAAGACGCAACGAACGTAAACGCATCACAACCCCAATTTGGTTTCGATCAGGGCCTCTATTTGTGAATCACTCGCTTGAATATGGCGTGTGATAATTGTTCGAAAACTAATTAAAAATCTAAGATAATCACGTGAATTATTGACGTAAGTACTTAGAAAATAAGATAAATTTTACGAATACCTCCCATGTGGATATCACCTGCTTTTCATTAGAAAATTCGACTTTAAGTAATAATTGTCACTCGCCATCTTGACGCGAGTGATTCAAAAATAGGGGCCCTGAGCTTTACATATGCAACCAATCGGGGCATAGGAACACTTGGAATTATTGTAATTGGTTTGCTTTGAAGTGCTCTTGGTATATTGGTATGCCTCAGGCTACATTTTGTAATAACGAAGGCTGCCTATAAAATCGCCTTCAAAGTCCTTATAATTCTGAGTCTTAAAACCTACAAATTAATCAACTTAATCCTTATTAGATGATAAAAAATCAAACATTAACCAAAACCCATCTATCTTTAGCCTTTTGATACAATATGGACGCTGGAAATAATATTCATTGGAATGATGGAGATGTTTTTAAACTGGCCGCGTAATTTGCATACTATAATTACCTGTAGGGTAAAGTGAATAAATGTGGGCCATGCAATTTTAGTTACGTGAAATATATGAAGTATATTTTCACCAAGACTTTAAATAGGGATTAAATTTGAAATTGAAAACCTGAAATCTAGTAGCTTTTTTATGCGAAAGCTATTGCATATTTTGGGCGAATTGATATGACCTAACTTTAAGCTAAGGCTGACTGTAGCTTAATTAATTAGGTAAGTTTTTGTTATTAAGCAATCAAGAATAAATCAAAAATAAAAGTTCAACAAAAAGTGGTGGGCCGGTTGAGATACCCTTTACCCTAAAATCACTGCGGTCTGTAGGGCGATTTCAATTTAGTACCATATTAAAACGATTAGCGGTTATTTAGCGAGAAAGCTGCGGTGATTGAAAATTAAGCCCAAACATTGTAGCGAGATTAGTTTATTTATTAAAGATATATTGGATTGAAACTATGTTACGTAGAAAATTCAGTTTAGTTGTCATGCAGCATTTTCAAAAAAACATTTTTAATGTAGTTACTACAGAGCAGACTGCGAGCTAGTGCCAACATCATCCTGAAAACGTCGTCTGAAAAATTTGACAGTCCATTCTTCAGGCTCTGCAGTCGTATAGTGATGGCGTTATCATGTTATTGTCTTGCCTGTTAAAAATTCAATTTATACTAATATTAGTATAAGTGCTTACCTACTAACATACCATGGATCTATGATCTGAAATAAAGAGTAATTTAATTTAATTTAATTGTCAATTTACGGATGTTTTTCGCGGAGCTAAACTGTTATTAAATATCCTGACGATTTGTTCCAGAGGACGTAAATTGTGTTTAAATTAATGTTAGAAATAAGTCATTAAACGTAGGTATGTCTAACATTATGTTGTAAGGTACTCAGGGGAAAATAATGGTGCGTATTCTAAGAAAACGTCACTCAAATTATGTTGAGTTCGTAAATTCTTTCCAACAAAGGCCTTAGAATTATTTCATGTGGCATTAATATAATTATAATGAAAGGAATGGTATTTCGATGTTTGTTATAAATAAGAATGATGTTAGCATTATAATACATGCTCGTTTGTTTCTTTTTTAATATTGTTGGCATTGTCAATAATACTCGTATTATTCGTTACACTTGTACGAAAATGTGAATTTAGCATCTAATTCTTTTGTATCTAAAATGTATTAAGAAACTTGAAACCTAGCTTTGATTCTCGGAATACCAGGCCACTCAGCAAGAATTGCAAAAACAAGTTATTATATATGGGTTAGGGACTGGCTGGTTAGAACCTTTTTCGAAAATATGATTATTTATAAGTAAAAATAGGTGTGTACTGTTTTGAAAATGTCCATTCGTTGCGAGCCAATTCAAAGTATCGTGTATGACTGCAAAATGAATCTGCGCCGAGAACATTTTAGAGCTATAATTTCTTACGATTTCAAGTGTCACCTGAAACCGAAAGAATCGTTAGATAGACTTCAAATGGCATTTATGAATGAAGGCCTCTCCAAAGCCACCGTGTATCGTTGGTATCATGAATTCTAGTGCGGTCGATCAACCTTGGGGGATGAAGAACGAAGCGGTTGCACTTTGACGGCTATTACGGAAGAAACCGTGCCAGCAGTGAAAAATTTCATCCAAGATTTACATCATATCAGGAGAGTCAGCAATATATTGAAAAATGGATCGGGAAGCGTTCACCAGATTGTATTCAGGCATTTTCGCGTGGGGAGGATAAAATTACGTTAGGTGCTGCACTACCTCACCTCACTAGCAGGTCCGGCTGGAATGATACCGAAAAAACGCTGAACAAGTTTGAAACAGGCACATCTCGGCGTACTTATAAAAAATAAATAAATTATAATAAATAAATTCGCCGCTGGATCAGAGCAATGTGTGATTGGTGTCCAATATATTAAAAAAAAAACGAAACCATTCAATCATCAGTTAGTTTGACAGCATATGTTGTATGTTCAAGTTTAACAACATTATCGTATGACGTCAGAGTTTCTTATAAATGTGCATATAAAGTACTATTTCCGTAACCCTCAGAACCAAATAGCGTAGTTCGTTAGTAAAAAGTTCCAATTTAAAACCATGTTGAAGTCAAGTGCAAAATATTTGAGTTGAAATTCTAAACTACGCAATTTAAAAAAAAACATTTCGGCAAATGTGGATCTAAAGTTGTTCGAAGGACCAGAAAAAGTTGAAAAGTTAAATGTATATAAATCTGTATGCTAAGGTTTGACGACCCGTCTGGTATGGTGGTCCAGAAATCGCCTACTACGCAGCGGGTGCAAGTTCGATCCCCGCACAATACAAACATTTGTGTGCATGAACATGTCTGTTTGTATTGGTCTGGGTGTTTTCTATGTATATCATGTATGTATTTACAAAAAAGAAGTATTTAAGTATGATATCCGTTGTCTGGCACCCATAACACAAGCTTTGAGTAGCTTACTTTGGGGCTAGATGGCGATGTGTGGGAATGTCCAAAGGATATTTATTTATTTAAGGTCCTTTTCGAAGTTTTTTTTTTCAGTCTTACACTGCAATGTTAGAATGGTTATGTAACTTTACTCATTCATCTTTCTTTCATAGAGTTTAAAAAAATGCAAACTTGTTGAAATAGTTGATAGATGTTTCGAAATTTAATCTAAGTTTAGAAGTTCTTTATTAAATTGTTTGATCAAGGCTATTTAAAGTTTATAAACTACATATTTTTGCAAATGACTGTACTGCCGAACATGACAATGAGCTTATTTTGATTTCATGTCAATGTACCCGTCTGTAATCTGCGAGTAGGTAATACATTTGCTTTTTCGTTAAAACATGAAAGTAAAAGAACCATTTTAGTTTAAACTTTAGATTAACGTCATATTTGTGCAACAGTTATAGCAAACTATATTTTGGAAAGCAAGCCTAGGTAAGCAAGTTTAATTTACTTTTAGAACTAGATTCTGATTAATGAAAAGTGGCACCAAAAAAAGCAAAAGCGCATTAAATTATTTTAATGATGGCGTAATTCTAAAAGCTTCAAAATGTATTGATTAAATAAGAAACCAATCATTTTGCACCAGAAAAACTCGAACCTGTAACTTTCTGGCTATATGGATGAACGCTCTTCCATTTGACATACCGTGCTGTCAGTCATAATAGTCACTTGTAAAAACAGACGAGTAATGGCGCTAACGTCACGCGTAACGATGTATCCATGAGAGACCAGAAATTTCGCACAGTCCGACCGACAGTACGGTTGCTCAATTGAAAGAGCGTTGGACCCGTTACCCAGAAAGTTGCAGGTTCGGGTCCCACCCGTGCGCAATAAAAAACCGAAATCATAGCCTCAAAATAACTGTGAAATCGGTATTTACACCATGATAAACTTCGAAGAAAGTTCACTGGCTCCGCGACTGTTTGGGAACAACACGATAAAATTGTAAATTACTGAGTTCAGAAGTAAGCTCGGTGCGGTGTTGGAATAAGTTGACAACATTGCCGATACACTGCATTATTCATGGTAGGCAAAGAACAAAACGTAGACGAACTTTTGTTTACAAGCCATTTATTACACCTACTAGCGATCCCCTCTGGCTTCACCTGTGGCATATCGGATAGCCAATATAAACTTCCGATCCCTCTTTCACAGTACCTGGGGTTAAAACTGTCTGTTAGCTCGGTCCTTTTCCGGGTCTCAAACTATAATGTATACCACATCTGAGCGGTTCAGCGGTTTGAGTGTCAAGTTTTAGCAAACAGACAGGCACTTCTATAATTTATAGTTGTAGTATAAATTAGCTCAGAGTGATTGATGTGATGATTGTTACTGACACTGAAGTCTAGCTCCTGAATCCGGTTTAGCAATGAAGTACGGCCGAAGTCACACGCAAATAACTATTATTTTACTATAGTCCGTTTTCCTTTGCTTGACGAAAAATTTAATCAATCTTTTTATTACTTTTAAAATAATATCAGTGAATAAATTTAATTTGTTATTTGATTTCAAAAGATCTCAGAGCAATACCTTGTATTACCTATGTAGTTGGTTAGTTTTGTGCTTATTTTAAAATGAATGATTTCGTTAAAAAGGAATGTCATGATTGTTTACAATTTTCGGCAAGCTTATAAAGAAAAGAACTTTATGAAGCAAAACACACACGCACTGCTTGGCATTTGAGTAAGTGTACCTATATTTTTCCCAGGCATGTAGGCTTTTGTTTGTATTTTTTTAAACGAAATGAATGTTTTTTTTTATGTGTAAGAAAGAAAGCATTTATTCACTAACACACACTGAATAAATGCTTTCTTTCTTTCTTTCAAAATATCCGGCGCCTCGCGTCGTATTCTGTTCGCAGCATAGAAGTACTATCCCCTTTCCAAAGGTATACTAATTTTATGGTTCGAAGTGACGCCAGTTTTTGTGTCGTACGTGCAGGCGATTTTCTTTGAAAAATGGTTAGGCGTAAGAGACTTCGACCGTATCTGATGAATTTGTCCTAATCACAAAACAAACAGAGAAGACTATAAGAGTCTTAGAAGAAAGAAGAAGCTGAACTGACATTGACCCTCGCAATGAACAAAAAATCTTGGAAAGTATTTATAAGGGGTACGAAAGCCTAGTTAAGCATTTTTTTTCGTGTAAGATGTGACACGGTGAGTGTTAAGAAACATTCTAGCTTTAGAATAAGAATGAAAGAAATAAATGACAATTAACAAAAAAAATGCATATTTTTTGTAATTCTGGCTCATAGTGTGAAACACTGCAGAACTCCTTGGTGTTATCAATTAGTCGGCATGGGTAAAGATAGATACTTACTGCTGCACCTAGAAATTGCAAAGCTCTCCTTAGATCCTTATGAGAGTAGTTAGATAGACAGAAAAGGTCAATCGCCGTACGGATAAGGTTAGTTTTGTTTTATGTGCCATTTAAAATCCCAAAAAAATCCAGAACAGAGAAAAAGAAGCGCAATAAACATCAACTAAATGCCAATCAAAATTGATCCACCTAAGAACATCTGCAATACAAACTTCTGTATTTCCCATTCTATTCCCGTAACTGCGTTCTTTTATTTTACCGACCATTTCTTTCAAACCCAGTTTCTATTGTGTACTGGAAATATGATCGTTTTCTGAAATATTTCCCATTTAGTTTAGAAACAAAAGCAGCTCGCAGGGCTATACCTACCAAGAATACTTCCACCATAAATACTGCGATGACGTCATGATAGTAGTTTGAAAGACCAAGAAATAGTACTATCATTCTACAGACGCGCTTACCTTGCCTTCTCAGGCACGTACGATGGTATCCGCTATTTTAATTACTGATGCTTAAAACTTATAGCTAACGCACGGTTTGCAAACTTGTCAGTTTTGCAATGACACCCAATTTATAACTTCGAGTTGAGGAGTGAGTGCGACGCCACATGGGTGTCTCCGTTGCGTCGCGTTGGGGTTGCGACGTCGTTTTAAATCATAGAAGTACTATCCCCTATAATAATTTTATGATTTAAATACAAACCTAAACGGCATGCCACACGATGCGTGAACGGTATGGTGGTTTTCTTTGGGTTGTCAATACGCGCGTGCAATGGATATGCGTAATATGAACGCAACGCATGAACGCAACGCAACGGAACAAAGCAACGCCAAAGTGGCTTTGCTCTGAATCGCCCGAACACTCCAGATTGTATTTAAAGTATAATATTTTATGGTAGCTTATCCTAGCGCTGCAAGGCTTTTTAAGGAGATATCAAAAAGGTTAGTCATCATCACAGGAGACCGAAGAGCTGGCAGCTACCGGACTATAGTTATAGTCTTGCTATTCAAAGGGGGAACGCTGCCAGTATCTTCGGAACCTTACCTAAAGGCACTCCTTTTAATGATATATTTTAGATTTAAATTTATATTTTTAAGACCTTAATTATATATTTTTTTTTGCTAGTTATTAGATACTATTGCATAATGCAATTGTTTAAGTATAATATTTTACATTTTCATTTTCGTCATGATCGCTTGCAACTATGTGTAACCCTGCTGATCTGGTACTCGTATTACTGTGCAGAAAGAAACAGATTCGATAACAGTCTCATCCGGGTGATTTTTTTCGTAATCAACGTGCGGATGTAGAGCTGTTAGTTATCCAAACTGGTTACAGCAGGGTAAGAACAGTCAGTAGTATAAAAATACATGCATTTTTTTTATGTGGTTTGAATTAGGTAAGCCCATTGGCTTACCTAAAAATAATGTTTCAAAATCTGCCTTTTTATTGCCTTTAACATATTCTGGCCCTTTGTCCTAAAGTGTTATCTTTAAAAAACATAAATGATTAATTTTAGAGTAAGTCGAGTTTCTCTGTACACTTTTTTCCATGTGTTAAGATTTTCCTTTAAATGCTGATTTGTGAGGTTGCCAAGAACTGTAGCACTTACTTGCAGCTAACGATAGCAGAGTTTTATTTATACGCTCTTTTCCACAGCTGTTCTCATTACCATGTACGGACAATGGCACGTCAAGGTTAACACTGCTGTATTTTATGCATTTGTAATAACGGTTAGTATTCAACGGTATGTATAGCCTGACGATTATAAGATGGTACAATCTTTCTGTACGATCACAGCCGTCAAATAAATTGCTGATATCATCTGATCCTCTCCATAATTTTTTCCATCGTCACGTTTTTCGCGATGAATTATGAACACAATTGAATGATAGATTAGGAGTCCTTTTAGATCAGTCACAGGGAGTGATAATATTTTGAGAGTGACAGTTTCAATTGAATTCGGAGCGTTGCGTTTTAGGTCAAGTGCGTCTTATTGAACATTTTATTGCTTTCTTTAGTAAATCGGCTCCAAAATTCTTTAAAATCCTTATAGTAGTTAGAATCACCATGTAGCTATTTTTTAGGCAATTGGGATCAGTTTAGATTTCGGTCTATTCATCCATACTTATTTTATAAATGTCACTTAAATTGCTTATTTGATCTAAATTAAATTTGGAATAGTCAAGTTCCAGGAAAGGGCGACTTTTATACCAGCAAATAATGTTTTGGGGGTCAAAGTGATGGTAGAAGATTGTATTCAAAATATTATGTAGCGTGGCAGAGTTCTAAACAAAAACTAGACCTATGACTTAATAATATTTATATATCTATAACTTATTAATAAAAATAAGGTTCAACCCAGCGAGCCAAAGATGTTATTAAACATTCAACAACATGAATTGATTTGTTATTCCGAAATGCACCTGGCGATCTTTTATTTGAACTGTTATTTTAGTTAACAATGAAAGTCGAAAAGCAGATGCCATTAAACACTGAATAGGAAGACTTGATAAAACTTCTTCAGACAAAAGTGGCAGAGAGGTCAGCCTAAGTTACGTCTTCAACAGAACTCACGCCCAACTTCGTGGAAAATGGAGCGTATCTTTTATCGGAAGGTTCCAGAATTTAATAAGTTTTTGAAACATAAATGAAGTCCTGTAACGATCTGTGGAGCATCATTTAATTGCTCGTAGATAACAAAACTGATAAATGGTGAGGCAGATTTTTTTAAGAAATAAATAAATAACTAATTTAAAACTTGTACCAACTGGACCCCTATAACGTATTAAATCTTAATTTACAATTTTTTTCAATATCTATTTAATAAAATTATGACAGAAAATTTCTAGATTGGAGACCCTTCGACCACAGGTGCAGCGTAAGCCGTCCACTAGAAGATGAGCAGATAACCTTGTTAAGATCGTAGGATCACACTGGATGCAGGCCGCTCACAACCGGTCGCTGTGGAAAACCGTGGGGAAGGCGTATTCAGCAGTAAACGTTCTTTGGCCGCTCATATTTAATGATGATAATAAAACAAAATCTGTCTGTAAAACAAAATCAATAATGAAAACTGGTAACGCAAGGTATTCTGAATAATTGAAACACGTTTAACCCAATACCGCAAACATTTTCACAGAATAAAACATACTTTAAAGAAGGACTCTTGGTCGAGGTACACTGCTGTAAAATTCACGAGAACTTTTAACTGTACGTACACACAAGACGCAATCAAGTGTCGTCAAACACGAGTCCTCAAAGTGGCGGGTAGATTACATCGGAAGTCTATAGCCGGCGGGTAGAAGTGACGTCTTGCTCACTTCCGCCCGAGGGGTGCCATCTTATAAACTAGTAACTAGTGGCGCCCTCTATCCGCACAATCACCCGCTGAAACTATTTATTGCATCTGCCCTTGGCTAGGTACGCACGGTTTGAATGCACAAAAACTGCGTATTGTGACACATTTTTTTATATGCTCATTTTTTGAAACTGAGAGAATATTGATTATTTTATTAGAAACTCATATTACCAATCAATATGGTTTTGATTTTCATATTATTTATTTATTGTTTTCTAGAAAAATATATACAAGTATTATAATCGAATTTAAATTCAAAACAAGTATATAATAGTTTAGAATGTTTTAAACACATGTGCCATCATTAAATCTTTATGAATACAAGTAAGTAATATTTTTATATAAAATCATATTCGTTGAAATCTAAATAAATATTTCAGCAAATCTACTATGTATGCTTGACGAGAAAACTTCGATTTCCTGCAACTTTTCCAATACTCAAAATACTGAATCCCTGTCATTACATTTTAGCAGTTAATACATCACGGGAATTTGCTGCTTAAACAAAAAAATAAAGCTTTGTAAAAGAAACTGGCATTTGCGCGAATTGAGCGCCGTACCGTTAGCAGAAAAATACTGATAGATATATGTATAAAAACTACACAATGCCTGAAAATACAGGCTGTATTCACAAAAAGTTAAATTCAATCACCGCTGAACGCGATTACTTTAAGCTTTACAAACGTGGATTTTACTCGTACTTTAAAACCAAAATTCTGTGCAGAAGCGAGCAATTTAATTCATTGCCTTCGCGGGTAATGTAATGTAGCCTGAATTAAACTTAATTTATGTTTACAAATATATACGCTTACTGAGCAATCTCTTTTGAAGCTGGTGTGATGACAGAATATAATATTTAGAAATATCAGGATATGTGTGTCAGGACAAGAAACATCAAATGAAATGGCAACTCTGCAGCTGTACTGGGTGCTAATTAACTTATTCCCTACCAATAGATGGAGATATTGCCAAGATTTAAACTATCCGTTGTCCGTATCTATAGTGAAAAAATCGATTCTAAAACCCTTTTCAGTCTGCGACTTTTAGCAGCGATTGCGATGCTAACGCGCGTTAGCATCGATACAGTCGCAAAATGTCAACCTTTACACACTCCGCTACTTTTAGCATCGATACAGTCGCAATGCTAACGCGCGTTAGTATCGATACAGTCGCGATGCAAACGCCCGTTAGCATCGATGCAGTCGCAAAATGTCAACCTTTACACACTGCGCTACTTTAAGCATCGATATAGTCGCAATGCTAACGCGCGTTAGTACCGATACAGTCACTATGCAGAAGATGGAAATTGACAAATAATGTACTACATTATTAGTTAGTAGCGCGTTAGTATCTACTACCGCACGTTAGCATCGATGCAGTCGCGCTAAGGTACCGATGCGATGCCGAAGCGCGCGATGCTAAATTAAATCTATTCATTGCGTGAGTCGCGATGCTGAAGCGCGTTTTCAAAACGCGCGACTGCATCGATGCTAAAAGTCGCAGTGTATTAGGGGTTGATCCATCGAAATTGTTTAGCCGTCTTGTGTTAGTGTGAAAACGAAACTACCTGTGTACATTTCGTACACTATGTATGTGTGACTGTTCTCACATACATATTCTCCAATTTCTAATGTTAGTGGGGATGGGACTTTCGATAAGTAACAAGTTCATAAAATTTGCTTCCACTAACACACCACCCATTGGAAAATTAGGTGAGTTTTTCCCAGAAACTAAGTTTTTACCTTTTTATTTTCTGTTCCAAGAATTTGCGTACACTCAGGCACTCGTGGACATAAGCTTTTTAGAGAGCTAAATTATTCAGTGGTTGGAAATAAGAAAAAGGATTTATCATAATGTTATGTTAGTCTTTTACGATTATAGCCAAGGGTGCAAATAAGATGCAAGAGTCTGCGAGCTTGACCCCTAATATTCTTTTGAAGACCTTTCGTTTTGACTACTTCAAACGGGTCTTTGATAGTTTCTATTTCCCCTGCTAACCCATCAAAATCTGTAGCCCTTTATTTACATAAAACCGAAGCTTCAAACGACGATAAATGAAGTAATATAATTGGCAAAGGCGCTCGTAATATAATTTGTCAGCGTTGCTTGTTTCAAAGTGTCATCAATTCCACAGATTTTATGATCCGTGACGTAAACGACGGAATAATGATTTTCCAGCCATCAAGATTTCTTGGCGAAATTTATTGCTGTTTTACAGAATCGATGGTCTGTCTGAAGCACAAGAAATGTGTTTTTTTTTTTTATATTTCGCCGCGATAAATTACATTTTTTGCTGCATCAAATAGCCCTTTAACCCATGTAGCATTTTTTTAATACACAGTAAAAACACATTTGTATTTTTTAAGCTTTATTGAAATTGACTTCTCACTCAATAAACACACGAAAACACGATTTTTTTCGAAGCGTTTTTTAAGGAAAGAGAAACAAGAAACATGCGCAATATAGACAGCTAGACATCTTTTCTAATCCCTTCTGTGTGGGTTTCAACTGATTTTCATTTCAGATTCTATCTTTATTCAATGAATATCACACGCCATCTTGAAGCAAGGGATTTAAAAATCACGCATATTCGTTGCACGCGCGTTCCAACGACGCAACGCAACGCACCGTATGGCATGCTCGACACGACGGCAAGGCCCCTATTTTTGAATCACTTGCTTGTATATGACGTGTGATTTTTGAATAAAAATTCAACGAAAATCACGCGAAATATTGACGGCAGTACTCACAAAATTGAACTATCTTGTTTCAAGACCCTGTGTTGATTTCAACTGTTCTTTTTTTCATAACGGTACTTTAATCAATGAATATCACACGCAACCTTGACGCGAGTGATTCAAAAATACACCTCCTGCACCATGAGCTAACTTGCTAGCGACGACGTAACTTTTTGTATGGAAAATTTTAGTAGGTACTGTCAGTGTCCGCTCCATCTCCATCTCGCTCGTCAATTTTCCATAGACTTTTTTTACGTCCTCGCTAGCGAGTAAAACCGTGGTATACTCACGGTAACGGTATTGCACCGCCCTGACACGTCACAGCGAAGACGCAACGAACGTAAACGCATCACAACCCCAATTTGGTTTCGATCAGGGCCTCTATTTGTGAATCACTCGCTTGAATATGGCGTGTGATAATTGTTCGAAAACTAATTAAAAATCTAAGATAATCACGTGAATTATTGACGTAAGTACTTAGAAAATAAGATAAATTTTACGAATACCTCCCATGTGGATATCACCTGCTTTTCATTAGAAAATTCGACTTTAAGTAATAATTGTCACTCGCCATCTTGACGCGAGTGATTCAAAAATAGGGGCCCTGAGCTTTACATATGCAACCAATCGGGGCATAGGAACACTTGGAATTATTGTAATTGGTTTGCTTTGAAGTGCTCTTGGTATATTGGTATGCCTCAGGCTACATTTTGTAATAACGAAGGCTGCCTATAAAATCGCCTTCAAAGTCCTTATAATTCTGAGTCTTAAAACCTACAAATTAATCAACTTAATCCTTATTAGATGATAAAAAATCAAACATTAACCAAAACCCATCTATCTTTAGCCTTTTGATACAATATGGACGCTGGAAATAATATTCATTGGAATGATGGAGATGTTTTTAAACTGGCCGCGTAATTTGCATACTATAATTACCTGTAGGGTAAAGTGAATAAATGTGGGCCATGCAATTTTAGTTACGTGAAATATATGAAGTATATTTTCACCAAGACTTTAAATAGGGATTAAATTTGAAATTGAAAACCTGAAATCTAGTAGCTTTTTTATGCGAAAGCTATTGCATATTTTGGGCGAATTGATATGACCTAACTTTAAGCTAAGGCTGACTGTAGCTTAATTAATTAGGTAAGTTTTTGTTATTAAGCAATCAAGAATAAATCAAAAATAAAAGTTCAACAAAAAGTGGTGGGCCGGTTGAGATACCCTTTACCCTAAAATCACTGCGGTCTGTAGGGCGATTTCAATTTAGTACCATATTAAAACGATTAGCGGTTATTTAGCGAGAAAGCTGCGGTGATTGAAAATTAAGCCCAAACATTGTAGCGAGATTAGTTTATTTATTAAAGATATATTGGATTGAAACTATGTTACGTAGAAAATTCAGTTTAGTTGTCATGCAGCATTTTCAAAAAAACATTTTTAATGTAGTTACTACAGAGCAGACTGCGAGCTAGTGCCAACATCATCCTGAAAACGTCGTCTGAAAAATTTGACAGTCCATTCTTCAGGCTCTGCAGTCGTATAGTGATGGCGTTATCATGTTATTGTCTTGCCTGTTAAAAATTCAATTTATACTAATATTAGTATAAGTGCTTACCTACTAACATACCATGGATCTATGATCTGAAATAAAGAGTAATTTAATTTAATTTAATTGTCAATTTACGGATGTTTTTCGCGGAGCTAAACTGTTATTAAATATCCTGACGATTTGTTCCAGAGGACGTAAATTGTGTTTAAATTAATGTTAGAAATAAGTCATTAAACGTAGGTATGTCTAACATTATGTTGTAAGGTACTCAGGGGAAAATAATGGTGCGTATTCTAAGAAAACGTCACTCAAATTATGTTGAGTTCGTAAATTCTTTCCAACAAAGGCCTTAGAATTATTTCATGTGGCATTAATATAATTATAATGAAAGGAATGGTATTTCGATGTTTGTTATAAATAAGAATGATGTTAGCATTATAATACATGCTCGTTTGTTTCTTTTTTAATATTGTTGGCATTGTCAATAATACTCGTATTATTCGTTACACTTGTACGAAAATGTGAATTTAGCATCTAATTCTTTTGTATCTAAAATGTATTAAGAAACTTGAAACCTAGCTTTGATTCTCGGAATACCAGGCCACTCAGCAAGAATTGCAAAAACAAGTTATTATATATGGGTTAGGGACTGGCTGGTTAGAACCTTTTTCGAAAATATGATTATTTATAAGTAAAAATAGGTGTGTACTGTTTTGAAAATGTCCATTCGTTGCGAGCCAATTCAAAGTATCGTGTATGACTGCAAAATGAATCTGCGCCGAGAACATTTTAGAGCTATAATTTCTTACGATTTCAAGTGTCACCTGAAACCGAAAGAATCGTTAGATAGACTTCAAATGGCATTTATGAATGAAGGCCTCTCCAAAGCCACCGTGTATCGTTGGTATCATGAATTCTAGTGCGGTCGATCAACCTTGGGGGATGAAGAACGAAGCGGTTGCACTTTGACGGCTATTACGGAAGAAACCGTGCCAGCAGTGAAAAATTTCATCCAAGATTTACATCATATCAGGAGAGTCAGCAATATATTGAAAAATGGATCGGGAAGCGTTCACCAGATTGTATTCAGGCATTTTCGCGTGGGGAGGATAAAATTACGTTAGGTGCTGCACTACCTCACCTCACTAGCAGGTCCGGCTGGAATGATACCGAAAAAACGCTGAACAAGTTTGAAACAGGCACATCTCGGCGTACTTATAAAAAATAAATAAATTATAATAAATAAATTCGCCGCTGGACGATTTTGGTACTATGCTCGAAGACCTTGACCGAGTCTCCCAACAAGTGGGTCTTAAAATAAACATGGAGAAGACGAAAATTATGTCGTGTTCCCTTGTAGTACCCACTCCAGTATCCATAGGGAACTCAACTCTCGAAATTGTCGATGAGTACGTCTGCCTGGGACAAGTGATCCAATTGGGTAGGTCCAACTTCAAAAAGACGTCACTCGACGAATTCAATTCGGCTGGGCAGCGTTCGGGAAATTACGCAAGAGTGTCTTCTCATCTCATCTACCTCAGTGTCTGAAGACGAAAGTCTTCAACCAGTGTGTGTTGCCAGTGATGTCATACGGATCCGGAACATGGTCTCTAACTATGGGCCTCATAGAGAAGCTCAAAATCACACAACGAGCGATGGAGAGGGCTATGCTGGGTGTTTCTCTACGGGATCGAATCAGAAATGAGGAGATATATAGAAGAACTAAGGTAACGGATATAGACTTGAGAATCAGTAAACTCAAGTGGCAATGGGCAGGGCACATAGCGCGGAAAACTGATGGCCGTTGAGGCAGGAAAGTTCTAGATTGGAGACCCTTCGACCAAAGACGCAGCGTAGGACGTTCACCAACAAGATGGACAGACGACCTTATAAAGATCGCAGGATAACACTGGATTGTAACGTTGTATAATTTTGTCTAAGTTCGCGTGAAACGAAAAGCTAAATGGATGTAGGACTCCAGTTCATAGTTGTGAAATTTTGGCAAAGATATGATGGATGCTGACACTGACATTTGTCAAGTGTGACAGCTGCTGTTTTTTCCGGTTCCGCACTGTTGGTCATGCATCGGAGTGGAACGTGTGTTAAAATGTAAAAAGTAAAAATTTTGATTACGGGGCACGCTCTATTTATTTTGTAGTTTGATAGTTATTCCTGGTAAGTGTCTGCAGAAAGGTTTGCGTTGATTTTTGTTTGTTGCGAGACATTTCTTAGAGTCTGAGCACATGGTTCTTTTTATCGTTTCAGACGCCGCCAACATGTCAATTTGGATGAATAAATTTCGAAAATGATTTGATATAAATGACTGGAAAATGGTAAGTACTTTTGGAAACTCCTGTGGAAATCCTTGTAAAGAAAATGTAGCCTACCTACATCTGGGCATATTGTATTGAGAGTTGTAATTTTTATCATTTCAGGTCTCAAATTGAATAATTAGCATAAATGTTTTGTAATCAATTCAAAATTTATATGGCGAGCCAGCTGTTGCAGGTATTGAATTGGTTTATTAAAGATTTTATAAATAGGGTGATGAAAAGTATATTCACCCTCACTTAGAAAAAAAAATTGTGGTTAACTAGAACTTTCTTTTATTTCTAGGTTTCGCTTTTGATATGTGTCTGTAAGTTGTACAGTCACAATTTGGTGATCATGTTGTAACCTCAGGTAAGTATTTATTATGAAAAGTTAGTGTTTTTTAACTTTTACTTTGGTTTGTGCGTTGAAATAACATTTTTTTAAGTTACCTTACTTAGACCTCATTTGGATTATTTTTGAAGACAGATTTTCCTGATGGATTAATTTGCTTCTTGTCTGCTGTTTTGAGGATGGATCGGTATCGGTGAAATTTTGGGGTAACGTTGCAGATTTGTTTGTAGTTTGATGCAACAAAGATTTGAAATAGTAACCTCCGTTTAAATCCAAGGTAGGTTTTCCTTGTATTTACTTTAACTTTAGTGAAAAGTGGGATAATTTAGCTAATAATTTAAGCATAACTTAGGAATCCCTTTGAGGATAAATTTTGGAATCAATTAGGAAATTAAAAACTTAAATTGGTGGTTTATCTTTATTTATTAAAAATTTGTGAACATAAAGATTTGTTATAGTAAAGATATAGATAACTAAATTAGAACCTAACTTAGTCTCTACTGAATTCTGAACTATTAAGTTTTGTATTTGTTTTTTTTTTGAAGGTGTTAAAAGGTAATTGTGAAATAGCAAATTTGAATAAACTTTTGTTGCCAAATGCTATACCCGGATTTCTTTATTTCATTCGAATATTAGTACCTTTTAAACACCCTTTGTCCACACTAGCCGGGAGTGAATGTGACAGGATACAGACCGCTAGTGACCGGTCGCTGTGGAAAGTCGTGAGGGAGGCCTATGTTCAGCAGTGGATAAATAAATAATAAAATATTTATTCATTTTCTCTCCACAATAAATTTAGTTTTACAAACTTTCATCTTAAATTAAAATTAGTAAGAAGTTGAATACAATTTACTGTGGGAGACTTATGTCCAATCTAAGCCCAGGGCCTGTATTTTAGATCATCAGGTCCCCGCCTTGGAAATTTTATATTTAAACCATCAATCCTCTTACATGAATTTAAAAAAACTTTACAAAATAGGGACACCTAGGAACATATTTATGTGTATGGCCTGTTTTACAATATTAGTTCTGGTCAGTGTTATTTGTCCAATACTTAACATAAAATTACGTTCAATATTTGGAAACAATTGCTGGTCAGTGCCCACTTGTCGATGGTGAAACAGGCCCTTTATGCTATTTGAATTGCTAAAAACTATGACTTCGATGATAGTGGTTACAATTTATAGTATTTTATTTACAATTCTTATTATTAGTCAAACAAGCACTCATGTAAGAAGTTTATAAGAAAAAATAGCCAGCAATCCTTCAGACTGTTTGTAATTAAGGTTTTGCAACCTTCAGAATGTCATAACCTTGAGTTTTGCATCGGTTAAGGAAAAAATATGTATTAGTCTGTTAAAGAGGAAAGGAAGGAAGGCCTTCAATGAAACAAAATAATCTATGAGATTTTTTTGTAGAATATGTATGAATGCGACGGTCTACCGGATTTTGTCGCCTTGGGAGGGGGCTGTATCAGAGTCATTTTTATAAGTAAGCAATTTGTGTTGTTTTAGTACAGTTGCCATAATGAATAGTCGGCGAACAGTCAGAAACTTAGCTTGAGTGTATAGTAAAGATGTTGGAAATCTAGAAGGGCGAAAGTATGAAACCTTGAGTATAGCACGCTGTGTTCTTTCAAGGGTCAATAATAATAATTTATAATTTATTTACAATCAGTCCAAGTTTGTTAGTAATAAAGATTTCTTAGTGACTATGTTAGTAAATGTAACTATTACTGGGCACCGGTGCGTGTAGTGACATCCAGTGTCGCATGAAAGGACCATCCATCCGCCCTGCGACTACAGTCAGGAGGCTGTTGCCGCTGGCCCGCATACGCCGCGCTATCGAGGTTGCTCGCCTGCGCATTGTCGCAAAGAAGCCATCAACGTGCGCTTCAGCGAACATCAACGACGTGTTATGATTAAATTAAATTAAGTATGATGTTGGTGCACCACCCCAGGTAGTGATGCAGTATGTAATCAATGAGTAATTGAGACCGTCAGCGCGATCGGACGAGGCGTCTTAAATAATTTAAAAATATATTACAATAAATGTGCAAACAAGTGTGCCCTAGATTACTATAAGTGGAATCTGTGTCACAAACTTTATACGTATAATGATGTGTTTTGCGACTTCGTCTTATAACAACTAATAATGGCAGGCAAACAAGAAAGTGCGTTTAACCGAAGTGGGCTAACGCAGCGCAGCCCTCCAGCCACGCCTGCTCGCCAGCCGCCCACCCAGCAGGAGGATGAAATTCTTCTTGAAATAGTGAGTACCTCAGAGATCCAGAACTGGTTGATTAGCATCGAAAGTTGCCTAAACGAGATATGCAACATTGCAGCGGATGGAAAACTCAACTCAGAGCAGAAACTTAGAATCCACAACACGTGCAGAAAAGTTTCGCATGGCACTTCCCAGTTAGCCATTCAGTATCAGTCCCTCAAACAAAAAGCCATCATTGCCCACTACGACCTTCAAGCACTGAAAGAAAATCACGATCTGTCAAAAAAAAAACGAAGAACTTACAGTGCGCATAGAAAAATCATCTGATCCCGGTAGCAAATCTATGTCATTTGCGGAAATCGTCAAGAAAAGCACAGATAGCTATACTCAGCCTTCCAAATTCAGCTCCGTTGCTATATACCCTAGCGACAAATTAAAGTCGAGTGAAGACACAAAAGCCTTGGTTCAAAAGATAATTAAACCTGATCAAATGCAGCTTCACGTGAGAGGTCTGCGTAAAACAAGGAACGGCGGTGTGATCATCAGCACAGACTCAAAGGACGACATTGAGAAACTAAAACTCTCTACCCAATTAAAGACCTCTGGCCTCACTGTTGACGAGACACTCAAACGCCAGCCTAGAATTATAATACTCGGTGTCCCTTCCTTCATGCAAGAGACGGAATTTTTCAATTGCATGTACCAGCAAAATTTAGCCGACAAGATACCCGGTATGACACTCAAGTCATTTTTGTCTTCAATTAAACTGAGCCACAAATCAGGAAAGAAAGAAGCCGAGACATGCAATTATGTCGTTCAAGTATCCGCCCAAATTCGTAAAGCCCTTATCCCAAACGACCGCATCTTGAAATGAAATGAAATGAAATGAAATAAATGAAATGAAATAACTTTATTCGACACAAAGTACTAACAAAAAAGAAAAATAAACAAAAAACAAACAATCCAAATGAATATTATAATACTTGTGTCGAAAAGGTCCCCGCTCAGTATGATTCGTGACAGCGCGAGGCATGTCACGATACTGGTATTCTGCGGGAACCCTTTCGATCAAGTATAAACACATAAATTGATTCATGAGAAAAAAAAAAACATAAAGAATAAAAAAAGACAAAAAATAGTAACTATATAACAATCATAAATATCAAAAATTAACAATAACATAATAATAATAATAAAAATATATAACTACGAACTATATGGATTATTTGATTCATAAATCGCAATGCAGAGGCACTGCCGCTGCATTACGATTCATGAATCAGACATCAGACGAACCGTGCCACAGCGCTGCCAGCCTATCGACAGAGAAAAAAAAAACTAACAAAATAAAACCTATTGTCTCTGGCTTGCACCTGCCCTGACGAGCGCCGGTCGGCCATATTCCTTTGTGATTTTTTGACAATGAGTGATCGCAACTCGGGATATTACGTTATTCGTTGGTTGGTCATTCGGGATTGAGTGAGAATTGATCTTCATCAACTGGTCCTCGTGTCCCGTAAGAGACTTCACTTTAGTAACACGTTGTTTCAAATGCCAGCAGTATGGTCATGCAGTTAAGACATGCCGACAGGAAACTAGCACCTGTGGTCATTGTGGGGAGCTCGGGCACGAAATGAAGGGCTGTGCAATGAAGGCCGAATCACCAAAATATGCGACCTGTATGCGTTTCAAGAAACCTAACGCCCATAGGACCGGGGACGCTGAATGCCCTGCAAGGAAAGCCGCCGAATCAAGGTATATTAACTCTGTAGATTATGCTGGCGCCTAAGAGCGCCACAAAATTTGTTTGTAACTTAGAAGTTAATTAGACGACCCTTATATATCCATATGGATACAAATGTTTTAAATGAGCTAGATAATCTTTTTGTTTCGAAGTCTAAATTGTGCGATGTTGAAAACTGCAAACAATATCTCTCTACATATCAAAACTCACTAACCGTTTTAACCCAAAACATTCGTAGTATATATAAGAACATTGATGGTTTTAATATTTTTTTGCACCGACTTAACTTTGACTGTGATATCATGGTCCTAACGGAATGTAGGTTACCTAACAGAACTAACATCATTCCAGGAATTGCAGGGTTTAAAATGTACCATACTTCAATTCACCACCATCAAAATGACGGCGTGGTAGTCTTTGTAAAGGACACTGTAAGCGCTACAGTAGAAGAGCCAAATTTAGAGGACTGTAATAGTCTAATTATTAAAATTGGCACAAACACGGCCATAATAGCCATTTATAGATCTCCCTCCACTAAAAACTGTGACCAATTTTATGAGTCATTAAATAATACCCTAAAATCATTAAGTTCTTTTAAAAACATAATTTTAACAGGGGATATCAACATCAATATAAGGCCCGAAGGGCAGCATTATGATAGTGAAGGAATTCAAGACTACCTAAGCCTATGCTCATCCCATGGACTCTACCCAGGGCATACATTGACGACGTTTCAAACTGGGTCATGCCTCGATCATATGATAGTTAAATCTAGGCTTCCGTATTTAACACTTGTGACTAACTCAACAATAACTGACCACCACGCTGTCCTACTAACCCTAGATTTAACGCTGCATAAGCAAAAACGCATCGTGAATAAATCCAAACTAAACATGCACAAACTCGAACGTGATTTATGCAACATTGACTTTAACCCAGTTTACAAAACTTCTGACGCAAATCAGTCACTAACGTATGTCATTACAAAAGTGCAAGAAGCAATCTTACGTAATACAACAGAAGTAACTCTTAATAATAAAAATCATAATATACGACCCTGGATTACACCTGGCCTTATCCGTTGTATACGACACAGGGATAAACTTCACCTGAAAGTCAGAAAATATCCAGATAATATTAATCTTCAAACCACTTATAAGCGATACAGAAACTTTTGTAACGGATTGTTAAAGAAATTGAAATCCACTTACGAAAAAAAATGAACTAAATAAAGTTCGTAACAACAGCAAACTACTTTGGAAACACATCAAAACTGTAACTCTAATGACAAAACAGCGTGAATCAAGTTCGAATTTGTTACTTACGCACTCTTCTCCGCAAGTATCAGCCGATAATGTAAATAGTTTTTTTGCTAACGTAGGTAAGACCCTTGCTGAACAAATTCATAAGCAAACTCCCCAACAATCAATATCCCTCTCTAACTACCCACACAGTTTTGTCCTATTAGATACAGATGAAGAGGAAGTATGCCAAACTATTTCGAAATTAAGAGATGATTGTGCCGCTGGGTGGGATAACATTAGCAATAAGATACTCAAACGATTTAAACAAATTTTAGTTCCACCATTAACACGTATTTTCAGTATCTGCCTCTCTAAAGGAGTGTTTCCTAAATGTCTTAAGAAAGCGGTGGTCATACCAATTCATAAAAACGGAAGAAAAGACTTAGTCACCAACTACAGGCCAATATCTTTGCTTTCCTCAATATCCGAAATCTTGGAAAAAATCATAAATAATAGACTAATAAACTATATTGAAAAACATAAGCTTTTCTCTACAGCGCAATTCGGTTTCAGACAAAAACTGTCGACGGCGGACGCAGTACACAGCCTAACGGAATTCACCACAAAAGAACTCGGTAGAGGAAACAAAACCATGGGAATATTTGTTGATTTAGCAAAGGCTTTCGATACAATATCCATTCCAATACTTTTAAAAAAACTTGAAGCACTGGGTGTAAGAGGAACTCAGTTAAATCTTTTTTCTGACTACCTAAGCGACCGATCGCAATGTGTTAGAATAGATAAAATAGTTAGTGAGGAGCATAGAAGTTCTGGCTTTGGTGTTCCTCAAGGAAGCATCCTGGGCCCTACTCTGTTTCTCGTGTATATAAATGACCCGTGTAAATTAAATCTAGATCATGGGAAAATAATATCTTACGCTGACGATACTGCACTCATTTTCACGGGGAAATGATAATGCACAAAAAGGATTTGATATTGTTAATAACTGGCTTCGCTGTAACTTACTAACATTGAACGTCGACAAGACCAAATACATTCGCTTTAGCATGCGCCGAACACACAACAAAAACGCACACACGTTGCATGCACACCAATGTCATGACCCTAAAGTCGACACTATATGTTGTTGTCCCTCTATTGTTAGCACTTGCACCGTAAAATATTTAGGAGTAACCCTGGATAAAACCCTTTCATTTAGACCGCACATACATAATTTAGCTCTTAGGGTCCGTAAATTAATATATATTTTTAAAAAAATACGATCTATCGCTGATATAAAACTTATTACTCAAGTATACCAAGCCTTAGGTCAATCCATAATACAGTACTGTATCACATCCTGGGGTGGAGCTCCCAAAACTGTTTTGATGCCTCTGGAGCGTGCCCAAAGAGCTATTTTAAAAGTCGCCAACTCCTTACCTTTTTTTATATCGAACAGATTTGCTTTACAATTTCTGCAAAGTGCTTACTGTGCGCCAGCTTTTCATCCAGCACACCATATTAAAACAACACGCACTACTCCCTTACAATGCCGAAGTAACTAACAAAAGAAGGATGGATAAAGTCTGCAATCCACAATGGACTTCGAAATTTACTTTTACTAATAGGTTCTTTAGTTTTATTGCACCATTATTGTATAATAGATTAAACGGTTTACTAAACTTATACGAACTTAATTACCATAACTGTAAGTTAAAATTAGATCTGTATCTTAAGAAACTGTCATATGATGAGACTGAAGACCTGTTTGTTATCATCCAGTAGGTAGAAGGGTATAGTTATAATTAATTAATAGGTTTATTTGTGTCATCTTAGTAAGTTTTGTAATTAGTTTACTAACATAGTTCTTTTTTATAGTCTGAAACACAGGTCCAACCTAGTTCAGACAAATACTATAATAAGACTCTAATTTTAAGTTTTTTTTTGTAACCATAAGTACCTTTTGTTTATTAATAAATATTTTTTTTATTAATTTATTTATTTATTAATAAATAAAAATTAAATCTATATTTGGGGGCTCTCAAACAAAAAACAAAAATGACTGTACTAGAGAAAAACAGACCGATCTACATACGTCTTCGCCTGTGACATGTCAGAGAGTCCTGAATATATACCATTTTACGGAACTTGCTGTTGAGGGTGTTTAAGTGTTTATCAAAGCTAAAATCGTTACACGTGATGTATCCTGGATTTATCAATACGATCCAGAAACCAAGCGCATGTAGACAGTTTGGGTGTTTCAAAATGAATCAACGCCTACAAAATGAAGCGATCTCGGAGTGGGGGGAAGATTTTGATCGCCAGCTTTTTTAATTTGACTAGCCACTTGGTGTCCATTCCCTTATCAAAGAAGGATTAACACCGAACGGTAAACTATCAAATGTTTACCAGAAGTTTCTTCTGGTGTGAGCAACAAGACGAGGGAATAACTAGATAGCACGCCTGTCAAACTAAGGAGTAAAGAGGGTGACCCATTTCACCCTTCTTACAGCTCTGATCTAGCACCGTGTGACTTCTTTTTATTTCCAATAAATCAGCTCAAAGGGATACAATTTTTGTCGCCGGAAGATGCGCTGGCTGTAAACGAGGTGTCTGCGGTGGACTGGTAAAAGTGTTTTGATAACTGATTCAGACGCATTAGAAGTACTTGAAAAGATTTAATAAAAATAAAATGTCCCTGTAGAAACATTTTTTGGTGTCGCACAACTTTCTGAGAGTCCCACTCACTATCTGTTATCAATTCGTTAAAGCTTATAGAGGGAGTTTAAGGAGCACGATTTTTAACATTGTATTTTTGTTTGGACTATTTATAAGGTCGACATATTAAAAGTCCTAGCCCTTAGCTCTCACAATTAGGAGGTTTGTTTTTTAGTTTTTTTGCCTATATATCTGAAACTATGAGTTCTAGCAACATGTCACCTTGTTTTAAATGAAAGATGATAAAATTTGCTACAAGGGTAGGGTCAAGTTTCTAACTGACTTCAAAATTTAGGTAATAAAGGTAATTTATTGTACCTAACCTCGTAACTAGTCAAAACAAAGTAACGTTTATTAGTCAAAATTTGTGTTTCAAGCGATTCTCTCGATTCTGCCTTTCTTGGCCCATTATTGTTGTGTTTCTCTATTCCCTTTCTATTACTATAATACAAATCAAAGGCGCGCTTTAAGGGTATTTAATCTATTTAAGTTATTTTTTCCCTTCAAAATCAGGCAGTAATATTTTTCGGCGCTATAAATAAAATTCCTATAAGAATTTCACTTTATCGGGAATCATGAATCTTATCCTTCCTGGCTGGGGAACGTAACATGGTGGCAGGATAAAATAAAATTTTAATTCACCCGGCCTCAGACTGGCATAGATTCTCAATAGTCATAACGGCCACGTAGATCATTTATAAAAATAATTCCAAAAAGGGGTTTCCACCTCTCTGTATATAGATGGCGTTGTCTAATACACGTTATCAATAACTATAAGGTCCATAATTGGCTTGGACGAATAAACCACTGGACGCACAATGACGGGCAATTTCGCTTGTGCCCCCTTAGCCACGAAGCGGGCTTTTTGGCCTCACTTACAGGTGACGTCTTGTCAGTACGATGATAGCGCTCAGTGAGAAACATTGTCGGGAAAAATGGGTAAATGTGCCATATTTTTATGTAAAAATTATAGTGGCAAGACAAAAAATATTTCTTTAATCCGTAAGTAACTTTTTATCCCAATAAAGCAGTTATTTTTTGTAGAAAATAGTGAAATATGTTTTCCAAGAGACCAGTTACATTGCCATTTAAAAATGTGGTGGTCAGTTACTACAAAATGCACAAGATAACGTATACTTTATACGGTAGGATTGTCGTACGTTTATCATTCGTTCCCTTGTCAGTTGAGTTATACTTGTGCTTGACATTTGTCGATAAATGACATCGATAAACATACTTTTATATTTTTTTTATATAAATACTTTTAAAATAAATAATAAATCTGTAAAATGTTTCACTTGAGAGTAGATTAAGGTAATATTCACAATACAAAAGTTTGCTTTAAATTTCATATAATATGATAATACATCCTTATAATATGATTTCAGCTTTCCTGTAGATCAATTAAGGAAAATAAAGTGGGTAGAAGCCGTCCGAAGAGACGCAAAATGGATCCCCACAAAACATCACCGAATACGCGGTATCCATTTAACACCAATCGTGATTTGATGCCAACGCAAAAAAAACTGGTTAATTATCCCATAGGAGGTTTTTAATGATGCTAGGCTATCTGTACTTACGCGCTGTTTCAAATTGTCTTAGGAAGTTCTAGTTATTGTTACTTGCCAGACCGTTCATATAAAACGATGTTCTATGTTTGAATTGTTCATTTGATGGTTTATGCATTATGATTCGTTCATCCATTCGTTCAACACATATCGATAAAAAAATATCAACACTTTTATGCTGTAGTGGAGTAAGTAGCATAATTATTATATAAGGAAATAACTATTGTAAATCAGTTCAGTAATAAACAGACCGTCTCACGTAATAGTGGTATCATTTATCAAATAACCCCGCACCTCGCTACATGGCGACCCTGCCATGCGCGGGCGTATCGGGTTCGCCGCGGTGTGGCGTACGTGACTAATATTGCAGCGAGTGCACATTTCTTGAACTAGACTTTAACCATGGCGTCATTTGAAATGCGTATTCTTTCCTTCCGAGGTGCGAACAAGTACGGACTGAAATTTGTATCATCTTTTGTATTGGCGAATATAACAAGTGATTATAAAAAGTGTAAAAATGGGGAAATCTCAGTCGAAAACGGAACCCAAGGACATTGTGATCGCGCAGAGTGTCGTGGGCACCAATAGTGCGGAGGCCGCCCATCACGCCTGGATCAACAATATACTGCTTTCAACGGTTCTGGCGCTACTGGTTGCAGCGTTCAGCTACTTAGCGTATCGTCAATACAGGTGGTGCCACAGGAACTGGATCCAAAGGGAGATGCGTGCAGACGTGTTCCGGAGGGTGCGTCTAAGATTGTCGGGACGTTCAGCCAAGGATCAGGACGGCAGAGACGAATCGGTCGTGTGAGTGTTGAGATCCAGCGTCAGTTCCGGGTTTCGTGATGAGACGGTCTACTTAAAGTTATGGTGCAACATAAAGGTACAACTTGTCGCTACCAACCTTATTTTAATGAGCATTGAATGTGCTTTTCTACATATATATATTTTTTTTCTTCCAAAATATGAGTGCTAATGGACAGTTTAGAAATAATATTTAAGCAATTGCAAGACATACAGATTTCCTTAAGAAAATTAGGACAGAAAAGGGACAAATATAAAGAATATGTTCAAAGTAAAATAAATGTAGCAAAAAAACACTATATTAACTATAAAATTGTATTAGATAATGTTACTTCTGAGGAGTCTTGTGACTTTAATGTTTTACTAATTTTAGTCGATAAAATAGAAGAAATTTATAAGAAAATTTTGAGTTATAATAGTACGATTTCATTGTTAACCATGGACAAGTTCAATTTAAAAACGGCGGCTAGCTTAATACCAATTATGGATGATAGAGAATCAACTACAGAACAAATTATTGAAAGTATAGAAATGTATAACAGTTGCCTCAAGGAACCGGCTTGTAAGCAACTATTAATTTCATTTGTTTTAAAAACAAGATTATCAAAGTCCGCTAAGTTAAAAATTAAAACTAAATATGACACTTGTGAGGCTTTAGTCAAGGACATGCGAACTTTCTTACTTACTAAAAAGTCATCTTGCTCATTATTGACGCAATTAAATAACATATCTCAAAAAGAAATGACTATTTCGCAGTATGCGTCGAAAATTGAAGAATTGTTTGTGGATCTCACAATTTCACAAGCTGATTCTACTAACGCAGCCTATGAAATTCTGAGGCCCATTAACGAAAAGTTGGCCATAAAAAAGTTCGCAGACGGTTTACGAAATAGACGTTTAAGCACGATCATTTCAGCTAAAGACTACTCCGACTTGAAGGACGCGGTGAGAGCTGCACAGGACGAGGAACTTGCACAACCATCTAGTGCAAATACAGTGCTGAACATGCGGGGTAAGTACTCTAAACCATTTTACAGAAGCCGTGGTAGATATACACGTTTTCCTAGACGTGGATATTCCAACTATAATAGAGGTTATTACAGTAACAACTCCGATAACTCGAATAGACACTTTAACAATAATGCTAGAAGCGGGCCATCAGGCTCGCGCGACTTTCGTTCGAGTTCGTATAGATGCCGAGTTACTCATGGTAGGGGTAACAGACGAGGCATGTTTACATCTCAACATTCCGAACAATCAAACTCTAACGTTGATACAAATAATGATAATATTGATTTGAATGAGTTTTTTCGTCAATAAATATTCCGTTTTAACTTATAATCATAATGTGAAATATTTATTTTTTAAAGTTGACAATAGGAAATGTTCATTTTTACTCGATACAGGAGCTTCTTTATCGGCTATTTCAAAAACGTTTTTGCCTAATGAAATAAATACCTATCAAGACAATATTATCATAAATGGTATTGGTGGCGAGATCTGCTCTCAAGGATATACCTATTTAACGCTTTATGCGCCCGATGGGTCTTTTTACGAACACAAGTTTTATTTGTTTGACAAACTTCCTTGTAAATCAAATGGAATACTTGGACTAGACTTTTTAAATAAATTTAAATCGAATATTGATCTAGAAAATTCTATCTTAATGTTAAACAGTGACAATAATTCAACATGTAACATTAAAATGTTTAATTCCTCTAAAATAAATTATGACATTTTAAATATCCCTCCACGTTGTGAATCGGTGCATTACATACCATTGCAGAATAATATAACTGAAGATTGTGTTGTTTTTCCAAATCAATTACAGGAGGACTTATTTTTGGCAGGTACTATTGTTTCTCCTATTAACGGTGTCACACCTATACGTATACTTAATACCAGTGAAAAAGAAGTTAATTTACCAATATTCCAACCAGAAATTCATTTATTAAATGAATATCAAATGTTTTCATTTAATAAATGCGATTCAAGTCCACAAAGAGCTAAAACTTTATTAACCTTGTTGAAATTGGATCATTTACATTGTTACGAACGACAAACCATCGAAAGTATTTGTTCGAAATACGCTGACATATTTTCTTTACCCGGCGATAAGCTCAGTTCCACGAATCTCTATTAACAAAGTATTAATTTGAAACCTAATAGCGGCACTGTTTATGTGAAACCATACAGGCTACCTAATAGTTTAAAGTCCGAAGTAAATGCACAAATTAAACAACTATTACCGATGATATAATTGAGGAAACACAAAGCGAATGGTCAAGTCCAATTTTGTTAGTTTCAAAAAAATCGGATCAACCGGACACAAAAAAATGGAGATTAGTTATTGACTACCGAAAATTAAATGATTGTATACAGGATGATCGCTTTCCACTTCCTAATATAACTGATATCTTAGATTCGCTTTCTGGTTCCATTTACTTCTCACATTTAGATCTTAGTCAGTCATTTTACCAATTGACCCTGACCCCCGATAGCCGTAAAGTCACTGCCTTCACAACTAGTACTGGACAATATCAAATGAAGCGCTTACCGATGGGTTTGAAAATAAGTCCAAGTGCATTTTCCCGTGTCATGACTGTTGCCATGTCAGGGTTAACACCAGATAAATGCTTTATTTATTTAGATGACCTTGTAATTTTTGGACGTAATTTAGAAATTCATAACAGGAATATCATTGATGTATTTGAAAGACTGAGAAAGGTAAATTTAAAACTTAACCCGAATAAATGTCAATTTCTAAAAAAAGAATTATTATACTTGGGTCATACTGTATCTGCGAATGGAATTTCACCCGATCCCGAAAAAATTAAAGTAGTTCAGAAATATCCAACACCGACTAATGCTGACTAGGTCAGGCGTTTTGTCGCATTTTGTAATTATTATAGAAAATTTATAGACAATTTTGCTGAAATAACTTTACCTTTGAATCAATTATGCCGTAAAGGTGTAAGTTTCGAATGGTCTCAAAATTGCGAAGATTCCTTTCAATTTTTAAAACAAGCTCTAATATCAGCACCTATTCTTCAATACCCAGACTTTTCAGACAGCAACAAATTCATTTTGCAAACAGACGCCTCAGGTTTAGCAGTTGGGGCGGTTTTATGCAATAAAGATTTAAGACCCGTTGCATATGCCAGTAGACCACTAAATAAGGCAGAGAGAAATTATCCTACAATCCAAAAAGAATTGGTCGCTGTCGTATGGGGCATTAAATATTTTAAACCTCATCTGTTTGGACGTAAATTCACTATTATGACAGACCACAAACCCTTGATATATCTTTTTGGGATGAAAGACCCGTCTAGTAGATTGTTGAAATTTCGCTTAGAGTTAGAACAGTATGATTTTAATATCGTATATGTTAAAGGAAAAGATAATGTCATAGCTGATGCTTTATCAAGAATAAACATAACATCTGATGAATTAAAAACAATAAATGAGAGTAGCACGGTGGCAGTAATGACTAGAAAACAGAGGAGACAAATGGAAAATAATAATGAGATAGAAAGTAGAGAAAATAATATTCCTAATAAGCCCACAGACAATCGGCCTGATCAACCGAGAGTCGTGGAGTTATTACGAATACCAAATAATTCTTGCGAGATGAAATTAGTTAAAGGAAATATAGTAAATGAGTTAAAAAATATAAATGAAATTGATTTAGAGTTAGAATGCCTTAGTTATGCACAAAAAAGACAAGTAATTTACATAAACCGTGATTTTAGTTTACATTTTACGCGAGACGAATTTGTAACTAAATTGAGCGAGTTTTGTAAAAAGATTAATATAAAAGAAGTGTGTATAATAAAAACAGAAGATAACGCGTTATTTTTGATAAACTTAATAAAAGAAGTTAAGAAAAGTAAAGATTGGGCCGGCCCACGAATATGTATTTTAAGAGGCATTAAAAGAATAAGTAACGAAACCGAGAAATCGTTTATAACTAATGATTTCCATTTACTTCCCACTAGCGGACATGCTGGTATTAAAAGGACTATAAATAATATTAGGAGACTTTACTATTGGCCAGGGATAGAGAGAGATGTGAAAGATTTTATTAGTAAGTGTGAAAAGTGTCAAAAAATGAAATATTCACGGCATGTCGTAGAGCCTTTAGTGATAACAACTACGGCACATTCAGCTTTTGAAAAGGTTTTTCTAGATGTAGTAGGACCGTTAGATCGTGATATAGATGAAAACAAATATATTTTAACTATACAGTGCGAACTATCTAAATTTATAGAAGCATACCCACTCAATAATAAAGAAACTGTCACTATTGCTAGAGCGTTTGTTAAAAATTTTATTTTAAGATTTGGAACACCTAAAACAATAGCAACAGATAGGGGTACTGAATTCATATCTTCAACTATGACCGAGATATGTAAGTTATTACAAATTGAAAAAATTAACTCTACAGCATATCATCACGAATCTATTGGCGGCCTTGAAAATTCTCACAAGCATTTAGCATCATTTTTACGAGTTATGTGCGATAAATATCCTGACACATGGAGTTACTGGATTCCATTTTGGTGTTTCAGCTACAATAATACAGTACATTCTTTAACGAAATATACGCCTTATGAACTTGTCTTTGGTAAACCAAGTGAACTTCCTTGTAGAATAAGTAGTAGTATAGAACCTTTTTATAATCCTGATGATTATAACTTAGAATTAAAATATCGATTACAAGTTGCACAAAATGATGCACGTGAAAACTTGTTAAATTCTAAAGAACATAGAAAACGAGTGTATGACAAAAAAGTAAACCCAGTGAATTACCAAAAAGGTGATTTAATACTAATAAAAAATGAAAATTGTAGCAAATTAGATAAGTTATATGACGGTCCATTTGAAGTGTTAGAGGATAAGGAACCAAATGTAGTAGTGTTAAGAAACTCTAAACCAGACATAGTGCATAAGAATAGGACAAAACGTTTTGTACCATCAAACTAATTTTAAGTATTAAATGTCTATATTTACATTTGTAAGACAGTTTAATAATTAATATTTCTTTCTCTTCATTGTAACTTTTCAATTACTAATACATACTAGACTAATACTAACTAGTTATTGTTGCAAAAAGTGTTGCATTTAATTTTAAAACTATTAAAAATTGTATGAACGTAATAGGTATACCTAAATATGTTCTTTTCACGAATTTACAAAAAAAATTGTAATCCTTGATTCTATTTTTTTTTTATTTTAGCCCCGTAGGTGTAGTGGAGTAAGTAGCATAATTATTATATAAGGAAATAACTATTGTAAATCAGTTCAGTAATAAACAGACCGTCTCACGTAATAGTGGTATCATTTATCAAATAACCCCGCACCTCGCTACAATGCACTAAATGTCAATAATTTACACGACAAGCTCCCCCCGCCCCGCGGAAATTAGTTGTTGTCATATACTCACACTTGATGTTTTCATACACTCGATCTTGCGTTTCATATCCAGTGGTTAATTCATGCAAGATAATTGGTTAAAACATATAGCATGATAATATCTTTCCTTTTGAGTACTTTAAAATAATTTGAAGTACGGATAAAATCTTAAGGAAACAAATAACAGTTAAGTTAAATTTCGGCAACGCTCCCCCGTGTCTGCGTCCGCGTATTTTGAGTTTCCTCCCTTCCCTTCCGTTGCAGCATGATGTTTTATAGTCTTAAGCCCTCTCCGATAAATAAGCTAACAAACACAAAAATAATTTTTCAACTCGCATTAGTAGTTCCTGAGATTATCGCGTTCAAACAAACATACTTTTCAGTTTTAAAATATTAGTATGGAGAATTTAGATTTTGCTTTAAATTTCTGCTAAGTGACGCCGGCGCAGGCACCCAACCACACGAAACGTAACCACTTGAGTTTCTACATATAGACAAGAACTCTGTGCGCTTGAGTATTCGTTCAGGCAAATGCAGAATGCACCGCCTATACTCCCTTAATACGCAAGCGACACAGCTAATGTGGTTCACATAGTACTTATGTATATGCGGTTTAATCGGTTACGGGTCGTGTGTTTGAGTGCCTGCGCCGACGTCGCTTAGGGGAAATTCAAAGCAAAATAAAATTCAACATAATGATAGATTTCGGCAAAGAATCGCCTGATTCTTTTATTTAAATAACTGTTACTTTATAATAATACAGTAAAGAAAATTTATCCAATAGCGTCCCATTGCTAGGCAAGGGCCAAAGTAAGTAACTTTGGGCCCTAGCCATAGAAATAATAGTTATTAATTTAATGTCTTAAATTGTTGGGGCAGTAAAGTTCTAGATTGGAGACCCTGTAGTCAAAAGCGTAGTAGGACGTCCACAGACAAGATGAACAGACGACCGTGTAAAGATCACAGGAACACACTAGATACAGATCGCTTGCAACCGGGCTGTGTGGAAACTTTGGGGGAGGACTTGGCCTAGCAGTGGACCTCTTTTGATAGTGATGATGATGTGTTATTTATTAGTAAGGCAACAGAGATCCATATGAAGGTACTTTGAAGGAGCAACAGCCAGCACCGTTTTTGGTAACACATACATACAAATGATTGAATTTCTTACACATTGTTTTGATTTTACTTTTGTGGATCATTGTGCATTCTACCTACCAATTGAAAGCAATCTCTTCTTCCTGTAAAAGTTAAGTACGAAGAGCTATTATTTAACTGTCCTGTTAGGTTACACGGCCTTTAGAGATTTTAAAACCCTACGTGTACGTATATTTGGGAATCTCTGTCTTACATTCTTGACCACTCATGCGAATGATCTTCGGTAATGTGGCTTACTCGCTTGCTTGACTTATAACATTCTCAATTCTCAATCTCAACATTAAATATATCTATAATATATGTATACTTACTCGCTCGCTTGCTAGATAATCTAACATTCTCAATTCTCAACCTCTTAGATTATTACTGTTGGCAACACAGAGTGAGGAGGCGAGGCCAACCACTACGTCATTAACAATAACGTAGCAATGTCGTTGGGCTGGAAACGTGCGAGGCATCACCAGGGGCGAGCAATCAAAAGTGGTGGACGTGTTTAAATCATATTGTGCATAAGTTTACATTTCAAATCGTAATGGTCTAAATATATCTTACTGTGTTTATCGTTTTAGTATTCTTTTAAGGATCTACTTAGAATTCCCAAAAATACTGTATCTATTCATTTTTACGATTGTTAATAAAAAAGAAGAAGAAGAGAATGAAAGAATTTAGAAGTTCAGTATAAAATAATGACACATGTAGTCTTCCCATGCAAATAGTCCCTATTCGTTCCCAACATTTATACAGTCTCACGACCTGTTTCATAATGACTGAACTATACTATACTAAACTATAGTTTAGTAGTAAACAGCAGTTTTATAAAGCTGAAGAATTTACCAATTTAGGGCATACAATAATAATAAAGATGCAGTCTAAATTATAATATTAATTAATTATGATATTTTTCATAGCAATAAGAAAGTATTTAAAAAGGATATAATGGGATAGCTTGAAGGAAATGTGAAATAGGGAAATGTTTTAATATTCACAAACCCTACCTAGTGGCACTGAGACTCGACTCCGAGACTTTCAGTCGTAGGAATAGGTAGGATATACACACATTGACACATTGACACACACGCACACTCGCGTACACACACACACACACACACACACACACACACACACACACATGCACGCACGCACACAGTGTGAGAAGAACCCACTTATATATGATTGTCGATGTATAAACTTTGTAAATTAAAATGTAGATTCGTTATTGGCTGTAAGTTTAGTTTTTAAGTTTATTTATACATACTGTACTAGAGCTGTGAATCTTGTAATATAAAAATAAAATAAAATAAAATATTTTTAGTCATGAAGAATAATATCGAATAGTCAATTAATGAATTAAAAAATATTCTTCCAGCGTATAAAAACATTTTAGAAGTAGGTAACTATTCTTTTAGTTTTCTCTTGAAAAGAGGATTTTCCAGGGATTTATTGCCGAGTGGTAAATTGTTAAAAAACCGTATTCCTGTTATTACAGTGCTCTTTTTGCCGATATAGCATTTTTTATTTGAAAAAGAAATTATGAGAATATTGTTTTTTTAGATTATGTTTTTTTTATTATTTAAGGTTTTCTATTTGTTTCTTTGTTTGTATATACAAGGCATTGTTGTTTGTTGTTTTTGTAATATTACATTAAGGGAGTATAAAATAATATAATGGTATGGGGGTTCGAGCGAAGGTCAAGATTTAATCTTTCCTCTTACCACTTTGACCTCCGAGGCGTCAATTTAAGGACTTCCAGGGTGGCTATGAGGGATAGTATTGAAAAGATCAAGAGAAAGAGAGGGAAGGAAGTTATATAGACACAGTGGGGAAAGGACTAGTATACATATATCATTATTAGTATTATAATAGGCTTAGGTCTAATTACCATACATTTTGTACTTAATACTTATTACTACTACATGGTATAGTGATTAATCTGCTTTGCTTGAATTCCAGCCCGTTGACTTGATCCGATGATTCCAGCCTGGTTCCCCACAGTTCCGATGTCTTGCACAAGGTCCCGGCCCCCAGCCCGACGGCCCTTGCCCAGACCACAGCTTGCTTCCTTCAGCTCTAGGATTTCAGGAAAAGCAGGATTGGTATTTGATATGAGAGAGGCTATTACGGACACCCAATCGTGTTTTAGTAATAAGTTTAGTTATATTTATTTATAAGGATTTTTGATGAAAATAAATATGATTTTCTGTTAGGGCCATAGCGAGTAAGCATTGTAATTAGCTTAGGGCTCGTTTTATTTCAATTATAAGAAACCTGTAAGTTAGGAATTCCCATTTGCAAATTAGGTAGGCAGGTAGGGTAACAATTAACTAGCTAGGAAATATTAAGAAATATGTAGGTAGTTTGGTACAGGGGCGAGGGAGACCCTAGTAGGCTCTCTAGCTCAGGTGGAGCGAGGCCGGTAAAGCCTTTGAATTTCCTGTCCCCCATATCGCACTTTCTGAGGGTAGGTAGGAGACCCACAGAGTGGATTGTTGCGAATGGGAAATTTATGACGATTAATGTAGGTAGGTTACAAAACGTAAGAAGAAATACGCAGATGTTGTTATGTGTCCGTCCTTGTTTGTAACTAATCTGTATTAGTCGATAAGTCAGACATGTATTATTTGGATAAATAAAGGGCCGTGAGCGGGCCAGATCGTACGCGCTCTCACGGTCACCGATCTCAAAAAGAAGAGTTTTATTTGGAATCTACAGTCTACACATCGAAGGAAAGATCGTCGGAAAATTGACTCAGCCTGCCTGTAGTCAATAGAGGCTAAACCGATGACGTAGATAACTTTTAAAATTGTCAGGGTGCGGTTTTAGAAAATGATATTTTCTTTGTAAGAGAAAAATAAACTCGATTTTCTAAAATATCAGGAAAGCGCCGGGTTTCTATAATGTATGCAAAGACAGTTCAAATATGATCACTTAAAACGATTCGAACTTATATAGGAACTTTACCAGCATCATGCCATAGAACTTCATCCGGTACAACGAATCTGTGTCTGATTGCAATCACTTATGTATTGTTTGTTGTACGTCGTTGTGCGATCAAAGGGGATTGAGGCTCGAGAACTATAGTTAAGCTGATTGTTTCAGTGATTATTGTATTCCATACTTAATACAAATAGCAATATAAAAATACGGAAGTAATCTAGATCGTAGGTCTAAATTCATTATAGCTTAGCCACTCAGAGAATGCTATTTTGACGTTTTCTATTTTGACACATAATGTCAAATTTCCCGACTTTGAAGGTTTTCCCTTAGTGTTTTTGACAAAATTGAAAATGTCATAAAGGCATTCTTTGAGTGGCTAAATTATAGTAATTCGTATATCAGAATTTAGGTGGTACAGGGTTCAAATAAGTTTATGTGATGTGTTTGTGTTTTATGTCATCATACGTATTATAATTGTAATATGTAAAATAAGTTTATTTTAGTAATGGTTTGGAATGTTTTTAACACTCACAGTATCACATGTTATGTTCATAAAGATGAAATAAGAAACCAAAAATATGCGAACGGGCGGGACTCGAACCAGCAACTACTTGGCTAAGCGGGCCAAATGCTCTACCAATTGAGTCTACCGTGCTGTTTCTTATGAATACGTCATTACGCTTAACGTTAATAAGTAAGTCTGTAGGTAGTTTTAATGTAACAAATTATCTGATACTATTTAAAGTATATATTTCTCATTGTTACTATAAATATTAGTTGATTGTTGCTTCTATGTTAATTATTTGCACTGCTCCACGATTTGGCATATCTCTGTATGACCTAAAGGTTTGATTAACAGAAAATGCTTTTAGCATTAAGTCCACCTTCGTACATTGATTTGTGCAATATTCTTTAAAAAAAAAAAAAACCCTCACATATTTAAACCATCAATAAATTTATTTACTAGGTATAAATTTTATAAGCATAATAATATAAGCCCCTTAATAACTTAACGAAAGCGTACTTGTACACACACAAACGCTGAATACATACCACTCCGTTTTCAGTTTTTTGGTTCTGCAGTCGTGAAATAAGTATCCTACAGACAGACATCCATAAATACTATATTACATCGATGGTGTTGCTTCGTTCCGCGAAATCGCCGAAATTTGAAACCTTTTGGCCAAAAAATCTTCTTTCACGGAGTAACCATAAAAAAAACAGAATGTTAAGTGCCTAATTAATTCAATGTGACCATTCAAGGTTCTTCAAATGCAAACGAGTGTAGGGTAAAAGACCCAATTTTCATCTGCATAAAATGTGCAGCTGATAGGCCATTAGTATCGAGGGCCGTTAGCTCGGATGTTTACCTACTAAAACTCAATTGGTGACACTCAAATTTGGCTGCCGCTCCTTGTCAGCCTAGAGTGAGGGTACAGTGCAGAGAAACAGCGGAAAAATGATCCCACTTGTGTTCTTTAAACCTCTTTTCTCTCAACGTCAGATTATGCCAGTGACATTCAAGAACACAAACATCAAAACTGACTTTAATCGTTAACCAAGGTTTTTCAAAAGTTTATAATTTTTGAAAAGTTTTACGGTGTAAGTGATACAGGTCGGTTACAAAGTTGAGACGTATCCGACGTCACTTTTGTCGCCTTTTTCATTATATATACTTTATTTTATTTATACAACATTTACAACATTTGCTATAACAATTTAATAAGAAGATATAGTACTAGAATCCAAATTAACAGTGTGCAGCCGGCACTTAAATTAGGAAAATCCTGTGCTATAAGCGCCAGCTTTCTTCCCAGGGCACAAGTAACGTTTTATACATATTTAATTACTATAGCATGCAAACTTATTCTACACCTGTGTGTGTGTGTGTGTGTGTGTGTGTGTGTGTATGTGTGTGTGTGTGTGTGTGTGTGTGTGTGTGTGTGTGTGTGTGTGTGTGTGTGTGTGTGTGTGTGGGTGTGTGTTGTGTGTGTGCGCGTGTGTGTGTGTGTGTTGTGTTGAGTTTATGAAATCGTTTCTATTAGTTTTTCTGTTTCATCATACGACAAATTGATTAACAATTTTGAGACTAAACCTTTGCAATCGTAGGTATTAACAGTATCAAGAGATATGTAGCGATTTATTTTATTATAAATGTAGCTACCCAAAAATTTGAAAAATCTTTTTCCAAATACAGTTCTGCATTTGTAACGCTGAATTCTATAATATCTTTTGCTACGTTGATTAGCCTGCGCCGGTAAATCTTGGCAGTGTAATTTGGCAATAGAGTGTTGTTTTCTAACAATTTGAAGCAAAAATAATTGTCTTACCGTTAGCACTTGACAATATTCATAAAGATCTTTGGTAGGGAAGAGAAACGACTTACCAGTGGCAACTTTTAACACTACTCTTTGGGCGCGCTCCAATTGTATAAGGTGACTTTTACAAGCACGGTTGGTTTTAAATATTAAGTGGGCGGATATCAGCAGAAAATATGTTTTGAATGTTTATATAATTTTCGAATTTGATAATAAACGGCCTATTTCACAATGTTCTTATACGTTTTGGATTGCTTTATCTCTCCAATACTTCACATGAAATGTTCTTTTCCTAATTTGAATTCAATTCGTTGGTTAGTGCAGTGCTTATTTGTCGATTGTAAGACAGGCACTTAGTATTTTCACAAAACGTGCATATATTTTTGTCACTGACTGTACTCAGTGAAGTTCAAACTCACGCATAGTTCACCTGACGCCGTTCACGGCGCGTGTCAGCGCTAGATAGCCCAAGTTTGCCATTCAATCTCGATTCGCGCCACGCGAATGGAATAGTTGTACAGTCGGCCTTGAAAAGTTTCGGCTGTTTATTTGAAGATTAGGCCTTAAGTCCCAATCAAAAGATTGAACCTAAATCGTTCTGAGCGTCGATGCCAATTATACTTTTAATCAATCTCATGCAATCCGTTGACAAAAAAAGGTTCTCCAACGAATTTTCATTGCCGAAGAGAAAAGGTATTTGATTTCTCAAAGTCACAATTTCCATGCATTTTTAATTTCGATACAATTGACACAAGAATCGCCAAACGGACCTTTAATTTTTGAAATAGATCTACCTTAAAATTGAAAGGCTACTACTTTCTTTAGTAAAGCATACGTTCTTAGGTTTTACATGTACGAGTAATTATGACTATCAGAAAAGTTTGTCAAGTCATATAGAGAGATCAGCTTATTAATCTGTAAGTTGTAAAATAATCAGTCGCTAGCATTGGCAGGATTTTTTTTTGGTAAAAGTTGTAAGTCACATATTTATGTATCAGACCCATGGGTTGAGAACGGTTTATAATTAATTCTGCTATGTGTACAAATATGTTTTGTGTATACGTTTACCTACATACGTGTATTTAAGTTAACAAAAGCAGCTTTTTATTGCGATCAACTGTTCTTCCACTTCGGAAACAGATGTGGTTCGGGGCGTGACGGTGTATGGAAAGGTTCTGCCTCCTAATGTTTCCTAAAAGCCGGAACTCTGTACTTCCGACAAAGCCTTAGAACTGAAAGTAACCGTAGATTTCTTCGTAGAGGCTAGTTACACAAAACTTGTCTCTTGACTGTAAGAGACAAGAAGAACAGTGTTTGTTCGTTTAACTAGGAAATGAAGTCGGAAAACAGTTCGAATTGGCTTTTTACAGTTCATTGAAGAAAAAAAACCTAGTTCTTTCCATGACATAAGTCTAGGTTCTCAGCGTAAAGAGTGACTAATTATTTGACTATGAAATATTATTATCAGATAAGATTTATCCGACGCAATGTTGGTAAAATCGACTCTGTCACATTTTAATAGGCTACATGTTTATTGCTAAGTTAGTCTCGAGTAATTTTATCTGTGAAATAATTCATAAGAACTGTGTTCTTTGTTCATAAATCATTCATGGAGTAGTGTTATTTTTGATTGTGAAATAGGTAATGAATTTATTTTTTTTTGATATCGGGTTGTATCCAAAATTTTATTTCCAGTTTTGAACCGTAATATTCTTCTTCAAATACTCTTTTCTGAGATTAAAAGACTATGTTTCACAATTCTAGCTCGTTCCAGCACCACAGATTACACAAACGCGAGCGCTTTGGTTCCTCATTGCGTCGCGCGCGTCAGGAATAACGATCGCAGTTTAAATCCTTTACCGAGCGTTTTCGATTGCAATCTATTTGTTGGAACGAAAAAAGGATGACGGTTGGATATCGTTTTAGCTGTTTCCAGAGAGTAACTAATAGTGCAACACACTGGGAGACTTCCTGGGCATGGTAAGTACAGACATCAGAAAAAGTTTTCAAGAAAAATAGGGTTAAGTTTGACAATTTATTTAACAAATATTAGGAAAGGTAAAGGAAAACTTATTGTTTTTGTGATCATATTCACGAAGTATTAGGATTTATTTATTTAGCAGTGCATCTTACCTATTTTACCAACGTATTCAGTTATATTATTTAACTCTCATACTTACAAACTATTATAATCATAATTTTGATTGTTAATAATATTTATTCATGTTGTCTGCTTTAGAAAATATATGTTTTTGTTTTTAAAAAAAAACCGGCCAAGTGCGAGTCGGACTCGCGCACTGTGGGTTCCGTGCCAACTTTAACTGTATGGGGCAAGTAGAAGTGGGGCGTTGAATTAGGGAATCCACTTACTTCTACTTAGTAAAACACCACACTATTTTGTTGACTGCAAATATAACTTTGTTTTTCATAGTGTTTGTATGAAGTACAAAGTTATGTTTGCGCTTGTTGAAAATGTGCTATATCTCAAAAACTACTAGTTTGATCCCGTTTGAACCAATTTTCGTTGAAAGTATTTGTTAAGATCTACATTCCTTATTTTTTTCAAAATTTACACTTGCTTGGTTTAGAAGTCAGATGGGAGAGGGACGCCCATTTTACCACTTTGGAATCGTCTAGCTATGAAACGTTAGACTTTAAAAGAAAATGGTTTAGGAAACCTCAATATCATTTTAAAAGACTTATCTATAGACACCCCACTCGCATAGGTTTGACTAAAAAAAATTTTTTTTATTTTAGTTTTATGTATGGGAGCCCCTCCCTTAAATGTCATTATTTTTCATTTTTTGTATGAGAATCGGTAAGCGGTTAACAGGATACATCTTCCTACCAAATTTCAATTGTGTAATGCTTATAGTTACAGAATAAAATGTCTGTGACATACGGACGGACAGACAGACAGACAGACTTGACGAAACTATAAGGGTTCCGTTTTTTGCCATTCGGCTACGGAACCCTAAAAAGACACCTTTTAAAAAAAAAAATTGGACACCAATCACATACATTGCTCTGATCCCAAATGAAGTCACCGATCTGATCACAACACCCAAACCCAAGACAATATAGAAAATTTTAATTTCTATATTGACTCGACCGGTAATCGAATCCGGAACCTCGGAGCGGCGACGCCTTGAAACCAGCGTGCTTAGCCACTACACCACGGAGGTCGTCTTATGTTTGTATGGTGAAGTCAATGTGATAATTTTATAAAACATTAGTTAATAAGCACATATAAACCGGGCGGCTTCTGTTTCCAATGAAATTTTCCCTATTCTCTTATTTTGATGCTCAATTATTCATCCAACGTTTTTTCTTTATTTCCTCGTCATTTGGTTCACTTCTGTGCCCTGTTTCTCAGTAATAAAGATTATATTCTATTAAATCTTTCTCGAATCGGCCGTAACTTTGAATGCCCCAAAGGTGAACCAAATTGAATGTGTACAATGAAATTTTACGTACTTCTTCTATTCTCAGTAAATAAAGTCAATGTATTTAATACGTAGTTTTATGTGGTAGTTACCCTTGGCACGTGTTTCTTTTTTCAGGAACCTAAGGCAACAATCTTTTACAAATGATGTGATTTGTAGCCTGTTTCATAATGTCTAAATAAATTCTGTTTAGTGTTATCAGCCAAATAATTCATAGAAAATGACGTCAATTTATTTAATGACGAAAATGTATGGACAGTCCAGCTTGCACCAAACTGATGTACCTACCTGTTTATTTTGATTTGTATCATTTTTGAGGCAGCTAGAGGTGACTGAGTTTGTTCCGGCGTTTCTTCTTGGCCATCCAACTGCCAACTGCTTGGGCCATCTGTTTCATAGACAGACGGCTAGATGGCGCTAAGCGTCACGCGATTGACGTTTTCATAAGAAACCACAAATTTCGCAGGGTCGGACTAACAGCACGGTAGCTCAATTGGTAAGAGCGTTTGGCCCGGTTTGCCAAAAGGTTGCTGGTTCAAGTCCCGCCCGTGCGCAAAAAATTTTTGGTTTCTTATTTCATCTTTATGAATATAAAATATGACACTGTGAGTGTTAAAAACATTCTAAAGCATTAGATAGCGAAGCGACATCAATTTCCAAGTTGAATTTATTCTGTAAAGAATAACTGCTTGGGCCATCTATTTCATAGACAGACGGCTAGATGGCGCTAAGCGTCACGCGATTGACGTTTTCATAAGAAACCACAAATTTCGCAGGGTCGGACTAACAGCACGGTAGCTCAATTGGTAAGAGCGTTTGGCCCGGTTTGCCAAAAGGTTGCTGGTTCAAGTCCCGCCCGTGCGCAAAAAAATTTTGGTTTCTTATTTCATCTTTATGAATATAACATATGACACTGTGAGTGTTAAAAACATTCTAAAGCATTAGATAGCGAAGCGACATCAATTTCCAAGTTGAATTTATTCTGTAAAGAATAACTGCTTGGGCCATCTGTTTCATAGACAGACCGCTAGATGGCGCTAAGCGTCACGCGATTGACGTTTTCATAAGAAACCACAAATTTCGCAGGGTCGGACTAACAGCACGGTAGCTCAATTGGTAAGAGCGTTTGGCCCGGTTTGCCAAAAGGTTGCTGGTTCAAGTCCCGCCCGTGCGCAAATTTTTGGTTTCTTATTTCATCTTTATGAATATAAAATATGACACTGTGAGTGTTAAAAACATTCTAAAGCATTTTTCCTTTATTTAGTCGCAGTAAACCAGTCTGGACCGGTTACGACCAGTTTAAACCGGTCCGATCTGAATTAAATTACGTTTGGCGAATGCAGCGCCGTGCGCGGAAAACGTGGAAGAAGGTTTTAGGTGCTTATTGTAAAATCTAGTAAAATAGTACCCACTTTTATTTGGTCGAAGAATACTGGAGTTTTGGTTCAAATTTAGAGACGCAGTTACATTTGAGAACATAGCATACTGCCTACTATCAATGTAGTAATTCAGATTAAACTTCAATGGAATAAAGTAGTGTCTTAACAGCACAGGCGCCATCTTGAATCACGAGTAAAACGAAAAGATCAGAAATCTGACTTCCGAGCGAAGCGACGGATTCAAGCTCGCCCAAGCCGAAGACACTTCTGTTGCAGAAGTAAATACTCTGCTTTTCACTAACTTCTCAAATGCATGCAACGCAGTATTGACGCATTTGTTTCAGTTCAGTTAATAGGTACCTTTCTTTCTTGTTCTTTCTGACTGTAACTAACTGCTCACCTCCGGATTAGTACGTGCTATACTAATCAAGATCATATTTTCACATGAAAATATCAAATGCTACACAATCCATTTACTTGCTACATCAATAACACTGAGTATTAAGAAAAAAAAACATATACCTAAGTAACGTTTAAATGAAATGTTATTTAAATTCAATCGTCTTGCATTTACAAAACAATGTCTTTTTTAAAAAAAATATCCATTGAACAGGCAATGAAAAGTGGAGATATTAGACATACAACCTAATCATGAAGAATTTACACTTTTTTTTCTTCTCCGGGGCGGTCGTGGTCAACTCTATTTTCAAATCATGACCTCTTTAGTCCAAGCTTGCGCGTGTACAGTGGTGCATGCGAGCTTGTGTTCTTAATTCAAATCACATTAATGCCGTATGGAGATATTTTCATACAGTATTACGTACCTAAAGATAGAATGACTCACTTTGGTTTGATTCACCAAACATGACATACTTATAATTTAACATTGCTGAGCAAATGTGGTAAAAACATTTATTATTATTATTATTAACATGTTTTTCTAACATAACGTGATGTCCTCATTACCATAGCATCTTCCTTCTTTGATTAATTTGAATAATTTGATATTGGTACTTCCATAATGGAAACCAATAATGTCTAATTAAACGTGCAAAATATTGTTATAGTATCTCACCACAAGGCCTTCATCAAAGCACCACAATTGCTATTAATTATGGACTAGTTAATTAATCAGGTAATTAGAAACACCCATTACGTGAATTTGAGCGAAGCTTGTAAACAACAAAGACTAATCAAGGTATGGTAATAAATATAGAGCTTGAACCATTAATACTGAAGCTGGGTGTGGATCTGACAAACACGTGTTACTATTAAAAGCCAGTCCACAAAATTATTACGCGCGAGAATATGTTAAAACTCCGTACACACGAAGATTTTACGGTACAAGAAGCCAATAATGTTTGCGGTAACTGTGACTCTGATTAATAATTAAAATATAAATTACATAGTATTAAGTACTGTCTGTCAGGGTTAATTAACTGTACCGGGGGTCAATTGTACCCTCATACAAATTGATAGTTTTTGATTTTTGTGATTTGAGAGATTGTTAGTAAGAATTATCGTAATGTTTGAGTCAAAAGAATAGTATATTTAGAGAATAGTATAGTTTTCATTTAAGTTTATGACGTGTTGTCTTTTTCTACTGATTACTATTAAGTATTTTGATTCCTAAGAGTAGACTGTTATTGTAGCTTTATTAAAACGTAAAATTACCAACCATTAATCAAAACATTATTAAGGTGAACGACAAAACACGAACATATTCACATTCTTCGCAACTCTAGGCGCGGCGGAAGGACGAGTCGATCCGAGTCGACTACTCACGATACAAAGTTTCTTTTTTTTCTTTTTATGGATTGATCATATTCGCAATATATACGTTGACTGACATTTACTATTAACATTTTAATATGACTCTGAATTTTTATATTAAGATTATTATTATTTTACTGTCCAAGCCACTTTCTTTTAAGCATATACATCGTTTAATTTAAATGTAATGTTTCGGAATGGTAGGTAGGTACGCCGTGCGCAGTGCCCGCGCTCGCTATGACCATGATGACTCACGAGAATACTAAATCAATGTTGTTGTTGCAGCTCCCATCAATACATAACTTAATTTTCTTTTATTATAATCTTTATGTAGTACATGCTTAAACTTATTTTACTATTATATTAATTAAAGTAGTTTATAAACGCACTGTTGGCGCCAACTTCTGTGTGCTTCACTCAGTAGGGGCCCACTGAAAACCAGCGTCAGGTTCTCCAGGAGACCTGGCTTAAGCTGAGTGAGGTCCTCTTGGGTATAGGCGTCATAGACACACACGCAAACACACACAATCTGCCCTTTGCTAAACTAATACACTCTGCTGGACAAAGATACTGAAATTTATTTTTTAAAACGTCATGCCTAAAACATAAAATTGTACATATGGTGGACTTAATGCGAGAAATCGCCTACTACGCAGCGGGTGCGGGTTCGATCCCCGCACAATACAAACATTTGTGTGCATGAACATGTCTGTTTGTATTGGTCTGGGTGTTTTCTATGTATATCATGTATGTATTTACAAACAAAAAGTATTTAAGTATTATATCCGTTGTCTGGCACCGATAACACAAGCTTTGAGTAGCTTACTTTGGGACTAGATGGCGATGTGTGGGAATGTCCAAAGGATATTTATAAAGGAAAGGATATTTAATGCCAACTACGAAATACTACGCCGTAGCTAGCAAGCTACGATCAGATGACCTGTGTTGGTAGTTTTGACTCGAGCGCTGTATCGGAATAATAAAATGATTTTGTGGGTTTTTTCCTTTCGAATTTTTTTATGGCGAAAACGACACTACTCGTATTTATCGTTTTTACAACCACTCCTGAGTCGCTCGTCGCTGAACAAAACAACACCCTGTATGAAACAAACAGCCAATACCTAGGTAAATATTATTAGTAAATCATTGATTTACTAATAATATTCAATTCAATTGATTTACTAATAATAATCAATGATTTACTATCATTGGATAGTGTTTCAGCACATCAAAAGAGTTGCTTATTGTTATTTCAAAGATTCGCATCAAAATCATAAGGATCTGGTTGTATTTCGTAAAGGTTTGAATTTCATAGTCATGTCAATTATCTTACTAAAAATATTCGACGCATATTTTATAAATAAATGTTTGAATATTGTTAAGAAGACACATTTGATGTTATTATTCTGCGTTATAATAAATTAAATGAGCATTGATAACTAATTTAGGCGAGCCTTTGTTGTTGTTTACGTTCACATAATATCAAATATTTGGGGCTAATGATTGATAGTACTTTGACGTGGGATTGTCAAATCGCTTCACTTATCTCACGAGTTCGAAAACTAATATTTTTCTTTAAGTGCCTTCGTGTATCTGCCGATTTCAGCATACTAAAAACTGTATATTACGCGCTGGCTCACTCTATCCTAACGTATTGTATCTCTGCGTGGGGAGACTGCGTGGTAAATCTATTTTTCTTCGCCTTGAAAGAACTCAAAGAGCCGTTCTGAAAATTATGCTACAAAAATCTGTGCAATTTCCAACAGATGAATTATATTCGCTATGTGGGTTGCCCAGAGTAAGGCATTCCTTTGTACTGAGTTCTGTTCTTCGTAAGCACTCGGAAATATCTTTTGATGCTAATTTTGAAAAGAGAAAGCGAAGAAAAGATAAAGTATGTAACACAGAGACGGTGTTTCTTGCTGTGGCTGGTCAGCAATATCAGTTTCTAAGTCCAAGGCTCTACAACAAAATTAATAAGGTACTACAAATTTACAAAATGAACTATCACGAGTGTAAATCAGTTCTTAACCGATGGCTATATACACTTAGCTACAATGATATCGAAAACCTTATCAATCTCACTTAGTTTTATGGCATCCTTCATTCATAACTTATATCACACACACAAACTTTTCTAAGCGCTCTTACACATGCACATTTGCCTACAAGCATGCAGGCTTGCACACACACGCACGCACGCACACACTCACACACACACACATTCACACACTCTCTCTCCCTCACACACACACCCACACCCAAAAACACACACACCCACAAACACACACACACACACACACAAACACACACACAAACACACACACACACACACACACACACACACACACACACACACACACACACACACACACACACGATGATTTTTGTTTACTTGTAATTATAGGAAACTAATTACTTAGATTTAGCTTGTACCTGTAATTAGTGGAATAATACTGCATATTAATGTTACTGGAGGTGGGCGTCAATAATTGCAACACAGTTTTTCAAAACTATAGCAGTTATTTTCGTGCACATTTTGCATTGTACAATTGTTTTTTTTTATTCCCAATAAACTTTTATTTATTTATTTATTTATATTTGTCCAGGTTTTCCGATAAATCATATCTAATATCAAAATTCTCTACAATCTGATTTGTATTGTGATGCAAGCAAAACGCCTTACAGAATTCAAATCATTCAAATTTATGCTGGAATTACTTACTATAGAGAATTTTAGAAACCACCTATTGCTTTTAGGAATGACGTGTTGTGTGTGTTAAAGTTTGTTTACCCTGCCTTTGTCCTCTAATCTGAATTTGGCTTCATTATTCGTTTACTAGCGGTACCCCGCGACGTTTTGAGTTTGCTCCCTCCCCTCCCGTCCCAGCGTAATGTTAAGCCCTAAAGCATTCCTCAATAGATAAGCTGTCCAACACAAAAATATTTTTTCAAATTACTCAAGCAGTTCCTGAGATTAGCGCATTCAAACAAACAAATAAACAAACTCTTCAACTTTAAAATATTAATAGTAAAGATGACGAACGTGTACTATAAATCTCAGTTAAGTGGGCTCTCAGACCTGGCTACTGAACTACTTCTTTCACCATTGCGGTAGAGATAAAATTCACCATGCACACACACACACATACACACACACAACACACAGATACACGCACACACACAACACACAGATACACGCACACACACGCACACTTACACAAACTTACACAAAATTTCTTACTCTTCCTCAATGACTAACTCAACTAATCAATAGGCACGTCCATTTGTAATTCTGTTATTTTGTAAAATTGTAATAATATAGGTATGACATTTTGACCATTTAAGTATAGTACGGATAAGGGGTGGAGGGCTGTCATCCTGAGATACAGGATCCCTCCTAGTTCAGGTGACAGCCAGCCATATAATTACTTTTGCTCATTACTTTATTTTTTAAATATTATTGTCATTACTTTATTTCTTTAAATATTTTTGTTATACTGATTCATTATTCTTTTGTTTAATTCATTAATTATTATTCTATTATTATATTTGTGAAATGTTAATTAATTAATTGATAATTATTGTAATGCGTATTTGGTCAATTTAATTTATATTCAGAATCTGTTTTAACTTTCTATGTGTATTTTATGTTTGTATGATTTTATAAAATTAGGTTTTATTATTTATTATTTTTTTTAGTTTTCAATGCTCAATTTGTGTTAAATTTATTATTAACTAATTTAACTTAATGTATTAAGTACTAATAAGGAATGGCGAGGAATAAATGATTATGATTATGATTATAAATAATTGGAAAAAACATTCTTAATATATTTTAAGGTATCAACAGTTCAATGAATATTATACAACAAATTATTAATATGATAATGTTTCCTTTCATTCAGGTAAGTTCAATTCATAACCTACAACTTTATTTTCGTAAACCCAACAGCCCACCCCAACGCTACCAATCAAACAATCCTTTACAAATATCTATTTTAGGTTGATGTGTGCTGCAACGTTTGTATGCTTTTTAGATTTATATGGTGTTTATATTTAACCAAAACCTACGAACAGATTTTTTTTGGCATCCTTGATGTGTTTTAAACCTTACACTAATGCCAGGATAATAATAAATATCCAGGAATGCCTGGTTTGTTTGTGTGTTGTCAGCTTATACAGCCGCTCTCAAACACCGCTAAGCTGCGAAATAGTACCAAAATGCTGTAAGTTTAAGCTGGCCTTAGCGGGCACAATACAAGAAAATAATGGAGAAATTCCGTGTGGGACACCAAAAGCTCTGAATGGATGGCTAAACTGACTGCACACTTGCAAAACTGTCTTCAATATATGTTTGATGTTTGAATCGTAGTTTCTCTATTGATTTAGGTAATGTTTTTTTTTAAAAACAACGTAGTCTTAAAAGACAATCGTGTGCAGGCGAAACAATTGGCTGGAACTGGCTACATTTGCGGGCAAAATAAGCTTGCGGGCGACAACGCTTTTCAACCTGTATAAGCGCTTTGCAGACGGCGGGGCTGCCAGCGCCGTGTGCAAAGCGCCATAATGGAATGAAACAAAGGTCTCATTCGTTGTCATACAACCTCAAGCAAGCTTGCACGTCTTCGATTTTTAAACTTAAGATTTGCTTCGTTAAACATGGACAAAATTCTAAAAGAATGTTTTTTTGAAAAAAAAATGAATGTTCATGTTTTTATATTTACTATAATTTTATTATTTTTTTTAAATCAAGCCGTAGAAGCTTACTTAAGAATGTATGAAATTGAATGAGACCAAATTTGTCTCTACCATTAAGGTTTGGAAAATATCGAAATAAAGTAATTACCCTCTATTTAGAAAAATATATTTGAAAACAAATTCATATGGAGTTGGTAAGTTAGTATCCCTATCTCAAAAATACTGAACTGATTTTGTTTAAACCTACACAGTACCATAAGTAGAAATATACCTAATTGAACTAAAAATGAAAAATCTTACAATGACTTCTCATTTTCGAGAAATCTGTGGATACATACACTTATAAAATTAAGCACACGTGTTTGTTGGAAGCCTAGACCAACATAATCAAAATTATTAAATTTCAACGGTATCACTTACATTGAATTTACTACCTCATTTTTTAAAGTCGGTAAAAATAGGTTAAGAAGTTTTGTAATGAATATTTTGCAGTCGAATTCATTAGAATTTAATTTCATTGATGTTCTTATTCTTAAAACGCTAAACCTAAATTTAACGGCATTGTTTTTACGATGTTGTTATGGCCTAAGAGCTTAATGAAACGAGTACAAATGACTTTAAGAAGGGGTGAGCCCTGAAGTCTTTGAAGGTTTACTCAGACCATAAAACTGGCATTTTATTAAGACAAACAAAAACTATAGAATCTTTTACCAAAAGAGAGGTTTCTAATTTTCAGTGTTTGGCCGTTACGAGCAGTTACAAAATTTTATGTCAAAGTCATGTCTTCACTAAAACATGGGTCGTACAAATAAATCACTTGTTAAACTTTTTAGCTAAGAACTACAATTATATGATATGAACATATTTTGTAAGTTACACATCACCTTATAAGGCAAACTCGGTAAAATCGATTCCAATTAGTCATATGTACGTTCAACAAAAACTGAATATGCTGCTGCTGGGTGTGTCTAACGAAAACATCGGTTAAGTTCGAATGCGATGCTCCAAAATGGTTTCATTTATAAGATGAAATAAAAAAACAAAATTTACGCACGGGCGGAACTCGAACTCGCAACCTTTAGCAAACCGGACCGAGTGACGCTCTTTCCAATTGAGCTCCCGTGCAAGTTTGGTTTCTTATTTCATCTTATAAGTAAACAAAAAACCACTGAGTGTTAAAAACATTCTTAGCCATGGTTTCATTTCATAATTTTTAAGCAAAGGACGGCAACTGCTGAACATAGGCCTCACACCCGGTTTTATCAACAGCGACCGACCACAAGCGGTCCGTTCCAGTTTGTTCCTGCGATCTTTACAAAGTCGTCTGTCCATTTGTCGGTGGACATCCTACGCTGCGTCTTTGGTCAAAGATTTCCCAATCTAGAACTCAGTTTTCTGCGCCTACGGCCATCAGTTCTTTGCGCTATGTGCCCTGCCACTTGAGCTCACTGATTCTCAGGGCTATCTCCGTCACCTTAGGTCTTCTACGTATGGTTTCATTTGCTGTAATTTAATTACATGTAAGAGATTTGTTTTCCTGTAGTGCTTAATACTTTCCTCATTTCATTTATTTTCTGCTGAATAGCAAGTAACAAGCTAACATATGAGCAGTGTTTTACGTTTACGTTTACGAATTTAAAATTTTAAAAGGCTTGATTTTTATACAACCCGAAAAACACTAACTTAAATTTGTGGTAAGTACTGTACAGAACCTTATTGCTAATAAACAAATAAGTAGGCGTGAATAGCAATAATCGATCACTTCTTCTTATCGTGTCGATGAGCGACAATCACTAAAGACCCATTCATAAGAATGGGTCTTTAGTGATTGTCCCTTTTCCTCAGAAACGCATAAGCTTTATAGCTTGACGGGCTATATGATTACAACTACGGAACCCTAAATATGAAAACATACACTATGTTTGAGGAAAGTCGTCGGTACACAGCGAAGCGTTAGCAGTAATTGTATGAAAACAAGCGACGACGCAAAACCAAAGCGTATCGGGTTCGAAAAACTGAAGGTTATTTTGTTTTCCGTGTGAGCATAGCAAATAGCAACTACGACCTTATCATAATAAAGAATACGATGGAAAAAAATAACATAAATAGATAAAAAGAACGGATCGGATCCGCAACACCACAAGCCGATCAAAAACCGGCATTATGGACGTTGTGTTAAAACCGCTAAACTTAAGTGAGACTGGGCGGGCCACGACCTCAGGATGTCTCCGATGAAGTGGCCCAAGATCGTCACCACTGGACGCCTACCGATGGACGCCGTCCGAAAGGCAGACCCCGGAAGCGGTGGCGCAACGATCTAAACAAATACCACAAGGACTGGCATATCCTTACCAAGAACAGGGACGCATGGAGTAGTTTGGGGGAGGCCTTTGCCCAGCAGTGGGACAGCCGTTGCTGTTAAAAAAAATGAGTCTATTTTAAAAAAAGTAGCTTTAAAGTAAAAAAGTCGTAGGTAGAGTATGAGTCACGACGATTTTTTAATTATACTTTTCAGCTCTCACTGACTCGTGCATTTTGCTTCAAAGTTCACTTATTGGAAATACCCTTTGACTTTGTCCCTATGCGTTTTGTAATTACTAGATTGAAAGCCTGAATAAAAAACAGCTCACAAAATTACTCCTCAAATTGGCATGTTTCGTGTTTCACTGAAAAGCACAAAGAAGCCTTTATGGTCGATGAATTACATGTTTTTTTTTAAACAAGCGCAAGTTTCAAAATACAACTAGGTATATGATTACTTTCCATCATTATTTACCCATGAAGTCAATTGAAATCGAAGACCACCATAATTAACCCAATTAGCGCCGCCGTGATCTTTTGAGTACGGTCAGATTTCGTGACCTAAAATTTACGTTATAAATATTTATCGACTTTATGAGAGTAATTTTATTTCTCTAATAATCATCTGATCAAAATCTTAATATGACTTTGAGGGTAGATCTAAAATTGTGTCAAAATTAGCATTGCATATTGAGGAGACATCACGCCACTGTAGGTGTACGGTCTGTACACTTTTAGGTGATAATGATAGCTTGATAGAAGAGCGGAAGGAAAGTCTTTGATAGTGATATATTGACTGATATATTGATAGAACTGATCTTACGAATAAATGATAGAATGATAATGAGAACGCGCGCTGTGAATGATAGCCGTACACGAACTGATGAAATTATGAATGTATGGTAAAAATGCTGATGCTAAAGTAAGTTACAAAATACTGCGCTTCAGGGAAACGCTGACGCGACGATTGTACGAGCTGGCTCGTACAGTAGGTAAGTCCACTCTAAAAGTTATTTTTGATCATTCAACTACAATATTCTATTGAATAATTACTATTCTTTGAAATTATATACAAATAATAAGGAAACTACAAGCATTAGTGAATATATGTTGTAGTAAACATTGCTGTACTCGATCGGGTACAGCAGCAACATACATATAAGAAATTTTCTTATTCCTGTTTCACTTTACTAACGATAACTTCGAAACATTATACAACTATAAAAAACCACTAGGGGTTAGAAGATGCTGTTCAAGCTATTCTTGAATTTAAAACCGACGATGCTGACTATGACGTAGCTATTATACGTCCACCTCCATGCGTGTTGACGAATGCAGAAGGTCCTGATGATGATTTAGTTACTACTGCTCTACATCGAACCGTTCCCGGGAATATCGAAGGGTTCGTACATAATAATATTTCAAATGATGAGGACATCATACACGATAAACCATTGGCCTATAAACGACTTCGTCGTGATCTACAGGAAGGTATCCTATCATGGCGTGTGAGCCAAACTATTCTATTCTAATTCTTGCAACACCTAAAGAAACTTCTAAGGTAGATCTGAAAAAAGGAGCTGTCAAAGAACAACTTAAAGATTGATTGAATCCTGTCCAGATATTCGCGAAAATATTGACGCAGAAGTTCTTGATCTCATTGTTTCACACACAAATGTATATGCGAAACAAAATAACAGGCATTCATTTCAGTTAGATGCCAACGAACTACAAAATTTTATAGATATTTTGATATTGTCTTGCTATCACAAACTTCCTAGAGAGAGTTAATATTGGTATTTGGACGACGATGTTCCTAGGTGTTCCTTTTGTTTCGAAAGCTATGCCAAGGCAAAGGTTTCGTAATATAAAACAAATACATTTAGCGAACAATGACCAAGCAAAATTTACAAACGACAAAATGTTTAAAGTAAGGCCTCTGGCTGATATTCTTATGACTAAATTCAAGCAATGCACGCTTGGCGAGGTAAAGAGATGGTGTAAAGTGCGAAGAAGTCGATGTAGGCATTGCTCGTTTGTTCCAAAATTATAATAGAGGAATGGGAGGTGCAGATGAACTTGACCAATCTATATCTCTTTACAGAATTGCAATCCGTGGTAAGAAATGGTGGTGGGTTCTCTTCACGTACATGATAGACATGGCTATAGCTAATGCCTGGCGTTTACATGTTTTTAGCCATGATGATCATATGGATCAATCGTTATTAAGAGGTAATCTTGCAAGGTACTATTTGCGCCAAGCGACTCAAAATCTCATCAATAGTGCCAGGTTTGGCGAACAGTGGCTTAGGATACTATCTTCAAAAACTTGAATAACAGTTGCGTTGTGCGATTTGTCATACGAGAATACGATGGCAATGTAAAACATGTTTGAAAACACTCTGCATAGAGAAAGAGTGCTTTGAAATTTTTTACCGCTAAGTGGCCGCTGTACTCAATCGAGTACACCCACCCTAAAACTTGTTTAATTAAAAAAACATATTTTTATTTTCTCATTTGTGTTTAATTATGTCACTACTAAGAAGAAAATAAACGATTTGCATTTAAAATGCTGGTGGTTTTATTTTGGCGCTATATGGGTTAAACACCATAACTGAAAAATATATTTTCAGTTATGGTGTTTAACCCATTCGGTATTTAGTTGATTTATTTAGTAGGCATAAACTAAAAGTTTAACATTGCTCGGCAAATACAATAGATTCCTCGTCCGTGCCCAATCCCCAGCGCTTTGGATCTGTTCTGTACTGCCTCACGCTACCAGGAAATAATAGCAACGAGGAAATACATACAGGCAGAGGGATCTATTAAACATATATACCCAGCCCGTCAACTTTGTGTACGACTGTCATGATCGAGTCATGATCGAGTGAAAAAACTGGTTTGGTATTATCCCTGCAAATGGCTAAATCCCCTAGCGGCTTCAATATGTTGTGTGCATGTTAAAACACTCTGTCCTATTAATAATGAATGTAGAAATAAAACTGGGGAACTCGTCATATCGGTATTATTCTCCTTTATTTATAAATTGATATAACCAACGATACAGGATAACCTACAGTACAGAGAGAAAGATCAATATCCAATTGAGATTACTCTCAAACTAGCATAAACACTCAATCCTCCTCACACTTACATACATAAAGATACCTTCAGCATTCCTCAATCAAATTCAAATCAAACGTTCTTCGCCTTTCTCACTCTCTCTCGTCTGTCATCTCATACTTCTTACGTTCCGTTCTGCGTCCATATCCTACAAGAATAAATCCTGCAATAAATCCTTTTAAAAATTCTAATAATATTAATGGGGTGTTTTTTTATTGCAAAAGACGACTTTGGAGCAGGTCCTATAATAATTACACTGTGCACACAACGCACTTAAGAAAATAACAACTGCTGCAACCCGCTGCAATGTCTGTAGATATAATCAATTAATTTTGCATTCAAGAAAAACAATAGAAGTTTTCTTCAGTCAGCTTCTTTCTTTTTAAGTCTTCGTAGCCGAAGCGCAAAAAACGGAACCCTTATAGTTTCGTCAAGTCTGTCTGTATGTCTGTCTATCTATCTGTCCGTTTAAATGTCATAGCCACTTTATTCTGAAACTATTAGTATAGTACAGTTAAAACTTAGAAGGTATATGTATCCTTAACCGCTTTAAGATTCAAGGGCTTTAAGATTTAAGGGGGGCTCACATACATGAAACTAAAACTTTTTTTTAATATCAAACCTATTGCGTGTAGGGTATCTTTGGATAGGCATTTTAATATGATATTGAGGTTTTTTGAACGTTTGAGAGATAGACGCTACCAAAGTGGTAAAATGGGCGTACCCTTCCATCTCTTAAACTACTCCAACTTTTAAACTAAGCAAGAGTAAATTGAAAAAAAAAAACACAAAATTGCACTCCGGGAGTGCCGGCAGAAGTGAAAACTTGAATATCAACGTTCTGCATTTTTGATTTTTTGGAATACTTAGTTAGAGAATAATTTTGAATGAATTGCTCTTATTATCAATATAAAAGTACTATCATTTTTGTGATAGAATACAATAATAATAATAATAATAATAATAATACAATAATAATAATAATATAATATTTTTATAGAATACAATATTTATTTATTGCGCTATCGTACACAAACATTACAATTTATATTATATTAAATTACATTAAAAAGTTTATCTCTCAGAAAAATCAACTTACATCCATAATTTCGCCAACCGTCTTACGCTTTTTCGATCAGGTCACGTGTCCTGACGCGAGTTTAAGATTTTATACCCATTACAGAAAAAGTGCTCAACGCCGCTAAAGAAGTTTTCACTTCAAAAAACAAAATGTAATTGACAAAGACTTCAACGAAAATTGGTTTGAACGAGATCGAACTAGTAGTGTTTGAGATACAGTACATTTTCAATAACCGCAAACATAACTTTGTCATTCATACAAATACTATGAAAATAACAAAGTTATATTTGCTGTCAACATAAAATTGTGTTATTTTGGCTAAGTGGAAGTAAGTGGATATCTTATTCAGCTAAAGTTGGCACGGAACCCTTAGTGTGCGAGTCCGACTCGCACTTTGCCGGTTTTTTTATAGCGCGACGCTCCTACGGACAGTACGTGCGGCATGTAGGCTGCATATGGAAATTACCATATAATATTTACATTAAATTACGCAACTCATCAATCCATAATAAAATAGAATAGCCTTATAATTAAGTTAGCCCAAAACCACAATATGCTAATTTAGTTCAGGCTCTAGTAGAGTAAAAAAATTGAAACCCGATCCTTTTTGTGCCCACTAACGTATCCCAAATAGTTCCATTCAAACGGAACTAATGTAGATAGAGGAAAGCTATTTCTTAATAGTTAAAGGACCCAAAACACTCTAATATTTAGGTTTCTACAATTATACACCGTGTATACTGGCAAAATGACTCTGATTTATAAATTAATGACACAAATGTACAAAAATTAATACAATAACATAGATTGTGAAAGATGTTAAGCCTGTGTAACCAATTGGTACATTTTATAGTATTAACTATTAGTGTTAGTTACACTATTTATTACTCTAGGACGGCCGAACTGATTTGGTTAAAAATTGGTGGGGAGGTAGCTTAGATCAAGGACAAGAACATAGGATACTTTTCATTCCGTAAGACATGGCCGGAGCTGGAAGGGGACGGGTCTGTGGCAAAATGGCGGGCAGATAGCTTAGTACCAGGAGAAGGCCATAGGATACTTTTTATTCCGTTCGACGGGGCTTGGGCCGGGGTAAAACAATGGTCGCTGGGACCGCTTTACTTTTAAAATTACGGGGCTGGGCGGGACGAGGCTGGGACCGAAACAAGGTTTGCGGGGTCCGCTAGTATGGACATAAAAGTCATGTTATTTTATGTACAAGATAAAACCCAAGCCTCAAGTATGAGTGGTACGAGCCATACTCCCACGCAGGCTCAGTGCAGATTGGGAGTGTTGCAGATTTTTATCAAACTGCTATAGGCCTCTAGGCTTGCCGATACTAGCCGCGACCAAAATAATAATAAAATGGTATTACTTAGGCCTATTTATAGCGACCTTAAAAAAGGAGATAATCAATTAAATGTGTATGAATATGATGTCGATAGAATTTGATAATATGTGAGTATGTTGATCTTAGACTTTCAAACACGTGTGGAAAAATTTAAGAAAAGAAGAAAGAAAAAAATACCTTTATTCGACTGAAAACCGCTCAGCATAAGTCGTGGCAGCGGAACGAATACCACGACGGTGATTTTCAGCGGGTGCCTTTGTGGGTAGAATAGTCTGTTAAAAAAATATACAAACCTTAAAATAACAGAAACCATTACACACACAAACATTATAAAATCATAGACAATTGCTAACACAGAAATCATAAAATTTCGTATGTGTTTGTATTTTTGATTATTTGTATGTTCGTCCAAGGAATTCTTGAAACCGAGAAATCATAGCTCAATCATTTAGTTCAATCGGGTTTATATTTGTAACTTAGAGTTCAGTGTAAGTTTCATCAAAAAAGTCCAGTAGTTTAAGAGTTATGGGTAATAACTAAAAAATTAAAAATAAAACATTGTAATTTGGTACAACGGTGTAGTCAGTTTACAACCTACTTACTGGCTTACTACATGGCATTTTTGTGCCATGTGGCACGAAATTGCTATTTTTGAATCACCCGTGTCAAGATAGTGTGTTATACTCATAAAGATGATATAAGAAACCAAAAATTTGCGCACGGGCGGGACTCTAACCAGGAAATTCTTGGCTTACCGGGCCAAACGCTCTACCAATTGAGCTACCTTGCTGTCTGTCCGACCTAGCGAAATCTGTGTTCTCTTGTGGATACGTCATTACGATGTGTTATACTCATTGATTTAAGTTAAATTTTGGAATGAATGTCAGTCGACATCCATACAGAAGGGATTAGAAAAAAAAAGAGTACTCACGTCTATAATTTACGTTATTTTTCATTCGTTTTCGTACGTAAATTACATGCCATATCCGAGCGAGTGATTCAAAAATACCGCCCCTGATCTACATCTTTCTTTGTAATTTAAGGCGTTTTAGTTCATTCCCCTCGTGGGCTATAAAGGTATCACTAAACGATACCTCCTATTTAGGCCCGAAAACAATTACATTACTAATTAGGTAATTACGCCAGTTAGTAGTCCAGATTTGGCCAACGAGGGTCTTTGATTCTTGTATTTTTGTCATTTGGCCTATTTTAATAATATGCATAATATGACCTATTCTTCGTTACTGGATTATTCTTTATCTTGGGACATCCTGTATGTTACAAAGCAGCTGCACGTGTTCTGCGACGCTAGCGAGTCTGCTTACGCGACAGCAGTCAATTCGCTTGTAGAGTACGAGGATGGATCTCGTCGTGTGGTATTAGCGGCAGCGAAGGCAAGAGTAGCCCCGATGAAGACGCAGACGATACCACGTCTAGAGTTACAAGCGTGTCTTATCGGAACGAGACTTGCGTCGACAGTAATGGAGGAGCACAGAGGGCAGCCCGATAGAGTTACGTATTGGACAGACTCTACGACCGTTCTGCACTGGATTGGAAACGATAGAGTGCGTTACACGCCATACGTAGCGCACCGCTTGAGAGAGATATGCGAGTTTTCAAGACCCGATCAGTGGCGGTGGGTGCTGACGCGAGACAACGTAGCGGACGACGCGACTAGAGTCGTCACACAAATGAAATCACATGAAGAACCGGAGAATACATGGCCGTCTCAAGCAGGCTGCACAGAGAGCAGCGAGGAGACTGTATATAGCGTCGCGACAGAGGACAAATGGAGAGTGCCAGACGCCGGGCGTTTTTCGAACTACGAGCGCCTAGTGAGGGCGATGGCGTATGTGCTTCTATTTATAGATAAATGTCGCAAGCGCGCAACTGTTTTGACCAAAGAACACAAAGATAGAGCGGAAAGATGGCTGATGAGGCGAGCGCAGGCAGACTCATTTCGAGAAGACATAGAGCGCCTAGAAAGAGGTCAGAACTTGAAGGCAGGGAGTCACATCCGAAGACTTGATCCATTCATCGACGAGGAGGGCGTGTTGCGGGGGAGAGGAAGGACGAGGGCAGCGGGTGTGTCTGCCGCCGATACTACGCCCGTAATATTGGACGGCAGTCACCCGTACGCGCGGTTGTTGTGCAATTGGGAACACCGTCGCGCCCATCACTCGCACAACGAACGCGTCGTGAACGATGTACGACAGAGATACTGGATACTGCGATTTCAACCTACCGTTCGTGCCGTGGCCTATAAGTGCGCTTTTTGTCGTATGAGAAAGGCGAGACCTGTGACACCTGTGCTGGGGGACTTACCACGCGCTCGAGTAGAGGCTTTCACCAGACCATTCTCTAACTGTGGTCTAGATTTCTTTGGTCCCATGATCATAACTGTGGGCCGTCATCACAAAAAGCGGTGGGGAGCGTTATTCACATGCCTCACTACGAGAGCCGTGCATATAGAGTTGGTAGCGAGCCTGTCGACTGACTCGGCTATAATGGCGTTGCGGCGTATGGGAGCGCGACGAGGGTGGCCACAGAAAATGTACTCAGACAACGCGATGAACTTCAAGGGTGCAGACAAGGAGCTACGAGCAGCGATTGAAGAATGGGAGCCAGCTCTACGAGACTATGCGCTCACCCAGCGCCTCGACTGGCGCTACATAGCACCAGGGGCACCGCATCAGGAGGGAGCGTGGGAGCGTCTCATTCGCTCTGTCAAGAACGCTTTACGAGTCACTCTACATGAAAAGGCACCGAGAGAAGAGGTACTGCAAACTCTACTGGCGGAGGTCGAGCACAACATGAACGCGCGACCGCTCACACACGTGCCGGTTAGCGCTGACGACCCGGAGGCGCACACCCCGAACCACTTCCTACTAGGGGGACCGCGCGGCCTACCCATCATCGGGCCGTGCGAACCAGCATCTAGGAAGACGTGGAGGCGGAGCAAGCGCTAGACTACGAGTATTGGTGCCGCTGGCTGAAAGAATACCTACTTGACCTGGTGCCAAGTAGAGGAGCTCGAGATGTCGCCGAGGTTGCTATCAAGCCTGGTGATCTAGTCGTCGTGGTGGACCACACTCTACCTAGGAACGTGTGGCCACGATGCATCGTCACAAAAGTACATCCTGGACGTGACGGAGCAGTGAGGAACGTCGAGATTCCGACCAAGGGCGGCGTGTTTCGTCGACCAGCGTCGAGATTGGCTGTCCTGCCGGTGGAATAAGAAGAGGTTCGCACTTCGCAGCGCTTCACCGGGGGGAGACTGTTACGGACACCCAATCATGTTTAGTAATAAGTTTAGTTATATTTATTTGTAAGGATTTTTGATGAAAATAAATATCATTTTCTGTTAGGGCCATAGCGAGTAAGCATTGTATTTAGCTTAGGGCTCGTTTTATTTCAATAATAAGAAACCTGTTAGTTAGGAATTTCCATTTGCAAATTAGGTAGGCAGGTAGGGTAACAATTGACTAGCTAGGAAATATTAAGAAATATGTAGGTAGTTTGGTACAGGGGCGAGGGAGACCCTAGTAGGCTGTCTCGCTCAGGTGGAGCGAGGCCGGTAAAGCCTTTGAATTTCCTGTTCCCCATATCGCACTTTCTGAGGTTAGGTAGGAAACCCGTAGAGTGGATTGTTGCGAATGGGAATTTTACGACGATTAATGTAGGTAGGTTACAAAAACGTAAGAAGGAGTACGCAGATGTTGTTATGTGTCCGTACTTGTTCGTAACTAATCTGTATTAGTCGAAAAATCAGACATGTATTTTTAGATAAATAAAGGGCCGTGAGTGGGCCAGATCGTACGCGCTCTCACGGTCACCGATCTCAAAAAGAAGAGTTTTATTTGGAATCTACAGTCTACACATCGAAGGAAAGATTGTCGGAAAATTGACTCAGCCTGCCTGTAGTCAATACTGTACATCAGTTTCTAAAATCTTGGAGTTTAGAGTGAAAGTTAGTATTTTTATTATTCATTCGTATTTTTGTTTTGAAAATTATATAACATCTGATGCACCAAGCACATTTTTGGTGTGAATTCGATAAAAAAGGTCATCTGGTTTTGTGTGGTTTTTATTTTTGACAACTGTGTTCGAAGTTCGAGCGAAGGTAAACGCTGCGCTAAAAACCTTATATACCGACTAAAAAAAGAAGGTAATTGATGTTGGCGGTAAAAGATAGGTAATAGATAGTGATTTTATTTAATAAACATCTAGGACGTCGGTGGTTTTGGATATGTATATACAAGTGTATAAAGATACTATTAAAAAACGGTTTAAAAAACTATGCTGAATCTATTCAGCGCATATCATTAAGTTGCATTGGAAACGTTCTAAAATGACATGACGATAACATTTCTTACTTCCATCCATCACAGCCACAAAATTCAATCAACTCTCGCTCTAGCACTGAATAAAATAAAATTGATAGATTTTCTTCCAATTCTTGACATGTCCCAGACTTTTTATTATGTCGTATAAGTATCCGAGACCGGTTTTATGGCAGAATGCGTTATGAAAGTCATAACGGCTATAATGCGTTTTTTATCTACGACCTCTCTGTTTTCCTGATCAGTGACTAAAAATTTCAATCTCATAGAATGGTTATTTTCTTTGAATTTTATGGCACTGGTTGTTTGCTAGGCAAGTCTTGCCTATTGTTGCCTAACATCGCTTGAAAATGCATATATGCATGCCTCACAATCAGCATCTAAGTTTTAATGATTACAAGAGGTCCCAGAAAACTTCCCGTCACGCCCCGACCCGGCCCCGTTTCACGGTTTTGATCCAATTTCAGTCAAGACAAGTCCATCAGAGGTTAAATCATTAAAATCGGTCCGCCCGTTTTCTAGTGATAAGTGGTGTTACTCCACGACTTTCTTTTATGTATCTGAAGATGATCAGGTGAAATCATGGCCAAATGTCTGGTATCAAGGGGCCTATTATTGAACCACTCGCGTCAAAAGGGCGTGTGGTATTCATTGACTAATGCCCGATTTTTGAATAAAAAACAGTTTTATTCCACGCAAAGTAATCAATAAGAAATATAACCTACTTTTGTGTGTACTTACGTATATATTTTGTTCGGTTTTCGTTGATTTTAAGTTCGCTTTCGGGCCCAGGCCAATTACTAAAATAAAATGGGGAACGTCATAGCAAGCTCAATTCTACCTTCGTGCCTAATAATTTTGTAAAAAAGATATTTGGATACCAAATTAAAGCCAAGTCAATCTCATCTTTATTCATAATCTCCCTTAACTGAAATCAATGGTCTGAATTTTTAAACAGCTGAAAGAATCTCTAAAATTCTTCAAACGAACCTAAAACCCAGCTTTCGCTACGATTTATTGCTAAAACTTGCAAAATTCTCTAATCAATCGCCTTGATATATACCATCGGACTTAGAATAATGACCGTCAAATTACATTAATATTCAAATAGTTTTCATTTCATCATTACATTTATTCATAAACGGCTTTGTTTTTTATTCGATTTATTATGAGATTTGGTTGTAAATTGTTGGTAAATTATGACCTCCGTGGTGTAGTGGCTAAGCATGCTGGGTTTCGAGGCGTCGCCGTTCCGAGATCATGGGTGAGATGCCCGATCGGGTCAATGTAGAAATCATAATTTTCTACATTGTCTCGGGTCTAGGTCTTGTGATACCATCTTCGTGTCTGATTGTCATAACACAAGTGCATTGGCTACTTATTTTGGGATTAGAGCAATGTATGTGATTTGTGTCATTTTTTTATTAAATATCATTTAGTTTTTTTTTTATATTTACATATAAAAAAAAACTAAATGATACTAATAATACTTGGGTCACGTGATCACTGATGACTTGAGGGACGATTGTGATATAGACAGGGAGCGTAGGGCGCTGGCAGTACGAGGAAATATGCTGGCCCGCAGGTTCGCGCACTGTACAGGTGAGGTTAAAATATCACTATTTAAGTCTTTCTGTCAATCCCTGTACACGAGCGGCTTGTGGGTAAGTTATACACAAAAATCATACAGCGCCCTGCGTGTATTGTATAATAATATGTTCCGGGTCCTCTTGGGACTACCGAGATTCTGCAGTGCGTCTGGCATGTTCGCCGACGCTCATGTAGACGACTTCCATGCAGTGATAAGGAAGAAGATCCTGTCCATTAAGAACAGAATGGTCGGTAGTCCCAACAGGATTCTAAGGGTACTGGCGGGGAGGTGGGACAGTGCTTTACTACGGCACTGGATCACTGCACTCATAAACCCGAACCCTATTTATTATGTCAATTAAATGTGTGTGTTTGTTGTACATCTGATTTATCCGAATTGTATTTGTCTGTTACTAACCTAGTTGTAAGCTTTATTGTTACTAACCAAATGGGCCATATGATGTCTGAATAAATGAATGAATTATACTCTTATTATTATATATTGTATTCTCCTATGGGTATTCGGTGGTTTCGTTTATACTCTTCTATAATCTTCTTGCAATCTTATTATGAGTTAAAAACTTTTGATTGCTTGTAAAAGTATTAAGATTTAGCAACAGAACAATCCCTTAACATCTAATGAAAATTTAAACTTAATCTCACTGTAAAGATAAATTCCGACACTCGAAACGAGCAACAAAAAATAAAAAGAATCACTAATTGAATAATCTATTAGATCTAGTTCAGCCGGAAAAGCTTGGAATAACCTTTTCCGTCCCAAAAAGCCGGTCTCCGTATCTGTCACTCGCATTGCACCGAAACAACGGCTCTATTTAGATTGGGCCTTTTGAATCGTTCGACATTTTTGGGTTATTCGACTGTGTAGATTGTAGAGTGCACCTTTCTGACGACTTGGCTTTCGACTAGCTTTGTGTTTCAAGTGACAAGCCCGAATGGAATAATTCCTTGTTTGCGAAAAGATTTTTAGCCTTTTTCGCGATGTCAGCGCATTTTCGATGTTGCTTTAGGTTTGGCCACATGCAGGGATACTTACTACACTTCTTTATTAGTAATGTATTATCCTAATATTATATTTACATAAACCTTAAAACTAATTATTAACATTACACAAAAATATATCTTACAGTCCTAAATCACTTATATAATAATATTCATCTGCACTACTTCTAACTACTTAAACCTATTTATTATTATATCTACAAAACAAATAAGACTAATAGTATGCGATGTGCACTAGGTATCGGTTTCAGTATTGGTATCAACAGTTATCGACACTTCTACATCCCTAGTCTCGCCCGATGCCTTATTACCCGGCTATGAACTACTACTAAAGAACTACTGTACCTACGTGTTAATTTGTAAGCTCTTTAATTTGTAATTGTTCTTTAGAATTTGAATAAATGATTTATTTATTTATGTACAGCAGCGGGCGCCGATCGCACGCGCACCGGTCCGACCAGTCGAAACTTAGTCACGACGCGGAGCGCATGCTTGCCTTGCTCAGTTTCTACGCTTACGATCTCGCTATCGCTTATATACTTATTCTTCCGTTATATATTTCTTGCTAATGACTATCTCTGCTTTCTTAGACAATCTGTCGTTGTGTATGTGCTATTTCTTCTGCTTATTTATTGTGCCTTCTGAACTTTTACTGGATGTGTGGACTGTAACAATATATACCATCAAACCGTAAGTTGGAGACATCATTTATTTACACCTATCACGCATCATTTACCTATACCAAATATTCTGGGTACTGTAGGGGTGGGAATGTGGACTGACTCTTTGTTATCTTGACGGATTTAGTTTATCTATTAGGTATTGTGTGTGTGTGTGTTAATCTGTATACTTTCTGTTTAAGGGCCGGTTCCGTAATCGATAATTTACTCAGCAAATGTTAAAAAATGGATAACAGCGGTTGAAAAAGTACAAATACAAGTATACATGTTTCGAACAATAGATACCGTAATCAATTACTTTGTTATTTGTTCAAAGTACACTCAGTCGTTATTATTCAACCTCTGGTAACGACTTTGAACCATTATTTGAGTTAACTATCGATCACGAAACCGGCCTTAAGTAAACTTCTTTTTCCTCTCTTTTATCATATTACATTTATGTAACTGTAAAAGTAGTAAAAGGACAAAAGACACTTACAATCTTTGTTTTTATTATTATTGAACTCGATTTATATTGATCAAAGTAGTAATACCTAATATTAAACAATATAGATTTTACAGATTTATAGTATAGCACTGTACTTGTGAGAACTATTTGCAATAATGACTGCTATTATCTGTGCCTCATTTACTCTACTTGTAAGTAGCCCGTTCAGACATGCATAACTATCACTGATAAAACAGTAAGAGACTAGACGGCCACCTTAAATTAGTGTACACAACATGTTTTTTAACATACATATAAATTTGCGGTAGAGTGACACAAAAGGTAAAGACACAGAAAATATTTCTCTATTTGAAACTACTACTGTGTGAGGCAGAAGATTCCTCGGCCCCCAAGATTTGTGAGATTTCTCTTTTAAATGTACCTACTGTTGTTTATCCTACTGTTGAACACATTAAAATCCAAGCCACTGCGATTCAGCTCATTGTAAGTCCGACACATTCTAGTTATAGGATTATGAAATGAATGAAATTAAAAAATGCACAAAAACTAATTAAGGACACAGAAAATATAATCAGATTGGCAATAGGATCTCCAAATGCGTTGTATGATAGATATCTGTACCAAACATCTGAAAAATTTTACTGACTATCATATAAAGGACGTCCCACAGCGACCGGATGTGAGCGGTCTGCATCCTGTGTGATCCTGCGATCTTTAAAAGGTCGTCTGTCGTTCTTATTATTATATCTACGGTTGCCTTACCACTTTCAAACGAGAATCCCTTGCCCCCGCGACATAGAAACGGGTGTCACTGCAAACAAAAGACTGCGTCATATGCAAGCGGTGTTGGCTCTTCAGACTATCGTGTGCAGGCGGAGCAATTGGCGGAATTGCCTACATTCGCGGCGACGTTTTTCAACCCGGAAACCTTTATGGAATGAGACTTCGGTCTCATTCGTTTTCATACATCCTAAAATAAGCTTAAAACGTCTTCAATTACAAAAAATTCTCTAATTAGTAAAAATGGACGGAATTCTAATTTTTTTTGTAACCTATCTATGTTAACATTATTATATTTGCTGTAACATAAATATTATTTTTACTTTTTAACATAAACAAGTAATTAGTGAGTAAGTCGGTATAACACAAACTAACAAAACGTTCTGTAAAGCAGCCTGACACAATTAAACACGTACATGGTACGAAAACACACTTACGACTTTTCACTGCGGTGGGTTTAATGGGCCACGTTTCAGGAATCACTTTACGACTAGGTCTGGGTGCCCTAAAGTGTTCACGCGCTCTAATTACTTCGGATATGAAGATATTACATCATATACCAGAGCCATTTGGTACAGTCTCATGCTAAAGACTAATGTTCCACTTTTCACACTTAGGTTTTATAGTTCCGATATAGTTTTATAATGTTCTTCTTGGAAGCGAGATTTTACTACCATACTTGTGATTTACAAGATACTTTCCGTTAGCCTTTTTATTACTTGAGCTATTTTAATATATCCCTATAATACTATAAAACTATAGATGGTACTCTTAAAAATCGTCAGAATGCATCATCATTCTCTTGCCCTGTTCCCAGTTTATCTGGGGTCAGCGCAGCATGCTTTTACCGACTTCATTCGCGTCAAAAATCGACAGTATGCTATATAATAGTGAGTTATTGATGATGATGATAAGTGTAGCCAGCGCATTAATAGTAGCCCCCCTAGCCGATTTCGACTACGGTGGCCAGTCGCAACGACTCACCGACTGCGCGGGACATATTATTCTTATAGTGCACAAGTGTGTCGGTAAACACAGGTGCGGAGAGATCAAGCGCAGGATCAACGGCTTTTACATGCATTTTAAGGCACGGGGGTGAAATACCGCCGCAACGTCCAAATTCTGGGCTGCCCTAAGAATTTCTAGATTAGAAAAACCCAGGTACATATTTTTGGCCCTACCCGGGGATCGAACCTCTGGCGCAGCAGTTAAGCCAGCGCATTATAGTAATATCAAACACTCGCTTCTTCTGCGGATTTGAATCATACGAGCGTTAAGGAATGAGCCGTGCGCGCACGCACTTATGTAAAATCCTGCATTCTTCCAATAAATCGTGCACAAGACAACATCCAATATATTGTTTTTTTATATAGTTATTGGTTATACGTTTTTCGGTTTATATGGAGATTGGTTTTTGGTAATTGGAATATTATAAATTCAATTACTTACACTCATTTTTATCGTATTCCGTTTTTTTGATAATTTAAATAATTCCGATATTGTTTTGTTTTTATAAATGTCTAGAATTATAATTTTTGTCTGTTATTTATTCCCTATCCTTTGCAACAGACATAAATACACAGACCAAAAGTGTCTAGGGATCAAGCATTTTTATGCGGATTTCTTGAGATTGAGATGTGGCTTTGTAATAAATGTATGATTTTATAAATTTATATGGATCCTTTTTGGTGCATTTCATAATTTGAAACAGGAACTGTCAATCAAATTCGAGTAAAAGATGAAAATCTGCTGTCAATATTTTCCCTATAAAAACATACAACGCATTGAAAACATTATTAGTGCTACTATTTTCCTAATACTGATTAAAACCAACGTTATTATGGAGCGGCAACGTCATTTAAGCAGGGAAGAAATGCTCAGAGCCGTGGGAATGATAGAAGCTGGTTCCCCGCAACGTACTGTGGCTTTAGCTCTGAATACAAGTCAGAGTGTTATCAGTCGACTTTGGACACGTTACCGAAGCACTGGTACCGTGGCTGAGCGCCATGGAGGACGGTATCGCTGCACCACACGGAGACAAGACAGATACATTCAAATCACAGCTCGAAGAGCTCCAACAATAACCACCATGATGTTAGTCGTGAGGCTTCATCACTCTTCAGGGAACTTAATTAGCGACCAAACAGTCAGAAACCGCTTGCATGAAGTGAACCATCATCTCGAAGACCGCTACGGGTACCACCTATAGCAATGCACAATCGTAGGATTCGATGAACACAGAAATTAGGCAGTTTCGTGTGCTTTTCTGATGAGTATCGTTTTGGTATGGGACTGGATACAAGACGTATACGACACTGGAGAACCCCTGGACGCCAACAGCGATAAAAATCCTACCAGGAAGTCCATCCTTATAGTGGTGGAACCATCATGGTATGGGCGGGTATTTGGATTGGCGGAAAAACGGATTTGATTCGGATCTGAGGCAACCTCAACGCTCAAATTTATGCTGAGACGATTGTATCAGTTAGTTACTGACTGTTAGTTACTGTTGAAATGAGGAGATACGTAGAATAACTAACCTTACCTTAGTAACGGACATAGCCTTGAGCATCAGTAAGCTCAAGTGGCAATGGGCAGGGCACATAGAAGAACGAAGAACTGATGGCCGTTGGGGCAGGAAAGTTCTAGATTGGAGACCCTTCGACCAAAGACGCAGCGTCCTACGCTGGCGTCCACCAACAAGATGGACAGACGACCTTATAAAGATTGCAGGATCAAACTGGATGCAGACCGCTAGTAATCGGTCGCTGTGGAAAGCCGTGGGGGAGGCCTATGTTCAGCAGTGGACGTCCTTTGGCTGATAATGATAATGATGATGATGATGATTGTATCAGACGTCATCGTTCCTCTACAAGTGCAAATCGGTCTCTTATTTCAGTTAATGCATGATAATGCACGACCGCACACCGCAAGAGTTGTAAGACAGACTCTCGCTGCAGCTAACATCAATGTCCTGCCCTGGCCTGCTCAGTCGCCAGACTTGAACCCGATTGAGCATGCATGGGATATGCTACAGAGAGGATGTAGACGTGTGCACAATTGCCTTGCCGGAACGGGCTGATTGTGACACTCTGGGTCAGAGCCTTAGATGGACTCTGCCAACAATTAAGAACGATTCGCGGTTCACTCGCCACCACCGAATAACAAAGCACTTACCAGTGGGAGGAGGCTTTTCCACGTACGAGTGGAACAGGATGGCTGATGATGCTTGTTCGTAGCTGGTGAAGGCGTGAAGATCAGGTGGCCACGCGATAGTCGTGGCGCCAATGTCAATATGGATGAATTGAAATTCTTATGCTCACTATAGGACACAAACTGCGCGCACACACTTACACTTGTAGTTCACATAAATAATGTCTGATTTTCAAAATATTAATGGATTTGCAGCTGACAAGTTTTGGTAGCAGCTCGCGGCGGAGACGGACATCACACTCTCGTGGTGGCCAATCATAAATCGACTCCCGCCGATATGCCCTAAGATTGGGCCTTTGTTATTGGTTGAGCGAATGAATGAATCGTCCGCCACCAGCCTGTTGGCGGCACATTTCAAATTAGGAACGTTTACTTTACATACCGCCCACCAAAATACAGCTGGTATTTTCCAGATAATGAAAAAGAGAATAAAGAAAGTAAACGATAAAATACCTACTGTTTAAAAACGACTAACACAAAAAAACTTAGATGAAGTTACTTAGTTTTAGAACGAATAAAATTAATTACTAAGTTTCAGTACCTAGTCAAAAAACGAGGAAAATAACGAATTATTTAATACGAGTTACGTTTCTATAGGAAGAGGACACAGTTTTACAAGAGGGCGTTTGATAAAACCACCTTTGGTTTTGATAGTTGCCACCCGAACGGTTCCGTCGGGACCCGGATGTAATTTATATACTCTTCCTAAAGACCATTGCAAAGGTACGCGATTATCATCTTTGATGATTACGATTGAATTGACGGATAACGGTTTAGACGCCTTCGTCCATTTCATGCGTTGAGAGAGAGAAGTTAAATATTCATTTTTCCAACGTATCCAAAAGTTTTGAACAAAGGATTGAATTAATTGCCATCGGTTAAGTCGATACAATTTAACTGAAGAATAATCCTCATCGGGAACGCTTGTAAGTGGTTCCAAAGTCAGAAAGTGACCAGGGGTCAAGACGTTTAAATCATTCGGATCAGCACTCAAAGCACACAAGGGTCGCGAATTTAAAACGGCCTCAATTTGAATGAAAAGAGTGCTAAGCTCCTCAAATGTTAAAACTTGATTGCCAACAATACGATAAAGGTGCGTTTTTGCAGCCTTTATTTGGATTTCCCATACTCCCCCAAAGTGAGGCGAAGAAGGAGGGTTAAAAATGAATTTAATCTGTTCGGCCTGCGACGCTTCTTCTATTAACGATAAAATATTGCTAGCACCTACGAAGTTCGTGCCGCAGTCCTCATGAATTATACTACAACGTCCACGACGACCTACAAAGCGACGTAATGCAGCTATAAACCCATCAGTAGAAAGAGATGATACCACCTCAAGATGGACCGCCTTAGTAGCTAAACAGACGAATAAGCAGAGGTAAGCTTTGTCCATCCTCGCACCGCGATGGTTCCCGATTTTAATGCGGAACGGTCCACCGAAATCAACACCTATGACCGAAAATGGTTTAACTTGGTTAACACGATAAGAAGGAAGGTCGCTCATGAACGGTTCTAATGGCTTAGGATTAGTTCTGTAGCATCCGATACATCTTGAAAGACAACGACGAATAGCTCGTTTAGCAGATAAAACCCAAAACCGTTGCATGACTAAATAATGAGTAGTATTTTGCCCTGTATGACAGTACTTACGATGAGTGGATTCAATAAGTTTATTTGTAAAGGGATGATCACAAGGTAAGAGCGCGGGATGTTTTTGATCATATTCTAAACCAGCGCGAGATATCCTACCGCCCACCCTGAGAATACCCGCTTTGTCAATAAAAGGATTTAATTTTTGAAACGGTTTAGGTAACGATTGGTTCGATTTAACACGTTGAATTTCACTTTCAAACGATGATTTTTGCACAAATTTTACGATTAATAATAACGATTGATGGTTTTCATCGTCAGTAAGAATGGAACCGCTATGGCGCTCGTCTGTACTTTTAGAACGAATGTTATGTATAAATCTTCGAATATAAGAAACGATACGAGTTATTTTATCCAAGGAAGAAAAGCGTTTTAATAAAACATCGAATATCGTATCTTGCTGTCCATTGTTATCTTGATCGGTAATCAAAGTAACTGAGTGTCGTTCCTCAGTACGCACAATTTGCTCTTCATCATTGGTAAGAAACCTTTGAGAATTTTTCGGCCAACAATCAAAAGTTTGTGACAGCCAGGATGGACCTGACCACCACAACGAATTATTAAGAAGATCTTGAGGAAGTTGACCACGAGAACATACATCCGCAGGATTATCACCTGAGGCGACATGATGCCATGAATTCGCAGAGATAACATCCTGAATGTGGCTAACTCTATTTGCGACGAATGTAGTCCATCGAGACGAGTGCGACCGAAGCCAGGAAAGGACAACAGTCGAGTCAGTCCAAAGATAAATACAATCGATAGGTATTTTGGACTGATACGCATCCAGTACGAATTTTGTGAGGTCTGCGAGCATAACAGCACCACAGAGCTCCAAACGAGGTAAAGAAAGACGTTTCAATGGAGCGACGCGTGCCTTGGCGCATAACAGCCGAGTATGAATAGATCCGTCAGCACACAAGACCCTAAAATAAATAACAGCTCCGTACGCGAGTTCGGAACTATCACAAAAGCCATGAAGCTCGTATGAAATTACATTATCGAGAGTGAGACGACGTGGAATACTCAGCGAACCAATAATAGGCAGCTGATCACAGAAAGATTTCCAGACGTTAATTATGTCATGGGGCGGCGTCTCATCCCAAGAAATTCCGAGAAGCCAAAGTCTCTGCAGTAAACATTTGACTTGAATAGTAAGCGGTGATAGAAACCCCAAAGGATCAAATATCTTAGCAATCTCACTAAGGATAACACGCTTAGTACATGGTCGATCAGAAGGAGTCACATCGAATAAAAACGAATCTGATACTGGATTCCACTTGAGTCCAAGTACCTTAAGAGTAGGATATTGTTCATCAGAAAACGATTTAGAATCCAGAAGACATTCTGCCTGGGAAAGATCTGATAACAAACTTGGTGAATTACTAGCCCATTTTCTTAATACGAAATGACCTAGTTGGAATAATTTAACGATTTGTGATTTAGCTTCCAACGCGGCGGTCAGATTTTCACAACCAGTAACAATATCATCTACGTAAATATCGGTCGATAACATTTTCTTAGCCAGAGGAAATTTACTACCTTCGTCCTCTACTAGCTGCTTGATTGTCCTACAAGCAAGAAACGGAGCGGATGAAACCCCATAAGTTACCGTATTAAGTCTATATTCCTTTAACACCCGATCAGGGCCCGATCTCCAGAAGATTCTCTGATAATCTCGATGTTCATCAGAGACAAGAATTTGTCTATACATCTGACGTATGTCAGCCATAAAGACAACCGAATGTATTCGATAGTGGAGCAGAATCCCAACGATGTTAGATTGAAGTTTAGGTCCCGTTAACAACGTGTCATTTAACGAAATGCCCTTAGCATCCTTTGCCGATGCATCAAAGACGACGCGTAATTTTGTTGTGGTACTATCTGGTTTAGTGACGCAATGATGCGGAATGTAGAATTTGCCTTGGTTCAACTCCGCCGGATTCACTAAAGACATGTGGCCGGATTTTTCATAGTCATCCATAAATTCACAGTATTGCTGATGTACAAGAGGATCACGAGATAAGCGACGTTCGATCGCATGGAATCGTCTCAAGGCAATATCACGAGAACCTTCAAAGACTGGTTCCACAGTGTCTTTAAAAGGAAGACGCACTCCGTACCTACCACTCGAATCACGATAGTGGTCAGCTGAATAAGCTTGCTCGCACAAGATCTCCTCGGGTGTTAGAGGTGACGCCTGAGGAACACTATCCACCTCCCAAAACCGTTGTATGGCCGTTGCCAACTCGATGTCGGATTTTGAAGAGACTTGTACCAACGATGAGGATGCAAGTGGCGTTCTACCTAATAAAAGCCAACCGAATACCGAATTAATTGCAAGTGGCTGATTTGCATTGCCTTTCAAGCGCTGACCAAGAAGTGACTCGGCGAAAACATCTGCACCAAGCAAAACATCGATAGGACCAGGGATGTCAAAACCTGGATCAGCTAACGGTAACGAGTTAATGTGAGTCCAACCCGACGAACTAAGTTTAGCTATGGGTTGCTCACCACAGATATTTGATATAACGTGCATGTCTAAATCGAATAACGAATTATTGTTTGAACCGACTGAACAACGAATTAAGCCGACGACGTCAGTAGCAACACCTCCCAAACCATTGATATTCGATTCGCATGAGATTGGTTGAAGGTTTAGACGCTGAACTGCGTGTCGCGTTATAAAATTATTTTGACTTCCGGTGTCGAATAATGCGCGAAAAGAATGATACCTACCGTCCAAGTCCTGTATTTGAATGATAGCCGTAGCTAACAACACAGTCGTATTAACAAAATTTGTTGAACACTTAGAATTTTCCTTAACAAATAGGGAAACGGATTTAGACTCTTTGGAGTTATCATCATCACTAGGTTTTTTGTTATCACGATCCCTATGAAGTAACGTGTGATGTTTATGTTTACATTTCAAACAACGAAATATAGATTTACAATCCTTCAGGTGATGAGATGATTTCAGACAGTTGAAGCACAATTTGGCCTCTGTTGTATAAGACATACGATCGTCTACGGATTTAGCGAGAAATATTTCACAACGTGTTATTGAATGATTAGCTGAACATAAAGAACATACCAGAATTGGTTTAGTAACTTTATCTAAGGCTTGTCCTTGAATTTTATTACCTGCCAACAATGTGTGGGTGACCTTGGAACCTTTAGAAAAACTATTGAAAGTAGGTTTCGCGTTTGAAACGAAAGCTCGACCGTTTGATTCCTTAGTCGTAGGATTTCCTTTATAACCCTCAGAAAAATGATTATCGCGTGACAGCGATTCACATTTAGAATGTAAAAAGTCCTTTAGCTGAGAATAGTCCGGAATCTCAGTGTTGATATACTTCTCTTCGAATTCACGACGAATCTTCGAGTCCAATTTAGATAATATATGATACACTAGAATAAAATCCCAGTTGTGCACCGGAAGGTCTTGTTTACGTAAAATGCTCAAGTTTTCGTCAATACAATCTAACGATCGACGAAACTCGGTCGCGTTGTTGAGTTTGAAAGAAACGTTTAAAATATCTTTCCAACAAGTAAAAGATAATTCACGCTTATGTTGATAACGCGCAACTAAGGCCGCGTGCGCATCGGAGTAGTAATCACCTGTTACGGGATATTTCCGAATAAGCGATAGCGGGTCACCGCTAAGTGTCGACACCAGATATTGAAATTTCTCCACATCGGTAAGAGAATGACAGTCATGGATCAGTGAATTAAAGGAATCAATAAATTCGGGCCATTGTTTTACATTACCTGAAAACGTAGGTAACGAAATTTTAGGTAACTTGATGTGAGACTTTAATGGTGTAGACTCAGCTCTATGATTCCTAGTGACTTCTGATTCCGCCTTTTGTAAAAATCTCGATATTGACATAACACGAAAATATGTGTCATCAAAACGAGTACGAATATCATCATCAACACAATTTTCCTCATCACTGACTGAATTAGATGAATCCAGTAATTCAAGTATTGAGAAGTGTGCAAGTTCGAAATCAGACCTAATGTTTGATAATTGATCACAATATGAAAAGAAAAGATCGCATTGATTAACGTCCGATTCAGCAACAATACCGACCTCTAATGCCTTTAACATACGGTTCAAAGCTATAGTACGCTTTCGACGTAATGACGGTAAGTCTTGAATAGTGTATGTTTCAGAAGTATTTTTCGATTTAGATTTAGAATGACTAAGTTTCCGAGTAGCACGCTTCGGATTAAAAGACATGATAACAAGTTATTGTACTTAAAAGATATAACACGACTACTTACGATTCCACTTCACGTGATTGCGGTGAAATGAACCAAATAGGTACCTATATCAAACGAGTAAAAAAAATAAATGTGTTGTTTACGAATAAAGCGATTGATTGGAGTGTGAAAGCGTATGATTTTGTTAAAAACGAATAAGACTAGCGTATTTATTATCACAGCCGACTATGTATACACAAAGCACCGAATTTAATTGTATAGCTTGTTAGTGTATGATCTGTAATAATAAATAGGTATGAGTACTGAAAGTAAAATATAACAGCCGAATAAAATATACCCTTAAACGGAATTGAATAGGATTGTATAGATATGATCTGTTATTATTACTCAACGGATTCACGAGTGCACGAATTAAAGCTGCAAATCGACAATAATAAATGATTGTTTACAATGATCAACTTGTAGTTGCCGAGTAATACGGGTTACGATTAAAATGACCGTAATGAACGATCTGGAATGAATAATGAGTACAAATGTCACTGTTAATTGTGAACGATGGCACCATACAAGTTGGAACGAATGAGATTGATCTGTGAATGAGCAATTGAAATGTTTTTTGTGAACTTCCGTTATGTGGAGTGAAAAAACGAATGAACTCAAACGCACACATAAAACGGACGAATTGCGAATTAATATTATATATATGAGCAATGGAATGCAACGTGTACCTACTTACTTGCTTCTACCTACCTGACCGGTCACAAAATAAAAATGTATCTGCGTAATTGTGAAAAAATATCGTTTGAAACGTATTGTATTTTGAATTTACGACTTAAAAAAGCTACGAATGACTATTTGTTATATGAATTGACTATGCGTTTTGGTACTATTTAAGCGAAAAAACGTGAAAATACCAGCTACATTTATAGGGCGATTTTTACAATTAAGATCATGAGCCACCCATTCCCGGGTTTCGGCACCATGTAGACGTGTGCACAATTGCCTTGCCGGAACGGGCTGATTGTGACACTCTGGGTCAGAGCCTTAGATGGACTCTGCCAACAATTAAGAACGATTCGCGGTTCACTCGCCACCACCGAATAACAAAGCACTTACCAGTGGGAGGAGGCTTTTCCACGTACGAGTGGAACAGGATGGCTGATGATGCTTGTTCGTAGCTGGTGAAGGCGTGAAGATCAGGTGGCCACGCGATAGTCGTGGCGCCAATGTCAATATGGATGAATTGAAATTCTTATGCTCACTATAGGACACAAACTGCGCGCACACACTTACACTTGTAGTTCACATAAATAATGTCTGATTTTCAAAATATTAATGGATTTGCAGCTGACAAGTTTTGGTAGCAGCTCGCGGCGGAGACGGACATCACACTTTCGTGGTGGCCAATCATAAATCGACTCCCGCCGATATGCCCTAAGATTGGGCCTTTGTTATTGGTTGAGCGAATGAATGAATCGTCCGCCACCAGCCTGTTGGCGGCACATTTCAAATTAGGAACGTTTACTTTACAGAGGATTTCTGCCGAATATGGAGGGTATCCAGTCGCAAGAAGACCTTTTTTGTTGTTGCGACGAACATGGGTTCTCCCTTGTTTTGTCGAAAAACGTTTGATATAATTTCACCATTACTAATCACTCATAACATAATGGTTGTTTAACATAATTTTGTTTAACATAATTTTTATAACAGATAATATTTGTTTGATATAACAACGTTTGTGCTAACATTTAAGAGGCATAATCATCATTCGACCTAATAATCATTTCATCTAATTTTTGTTTTATCTAATCTTATTTTGTATACTTTTATTTAGTATAATGATCAGTTCGTCTATATTGTTTTTTTTTAATTATAAGATTTAAACAGTATTATTTTAAAGACAGCAAATAGGGCAACTTGAGTAAAACAAAGCTTTAATATTTTGCATTTAATCACAAAAAAGGAGCGCCACCGAGCATCAGAACTTCCCTCTGTTGGTGTCGTCTAGGTTAGGTTAGGTTAGAACAGTGATCCGACAACGCGCGAAGGCGAGCGAGCGAAGCGAGCGTGCCGCGGCAGCGGCCGCTGAGCGCCAGAACTCCCCTTTGTAGTGTCATCTAGGTTAGGTTAGGTTAGAACAGTGATCCGACAACGCGCGAAGGCGAGCGAGCGAAGCGAGCGTGCCGCGGCAGCGGCCGCCGAGCGCCAGAATTCCCCTTTCTTGATGTCATCTAGGTTATGTAGGTTAGAACAGTGACCGCTTTTTTTGATGTTTTATCTAGTGTTATTCAGTTTTAAAGTTTCGGTTAAATAAAAATTAGATTAAGCACTCATTAGGCCAAGCAAACATTATGTCATGTGATATTAGGCAAAGTGAAAATTCGATGAATTGAAATTATATTACATGAACAATTATGTCAATCAAAATTAGTAAAAATAAATATTATAGGAATCGAATAATTATATCAAATGAAATTAGATATTTTAAATGTTTGTGAAGTGAAATTATATCAAACGTTGTTCGACAAAACAAGGGAGAACCACGAACATGGGCGGCCATTCCACAGCGTGATTTGGATGAACACATTTTGAGTATGCCAAACCGATGTTCTTGTGTTGTTATTGTTCGCGGTAGAAACACGGATTATCAATTGTTTAAGTTACCCAATAAAATTTTAAAGAAAACTGTTATTTCAGTCTTTTTTCGAACTTTAATGTTAGTGGTTCAAATGTCAAAAATTCCTTTATTAGGAAAATGACAAATTTCTTTATTAATGCAAAGGTGACTTTGCTTATCGTTACTACTACTACAAACGAAAACACTTTATTTGATGAATCCTTAAAAATTTTTTAATTAATATCAATCAGGAGAAAAGTTATTGCAAAAATATATGTTGGTACCTAGACACTTTTGATGTGTGTATTTATAGTATTTGGTGTGGCGTGTAAAAACCACACCTTCAGGAGGAGGAGAAATTAATTCTCGAGGGTGAAGATGGGAGAATTCGGAGTACTTCCTTAGCGGGGGATGTACAGGTGCGGCGGTCCACAGTAATATATTCTACCATACGACAAATTAAAGCACACTGAGGTGGACACTTACCAAAACTCCTGTGAAGAGAAGCAACGATGCACCGCGCGGTGAATTGATTGGTGAGGTGTAATAATGAAATCTGGTGCAGCAAATCAGTTGTACACTTATTTTATATCACTGATCATGTAATTTGATATGGTGAAAATTTTGAAGAGCTTTTTGAAGGTGACAATTACTTTAGACTGAAGCATTTGTTTTTTAGGATTGTACTTATTTCAAAATTATGAAGATTTAGCGCCCTCTATGTATTTTAAGGGACACTAAAATCAGATGACAAGGCAGTGCCCGTAGTGCGTGCCTTGGATGGCAGATATCGCTAGTAAAATACATTAAAATAGACCACGCACAACCATAACACTCCCGGCCTTGGAAGTTCCAAGAACTTTCAAAGAAAAAAAAGAAGAAGAAAGGGTAAGAAGGAGAGAGAAAAAAGGGTAGGAGAGAAAGAAAAGTAATTAAACCATTAAATGGAATATAAACTTAAAGGGCGATATAGCGCAAACTAAGTATTGCTTGATATTATTCAAGACAGAAAAGAACAAAAGAAAATACAAAATATATTTAAAGAAGGATATATTATTGAGTTGGTATAGGGTAAAGTTTAACGACAGGTCGTTTTAAGGTGCTAGTCGGTGTTTTTACTAATGCCACCCTAACCACACCATCAGTGCCAGGATAAACCTATAATGCCCATTGGCCAGTGTAAAGGTGGGATATTGTCTTGATCCACCAGAACTACTGTTCCAACTTTGACTGGATTGTCAGGTGTACACCACTTTTGTCTGGTTTGCAGAGTATGCAAATATTCAATTCTCCATTTTTTCCAATATGACTGTACCAAAGCGTCAAGCATCTTTTTACGATCAGTCAGAGATATGCGTTCACTGGATATGTCTGACATAGGTAGATATTGCTGTAGTGTAGACATTAAAAAATGAGCTGGTGTTAGTGTTTCAGGATAGGGGTCGGATGACAGCAAACACAGAGGTCGTGAATTTAATAAGCACTCAATTTGTGGCAATACTGTCAAAAGCTCTTCATAAGTGAGAAGTTGTGAACCTATCACCCTGTATAAATGTTTTTTTTATACTTTTAATATTTAATTCCCATATTCCACCGAAATGAGGGGAAAGGGGTGGAATTGTCAACCACAAAGTACGACGGCGAGCTAACTCATTGCCAATGGCAGTTTGGAAATTTTGGGAAATCAACAAATTAAACAATTCATCTAGTTTTGCTTTCGCGCCTACAAAATTAGTACCGTTGTCCGAGTACATACATGACACCGGACCTCTACAAGAAATAAATCTTTTGAAGGCCGCGAGAAAAGCGTCGGTGGATAAGTCACTAACAAGCTGTATGTTAATGGCTTAAGTCTTCAAACAAATAAATAAACAAATAAAAGCTTTCTAAGCGTGGTGTCCACGTCGACGAGCTAAAGTTATTTTTATTGGACCGGCGTAGTCTAACCCGGTGTGAAAAAATGCTTTGGATTCACAAATACGATATGATGGTAAATCAGCCATCTTCGGCGTAGGGTGAGTAGGGGATAAACGAAAACAAACGTTGCACATGCGAACACGTTTACGAATGATATTTCTGGCCGAAAGAATCCAGAAACGCTGTCGTATAATTGACATGAGTAAACCAGCACCTGTATGTAGGTTAGTTTTATGAAAATGATCAATTAAAATATCAATAGTGTGATCACGTTTAAGTAACAAGGCAGGGTGTTTACATTCAAAGGGCAAGTCAGATTTAGTCAACCTGCCCTCAATACGAAGAATACCTTCTTCGTCAATGAAGGGGCATAAGTGTTTGTATTGTTTTGAAGGCAATTCTTTTTTATTTAAGCAATCAATCTCGGTTTGAAAATAAATAGACTGAATCGAACGAATTATATATTTTTCTGCAGTATTCAAATCACATGCTGTGATACAACCAGAGGTTGTCAATATTTTTGTGAAGCGAAGGACGTACACTACAACGCGAAAAAGTTTGTTCCACGAGGAACAACGTTTGGAGCAATCATACAGAATGGGTGAAATATTTTGAACCGTTGTAGTCCTCTGACTACAACGGTTCAAAATCGATTAACCACGAGTGTTACTCGTAGTTTTCAACTCAGGAAGTTGTTCACATTTAGAAGGAAGGAACTGCTGCATGGGCCATACGTTAATCGGCAAGCACATCCATGACGGACCATTCCACCAAAGCTTGTGATCAACCAATTGAGAGGGTAACAAGCCTCTGGACAGACAATCGCTAGGATTGTCGGTTCCCACGACATGAAAAATGTTGCATGGGTCCAAATTTTCTTGAAATTGTGAAACACGATTTCTCACAAATATTGACCATCTGTGTGGTGAAGAATGAACCCACGAAAGGGCTATGGTGGAATCAGAGAATGTTTAAATACCCGCAATAGGTACACGATCCTTGTAATAGTCAACAACAGTCTTTACAAGTCGCGACTTCCAAACAGCCGCACATAGTTCTAGGCGGGCAAGAGTGGTGATTTTAACCGGAGAAACTTTGGACTTGGAACAAAGAAGTTTCACAGTTACATTTCCAAACTTGCTGTTATGTGAAAATATATCACACATCCATAAGCTTTAAGACTTGCGTCACAAAAAGCAACCAAATTTACTGTGGAAGACTTGAAAACGCCTATGTGACGAGGGATTTTCATTTTAGAAAGAAGAGGTAGCTCTTGTACAAGCGCTGAAAAACCCTTGAATGACTTCAGAGGGCTCATCGTCCCAATCGACTTTGCTAGTCCAAAGATCCTTTATGAGTAACTTGGCAAACACAAGCCACAAAGGTGACACAAAGCCAAGAACATCAAAGAGTCGTGCCACGAAAGACAGTATTGTGCGTTTTGTACATTTACCTTCTACAATAAAAGTAGTAAACGAAAATATGTCTTCATCAGAGTACCACGAGAGACCTAAAATCTTGATATTAGCGCTCCCACTCTCAGAAAAGTTTATTGAAGCCCGATGTGAGGCAGGTATGCTATCAAGAAAATTAGGGGAGTTACTTGCCCATTTCACCATGTCAAAGCTTCCACGCTTGAACATGCCAATAATCTGCTGAGAAAGCTTGATAGCGCTTTCGTTATCAGGGACCGATGTTACTAGGTCATCCATATACTAATTAGAGCAAGCTATTTTGGAAGCATCCGGAAAAAAGTGTTCTTCGTCACTGGCTAACTGGCGTACAGTACGCATTGCAAAAGGAACACGAGTGAACTGAAAGGTGCGTATTTTTTCATTTTCATTGAAACGAAATAAAATTTTCAAATATTTGCGGTGACATTCTGTTACACCAACTTGCAAATACATCTGTTTGATGTCTGCAGTCAGAGCAACTGGATACAAACGAAAGTCTAATAAAAGGAGAAAAAGGTCTGCCTGCAGATTAGGCCCTGTGTGCAGAATGTCATTCAAAGACAAGCCAGAGTGCGTTTTAGCACTGGCATCAAGGACAACCCTTAATTTTGAGGTTGCTCTATCCTGTTTGATAACAGCGTGGTGCGGTATGAAGTAACCTTCAACAATATTTTCTGAAGATTGAACTTTCGATAAATAGCCATTATCAATATAGTCAGCGATGACTTAAATAAATATAAATAAATAAATACATATTGGACACCAATCACATACGTTGTTCTGATCCCAAAGTAAGTAGCCAATGCACTTGTGTTATGGAAATCAGACACAACGGTGGTACCACAACACCCAGACCCGAAACAATATAGAAAAGATCGTTTTCTACATTGACCCGACCGGAAATCGAACCCGGAACCTCACGAAATGGCGACGCTTGGAACCAGCGTGCTAGCCACTCGACCACGGAGGTCGTCAAACTTCAGTCGGCCGTCAGACTTTGTTATAATCTTCACGAATTTGGGGGCTGTGATTAAGCTTACGCTCGAGAGCAAAAAATCGACGGTGCGCAACTGCACGAGAATTGCCCAAATCTTCAGGACTCCTACAGAAAGGAAGAGCCACTTCATAACGACCGGAACTATCACGAGTTACTGAATTAGTAAACTGGTTTTTACAATCAGCTTCGTCAGGTGAAAGAAAACGTTTTGTCGGAATTTCCTCTAATTCCCAAAATTTATGAAGACAAGACTCTAACCCACTCAATGTGACTGCGTGAAAGGCGGTGGATTGGTCAAAATCAACAATTGACGAAAGAACATCACCCATGATAATATACCCAAAGGTAGTCAAAAAAGCTAGTGGGGCTGCAGTGCCAGAATTGTAACGATCACCTAAGTAGATGTATGAAAATAATTGAGCACCAATGACCATGTCAATATTTCCAGGAATATTCCAAGTCAGGTCCGCTAAAGGTAAGGTACCTGAAGAAAATCAAAATCGCTTTTATGTACAACTAACGCTTGAATGTTGTATTTGTGCGCTGAAACGCGAGACTCAATTGTCATAGAAATATAACCCAGTATTGGACGAGCCGACATACAGTCGGTATAGTCAGTCCTTTGAGAGACGAATTATAAAGCGATATTACAGGCGAATTCAATAAATCGCAGCACTGTTTAGTAATTATTTTTTTTGTGACCCATTGTCTAACAAAACACGAATAACCTTGCGATCATTATTATTGTTAATTGCATTTTGCGCGGTCGACAAAAGTATCGTAATACGCGAAGTATTGCGTGAAATCATAGTAGCGGGCGAAACATAAGAGTCTCCGGTCACAGGTGGCAGCCGCAGCGGGCGAACGCGACTCGTGAGCGGGGTGCATTACAACGGGAGCGGGTGTAGTGGTCGATGGAAAAACGACCTTGTTTTCATGTGGATAAGATTATCTTTGGGGAAAATTGCGGAGTGAAATATTATTTGATATAGTATTTTTATTGAAATGTAATAGTGTATGGTGTTGTTTTTGGCAATGATTACACACGTGACGCGAATTACAATTTGAAAGTAAATGAGTGGAACTCAAACAATTCACACAAGCATTTTTTGAGTTAATAAAATCATAGCGCGCTTGGGGCGAAGGAAGACCTTTAAACTTAGTGCAATTAAATATTGTGTGCTCATTACTATTGCACATTAAACAAGGTGCTGCTGACTTATTGAAATTATTTTCAGTAATTAATGTGCGCGAACTGCGATTACCATATTTACGGGGATTATTATTTGACGTTGATAATTATTCTTCACCTCAAAGCAGATGCAGAATAATTATTATTGGTGAGATCTAATATTTTTACTTGATCTTGAATAAACGAAAAAAAATCTTTGCAAGAAGGGACAATATTAAAGGTGTTACGAACAGACAATTCAAAGGATTGTGCACTTTGTACATCCACCCGTTTAAGAGCGAAATACAAAAATATGAAATAAGCGAGATCTGGGATGTTAATTTGCTTTAGAGCAGCAATTGAGGCAGAAAATCTTTCAATAAATGTGCCTAGTGACACTGAGGAGTGAGCACAATTCTTAGAATCAAAGATATTTTTTAAATAAAACGTACCTAGTGCACGCTTGTCTTGGTATTTTTTGACCAAACTATCCCAAATAATTTTATAAGTCTCGCCTGTAAGAACTATTCCAGCTACAATTTTTTAGGCATCATGAGACAATTTTCCAATCAAATATTGAATTCTCTGCGAATCAGACAGTTGTGGATTATGGTGAATATTAGTTTTGAAAGACTCGTAAAAAGTAGGCCAGTTATCAGTTTTACCGCCGAAACTTGGGATCTCAATTGGTGGCAATTTTACAATATGCTGAGGTGCTTTATACGCTGACGCTGAAGTTGATATGGTAGCTTTATTAATTTTATTTCTGATGCGTTTAATCCTGCTATACATTTCATCAAAATCCGTCAAGCACTGAAAATCAGGGACATACTTTTCAACGTGAGCTAAATTCATCTGGTTTATTTGATCAACCAGAGCTGAAAATTCCTCCCGCATTTCGCTGATAGTTTCTGAATCAGCCATGAAACTTTCGGTGGAACGAAGCTCAACGTCTGCTGAAATATTCACCTTTTTAGACTGGTCTTTTAACTTATGAAGTCTTTGAAAAATAGCTTCCCTATTAGACAGAAGTAGGGTCAATTTATTAGTATCCATATTTATCTTTCAAAATGAAAAAAAACCGGTGCGACTAAATATGGTGGGGACAAGGGACAAAAAAATACGTAAAATTACACAGGTGAAAAATACTGATATGAATCAGGCTCTCAAGGACCAAAAAGAATGGTGTGGCGTGTAAAGACCACACCTTCAGGAGGAGGAGAAATTAATTCTCGAGGGTGAAGATGGGAGAATTCGGAGTACTTCCTTAGCGGGGGCTGTACAGGTGCGGCGGTCCACAGTAATATATTTTACCATACCACAAATTAAAACACACTAAGGTGGGCACTTACCAAAACTTCTGTGAAGAGAAGCACCGATGCACCGCGCGGTGAATTGATTGGTGAGGTGTAATAATGAAATCTGGTGCAGCAAATCAGTTGACACGTATTTTATATCACTGATCATGTAATTTGATATGGTGACAATTTTGAAGAGCTTTTTGAAGGTGACAATTACTGAAGACTGAAGCATTTGTTTTTTAGGAATGTACTTACTTCAAAATTATGACGATTTAGCGCCCTCTATGTATTTTAAGGGACACTAGAATCAGATGATAAGGCAGTGCCCGTAGTGCGTGCCTTGGATGGTTGATGTCGCATACATACATATGCAATACATTAAAATAGACCACGCACAACCAGTATTAATATCGACACTACACTGGTGTATCGCCTCTCCATAAGGCCTGTAAGTGTGAAAGAGAGATAAGTATGCGCTGACGCAGCCCCATGTTTTTTTTTGCCGCAGAAGAAGCGAGTGTTTGATATTACTATAGCAACTGCGTCTTGAGGCTCTAATGTCAATAAAGATACAGTGCGACAAGTATCTTCTGGCCGATAGATGTCCAACTCTATACCTGATGCCTCTTCACGTTTAAACTCTGCACTCAAATACCTTGGTGATTGGTTGTCGAATCACGGACTAGCTATTTCAGCTTCAAAGTGCACTTGCGTAACCTTTACTCATAAACGCGAAATTCCTGATGTACAGATTGTGTCAGATAGAGAACCGATCCCTTGTGAATGCGAGGTTAAATTCTTAGGTATGGTTTTGGACTTCAGACTGTTTGGGACTGCCCACTTTAATTATATTGCTGAAAAGTCCAGAGGGTCCTTCTGGAGAGGAGGTGTCCTTCGATCGCTATCCGGCGTTCGATGGGGTGCTCGCCCACACTCTCATAAACTTTTATATAACGCCATCGTTCGTAGCCATTTTGATGATGCCTCCTTTTTTTGGATTCAGGCAACGAATCCGCTCTTGTTAAATTAGACAAAATTATGGGAGCTATGAAGACCTCTCCCATTAATGCTCTCCAGGTTGAGTGCGAAGACCCCCCTCTCTATCTTCGTAGGCAACACCTCAGTATCCGGTTTTACCCTAAGGTTGCTTAAAACGCATCTCATCCCTTATTACCCAAACTGGACTATCTCTGTTCATTAAGTAACCCCTCAGATCCTTCTAGGATCCTTCTCTTTTAAGTCACCAAAAGTTCTAACGCCTTCCTTTTCCTATTGAAAAAATCCCGCTCAACCTACTTTTCTCTAATAATTTTGAATTTCTTATCTTCTATCCCCCTATCAACTTAAACTTTGGTATATTAAAGCACTCTATTTCTGCTCCTTGAGAATGTCGCAACATATGGTATAAACACTGGCAAGGCTGGTTCTCGATCTATACTGATGCATCCAAGCTCTCAGAGGGTGGCTGTGTCGGTGTCGTAGTCTGGATTCCTGCATACCAAATTAACCTAAGTTTTAAATGCCCTCCAGTTTCATACATTTTTACTGGCGAATCGTTTGCTATATTGGAAGCAATCCGCTTCGCAAAATCCCACTCAATAAATAACTGCATCATTTTTACGGACTCTTCAAGCTGTCTACAAGCCATTTCCGCTGTTCCCTTCAAATCCAAAACAAAGTTTCCAACCATACTTATGATCAGAGAGAATCTGGTTGAGGTCAAGAAAAAAATATATCAATATTATGCTGACATCCAACAAAGCACCCCACCTCGACCATGGTTTTTCAGAAAGACTAACTTCCCTTAAAGTATTGTTTCTACTATAATCCGTATTCGGATTGGTTATGCATGTACTCCGGTTCATTTGGCGAAACTTCGTATTAAGGATAGTTCCATCTGCGAGTGTGGTCTTGATGAAGGCAACACCAATCACATTTTCTATAACTGCTCAAATGTCGGCGCCTCTCTCTTTGATTACCTTCCTAAAAACATCCTCTTCCGTGTAATTTAAAATCTATTTTGCATTGTTTAAGTCCTTCTATTATAAAATCACTTAGTAATTGAAATGTTTAGATAGTTCAAAAAACCCCTTGATTTAAGGAGTTTAGGAAGCTGTTTAACAAATATTTTTACTTAACCATGGCAAAATCAAAGAAAAGGATACTAATTTAAAGCAGTATAAGCATGTTTGTTTATATCATGACTGTTTTATTCATCATTATAAGTTTACACAGAATATGAACCAAAATAAAGCATTATGATAAATCGAAAAATCACCTGTAAGATTGGGCAGATTAGGCTACTATTACAGGCGTTAGTTCTAATTGTCACCGTTGGCTAAAAGATCTGCCTATTCATTCACGAAGTCAACCTCGACACTGATCCATATATGGACCTTCGCCTGGGTCGAAAAATTCGTATTCACAAACTTTCATCGAATCTAACGCCGATCGCCTCCAACGGCGTGAGTTGAAACTAATCCGGGGCGAATTATTTGACATGTTTCTATGGACTTCGACGCGTTTGGCAGCTGAAAAATTATAGCATCGCCAAAGCTGTAGCCTTGCCTCAGTCGATGTCACAGTAAATAAATGATAAGTAGTATTTAGAAGGAAGAAAAATAATGTTGTGAATGTAACTTTTAACTTTTAACATTCTTTTTTGGATCCTTGAACGAAATGAAGATGAGAGACCGCATAAATGAGGGTTTTTCTTATGAAAAATATCCATTAACTTGCTAACAGAACTAACTCCAAAAGTATCAGACACATAAAAGTCATGTTTTTTTATGCTATAGAATCAAAATCAATGCGGTATCCACTAGTATTTTAATAAAAAGAAAAAGAACAAATTTTTAATTTCTTATTTCCTCTCGTATTCTTAAGTGTCAAATATTCATAATACCATTGGAATTACTACTATATGATAACATAGGTATTTAAATTTTTAAAAATATGTACTGATACCGCTCAAAAACTCAAAACATTGCACCGTATCTACTGACTTTAAAGTGCACTGTGAATACGGACATCGCCTATTCACAACATCGTCTGACATATATCCGTGAAGAGTTATGTCAAGATTATCAAGACGTCAATACCTATTTGCATAAAATATTATATTTTTGCAATAAAAAAAAATGTTTTCATTAAATTTGGCCTTTACACACCAAAAAATAAAGCTGTTGAAGAATCCAATTGAGCTTGTGGTACTCTGCGTCGTCAAGACTCCTGGAGCCGTCATAGTAATATAAGCTGGATCTTGGAGCATAATTTTGCGAGATATACATTTTCTCCAGAAATGCTGCCTGGGCGAGATCAAGTTCACGCCGGAGCAATATTTTGCAACTTTTTTGAAGGGAAATCCTCGTGGTGCGGTTTCTCAAAGAGAATAAAGATACTTTCTTCCAACTTTAAAACCACGGTCCTACTCTAACCAAAGGTACTGAATAAAAAGGCTAGCTAGCCTATAACAATGCAAGAGAATGCTTTTAGCATTAAGTCCACCTTTGTACACTATGATTTGTGCAATAAAGTCTTTAAATAAAAAAAAAATAAAAAAACAACAATGTTTTGTCTAAGCACGTGATACGTGTAATCAATCAATTTTATAAAATTCCGGAGGCATTCGAAATATAACCTATATTTTATCGTTTGCTGTTGTTTCAGATTCTATGTGTAGTGTACTTTTTAACAGATGACATCAGACATGTTGAAAATTATGAAAAGCTATATTTTATCTAAGCATCAGTGAGAGGAAGTACAGTACAAAATACAAATGCAGATGTCACGTTCTTACTTTGTTATTCCGGTTATCCAATTCCAAGATGAATTTGATTATTTGTGCCAACGTAAAGAGCAAAAGAGCTAGAGGAATAATCTTATTAAGATGATAAAACTAAGAAGAGCAGCTCCTATAGGATTGAGGAAGACATCCAGTATTGTTACTGACTCTGAAGAAATGGAGAGAACATGAAATACTAGTGTGAAATGCTTAGGTTTATTGATAAAAACTTTTGATAAATTAAAGTCATTTATTCAAATGCATTTTTTATTTAATTCATACACATAGAGGTAGGTACTACATGAAATATCAATGTTTTAGTTTTCCACTGTTGACCTGGTGTATGTACGTTCCTGTTTTATTAACCGACTTCAAAAAAGGAGGAGGTTATCAATTCGACTGTATGTTTTTTTTTTGTATGTTTGTTACCTCATATCTCAGTCGTTTGTCGACCGATTCGAAAAATTTTTTTGCTTAGCTTCTTAAAAAACAGAGTCATAAGGTGCCCCCCCCCATTCTCCTGTAATCTCTAAAAATGAAGAAATAAAATAAACTTTTAAAAAAGTAAAAACCGACTTCAAAACCAAAATGCACTAAAAAGTCTTAAATAAACTCTTGACTATTGAAAGCAAAAGGAACCCATTTTAGGCAAAAAAAATCTTTTTGGAGTCGGTGCCATCACTTTGACCATCAAGCATCAACTATCACAGCACCGACTCAAAAAAGAAATTGTTTGCCTAAAATGGGTTCCTTTCCTTTCAATAGTCAAGAGTTTATTTAAGACTTTTTAGTGCATTTTGGTTTTGAAGTCGGTTTTTACTTTTTTTATTACAATAATTAGGTAGGTTCTTAATTCAAGATTTCATGAAAAATACTTATTTGCTAAACTAAACCATTAGGTAACTTAATATAAATGGCAAGTTTATGGAATTGTTCCTTGCGCAGACCGTTTCCTGGTTAAAATCCAGGGTCGCGTGCCTACACGTAGCACAACATGCTCCTGAAACCAGCTCATACTCCCTTAGTGTCTTGACGACGCAGCAACATTTACTTGATTGACAACATCAAACCACATCAAACATATTATTTTTAGGTTTTTGCTGGCTAGAGTTGAAGAAATAATTATGAATTTAGAGCTGAAAATTCTTTAAATATGCTTGAAAATAACTTATGACTTATACATTTATTTGACATCTCACGAATGTATTTTAGCTCAGGCGATGTTCTGAATCGGGCGGAGTATGTCATGGTTATAGATACAGAAAGTATTTTAATGTTTAAGACTGTAAAGATTATTTTTGCTTAACCATATCCGTCACATCAACAAAGGTGGATAGCTTGGGCGAGGGCTATAGCGAAATCAAATTAAAGCAATGATATTGTATTTAGAAGTAGATGACGCCTCGCGAACTAAAAGAGTACACAAATATGGCACCCACTATGGCACCGTCTTATTAATGGTTGTCAATGGATTGACATCTATCACATCAGACATCAGTTTCGGAACAGAGTCTTAATAGAGTAGCTTTTTTAATACATTTTTAAAAGTATGTAGGTACATTACAATAGATTCGTTGGCCTAATTTTAAAATTGAGTTCACACTTTAGCTCGGTAGTATATTAATCAACAAAAACATTTTATTTTCAAAATATTTCACATATAAAATATTGAATAATTATCTAATAAATGTAATATTAGAGTGACGTTCACTGCTAGGCATTCACGATCAAGTGACCATATGTATTTTTTTACGAATTAAATTAATAAAAACATTTACAGTCCTTATTAAAAAAAAATACACCATAGTCATCTGGCAACATTTAAACGAGATTATTCCTTCAAATAACATGCTAATAGTTAGCGTACATATTTTTTTCTACAATCATGAGGATCATCTCTCACTGATGTGTTTATCAACATTATTTTGTTATACTTTTGTTAACGCGAGCGCCGGTGACCTTTTGATCCGTGAGCGTCTACGTTGTTACTTTAAAGAAATTGAAGGTGTACTTTGTAGTTATGTAACAAACACATATTAACATACATGTCCATAGACATATGTGTTAGGGTCATGCGGGCGGGTTACGAACCCGCGACTGCTTATCTTTGTAGTCCGGAACGTAAACCACCACACTGTGACAGTTATTATTAAAAAATATAGTACCCAACTACTCCATGTCTAGCACTGTCTTAGAATATCGACCATGTTAGTCCGTGGGTTGGCTAAGAACTACTCGACTCACTAATTTTATTGAAAGTACTTCGATCATAAATGATAGGCTTCATTAAATACAATTTACTTAACGAAAATATGATAACCGGACTGTTTTTTTAAATTTAGTTAGGTGTTTCTGCAGTTTTAAAGGTGCACTGAGGCATTAAGACACTGACGCCATCAAAAACAGACTACGTCAAAATTATGACCCCAATTTGAAGTGAGGTGTTGTTTAGCTGAGACGTCTTTTAGCCTCTCACTGGTGATCTAATTCTTAATACAATATCATTGAATTAAAGGTTCAATCATAAAGCAAAAGACATAGACACTTGTGTCCATCAAATGGTGTATCCACATCGCCCAGCGGCATAACCGGCGTCCAAACGTCAAAAATGTCAGATACCATAGTATCCAAATATTTTCATAGAAAATGCCGCTGCAGCCAGATTATTATATTTTTCTCGGTATGAGCAGCAGAGCCGTCGGCGCAATGCCACCGGGCGGTGTGGACACACTAAATATGCACAAATGATTTTTCCCTTTTCCGGTTTCGAGGTCTAAAGCCATGCAGCGAACATAAAACATAAAACTTGCCTATTTAATTTCAATCTCATCACAGCTCCGTCGAATTTCCTAAACAGTATTCAACACATGATTTCGAATATTGTTTACCTCAAGAGATGAAACAATGTTTTACTATTTGTAGTAAGGCTGAAGGCTTGACCTGGAGGTAAAAGACACTGATAGATTTTCAAAATTATATCGCGATTATTATTAGATCGCGTTTTTTTGTTTTAGATTCAGATCAAATCCTCATTTTTCATTTTTTTTAAATATACGCCAGACAACACACCAATTGTCGTGGTTTCGAAGTAAGTAATTTTCATCCTTGTGTTACGAATACCAGACTATGACGAATTATGAAGGGGGCGTCTCCCACAAATACTTAAATAAATATTAAACATCCATGACTCAGGTACAAATATTTGTGCTCATCACACCAACATTTGCCCCTTGCGGGATTTGAACCCGCGACGGCGGCGTAATAGAGGAGCGCTAACCAATACACCAAACGCGTCGTCATTTTTATCTCTCTGTTTTTTGCTCTATGTTTCAATTACACCTTTCATTTGATCTCGCCTCGCCTTGGCCTCGCCCTTGCTTGCCATCACTTGCCATCTCGCCTTTGTTCATGTCACGGTTATGCAAAAACTTACTTTACGGCTTTACGTTTAAAATACTTTTTGGATCTATAGCTGTGACACACTTCGCCTAATTCATGACATCGCTTGAGATGAAACACATCCGTGTGATATTGACATTTAAATGACATAACAGAAACAGTATTTGCAAGCATATAAATTAATTTACAGTAATTTCATAACTATTTATTCAACTCTGGCCAGCACAAACCTAGAAATAATGGCCTTGAAGATGCCAATCGAGCAAATTTATGATGCTTTTTCGTCAAGACGCTAAGAGAATAGTTGCTGTATATCATTTTGGGTTGCTGCGTTCTCGAGCATAGTGTGATAGGCACGTGAGCAATGGACTTTATCAGAAAACGTTCTGAGCGATGAATAAGTCTGTACATATTATGCAGGAAGAACAAACACCTAATTTTTCAAAAAATATAAGGAGACGTTTTTTTTATGTTACGTCCGTTGAACTATTTAAAACGACATTAAACATTTTAAATTTTTTTAGTGGGAGATACTCATTGAGAGAGTAGCTCCTTGATATGAGGAAGTGATCTGTATTGCTGATGTTGACTGCGAATAAGGGTACCTAACAAACCGGGTAGGTCAAGCATGGTGGGTGTGATTTTAATGACAAAGGATCAGTCACATAAAAAGAAAGATAGCTTGAGTGCTTAGGTATATAAAATATTTTAAGAATAAAAACATTTTTTTAAATGTAATTATTTATATTTATTCTGTATCAATTTTAAATACTTTACTTGTGCTTAAATGCAGTAAGTATTTGCTCCCTTCTAAAGGCAGGATCAAGTTTTTTCTTCTATTTCTGTTAATAACCTATTGTAAATGTATTTTTTTAAATGTTTGTATTAAATCTCTTGAATCCTTTGTAATGTGAATAAGGAACCTTTTCTTAATCTTGAAAGAAAATACAAACATAAATTAGTACATGGGTGGTTGCTACGTAATAGCACATCTGGGCGGCTAAACTTTACAGACCAATATTAAACATGCACGTCTACTCGTATTTACAATGAATATAACATTTCCATTGATGACTATTTCTGCATGCAACATATAGGTAGCTATTGTTTTGGTTGGTGGCGATCAAACATATGTTTATCAGCGTGAGCTCACTGAAAAAAAATATCTACTTACATTACTTAACAGTGGCTCACTGTTCCGTCAAATTACATTAAGTATGATGACAAGCTTTTTGACAAACCATGGCATGCCAGTACTATTATTTTTTCTGTGGCATGACACAAAATTTGTGTCAAACGTATTTTCTTTTTTAACGGTTTTTGTCATCGCCTGGTGGCATGAGTTCTTGACATAGACCTGCGGCAAAGCCGCTGCTTGCTGGGGTGTGGATACATTATTCAATATTATGTAAACTTAACTAGATTCAAAGCATTGTGATGTTGATTTATTGAAGTTTCAAATAAATTAATCTTAATAATCCTGTTATTTTCTGTTTCAGTTTTAGGGTTCAGATCCGCACATTAAACCTTATTTTACATTATTTTACTTTTCATTTCAAGTTTATGCACTATAGTTAGACAAAACTTCGCTTACTTACATAAAGTATGTACGTTTGTTTGTTGTAAATAATAAAGACAATTATGTTTTTACGCAATAAGCATACAGCTGGTGATGACTTTCTACCTATTAAGAAACGTTAACACGTGAAATTATGCATCAGCGAGTGCTGAAACATTGATGACAGTAATAGCGTCCTTGAAAGTCATCAGCGGGTAAAAACGCATGATATTGCTAGTTGTAATTTCATGCAGCGACGATGTTGTGAATACCATGCATCACTGGAGCGGTGTCAATCGCGGATGTCAAAATGTTAGGCGACCTATGGGTGAGCAGTTCGCGACGACCTTTCACGGCCATGTGGCCTAGAGTTTACAAGCTTGAATTACCCCCCAATACCGCACTGTAAGTGCAAGCAAGACAGAGATGACACTGACAGGACTCAGTTGAAAACACGCTGACTATAATAGTCGAAAAGATTCTTGTTTGGCCACATCATCACCTACTATGTGCATCAGGTGAAATTACGGCCTAATGTTTAGCTGTATTTGTATAAAAATCCACTTATTACATGAGATTTCAGTACTGCCTGTACTTTTGTCGTGGACGCGCAAGGTCGCAGCCCAATTATCATATCGCCAATTAACTTGATTGTCGTACCATGACGTCAGACAGGACGTTTTAATTTGTGGAAATCACAAGCTGTATGTGCAGTTTTAAGTTTAAGTGTGACACAGATCACTCTATGGTAATGGCCAAGACCCGCCTTCTGCCAAAAAAGATCCATTCAGCAAAGAACGCAAGTCAGAAAATAGTACTCAATACCAAGTCTACACTGGATGAGACCCTATATAAACAGTTTGAGGCTGAAATCGAAACGAAGCTCAACGACGCAACTCTCGACGAGGCTAAAAGCGCTGAAGAACTGTGGTTGCTAATTAAAAGCGTTATCTTACAGGTGGCTTTTCGAGTATTCGGCAGAAAGGGTAGATCTGTCAGCGATTGGTTCGCGGATTATGAAAGCGTTCTGCTTCCAGCAGTGGAGACAAAGAGAACGGCATACATAAATTTCTTGAACAACCCAAGAGACACCGCAAAGCAATCAGCCTACAAGGCAGCAAAAGCAGATGTTCAGCGCATTAGTCGTCGCTGCGCGAACGAGTACTGGACCACACTCTGCAAAAACATTCAACACTGCAGGGATATTGGAGACTTTCGAGGAATGTACCATGGAATTAAGTGTGCGACCGGACCGACCAGCAGGAAACGGGCAGCTTTAAAAGACTTGAACGGAAACCCCATCTCTGACAAAAACAATCAATTAGACAGATGGGCACAGCACTATACAACCCTGTACTCCGAAGAGGTGAATATAAGCCCTGAAGCGTTGAACAATCTGCCACATTTTCCTTCAATGTCTGAGCTTGATGATCCACCCACAAGCGATGAATTTCACCATGCACTTAGTGGACTGAAGCTGGGTAAAAGCACGGGCCGTGACAACTTACCGGCGGAAATCATAAAACTCGAATGTGTTTTCTCTCCTCTGTACGCTCTCTTACTGCGCTGTTGGGATGAGGAAACAATCCCACAGGAAATAAGAGATGCCGATATAATTACCTTGTACAAGGGCAAGGGAGACAGAGGTGACTGTAATAATTATAGAGGAATATCTTTGTTGAGTATTGCTGGCAAGGCGTTTGCAAGGGTGGTTTTAAAAAGACTAGAATCTCTAGCCTCAAGAATCTACCCCGAGTCTCAATGCGGATTTCGTGCTGGCCGTTCGACGAACGACATGATATTCACCCTTCGACAACTACAGGAAAAGTGCCGTGAACATCAAGTGCCTCTATATATGGCCTTTGTCGATCTCAACAAAGCTTTTGACACTGTGAGCAGGGAAGGTCTATACAAGGTTCTCTGTCGGATTGGTTGTCCATCTAAGCTCCTCTCTCTCATACAATCTTTTCACGACAACATGAGGGGATCGGTCATTTTTGAAGGTGAAACATCTGCAGCCTTTGACGTGAATCGTGGAGTCAGACAGGGCTGCGTATTGGCGCCCACACTCTTCGGGATCTTTTTCTCCGCACTGCTTCTGGTAGCGTTTAAAGATTGCGACGTCGGAGTGCACCTGCATACTAGAAAAGACGGAAGACTGTTCAACATAAGTCTTCTCAGGGCTAAGAATAAATGCCAGGATATAATTGCCCGAGAACTTCTGTACGCAGATGACGCTGCACCTGTTGCAAACTCAGAAGGGGAACTCCAGGAGTTGGTTGCGAGATTTGGTCATGCTTGCCAGCTTTTCTCGATGAGCGTCAATACTAAAAAGACTGTGATTATGGTGCAGGGTGTAGACCAACCTCCCATCATCACACTTGACAACCCTTCAAGTCGTGGATCACTTCTGTTATCTTGGCTCCACAACAACAACCTCGCTATCCAATGACAAGGAAATAGATACCCGGATCGGCAGAGCATCGACTATTTTTGGGAAGCTCCAAGCACGCGTTTGGCGAAATGAGAAGCTAACAATCAATACCAAGGTCCTCGTGTACCAGACTTGCGTCCTCAGTACCTTATTGTACGCATCGGAGACGTGGACTACATATGCCAAACAAGAGCGCAAACTCAATGCTTTTCACATGCGCTGCCTCAGATCGATCCTTGGAGTCACGTGGATGGATAAAGTGAGTAATGAAACTGTGCTATCCAAGACTCGCTGCTCCAGCATCATAGCGATCCTGAAAAGGAGGAGACTGCAATGGTTGGGACATGTCCATAGATTAGACCCAGAGAGACTCCCGCGTCAGGTTCTGATGGGGCAGATTGCGTTTGCAAAGAGACCGGTTGGGCGACCTATGCTAAGATTCAAGGACTCATGCAAACGAGATATGAACAGCTTTGGGATAGATTCTAACATTTGGGAGAATCGTGCTGTAATGAGACCTGAGTGGCGTCGTGATCTAAGAGTTGGAATGTCGAAACATGATGAAGTCTGGCTTGACAACTTAAAGCAGAAAAGACTTCGTGCCACTACGGAACCCTCACCACAAGACTCACGCTTCGTTTGCGATCGATGTGGCAAGATCTGCCGAGCAGCCATTGGGCTACATAGTCACCAGCGGCGATGTGGACAACCCCGGAAATGAACCCTGGGTGCTGAAACAATCATCTGTTAAAGATGCCGTGGCCAATGATGATGTGCAGTTTTAAGTATGAAGCGTACTTCATACAGTCAGGCAGTTATAGGTCGTCCGCAAAACTGAGACATTTCTATGAAGTAATTGGGAGAAAAAGACGACATAGTGACGTCAGAAACGTCCCAGTTTCGCGGTGTACCTAAAATTGATATAAATGTAATTTGTCAAAGTATTTTTGGGCTTTATACGACTTATTAGGTTGGGTTCGACCAAACATTGGCTTATAGGCTCGTAACTATACGAAAAATAATTTTGTTCCTCGGTTTTATATACGAATAATTATTATTATATTATTAGTAAAATTGTAATAGGAATTACTAAACTTGCAAACAGTACGAATGAACTGTTTTACTATCCGACAAATCTATGCTACACCAAAGCTGAAAGTAAAAATCCTGTCAACTAAACAATGTCATACCGTGGGAATGTATCGAGTTGTCAGAAGTTTTGAATTAAACAAAACATTCTGACATAATGACATTAATCATGTGGAAAGCAGACGTCATTACGATAAACTTCGATTAGCAGTTATTTAACGCAACACGCTGGTTGGATGTGTCATGGTTTAATGCGCTTGATTTTTTTGCAAAGCATCTGGTATACGGTCAATTGGGATGGAGAAATATTGTGTGCTGAAAGAATATACAGAACAATCTGCATTCCAAAAATACCCCTGAATAAATTTACCCCCTTTAATCTATTCAATATTAAACCGCCTTCAAAAACTGAGTAAAAAGATTAAAATAACGCATTTGTATTCTATTTGGGAGAAACAAATTATTTTGGAGTCGGTGCATGAGATACGTAGACTGTTTGTGTACGTAAGTAAAGAAAACGATTTTTTGAATGCGGTTTAATTTTATACATATTTTTTTGAACTCATGATTTTTAGTTATAAGATGTCGATGAAACTGTACCCAAAGTTAAATTATATCAAATTGAACTAAACAGAAACATCTCGCTTTGACTTCTCATATTCGAGAAATCCGTGGACAAATATACTAACATACGAAAAAACTTTTGCACAAAATGCTCATCTCCTACACTTATAACACCGCGTAAACGTCAATCAGATGTAAGTCAGTTTTTTACAGTCGTTGCATAAACGGATGGGTAGAGACGTCACGCGTAATGACGCATCCATAAGAGACCACAAATTTCGCAAGGTTGGACCGACAGCACGGTAGCTCAATTGGTAGGCATTTGGCCCGGCTAGCCAAGAAGTTGCTGGTTCGAGTCCCGCCCGAGCGCAAATTTCAGGTTTCTTATTTCATCTTTATGAATATAAATATCATTCTTAACCATTTTATAGGTAGACCGCGTTATCGGGACTTCACCTGCAGGGCACAGGGGCACGGGGGCAAGCGATAGCGTGTTGTGGGTGGGGTGCTTCATTTTCAATGCATTGAAGACAAACATTAATATGTCAAGTTTCACTAAATCCTGTAAGTTGCACATTTCTGCCACGGCATGCGCTATGGTCGTTTTCCATACCCCTTAAACTTTGCACGATCACAATAGGTAAACCGCTTCATAGTGACTTCAAGTCAAGAGCGGGGACTGTGAAGGGTGCAGGCGGCGGAGATACACAAGATATGTGACGTCAGTCGTTACAATGGTAGTCGTCGGTGTCGACACTGTAAAACATTGACATAACTTTCGTTGTATTTTCTGTAGGTACTTGAAGAGAGGTGAATGTATTCTTTGTTGTATTTTGTGTATCATTAATGATCTGTACTTAGCAATAGTGTTCCATTTTCCTCGCTCTTTATTCAACGCCACACATCTCGCTCAGCTATAGAATTCCCTAGAAGGAGAACACCTAAATATAAATCTGTGTGAGAAGCCGTTTTTAGGGTTCCGTAGCCGAATGACAAAATGGAACCCTTATATTTACGTCAAGACTGTCTGTCTGTCTGTCTGTCTGTCCATCCGTATGTCACAGCCACTTTATTCTGTATCTATAGACATCACACTGTTGCAATTTTGTAGGAAAATGTATCCTGTTAACTGCTTTACGATTCTTATACAAAAAATAAAAATAATGATATTTAAGGGAGGGCTCCCATACGTGAATTTAAATCCGAAAAAAAAAACTTGACCTGATTATAATGCTCAAAAATGCTTTGACTCAGAGATATAGTAATCCAAAGTTATATTCCCCAATCAATGTACTTGTATATCAAAATCGCTCACTCGTTGTAGTTACTGACCGTGTCCAGTTCTATGACTAGAGACACATTTGTTTGCTGTATACATTGCCGTTTCGATGTATTTTGTTAGAAAATATCAAGATAATAATTTAGAATTCATTTCTGACTACTTAAAGGGCCTACATTATGTGAGCGTTGCTAATACGAGGGTCAAACTGAAAGTTCTTAGAAAATCAAAAACTGATTACATTAGCCAGTTATAAGTTTTATTATATCTTTTCAAAATATTGTCCATTGACGTCAATACACCGCTGCATGCGAACCACTGGGAAAAGCACTTTGCCCACTCGTCCTTAGGGGTCTCTTCAATGGCATCGCGATACGCAGCCACCGCTTCTTCAGCATTCATAAACCGCTTTCCTTTAAGTTTTTCTTAATTTTTTGGAAATAAATAAAAATCACAAGGCGCGAGGTCGGGGCTATACGGCGGGTGACCCAGTAATTCAACGTTTGATGTCGCCAAATAGTCGATCGTTCGCTTGGCGGTGTGCGACGAGGCGTTGTCGTGGTGAAGGAGGATCATACTGCGAGGTCGTTTCTCTCGAACTTTTTCCAAGACAAGTGGCAAACAATTGGTAGTGTACCATTCTGCAGAAACTGTTTTTTGATCCTCTAACACAATTGTTGCGAAATGACCTATCCTTCCAAAGAACGAGGCCACCTTTTTTTTCCCGCACTTCGATCTCTCTTCACTTTAGTTGGCAACTCCTCGAAAGGAAACACCCACTGAGCAGATTGTCTTTTGGTTTCAGGATCATAACAGTAAATACAGCTTTCGTCACCTGTTAGTATGTCGAACACAGCGTTTGAGTCACCTCCGTTAAATCTTTCAATCATTTTACGGCACCAATCCACACGTTGGAGTTTTTGAGCCTTAGTCAAATTATGAGGTATCCACCGGGCGCAAAGCTTCCTGACCGCTAAATGTTCGTGAAGGATTTTGTGCACTTGTCTCATACCGATGCCTAAGCTTGTCCGAATCTGCTGATAGGTCACTCTTTTGTCAGTCTCTATCATACGCCGCACAACACAGATGTTATTTTCAGTCGTCGCCGTAGAAGGCCGTCCCTCACGTACATCATCAGTGAGATTAGTGCGACCATGTTTAAACTCATTAAACCAGTTGTAAACAGTCGCACGAGATGGGGCTTTATCGTGAAAGGCCAATCGTAGTCTATCATAACTTTCTTGTTGACTTAAATGACATCGAAAGTCATAAAAAATCATTGCACGAAAATTTTCTCGTGTTAAATTCATGTTGACGTGCACAGACAATTTTCAATTTGCCGCCAAATCGTAAAACAAATGACAAATGAATGAAATATATACTCAGTAATATTGGCAAAGAGTTCTATTTTCAAATTTTAGAATATTTTTTTTATTATATTGTTTATAAGTGGCCAGTTCTAAGAACTTTCAGTTTGACCCTCGTAAGAAGAGCGAGTTCGGTTTTATCACGCGACTAGTCGACCGTGACGTAGGCATACAGATCTTAATTCGCGGAGCAGTCGACGCTCCCACACAGATGAACAGTCCTTATTTGCACTCACACATTGAAATAAACTTACTTTGAAGAGGGGTGCGTCATTTCAGCTTAGACAAGCTCTACATAATTAAAAACAAATGAAGCGGGAGAGTGGCATAGGACGTCACAGCCATCACTGTCACACACAACGACAGTAGGACTTGGCATATTTACAGAAATTTCTTCCACACCAGAAAATACGGGCTTTTTATTGCTTCAATTTACTTGTTATTATAATGCGTCATAAAAATCTTTCTACAGAGCGTCGACGCTACATGAGGTCGAAGAGGAAAATGTTTTATAAAATTTACCATGTTTTACGAAAATATACGTATTCTTTTCTATTCCAATTTCTTCTTTATCTAGAAACAACTATGTTTGTAAGTTACCCAAAAACATTGTCATTTTTGTAATATGACATCATAGTCTTCAATTTCAAAAGGCTATTATTGAATATCAAAAGTTTCGATCACAAATTATTAGGTATGTATATAACCAATCTAAAGTTTGCCTTGTTTCTTACTTTTTTGGCACCGATATGTCTATGGCTGTGCATATTTATATTGCAGCTAGCAACACTCAACAGAACGCAAGCGCCCTGCAACCGTCGCGATGCTGAAGCGAGTTTTCAAAACTGCATTGATCCTAAAAGTAAGGGGTCTTCGATGTTCACATCTCCTAAAAGATAGGTCCAATAAACTTTGTTCATGTCCAATGGAGATAAATAACATACATTTTCGATTGCATTATTGTTCGAACGTAAGTAAGATGAAGGTATATAAATAAACTAGCGGTCCCCCGCGACTTCGTCCGCGCGTTTTGAGTTTGCTCAAAAGTAAGTGATTCGGGAAAACACATTCTGTGTATGTTAAATTCGTCAAATATTAGACAAAGATACTAAATGTGTCATAAGCGAGTGATACCTTCAAATCAATGCATCCGTCAAATGTTTTTGACAAACTAATAATATCCAAATGAAGGATCGTCAGGATTTCTTTACGAACCATTAGACATCATGTAGGCAGAACAGGGGACCGTGCAAATAGTTAGACGTGATGAATGATCAAAATTTTATTGCAGACACCGCTATTGATTTTAATTTAGCTAGGTACAGGTACACTAACGAGATGTAGGGCAGTTCCGTGACATTGATCTTCACAGCACGACGACTCGACGAAAAGTGTCTCCGATGAGGCGCTGCTGACCGCCACGACTCTGCCAAGCACGCCAAAATCTTGTTTGGCAGGAACTACCGTTAGAGGCTTATCAATTGTTTAGAATATTGTTATTAACAGTGATATTTTTGTATTCTTTTAAGATGAAATTAGAAACCAAAAATTGCGCACAGGGCAGCCTTGAACCTGCATCTTCAGGCTAACCGGGCCAACGCTCTTTCCAATTGAGCAACCGTGCTGTCAGTCCGACCGCCCGTGCGCAATTTTTGGTTTCCTATTTCATTTTGTAAGAATACAAAAATAACACTTTAGGTGTTAAAACATTCAAACCAAACAGAAATAATAAATAAATAAAATGTTTGTATTTAGGTTATTAAAACGTGTACAATCAAAGAAAACCTGGATCTATCACAGCTACTTGAAGACCTAGGATGTTCGAGAGCGCGCAATAAAACAGCCTTCTAGTTACAACGTATATTTGCCACTGGTTCGCCGGCGCACGACGCAGCGCGCGCTTCGTAGGTACATACGTATAGATAGATACATATCATTTCCTCCACAATTAGTTTAGTTGTTAAACCTGGTAAAAAACATATCATTATTATACCAAAAGAAAACAAAACAATGCTTAAAAATAATTAGAGCCTGTCGAGGCATTAACAAGTTTATTTATTCTTGCGAGGGCGCAGACGGCTCGACCAGGGTGACCTACATTGCTCTGACGGAATATCTCGTTCTTGTTGGTCAATGATTGGCACTGCTTCGGCCTCAACTTGTACTGCCTCTTGTCGAGTCTCCGAGTCCTCACAATCAATCCACTCATCCTCCTCCCGCACGCGCTCCTCAGAAACACTTTCCGTAGAAGGAACTGAATTTACTATTCGATCGTGTGATGGTCCGACAGGGGCTGCATGAGAAGAGAATGGAATGGTTGAGTTTTCCGAACCACGGCTAGTTTCAGACATTATTCTGTGGTCATTTTCATTAACAAACTTCATTAGTTGGTCAACATGGCGAATACATTCCGTGTTATGATGATCAAATACCATTACTTTATACATTCTGTTGCCGATTATGGTGACTACTTTTCCTTGTAGCCAAGTCTCTTTTCGTGCACCGTACCACCGAACCCAAACCAAATCACCGATTTTGAACTTTTGTCTACTATTATTATGAATGTTATCAGAATGTGGATCATCCGTAGCCGAAATTTGTTCTTGTGGTAATATTAAATCTAAACGAGTTCTCAGTTTGCGCCCAAACATTAATTTTGCTGGGGAGTCACCGGTCGTACAGTGCACTGTATTTCTGTAATCTAATAGGTATTCTAATAACAAATCGTTAATTTTATTTTGAGGTACATTTTCGTTAATTATACATTTTAACATCTTTTTGCAAGTTTTTACACAATTTTCTGCTTGTCCGTTACTGATCGGGTGGTAAATAGGTGACGTCATGTGTTTAATCCCGTTACTAGAACAAAATTGTTTAAATTCCAAAGAACTTATTTTGACATCATTGTCAGAGACAATGGTATTAGGAATTCCAAATACAGAAAAAACACGCTTTAATTGTGAAATTAATGCCTGTGTCGAAGTTCCGCTTGTCATATGTAAACATTCGATCCATTTACTGTACGCGTCAACTATTATTAAATAATCTCTTTGTGATATAGTCATGTAATCGATGTGAATACGTTGCCACGGAGCTTGCGGCCTGGGCCACGGGGCGGGCGCGGCGCGGGGCGGGGCGTCCCGCACACCGACGCACGTTACGCACGCACTCACGCGCCGCTCGATATCCGCGTCTATACCGGGCCACCACATTCTACTACGCGCATTACTTTTTGTTTTCACGATACCTTGGTGTGATCTATGCAGCTCGTCCAGTACACGTGACCTAAGAGATAACGGAATAACCACTTTATGTCCCTTTAAGACACAGCCGTTTTAAAATTGCAAATCCGTTTTCCTTTGAAAATAGGGCAAAACCAGTTTGCATCTAATTTTCTTTGGCCAACCACGATTCATATACTTTAACACAATTTGTAATGTTTTATCTTGTTCGGTGGCTTGTTGAATATCTTTATGAGTAAGTGCCGGTGACATAGTATTTAAAAATTTTAATGCGATATATGAATCGTGTTTAGTTTCATCATCGCATTCGCTTCCCTTTAACGGCGCTCGAGAAAAATAATCTGCAACAATATTACTATTGCCTGGCGTATACTGCACTACATAATTATAAGCGGACAGAATAATTGCGTATCGTTGTAGTCTTAGTGATGAAGTTATAGAAATACCAGTGTTATTATTGAAGATTGATACAAGTGGCCTATGATCGGTTTTCAAAATAAATGGTTCACTTTGTCCGTAGAGGTACTGGTGGAATTTCTTAACCCCGAATATGATTGCCGTTGCCTCTTTTTGAATTTGACTGTAATTTCTCTCACTAGCCGTGAGCGAGCGCGAAGCATACGCAAGCGGCCTTTCAACTCCGTCGTACTGGTGAGACAAAACAGCCCCGAGGCCCGCGGGGCCGGCGTCCACCGCCAGAACGAGCCGCGCGGCCGGGTCGAAGTGCGCCAGCACCCGCTCCGAAGCCAGCTCGCGGCGGATGGCCCGGACGGCCGCGCGCTGTCGCTCGCCCCACTCCCACTCAGCGCCTGCGCATAATAACGCATTCAGCGGGCTTAATATCGATGACGCGTTAGGTACAAACATTCTGTAGTAATTGATTAAGCCCAAAAACCTTTTAACCTCTGTGACATTGGTGGGTTCCGGGGCGTCTAATATAGCTCGGACTTTATCCGGGCATGTTTGTAGTCCCCGTTTACTTATGACATAGCCTAAGTACGTAACACTGTTTTGAAAGAAAATGCATTTTTCCTTTTGCAAACGTAAACCGGCGTCCTTAAGACGATTTAAAACTTCTTTTAAGCGTGATAAATGTATACTTCTATTGGGGCCTGTTACACAAATATCGTCCAACCAACAACTCACGCCTTCAATTCCAGAAAGTAAGGTTTCCATTGATTTTTGAAATATTGCGGGAGCGTTGGCGAGACCGTACACCAGCCTTGTATATTTATACAGGCCTTTATGCGTATTTATAGTAGTAAGTTGCTGAGACTCCTCGCTTAAACAAAATTGATTATAAGCGTTTTTTAAATCTAATTTACTATAGTGTTCACCCCCTCCTATCTGGGCAAAGACTTCCTCGATCCGAGGTAATGGATATTTATCTATTATAAGATCTTTGTTTAGTGTTACCGAAAAATCACCTGCTATTCGTATTTTACCGCCTTCTTTTAAGACAGGCACAATAGGTGTCGCGTATAGTGAATGGTTAACCGGTTCCAATATGCCTAAAGTAACCAAACGATTTATTTCATTTTCGACTTTATCTTTAAGAGCAAACGGGACTGGACGCGGCTTAAAAAACTTTGGAACACTATTCTGTTTAAGAATCAGATGAACTTTAAATTTGTTAAATGTACCTAATTCATCTCGCCACAGTTCCGAGTAATCTTGGAGTAAATTCATGACATCATCATTTATTTCAATCGAGTTAATTTTTCGAGTTAAGGACAATTTGTATAATGACATAAAATCCCTACCTAGCAGGGGCGGGCCTCCGTTTTCTATGACATAAAATTTTAATTTTTTTGACACATTATTATAGGTTGTTATACATTCAAAGTAGCCTAGAGGAGAAATACTACTCCCGTCATATAGACACATTTTCACCTTACTATCCTTCAATTTGAAATTAGAAAACTTGTTTTTATATAATTCCTCGGACATAACTGAACACCCCGAACCTGAGTCTAACTCCATTTTCACACACTGAGACCCTACAAAAATACTTAGTTCTATAGGATTGCATTTCGCGTACCTCATTTGGAACGTTTGACATTCCTCGCAGTCGGCGTCAGCATCGCTGTCATCCGTGGCTTTTTTATCACTCTGTTGAGAAATGTTATTCACTCGCGACTGATCAGCACACACTTTCTTTAGATGGCCCTTTTGCCCACATTTTTTGCACTTATAGTTTTTGAACCGACACTCAGATTCGTGGTGGTTTTTCATACCACAAACTGCACAACACGTTCGCGGCCTAGGTTGGCCACCGGCCGCGCGGGCTCCGCTAGGCCCCTTGTAGCCGCCTTCTCGAAGATTCCTTCCGAATTGTGATCGAAAAATTGGTTCTTCTTTTATTGCTGTCATCATTTTGGCCTCTCTGGCACCTTCTGCCTGCTCAGCCAACTCTAATGCCCGTTCAAAGGTCAACGTTGATGGACTCTGTTCGAATAATTTTTCTCTTTCGGGACCTGAACCAAGGCCAAGGACGAAACGATCCCTTAGATTCGTTTCCAGAGCGGCGCCGAAGTCACAGTAACTAGCCAGACCTCTTAGTCGCGCTGCCCAGTCTCCCAATTTTTCGCCTGGATTCCTTACCGCTTCAAAAAATTTCGCCTTATCCACAAACGAACATTTCTTGGGCTTGAAATGCGAATCAAGGAGTGAAATCAAATCTTCGTATTGTAACGTATCCACTTCTTTCGGGTAGGCAAGGTTGCGCAGCAATCGATAAGATTCATCCGAAAAATGCGTTATTAGTATTGCACTTTTGTTTTCCGTGATAGCATTCACTTTAAAAAACTGAGATAATCGGCTTTTAAATATAGCCCACTCCGTAGTTTTAAAATCGAAAACCGGCAAAATCCCTAAAAACGACATTGCGCGGGTAGTACTCGTCGTCAGTAGGATGTTCGAGAGCGCGCAATAAAACAGCCTTCTAGTTACAACGTATATTTGCCACTGGTTCGCCGGCGCACGACGCAGCGCGCGCTTCGTAGGTACATACGTATAGATAGATACATATCAAGACCTCCAACGGAGCATCGCAGAATCGTCGAAACCAGCCTCAAGAATAGTGTCTTTCGCCGACATGATCAAAAAAAGCACCAATGAACTGATTAAACCGAGTAACCTCAAATCAGTTGCAATCTATCCTAATGATAAAATGAAATCAAGTGAGGACACGAAAACTCTTGTCCAAGAAATTATAAAACCGAATCTAATGAAACTGCACGTGAGGGGCTTGCGGAAGACAAAGAATGGTGGAGTGATTATTAGCACCGATACTAAAGACGACATCGAGAAGCTGAAGCAGTCGCCACTACTGACTAACTCTGGCTTTATTGTGGATGAGCCACAAAAACGTCAGCTCAGGATCACAATCATCGGTGTGCCCACTTCTTTACGAGAAACTGAAGTATTTACGTATATTTACCATCAGAACTTAGTTGACAAATTACAAGGTATGTCACTCGAGTCTTTTTTGTCCATTGCTAAACTGAGCCATAAATCTGGTAAGAAAGATGCTGAATATTGTAACTTCATCATTCAAGTACCTGCTCTGATCCGCAAAGCCCTGATGACCAGTGATAGAGTTTTTGTAAACTGGTCTTCTTGCCCTATAAAAGATTTCACGCTTGTTACGCGGTGCTATAAATGTCAGCAATATAGGCATGCAGTCAAGACATGTCGGGAAGAAACCATCACCTGCGGCCACTGCGAAGAAGTGGGACATGCCATGAAGAATTGCGCGAAGAAGGCCGAACCACCAAAGTGCGCCACATGCTTGCGCTTCAACAAGCCACGCTCACAAGACGGGAGATGTCGATTGCCCGGCCAAAAGGGCCGCTGAGACCCGGTACATCGGTACTGTCGAATATGAGGGCTCGTAATTATTTTACTAAGATAAGCATATTGCATAAGGTTTAATATTGTAGGTACCACAAATTTCTCTAATTTTTTACTTAGGAATAATAATTAATGTATTGTAACAAAAAGTAAATCAGGGCTACGGCTTTGTCCTACTGACCCACGTATTACCGCTGACAAAGAATTTTGCTACCTGTTGCCTTGACCAAATATCTATTAGCAAACAACTTTACTGATGCGTCAAGAAACAAACACGCACTGAATTTGCGGTAGTAAATGTAATTATGCTGACGGTACTAAAATGTATGACTAAGTATTGCTGATTTCTCGCGTTCTGATCGATTATTTTTAGATTATGGTTTTATTTTGACTTTGATTTACTTTAGAATTTTGTATAAGTTAAGTTATTATTGTTAAATTATGTAAGCCGTAAATAGCTTGTGTAAGCTCTATTTAGCCTGAGATACAGGTTTAACCTAGTTCAAGTTAATAAGAGAATGCACTTAGTGATTAATTTTAAGTTCAAAGATGTATTTCAGAACCAATGAATTTTAATAAACAATTTATTTAATTTATTTATTATTTTAATCGAATCTGCAATCCGAGACAAAAACTATCATAACTTGGTCTAAAGATGAAAGCAATTTACCAGATTTACTTTTCAAGTAATCACTTAAGCAAACAAAACAATTAAATGGTTTACTAGACAATTAAGCTCCGCAGTTGGTCTAGAAGTTTTACTGAACAGATCTGTGGTTAGTGTCTCTCAAAGTCTGGCGAAGCCCCTTATGGGCGTTCAGCCAATTAGAGGCAAACGCTTACCAAAAACGATCACAAATATGAAAATGTGTACATATAATTTCCGTTAGTCGAAAAAGTAACGTTTTCGTAACTCATTTTCGGCGATGCTTGACGTCAATTCAATATAATTTTCTTAGACACTAAACAGAGAAAAGAGCTTAGAATACTTACTAGATCAAAACTTGTTATAGTTTTACTTTATTTAATCTTATGGGTAAAAAAACGTAACATAGTACAATGTTCATTGTATGTGTGTGCTTGAATTGACTAATGGAAATATTATTTGATTATTGTTAGCAAATCTTCTACTAAAACTACTTTAATTTAGTATCAAAGTAAGCAGTAAATAAGTAAAACTAAATAAGTTTGAAAACCGCTGGCTTTCAGGTGCTGAACAAAAAGTAAAAACACCTTGTATTTAGTTAAAGGTTTGCTTTGACACTTTTTAAGTGGTTATACAACCACACCAAACCACAAAGTGAGAATTTTCAATTATGTTGGTCGTTAAGTATGTTGATCGAGTATCTCATAGAAATACGTATTAAAATCGTTATAACAATGAAAACTTGTCGATACATGGAATAACAGAATAGTAGTACTGTCGAGGTTTGGAGCTACTCGCAAAACCTCTACGTCGTTCAACTTTTTGGAATTCGACCACAAATACACTTTCTTTACGAGTTCATTTTGAAATAACGATAAATAGATATCGTTAACGCCATATTTATGAACGTCATTAATGAAAATAAAATCCCATCAAAAACAATACTTGTCAAAAAAACCAAGTCTCGCAACTCAGTTGTTCTGCGGTAAAAAGTTGTGAGATCCATGTAATACCAAGTCGGTTATTAATTTATTCAGTCTCTACTTAAGCGACTTTCTGTCTTAATACGTCCAGTCTCTAAGACCACGATTTGTGTCTGGAATCTCCGTACTCGAAGCATTAAGTTATTATGTAATAATTAACAGCATCTTAAAGTGACGCATATCAATATTAAAATTCTTTAATTTTTTATATAAATATATTGAGACTTGGCCATCGCACTAAATAATTGAATTTACATGTGTTTTCAGGCGATTGAATTTACACGTGTTTTCAGGCGATGGCCAAGTTAATTTTGGTTATTTATCGTTTAAAAATAATAATAATATGAAAATAAAAGAAAATATATGTTTAGTGCATAGTGTGCGCGTGCAAATGTGTCCGCGTGTGCGTGCATGCGAATGTACAGCCGGCTGCTTATGTAGCTTTTTGGTTCTCGATAAGAAATACTCTGAGGCGGAATTTAAAAGAGGCAATAGATTTAGAGTTTCTTATCGGTGGCGGTAGATTGTTCCAACATTTCGTGGTACATTTATGTAAGCCGTTATATAAATGTGTAAGACGTTAAATAAAGTGAAAGATATTATTTTCCAGATGCTGAGAAACAGATTGAATGATATGTTGGAAGTTGTAAACTGTGTTTGGAGAGAAAAAAGAGTGAACTAATAGCACCATTACAACCTATCAAAGTTAATGGATTTTTTGATAAAATCGGTATTGATAAAATTGGTCCATTTAGGAAGTCTCTCAGAGGTAATAGGTATATAATAGTTTGTTTAGAATATTTAACAAAATATGCTATTTGTAAAGCTATCCCCAGAGTCAATGCAGGAGAAATAGTAGATTTCTTTATAAATGAGATATTTTGTAAATTTGGATCGGTAAGGCAAATTAAAACTGATCGAGGATCTGTGTTTACATCTCGTATTGTACGGGAAACTATAGATTTCTTTGATAGTTCACTCTCAACCGCTACTACTAGGCATCCTCAAACATTAGGACTAATCGAAAGATTAAATAAGACTTTGTTACCAGGTGGTGAGGATGGTGAGCCGGGGTGCGACAAATAAGACGACGAGGCAGGTATAGATGATTTTGAATGTATTTGAATAGTAAGCTAGGTACAATTTCGAAGAAGTATTCTTGAAATAAGAGTGACATAACACGTATGGATTGGTTGCTGCCTGGAGACCGAATGGCCGAGTAATGGGTCGCGGGGCTCCTCGCTTGCATCGTCGCGCCGCAGGCGCCGAAACAGGTAGCTCGTTCTTTGTGTGCGTTGACCGTAGGCACGCCGTCCATATGTGTGCGTGCGTTAACAAGCTGCCGCCCTTGGAACATTCTGTTCCAATATAGGAAGAGGGCAGAGCCGATTGAAGGCTCTTCTCATTGTTCCTGTTGTAGTCTTGACGTCCGCCACCCGGATGACACCATCAGCGCCAGGGAAGACAGCTGTGACTCGACCCAGCAGCCATCTATTGGGTGGTAGGCGATCATCTTTGATAAGGACCATCTCGCCCATCTTTGGTTGTCCGCCATCCTTGCGCCATTTGTTTCTTTTCTGTAATTCTGCAATATATTCTGTATAATAGCGATTCCAGAAATGAGCCTTTATTAGCTGGGTCCTCGCGTATCTTGTCAGACTATTAATCTGACGGTCATGTACCTGGGGAGCAGGCAACATCGTTAAAGTACGTCCAATCAAAAAGTGCGCAGGTGTTAATGGGATCAGATCGGAGGGATCATTTGAGAGTGGAGTGAGAGGTCTAGAATTTAATATTGCTTCAATTTCTATGAGAACTGAATTTAATTCCTCATAAGTGAGATGAGTCATTGATAAAACTCTTCGTAAGTGATATTTTATTGATTTAACGGAACTTTCGGCTAGTCCGTTGAAGTGTGGGCTATAAACGGGACAGAACTTGAATATAATTCCCTTTTCAGCTGAATATGAAACAATATTATCGAAATTATTTTTGATGAATTTAGACATATCGTTATATGCGCCGACGAAATTCGTGCCGTTATCGGACAATATAACGGCAGGCTTGCCTCTGCGAGCAATGAAACGATTCAGTGCTGATAAGAAGTCTTGTGAAGTTAGATCGGTGACAAGCTCGATGTGTACTGCCCGAACTGCCAAACAAACAAATATACATAAGTATGATTTTATTAGTTTACAGCCTCTGCCTTTCCTGTCGGCTATCAGAACTGGTCCAGCATAGTCCACAGCTGTATTATGAAAAGGATATTCTAAATGAAGTCTTTCTGAAGGGAGATTGCCCATAATAGGTTGATAAGTTCTGCCTGAAAATCTACAACAAGTCAAACAATCTCGTGTCGTTTTCCTAGTTAAGTTACGTCCGTTTATAATCCAAAATTTGTGCCTTAAATTTGCTAATAAAAGCTGTGGGCCTGCATGTAATAAAATATTGTGATAGTGTGAAACGAGTAATTTAGTAACATTGTGCGACGCGTGCAACAATATTGGATGTTTTGTATCTAGATCGTAATTGGAATTAGCTAGTCTTCCGCCTACTCTCATTAAATCTTTTTCGTCTAAAAATGGATTCAAACTAAGTAGTTTGTCTTTAGAAGGCAAGGATTCACCCTTTTTTAAAATTGAATATTGTTTACAAAACATATCTTGCTGCACTATTCGACAAAGTGTTTGTGCTGCGAAGTCAAGTTCCGATGTCGTAATTGGACCCGTGATTTTATAATTTGGATTTTGACAGTTATGTATAAATCGTTTTAAATAAGCTGTAACGCGTTGTAATTTTCTGTAATTTGAATAATTGTTTGTAAAATCATTTTTATGCGGTTCTATAGCTGACAAATGACATTGGAACTTTGTTTCAGGTAAGTGATCAATGTTTATGTTTTGAGGTTGTGTAGGTATTAGTATTTCCGTTTCGTGAAGGAAAGGAGGACCTCCCCACCACAAAATGGAGTTTTTAAGCTGAGACGCGTTTAGACCTCGCGATCCTATGTCGGCCGGGTTAGACCCTGTGGGTACATAGTTCCACGAGGAAGGTTCAGAGTTCCGTGTGATTTCACTTATACGATTGTAAACAAATTGTTTGAGTTTTGATTTACTACATGTTTTTATCCAACCAAGTACAATGGTTGAATCACACCAAAAATGCTTTGAATTAATTATCAAACGTAAAGAACTCTCAACCTTTTTGCATAAATGAGTAGCCAAAAGAGCACCCATTAGTTCGAGTCTAGGTGTGGTTAGTTTTTGTTTTAATGGAGCCACCCTGCTTTTTGCTAACAATAAATGGACCATGACATGGCCATTGTTTGAAATTGACCTTATGTATACGCATGCTGAATAGGCTTTTATTGAAGCATCACTAAAAATATGCAGCTCGATTTTAATTGTTTTATCACTGATAATAACACAGCGTGGTATTTGAATTTTATTCAACTCAGGTAGGTTTTTAATGAAATAGTTCCACTGAGATTGAATTTCAGAAGGTAATGGTTCGTCCCATGCAATATTTTTGGACCAGAGTGTTTGTAATATGAGTTTGGCCTGTAACATGCATGGATTAATAAGACCTAGAGGGTCAAATACCTGAGCGATTGAAGCCAAGATAGAACGTTTGTTTATTTGTGATTTTGTACTTTGTATTTGTGTTGATGAAAATAACAATGTATCCTCCTTGCATGCCCAATGTAGACCTAATGTTTTTGTATGTTCATTTTTGCTCAAATTAACTAAATCATTGTCATTTTCACCAACAATTTGATTAAGTATGTGTGGAATGTTTGTATGCCATTTACGCAAATGAAAATGAGCACCTCTTAGTTCGTGAATTACTCCTTTGCATATTTGAATTAATTCTGAATAGTCTGAATGACCTGTTACCAAGTCATCAGCGTAAAAATCAGATAAGATTGTTTCCCTAACATTCTTATCGGTGCAGTCAAGGCCAAGTTGTACAAGACATCGAAAAGCTAAAAATGGTGATGCAGACATTCCGTAAGTTATTGTGTTGAGTTTGTATTGTTTGATATCTTGTGTAGGATCCGATCGCCATAAAATCTGCTGTAAGCTGCGTTGCTTTTCAGCTACTAATATTTGTCGATACATTTTTTCAATGTCCGCAGTTACAACAAACTTATGCTGGCGAAAACGAATCAAAATGCTTATTAAATCGTCTTGTATAGTAGGACCTACATGTTGAATGTCATTTAATGACTTGCCTGTACTTGTGACTGCAGAGGCGTCGAAGACTGCTCTTAATTTTGTTGTTAGGCTGTCTTCTCGCAACACCCCATGATGTGGCAAGAAATATGAAATTTCTGTGTCTGTAGGATTAGTGTTTTCTGTCATGTGTCCTAATGAAATGTATTCATTCATGAATGTTATGTAACTTTGTTTGAATGTAGGATTGCGTTTGAATTTGCGTTCCAAGGCTTGTAATCTATTACGAGCTTGTTCGAATGAATCACCTAGACAGCTAGGCGACTCTTTGAATGGTATGGTGACCATGAATCTGCCGTCTGGTTGACGGACAGTCGTTTTCGTGAAAATTGATTCGCACTCGCTATCATCATCCTTTAGAGGGATTTTTTTTATGGTGTCTACTGACTCCAATTTGAAAAATTGATCGAGCTTTGTTTCGAGCTCAGTATCTTGAATGAAATTGCAGTGAACTGTATTTTGATTGTAATTTGAGTCTCTCACATAGCCAGAGACTATCCAACCGAGCATTGTTTCAGCTAGGATTGGTTTGTTCTTACCTAACGGTATTTTGTTATTAGATAAAACTTGCCAAAACAAGTCCGCGCCTAACAACATCTGCACTTCTGACGGAGTATTGAATTGAGGATCCGCGAGGTGGATGTGTGGCGGTATTTGGATGTGATCAATATTGATCGAAATGGAAGGTAATAACTGCGTGATCTGTGGCACTATGAAACAGTTAACCCTTGCGGTGTAACCGCTGTTTGTGAGTGACGATATTGTGACATCGCATCTCTTAGAAATGTTTGAACATTGATTATTTAATCCTTGAATGGATATAGAAGTAGAGGTAAATGGAATTTGTAACTGTTTATGTAAACTTTCGATAATGAAACTGCTTGTACTACCGCAATCTAATAATGCCCTGATTTTGTGTAATTTCCCATTGTTATCTTTGATATGGATTTGAACAGTGGATAGTAGTACCTGCCCTGAATGCATAGTAGAAAGTGTAATGTTATTGATTTGATTTGTCGGAGAACTTGATTCGGTCTGGCTTTGATTTTGCATTGCAGGTAGGACTACGCACTCCTTTTGTGTCTGAGGTTGTGGTTGTGTATTTTGTTTGGATAAATGTAGCATAGTGTTATGCTTGTGAGAACATAATTTGCATGCTCCAGATTTGCATCGTTTTTCATCATGACCACTACGTAAACAATTCATGCATAGATTTAACTGTTTAACCTTTCCTATACGCGCTTCTATCGGTAATTGTTTAAACTTCGAGCAATAATATATTGAATGCGACATTTTGCAAACTGGGCATGGAAACTGTGTATGTTGTGTAGTTGCTGGGTTAGCTATGAATGTTTTTGGTCGAATGTGTGTAATGTCACTGTGTCTGCGTAATGGTTGTCTGTGTTTTTCATCCATTGTTTCCAGTAAGTCAGCCCGATTTTTTAAGAAATCATTAAAGTCTTTTAACGTTGGCAAATCCTTGATTGTATTTATATGTGACTCCCAATCACGGATTGTGGCCGGGTCTAGCTTGTTAGATACAATATGTATGATGAGAATGTCCCAATGTTCTGTAGGAACATTCAATGACTTTAGGGATCGTAAATTTTTATTGACAACATCGATTATATTACGCAAGGCCCTTGCGGATTCCTTAGTAATGAGTTCAATATTAAATAGAGCTTGCACATGATTATTTATTAGAATACGATTATTATTGTAGCGATTACACAAAAGATCCCAAGCAACATTGTAATTTTCAGATGAAAAATCTAAAGATTGAATAATTAGAGCTGCACTGTCTCTCAAGGAGGCACGTAAGTAGTGGAATTTGTGGATGTTTGGGATGGATGAATTTTCGTGAATTAGTGATGTGTATGTTTCGCGATATTCTAACCAGTCCTGATAACGGCCAGAGAAAGTAGGTAAATTGATTGTGGGTAATTTAATGTTTGGTAAAGCACTTGCCACATTCGAACCTGCCACCGACGCGAAGTCATTGCCCCCAGAAGCAAGGCCGCCGTCCGCCGCGTGTCTGCTCAGCAGATCCTGCGCTGCGGCGATGGTGCTGAAGTAGGAGCTCTCGAAGTTCTCGCGCTCGGTGAACTCGGCATCTGGAATGTCGTTGGCATTTTCTATCTGAGTTTGGTTTGCATCAAATTCATCGTACAAAGCCTGAATTCTTGCAAGGCGTGTATTTAATTCGTGAATCTGTAAGCTACTAAGTTCCTTGCAAGCTAATAGCGGCTGAAGGTATGATTTAAAAATGGTAAGCTTTGCTTTGTGTGAGGCTCTGACCTTCTTAAATAATTTAAGATCTTCGCCCATTGTAAAATAAACTTTAAATGAAATGTGAGAATTCTAAAAAAAAAAAACTTAAGCTTAAATTAATTCAGCTAAAAGTGAAAATTCAATTAAAAATATATGAAATTTAAATTGAAACTTGTGAAATTAGAAGATAAGTGGATAGAACGATACTTAAAATGAGAAAGGAAGTGTGCACTGAAGCGAAAAGAGGCTATGCATGCGCTTGCCACGTGCATGTGCGTAGCGCGGTTTTTGACCTTGCGAGTGCCAGCGGTCAAGCGAGCGCGCGCCCGACCCGCGCTTTTGATGTTTACTGGAATGTGAAATGAATTACACTGGATGATTTCTGTGAAAAATGATTTACGAAAATAATTGTTGGTAAGCTAATAATTAAATCTAGAAACCTCTTAAAATGGGTAGGGAAACTTATTAGGTGAATAGATAATTAAAAAGAAAAATATTGGATTCAAATTAATTGGAATGATTTTACATATGATGAAAAGGTAGGTTAGGTAAAATTTGCGCTTTGCTTGGAACGAACTCACAATGCTCTGTCCTCGGTAATCTCTGAAATCTCCGTAATCACGTCTCGTTTCTTGAAAGGTCTGGACCGTTATTTTCCTTCTCTCGTTCTTGACTGGTGTAAATGAGTTCTCGTCTTGAGAATTTTAGGCTGCCACGCCGCCACGTAGTTGCCGCGCGATGCCCTTGCCGTGTCCTCCTCACCGATGCGTCCTTGGCCGCCGTGCTGTTTCCAGCCGCTCCAATTTCGCATCCGGCTCGAAATCCTGGTGAGGATGGTGAGCCGGGGTGCGACAAATAAGACGACGAGGCAGGTATAGATGATTTTGAATGTATTTGAATAGTAAGCTAGGTACAATTTCGAAGAAGTGTTCTTGAAATAAGAGTGACATAACACGTATGGATTGGTTGCTGCCTGGAGACCGAATGGCCGAGTAATGGGTCGCGGGGCTCCTCGCTTGCATCGTCGCGCCGCAGGCGCCGAAACAGGTAGCTCGTTCTTTGTGTGCGTTGACCGTAGGCACGCCGTCCATATGTGTGCGTGCGTTAACACAAGGTTTATCGATGTATGTTAGGGATGATCAGAAAGATTGGTGTAATTTTGTGCCTATGGTAACCTTCTAGTATAATGTTTCAAAACAGTCTTCAACGAACCTAGTTCCTTATACATTGATATTCGCTAGAAAACCTGAATTCCGTTCTTATAGAGGGTTAAAATTAAATAATAATGTCGATAATTCCATTGAAGCACGTAGGAATCAGAATAGAACACTTATTACACGAGCTTTGAGAAACATACGTAAAGCTCAAATAAGTCAAAAGTTAGATAAGTTATGATCGTAAGGTGAAGTTTAGGAATTTCAGAGTTAATGAATTAGTATTGGTTTATAACCCAAGAAGGATCACTGGTATCGCTAGAAAACTTTCAAGGCCATATTCAGGTCCATATCGAATACTCCGTGTATTGTCGAATAACAATTTTCTTATTAAAAAGGTATCTGATGTTCATACTAGAAAATATATCATTCGTCATAACAGGTTAAAGCCATTTAAGTTGAGAGTTAGTTGATAATAATTGACAGCCACATCATAGGAATGTCAACAAGATGTCAAATGATTATTTTAACGGCCAAATGGCTAAAACCCAAGCCGTCAAATAGTTTTAGAAAAAAAATTGAGGGATACGGGTTGTCTACGAATTTGACGTTGACATGTCATGTTTAAAAAAATGATTAATTTTCACTAAAGAATAGTCTGTATGGCATAGAGCCGAAGACGTAAAACTTGTATAAAAAAAAGACAATGTCATGTCAGTTGTGCTGTGTTAAAATATATTGTTATTAATAAAAGGATTATGAAAATAAGTCCATGTAAATAAAGGGTGAGTTATTGTGTTTTAGTGTTAGTTGCATTGTAAATAGATTCAGTTTCTAATACTTGTTTTTGTTCTAGCTAATATTTCATATCAATGTTGTTGTTGGTATATCGTTGGGAATCCAAGCTGTGATTAGAGGGAATCATGGCTACCAGTCATCACCCAACAACAAACAAGAATGTAGGGAAGATTTAGGCGTGTTATTTTTGGGGCAATTTTATATAAGTAATGGGATGTTCAACAAAGATAAGGGGGTAGTTAGGTTAGTAAGCTTAGTGGTTATTTATGTGTAAGCCCTTTGTATTCGCATAGCGATTGGGTGGTGTCTGTGTTGGATACTATATAATAAATCATTACAAGTTTTGGGAGATTTAAGCGAAGAAATGAAGGGTTATTGTATTTTCAGTTTGAAGAAATGAGAGGGAAGAGTCTAGTGAGGGAATTTTTCATCACAAGTCTTGGATACTCAAACGGTTGGATGTGTTATCGGGTTTACTGGTTTCACAAGTTGTCAATATGTAATATAAAGTCTGACTGGTTGATTTATTCGATATAGTGTTAGGTAGGTAGTTGAATTTTTCTAAAGTATTGAAATGTCTGAATTGGTTTCATATGTAGACAGCAATGTTAATTATGTGGTTTGAATTTTATTTGGGTTTTCTCATTCTGAAGGTTGAACGATTTTTCTATTTTCATATCGTTCCAACTAGTTGCTAGCTGCAACCTTAAGAGACAATTCTGTGTTGTAAATGATATTCCCACATAGGTAGGTTTTATAAGTAATTGATAGGTGTAAAGGTAGGTGGCGGTGATGGCGGACGAAAAGACTCCGAGTGACTCAATAATTATTTATTTCCGAATGACAGCCTAACGATACAATAATATGTGTGGCGTTCACGGTAGCGGGCGTTCAACTAAAGCGACCTCTGGGAGATGCGCCTAGCTTGCAGCGGGCTACAGTGTTATCCGGCTAGGTATCAACAAATCTGTCTCAGCAGGTGTGGGAACAGATAGTTTGCACCGTAGACGGTCCTACACAAGATGATAACAAATAGTGCTAGACTGAAGGTCTTTACTATCCGATAAAACTCAATGCGCGTGCGAGGTAAGTTACTGCCAGCGCCATCTAGCGGTGGAGGGTGACAACGCCCGTTCGCCTGGGCGCGCGATGACTAGTATGCGTGCGGTGTTATAGTCTCCCCCTCTGTCTACGTAGTCGACCCGACGAGGAAGACAGAAAAGAGGTAATGCTCTATTGTTTTCGTGGTCGCCCCCTTTTCCTAATTGGTGCTGAAGGCTTTGGTAAGGGGGCTCCATCATCCTCGTGAAATCGGCGCAAGGCAGACGCATGGTAAATTCCAGCTGTCTGTTTGGTATCTGGTTGCATGATTTCAAAAGAGCTTGGGCCGTGTCGACGTCGAATCACGTAAGGTCCATCGCGTCGCGGTGCTAGTTTGGCACTAAACCCTTGACTGGACTTACTAAGTGGATGCGTATCGACCAGTACTAGGTCTCCGACTGCGTAACATGGTCGGGGCTTCCTCATCTTGTCCACATATTCCTTGCGTTTCTCTTCTTTCATATCTTGCACCTCCTTAGCTCTCTTAAGCGTGTTTGCCATTAACATGAGCTTGGGGGTAATATCGGCGATGAAGTTATCGTCTTGAATTACTTCACGAAGATCGTACTCAACATCGTCAGGGGTACGAAGGTTGCGTCCAAATGTCAAATAGGCCGGGGAGAATCCAGTAGAACTGCAAACGGCTGTATTCATAGCAAACCGAATGCTAGCTAACTTGTCTGGCCAAGTAGTATGATCATCTCCCACTAGAATGGCGAGTTGCGTCTTCAGGTCTCGGTTTCTTCGCTCAACCGGATTGGTCTCAGGATGATAAACAGGGGTGAGTCCATGGTGTATATTAAGGCAGAATGTCAATTGCTGCATAACACCACTTACGAATTGTGTGCCATTATCGCTGAGGAATCGGCGAGGGGTGCCATATCGGAGGATTATCTCATTCAAAAGTATTTTAGCACATTCCTCTGCAGTTGCATGCTCTAGGGCAAAGAGCTCAACCCAGCGTGTAGCAATGTCCTCGACGATGAATATCCAAGCATGATTAGTCTGAGTGCGGGGAAGAGGGCCAAAGAGGTCAAAGGCAACTACCTCGAACCTCTGGTTGCTAGCCGTCGTCTGGAGTAAACCTGCTTGTTTCTGGTTAGAGGCTTTGTACCGCTGGCATTGTAGGCACTTTCGTACATAAGCTTCGATGTGACCTCTAATTCCTTTCCAGAAATAACGACGAGTGATACGCTCGATCGTTTTCTCAGCACCATAATGACCTGCCAGAGCTTCGTCGTGGTAAGTCTTGATAACCTTCTCTTGCTCGTGTTTGGGTACTAACAATAACCCATTATCACCCTTGTTATCTGGATCGTATCGGTAGAGTAGTCCGTTACTCATAAAATAACCTTTTCTGCTCCAGTATTCAGCGTCCTCTTCACTATCTCCTTCCAAGCACTTGGCTATTTTTACGATATCTTCATCTTTGAATTGCTCTGCTCGTATCTCTTTTTCATCCTTACGAGGCATGTCGACAGCTACAGAGCATATACCACAAGTATCCTGTGAATCTTCTTTGCAAGCGGGACGAGATAAAGAATCTGCAACGACATTCGTCTTGCCGGTTATATACTTAATGGTGATGTCGTAGGGTTGCAGTTGCAGAGCCCACCTTGCTAATCGTCCCGTTGGAGATTTTAGAGACATAAGCCACTTCAAGGCCTGGTGATCAGTCATGACCGTGATTTTAGTGCCTTCTATGTAGCCTCGAAACTTGTTTACAGCCCATATCACTGCTAGAGCTTCTCTCTCTGTAGTAGAGTAGTTGCGTTCAGCCGCAGTCAAGAGGCGACTTGCATATTCAACTGGATGCTCGGCTTGCCCCTCCCCCTGCACCAGAACTGCACCGATAGCGTAGTTGCTAGCGTCGGTCTTTAGTACGTAAGGCTTTGTGTCATCAGCCTGAGCTAGGACTGGAGCACTTGTCAAACACTTTCGTAGCTTATCGTACGCTTTGCCTTGCTCATCTCCCCATATCCATTTAGCATTTTTCCTGGTCAAGCGAGTAAGTGGTTCTGAAATCTTTGCGAAGTTTGGTATGAAGCGCCTGTACCAAGAGCACATCTGGACGAAGGACTGCACATGCTTCAGATTCCGTGGGGGTGCCATTTTGAGTATAGCACTGACTTTATCGGGGTCTACTTCCAGACCGTTCGGGGTAATGCAGTGACCAAGATACTTTACTCTCGAACAGCAAAAGTGGCTTTTCATCCTGTTAGCCGTCAAGTTGTATTCCTTAAGTTGATGAAATACATCCTGCAGATCTTTAAGGTGCTGGTCAAGACTCGGAGACATCACTATCAGGTCATCAAGGTACACTAGCAGCCTGATTTGACAGAGAGATATACGGAAGCGATCCATCATCCTTTGGAACGTCGCAGGTGAGTTCCGTAATCCGAAGGGCATTCTTTTGAACCTATACATGCCAAAAGGCGTGACAAATGCTGTTTTGTCTCTGTCGTCCTCTTTTACCTTTATCTGCCAGTAGCCTGCGCGGAGATCTATGGTACTCATGTATGGTGTAGGCTTGGCGTTATGAAGTAAGTCATCGATACGAGGCATTGGGTATGCATCTGGTACAGTGACTGCATTCAATTGTCGATAATCGATGCAAACTCTAACAGTTCCGTCTTTTTTAGGCACCATGACTACTGGCGCCGCCCATGGAGACGAGCATGGTTCTATCACATCTTCGGTGATCATTTTCTCTATCTCCTTCTTCAGGATTTCGCATTTTGCAGACGACAGCCGGTAAGGTGGAACTGCGATGGGTTTATGATCTCCTGTGTCAATTGCATGCTCTACACCCTTGGCTGGTAGTCCATTTGGTTCAAACACATGACTATTCTCCTCAAGGAAGTTATCTAGCATTGACTGTTGCTGAACATCAAGTGAAGCTATACCCACGTCAGGTCTGTATGATCATAATCACACAAACTGTTCAGCGCATCCTCATATAACGCGTCCAATACCGGGGAATATCCATCGAACAGTTCGGTACACTGCCGCTTCTCGTCTGGATAAGCAGTGCCCTCTTCGTCAATCTTCAGTTTGACTGGTCGAATTTGAGGTCCGGTCTCCGGTCTGGTAGTAGTCACTGGAGCGAGCTTGACGTTTTCGGTAAATGTGATGAACCCTTCCTAATACAACTCAATTTCCTTTTCTGGCTCCTCCAAGAAATAATAAGTGTTTTGGGGAAGGTTCAGAACCATATGTGAATCTTGCAGGAAGCCCACACCTAGGAGACTTTGATTATTGCGAGACTCAGGGAAGACCAAGAATGTGGTTGGTATGATCTTGTTGTGAAGTCGGACCGGTACACGAGTGACTAGCACATTCTGCTTCCTTTTGATACCATCAGCCAATGTTACACCAACGTCCACCTCCTTAAAGGAATATCCTTTGTGCATAAGTTTAATATACAATGCATATGAGGCGATACTTGTTTTGGCACCACTATCTAAAAAGGCTGACGTGACAATGTCATCAATCTCAAAGTATACCATTGGCCTGTCTCTGCTATCCGTAGGAGTATCGATAGCACAAACTCCGACATCGCTGGTTGGCCGCTCCTTGCTCTTGTGGCAAGTTGAGCAGTTACTGCGTACTACTCCAGGTGCGCCACAACCATAACAACTAAATTTCGGTGCCGAGGGGGACGGAGCTTGCGTAACAGCTACTGCCTTATTTTGGCAACGCAGTTCATTGGCTTGCTTCTTGTCTTCGTTTAGCTGTTTCCTCCTGCAGGTTTCGATAGTGTGGCCAAGGTTTTTGCAGAACTTGCATCGTTTTTTCTGACCTCCCGGTTTTGCTACAGGTTGGTTGGCTTCAGCAGATTCGAACCCTTTTTCAGTCATCACATGCTCAACAGCTCTAGCTGCCTTTATCAGCTCGTCGAATGTTTTGATGCTGGCACGAGGGATTTTGTCGCGAATTTCTAGGTTAAGGATACCATACAGGATGTCTAATTGCAAAGTTTCAGTTAAGGCAGTGTTCGACAGTTGAGAGAATAGGAATCTCTTGTGGCGAATGAAATCTTCAGTTGAAACGTCCCGACCTTGCTTTATCTGCGTGATTTCATGAAATATCAGGTAAGCCTCTTTCTTTGGCGCAAAATTCTCTCTTAAACGTGTTTGAAACTTATGCCAACTGTCAATTTCATTTTTCACGCCCTGCCACCATATTCCAGCATCATCTTTAAGAAGCAATGGCAGTTCCTCTAATGCTGTGAGTTCTGGCATCCTCTCCCTGCGCTTGAATATATTTACAGCTGACAGGAACGCTTCCACAGCGTCAGCACTCTTGCGTCCATCATACGTATAAGTACACGTGGTAAAGGAACCTGGTGCTAGTTCTGATGATCCGCTTGGCGTCGCCAGCTGCGTTACTAGCTTCTCGAGCATGTCTTCGGTCAGCGCGTAAAGTTTAGGTTGATTAGGCATCTCGACTGTAGTTACGCGTCCTGATTTCGTAACGTATGGTAAGGGACCTTGGCCGAAGCAGTCTTCGAATTCACTTTCTTCTTGAGTCATTCGAAGTCCTTGGTCTCTGTAGAAATCACCGCCGTGTTCGTAGATTGTTTCTCGACGTCACGGAGCTTCGTAACAACGTACACGATGACTCGAGGCCCAAAGTTGGAGCGCCACTTGTAAAGGTAGGTGGCGGTGATGGCGGACGAAAAGACTCCGAGTGACTCAATAATTATTTATTTCCGAATGACAACCTAACGATACAATAATATGTGTGGCGTTCACGGTAGCGGGCGTTCAACTAAAGCGACCTCTGGGAGATGCGCCTAGCTTGCAGCGGGCTACAGTGTTATCCGGCTAGGTATCAACAAATCTGTCTCAGCAGGTGTGGGAACAGATAGTTTGCACCGTAGACGGTCCTACACAAGATGATAACAAATAGTGCTAGACTGAAGGTCTTTACTATCCGATAAAACTCAATGCGCGTGCGAGGTAAGTTACTGCCAGCGCCATCTAGCGGTGGAGGGTGACAACGCCCGTACGCCTGGGCGCGCGATGACTAGTATGCGTGCGGTGTTATATAGGTAAATTTCACAGCTGAGCTTTGAAATTTTACCGACCGGGGGGGATGTAGAGGTTTCAAGCTACGCGTAAAACCTCTACGTCTCGTTCGTTCGACTCTTCGTATTTTAAATGATAGACGTTTGTCATATCGATTGTCACATTCCTCCAATCGTTATATTCCTTCGATTGTCAGTCAAACCTTCGTGTGTGAAAAAGATTTTTTTATATTCAAGAATCTTAGTCGTGAATCATAAATAAGTGCTGCCTAATTATAAAATAAAAGAGAAGATTAATACCTCAAAGTTAAGTGCTTTTTTAATTGTGTTCATTATTTACGAATTCACGTAGAAAACAAAACTCAGATTGTAACACATAAATTCACATTCATATCTCCAATATCACAGCGACGCTACGCTTTCTCACGACGCTTTCTCGCTTTTCGACAAAATCATAAGTGTACCGAAATGCTCGCCAGCTCCCTAACTATTCCGAAATACGCGTTAATAGATTATGAGGTTTGAGGTGAGCGCTTGAGCGGAATAAGTATTCATCCAGTGAAATTGGTTTCACACAATCGGGCAGGTAATACTCGTAATAGTGAAATAGATTTTTGGAAACCACGATAAAAGAGAAAGTAACCGTATCCTACTAGATAGCTATGAAATACCTAACGTTTGATGCCTTTCCTGTAAAGATACCACGTCCTCAGAGACTTTGTGTAAAAGCAGTAGTGTTTTGTTCTTAACAGCCAGTTCTGTGTGAAGCTTTTTGTCGTTCGATTTCCAAACTCGTTGGTTCAAACCATGGAAATCGGCAGCGGCTGTACCGCCGTGCTGAGATTTCTGAGTCAAGACAATACAACAATGTTCTACAAAGATGAAATAAGAAACCAAAAATTGCGCACGGGCGGGACTCTACCCTTGAACTTTCTGGCTAACCAGGCAGAACGCTCTTCCAATTGAATTACCGTCGGGCCGACCGTGCGAAATTTCTGGTCTCCTATGAATACCTACGTCATTACGCGTGACGTCTGCGACAGTACGGTAGCTCAATAGGAAGAGCGTTCGGCCCGTTTAGTCAGTAAGTTGCAGGCTCGAGCCCTGCCCGTGCGCAATTATTGCTTTCTTTTTTCACCTTTATGAATATAAAATATGACACTGTGGTTGTTAAAAACATTCTAAACCAGTGTTCTACAAGTCATTATCGACAGTAGGGACTGTTCACTTGTGGCAAATCACTTGATCCCTTTTAGTTATTAAGTACTAACTAAGTTTTTGCTTACACTAATATGAATATCGTCATCCATTTTTTTATTACTACGCACTAGACTGCGCTACGACGACGACATAGCACAATATACGTTAATAAATGACATCAATTTGGTCAGTCTTCCCGTGTTAAGGTCAAAAATACTTATTGGCAGAGGCAGAAATTCCAATTATAAACAGCATTAAAGTTAAAATTACATTGATATGCATCTCGCCCACAAGCAAGAAAGTTAAATCATCTTATTTTCTGCAAAACAAAATATCTGAAGTATCAACTAGTTTTGATATTTTCACTGTATTTGCTGGACTTGGGGTCCGTTTCGCGAACGTAGTTAGTAACTTTGTTATTGCGATACTATTGTGTGGAATAAACTTCGAGAACTGTATTCCAACAATGATATTTGCTGCAAAAGTATTTTGAATAACTCCGTTAAGTATAAAAAGTTGATGGAATAAAGAAGTCTTAGTATTTTTTGACTATGATCATAAATGAAAACATTCTTTAATATATTTTTAATACGGGCTAGCCGGTCAGTTGATAAGTTTTTTTAAAGTCAGGCGTGTTTTAGGAATCTGAAATATGTACACATGTTCATATGTTATGCGAAGTTTTTAAAATTTTCAGTTTTTTTTTTGTTGAAAATAAAAGAGATATTACGACCTTAATAAAATGCAAATCGCTGAAAATAAAAGGCGGGTATTTTAGTCAGATACCTTACAACATGCCTGGTCTAAAAAATATGACGTCAACTGACCGGCCCCCATGTACGTATATGAACGTAAAAACACTACCATCTATTACGATTCTTAGAATCCTGCAGTTTATATAATACGTACTTCAGTACGTTTCGAATAAAACGGCTCAATCAATAGTTCATCACGACAACAGTTACAATAGGTATTCACTTCTGTTATATCCACGACGAGTAACAATACGTATCTATTTACTTCCATTCTATCCCAGGCTGTGCCAAAACGGAAAATAACCGGAAAAAGAGCGAACTCATAAACATTCATGGAACGGTCATTGGTTTTGACGGAAAACATTTTGCGTACTACATAGTGTAAAATCAACACCTTTCATATCTCCTGAAAATGAGGCGGCATAAGATACTGTTACAACCATGTATTCACATATTGTATGAACATTTGTTAGTGTTAGATGACAATTCTTGTTAGTAAATACAATAAAAAGTATATTTATTAGTAAAACAATAAGTAATCACACGTAGGTAATTTACAAATCGACACAAAATGTTATTGCGTATTTTTCTTCGAAACTGAGTCTGGAAGTTCAGATTTACGGTTCAATACTTTCAGTAAATTTGACCGGTCATATACAAGACCGGTTTATAGCAAATATGACCGGTCAGATATAGTCATTTTACAACATTGAGTTTGAGCCATATTAGCTGGAAATGCTAAGTTTTTTTTTACAATTGAACCAATTTTTATTTAGACGTTTTTCAAATTCGGTTTTAATGTTTATAATTGGTCGCACATTTATTACTAACATATCCTTTTTTTTCAAATCTGTTTTTCTTTATTAGATTTTTCTTTATCTTAAGCCATTACCCACCCCTTTGTTGGCTTTTCCCAATCTATACAGTTCCAAAGCATTCCTGGTAAAAACGGTTATCCTTTTTAAAATCACATCTCCGTTACAATGCAAAACGAAACATTGATCGAAAATTTTAATAATACAAAAAAGTGGCTTCTCAATCCAGATAAGTCCGACGGTCTGTTCTCAATTACGAGTTATTGTCATGATGAATCGGAACGGACGGCCATAGATAATAAAGAACTCGATCAACGAGAACAAATTACGCAATTTAGAAATTTTCTCTCCCCCAGAGATGAGTTTTGTTTAATTTTTAGGGACCCATTGCCCAAACATTGAACCTTTACGAGTGTATTTTATAACTCTGAAGTATTTCAAAAGTCATACTAAACAAATGAAAATTTATAATCTGTTTCGTTGGCGCTATAAAGTTCAATTTCATATTTCACAGTTCGAAGAGCTACGATTTGGGATTGATATTTTTTTAATACAGAATATAGGGTGCTTGATAAATTTATTTCATTTATTAATCAAGGTGACGTGTAAATTGATTCATTCTATACCTGTGAAATGCCTCCTTCCTGATTAATTTCTACCATACAGATTATTTTTAACTTACCGTGAAAAGGTAAACTTGATACTAAGGTTCTAATTAATCTAAATACTCATCCTAGAGCTTTTATCATTCGTCAGCTATAGGCAGGGTTCATTACGGTCCTCTGGCTAAAATAAATAAGTTTTGTCAATTTTAGGAGCTCGTAACTAAAATAGCTTAGTTAGCTGGTGATCCTTATTGATGACATATCAACTTTTGCTCTAGTATTCTATGATCGTTGCGATGCGCTTACCTAGCTGCTCTGTTTCGGGTAATTGTGTCGTGTACAATGTACAGCATGTCAAGGTAAGCACTGCGGTACCTTATGCAGTTGTAATAAGGGATATTTTTTTATCAAAACTGGTAATCAGACGTGCTGGCGACTGTGCAAACACGTGTATAAAATCATCATGAAGTAAACAATGCAGAACAGCAGCTGGAACGGCTTAAAACAATGGAGCCAACATGCTCATGAGGCCCTCTCCGTGTGCGCTAGCAAGCACAGTTGTAGGTGCTCCGCCCTCGTCGTCATCGGTATCGGACACATTCCTCCCACTTCCTATGTAACTAAAGTCAGCTTTTAATCATTTATATCACTGGCCAGGACCCTTACACATACAACCGGTCTATATAAGTCCCTCAAGTTATCGGTTCAGTCTCCCGGTAGCGGTAGTCAACTGCATAAAAAAATAGTGGAACCATTTATGGTCATATGTAGACGCGCTTGCCACTCCGTTATTCGGACAGTAACTAATTCGACCGGGTGCAGATTGGTTCCGCGAGCTATCGGCTCAGAACACGGCGTACGCTCGGTTTGCTCCGTTGTCATTTCGCTGAAACAATGAACACGAAAGGAAATAGAGCCGATTGTTTTCGCTTGATTGTTTCTGGTTGGATAACAGAGATTACAAAAATAATAATAAACATAGAACGTGAAGCCGTAGGCGTCCCGCAACCATATTGATCAAACAAATCGATCCGCTTTCAAGTTCAAATTTATGTAAGCAATTTTTATCAATCCGACTATGAAAACTGCACGGATAGCCTTTGGATAGTTTAGAAGGGGTTCTAAAAAAGCCTAACCTAACAGACAAAGAAGAGTAATGGAGAGAAAAACTATGTATATCCAAAGTATTTCAAAAGATAACTAATGGGTTGTCGATTTTTTTAATCTAAGCTGTCATATTAATTAACTCGAATTGTAACAACTTATTAAATACATTTTCTCATGCTAATATAGTAAGTTTATATACGTAAAGTATTTCTATACCCATTTAAAGCTTTCTTACTTTAGTCCTTTTTCCCAGTCAATTCTAATTATATCACATACAAGTTATTTCCGTATATGTAGATAATTACTACCTTTAGCATAATCAGCTTAGACTTAATGTTAACAACACAAACCTATTTCGTCATTAATTAATTCCTGGAGGTTTAATATTAAATGACGTAAGATGATGATAATGTCAATGAATTATTAAGTCGAGTGTGTAGCTTAAGCATACTCGTAATAATAATATCATTATACTTAGTTGATTTATCTATATTTCATAGCACAACCAACATTTTATATAAATACATTAATGATACCTCGTAGTTTGCTCGCTGTATGTCGGTTGCTTATTTTCTGAACCTATTGTTTTGTATTTCTTGTACTACAAGTTTTTTTAGCTCTCGTCAATATTGCGTAAAAAAGCTCTACAAAAATACTTTTAATATTTAACTACAATATAAAGTTTTTATCATTTATTCATATCTATTGAACATCTACTGAACTGATGACCGTTGAAGCAGAAAAGTTCTAGTGACCCTTCGACCACAGACGTGGCGACAAGATGGAGAGACGAACTTGTGAAGGTCGCGGGATCAAACTGGATACAGACCACTTGTGATCAGTCGCTGTGGAAACCCGTGGAGGAGGCCTATATTCAACAGTGGACGTCCTTTAAATATAAATACAAATAAATATGCGCCAGACAACACACCGATTATTGTGGTGTCGAAGTAAGGAATTTTCTTCCTTGTGTTACGAATACCAGACAACGATTACGACGGGGGCGCCTCCCATAAATACATATTAAACATCCATGATTCAGGTACAAATAGTCGTGATCATCACATAAACATTTGCACCTTGCGGGATTCGAACCCGACGGCTGGCGTAATAGTCAGGAGCTCTAACCAATACACCAAACGCTTCGTCAATAACGAGTATAACTTTGACTGATAATGACAATGATGATGACATATCTACATCGATAGTCACCATAAACCTTTAGCGTGGTATTATTCAGCATGCAGTGCATTTTTTTTTAAATGAAAATTCAAAATTAAGCGCAGCACTTGTGCACAGAACTGCAGTTACATGACATTTGGCACCCATCCAGAATGCTGTGAAAGCAGCGATACCCGCTACGGTATGAATACTTATGCGTTGTACACTTGTGACTCTAATGCTTAGAAGATTAATGGCTCGGAAGTTATTTAGTAGTAGTAATTTAGCGCTAGTAGACTCGTAACTTGAATAAGTTATGTTTAACCAGCATACTTGAAACACTGTGTGTACGAGAATCAATAATATTGTATTTAGAAGTAGATGACGCCTCGCGAACTAAAAGAGTACACAAATATGGCACCGTCTGATTAATGGATGTCAATGGATTGACATCTATCACATCAGACATCAGTTTCGGAACAAAGTCTTAATAGAGTAGCTTTCTTAATATATTTTTTAAAGACTGTAGGTACATTATAATAGACTCGTTGGCCTTATTTTAAAATTGAGTTCACACTTTAGCTCTGTAGTATATTAATCAACAAAAACATTTTATTTTTACTTTTTTTTTAACATTTTAAATATTGAATAATTATCTAATAAATGCAATTTGAATGCATCACGTGAATGCTTGAAATGTCATGACGCCAATATTAGAGCCACGTTCACTGCTAGGCACTCACGATCACGTGACCACATCCATATTTTTTTACAAATTAAATTAATGAAAATATTTACAGATCTTATTTATATAAATAAAAGAAATATTTATAACATACACCATAGTCATCTGGCATCATGTAAACAGAATGATGATATCAATATTTTTTCTATAATCGTGAGGATCATCCCTCACTGATGTTTAGATCCGTGAGCGTTTATGCTGTTACTTTAAAGAAATTGAAGGTGTACTGTATAGTTATATAACAAAGACATATATATTAATATACATGCCCATAGACATATGTGTAAGGGTCGTGCGGGCGGGATTCGAACCCGTGACTGCTTATCTTTGTAGTCCGGAACGTAAACCACCACTCTATGACGGTCGTTAAATTATTATTAAAAAAATATAGTACCAAACTACTTCATGTATGGCACTGTCTTAGAATATCGACCATGTTGTTCGTGGGTTGGCTAATAAACAAAACTCACAAATTTTATTGAAAATACTTCAATCATGAATGATAGGCATCATTAAATACAATTTACTTAACGAAAATATGATATCCGGACTGATTTGTTTAAATCAAGTTAGTTGTTTCTGCAGTTTTAAAGGCGCACTGAGGCATTGGGACACTGACGCCATCAAAACAAACTAAGTCAAAGTTAAGACCTCACTTTGACGTAAGGTGGTGTTTGCTTGACTATCTTTTAGCCTCTCACTGGTGATCTAGTTCATAATACAATATCATTGACAAGAATCTAATAAAAAACTTTTTAATATGGGTCACATTTTTCAAAAAATCTGCAATAAAATGTTGCCCTGTCTATTTATAAATAAGACAAAGCATTTCGTGCGTAATACTGTTAAAATACGTAAACATAACCAATGGTAAGTTCTGGGCGTAGGTAGTAATGATTATAATAAAGTCGGTGCGGAGCAGCGACTCCTTTCTCGGCATTGCGTCGTCTGCAGAGCAAAAAATTGTCAAAAGTGCCAGTAAAACTAAAACACCGCATAAAACCTCAATTATTTTTTTATTGTTTTTGTCTATTCTTTCAGAATTAGGTCAATTTAATTAAAATTTATTTGGGATAATCTGAGGATATTTGAAGTTTAACGCATTCACCATTATGCGTTGTTTAAGTAATTTTTTTAAGACAGGAAATATCTAGTACGAGTTATTTTGATGGTACCGACAATATACATGATGGGAGTTAAAAATGAAAACAAGACTATTATTACATTTCTTCGCTTTGAAAATTAAATTTGCAGGTGCACCTTATGAAAAAAATAAAAAATGATTAAACAGAGATTGTGAGACAACATATTTGTCGCCAACTAAAGTCTCAAGTTATCTATCCGCGCACGTGACTTACCAAACTGTGATCTCTACAACCTATACTTTGTCGTAAATCATTGTAGACAGATAGTGGAATTTGTAAAAGAAAAGTTTACACCGTCTCGCCTTCGTGAAATGAGATTCAACACACGTGCCTTGTTCTGTGCTTTAACAATGTTCTGCGAAAGTAAGGTCTCTAAAAGCTTGCTGGTTGTACGAGTATTAGTCCCTTACTTTTAACCGGGAATATAACCTTCTGATATCATAAATGCTAAAGTATATTATGTACGTCCTGTTTACACGCTAAAATGACTAAAACGATATCGATGAATTTTAACATGCAGGGTGCATTTTTTGTCACTAGACATTTTTTTCCTATGGGAGCAATAACGAAATCGGAAACAAAGGTAGTTGTTTCATGCGAAAGAGCAATTGGCACGCGGTCAATATGAATAAAAATTTGGCTGCTAATAGAAAAGTTACCCTGTAGAGTTGTATTGCACAATGGACAAATGATAATACTTTTTAATTTTAAGGCACATCTACTGAAATTTTGCAATGAGCTGAAGTATAAACAATCTCATCTTGGGTGAAGTGCGGCCTTTGCTAAGAAGTGTTCGTAATAGGCTCTTTTCCATTAAGAAAAAATCACAACGCTGGTAGTTTCTAGTGATTTATTAAGGCATTAAGATATCAGAAAACGAATTTATTTGTAATTTTAAATTAATGTTATTAATATTCTAAATAAATAAGTTTGTCACAACACACATTTGGTCAATTGACCGTAATAATAACAGTAATAGTTCCCCTAGCCAATTTTGACTACGATGGCCAGTCACAACGAATAACCGGCTGCGCGGGACATATTATAGTGCACAAGTGTGTGCGCAAACACAGGTGCACTCTCTATTCCTTTACTCTCATAGCCCGATGGGACAGCAATCTGACACGACCGGAGAGAGTTCAGACGCAGGACCAACGGCTTTACGTGCTTTTTCGAGGCACGGGGGTGAAACACCGCCATCTTCCAAACTCCGGGCTACCCCAAGAATTTCTGAACAGTAAACGACCCTCCTACCGCTGCGATACCGAGGCAGTTACTTGACCGTAAACACGTATCAGAGGATGTGACGTCGTGCCTGTACAATAGCGGGCTTTTTATCTGTCATAGACAACTTAACTTAACTTCATACTATTTTATTCTCAAGAAGACTTTTGAAAGTACTTCTAACTATAGCGGAACCGTTCAGGTTCCGCTATAGTTAGAAGTAATTAGTGGTTTATCATAATGTCGAAAAAAGCATAAACTTTTTACTTTCCTCAACTATATATAGGTGTAGTTATAGCTTTTGTTACATGACGATTCCCGATCCTAGTCTGCACCACATATTTAATAGTAGACTTATGCAGTGAACCACATACTCACTGTGTGTGACTTATGTAATCCCACTGTATTCACTAACTCACTTACACATTCTCTTCTTCTTATGTTCAATACATCATAATTTAAACACCTAAATCTAGGATTGACATTATCGTTAGTTATGAAAATGCCGGAAGTGTCCACCATGTTGAATGTAATTTGGCTATGATATAAGAATTACTTGGATTAATATTTAATTGTTTAATTATTATAATTTCATTTTATTAATTGTAAATTGATTATTTCAAGATTTTTGGGGTACTTATTTGATTTTGATGTTTGCCGTATAACAAATGTTCATTTTGGCGCCAAAAGGAAGTTGACTTTGATTGGATGAAGGTTAGATTTATTTCAAATAATGTAACTATTAAAATAATAATCTTAAAGGCTAACTAAATCCAGTACAATTAATAACTAAATATATAATGAATTTACATATTTAATTAGCCGAATGATTATCCCTACAAATAAATATTTTAGTTAATGTTCAGATATGAAAAAGGATGTCATCCCCACTGTTTTCTCCCGTTGTTCAGGGTTTTGATTTGTATAAAAGCGAGCTTCATGTCAAAATATGCGCTCTATTTGTACTCCTCTCACTTTGTGCCCTATCTTTGTGCAATTTTGTTAGAATAAAACTATTGGAGAAGAACCTGGAGATTTATACTACGTGTTTATTATTCAAACACCCCACATGCGGTGACACTTTATATCAAGGGCCTTTGGTATAATCTGGGCGGGTCAGGCTGAATTTAATCCCTTCCGTCCAAAAATAATTACTCAGTACAATCACGCTCGTCTGTGACAGAGGTAAGATAACTTGAAACACATTTATACGAGGGTCAAACTGAAAGTTCTTAGAAAATCAAAAACTGATTACATTAGCCAGTTATTAGTTTTATTATATCTTTTCAAAATATTGTCCATTGACGTCAATACACCGCTGCATGCGATGGAACCACTGGGAAAAGCACTTTGCCCACTCGTCCTTAGGGGTCTCTTCAATGGCATCGCGATACGCAGCCACCGCTTCTTCAGCATTCATAAACCGCTTTCCTTTAAGTTTTTCTTAAATTTTTGGAAATAAATAAAAATCACAAGGCGCGAGGTCGGGGCTATACGGCGGGTGACCCAGTAATTCAACGTTTGATGTCGCCAAATAGTCGATCGTTCGCTTGGCGGTGTGCGACGAGGCGTTGTCGTGGTGAAGGAGGATCCTACTGCGAGGTCGTTTCTCTCGAACTTTTTCCAAGACAAGTGGCAAACAATTGGTAGTGTACCATTCTGCAGAAACTGTTTTTTGATCCTCTAACACAATTGTTGCGAAATGACCTATCCTTCCAAAGAACGAGGCCACCATTTTTTTTCCCGCACTTCGATCTCTCTTCACTTTAGTTGGCAACTCCTCGAAAGGAAACGCCCACTGAGCAGATTGTCTTTTGGTTTCAGGATCATAACAGTAAATCCAGCTTTCGTCACCTGTTAGTATGTCGAACACAGCATTTGAGTCACCTCCGTTAAATCATTCAATCATTTTACGGCACCAATCCACCAGATGGAGTTTTTGAGCCTTAGTCAAATTATGAGGTATCCACCGGGCGCAAAGCTTCCTGACCGCTAAATGTTCGTCGAGGATTTTGTGCACTTGACTCATACCGATGCCTAAGCTTGTCCGAATCTGCTGATAGGTCACTCTTTTGTCAGTCTCTATCATACGCCGCACACCACAGATGTTATTTTCAGTCGTCGCCGTAGAAGGCCGTCCCTCACGTACATCATCAGTGAGATTAGTGCGACCACGTTTAAACTCATTAAACCAGTTGTAAACAGTCGCACGAGATGGGGCTTCATCGTGAAAGGCCAATCGTAGTCTATCATAACTTTCTTGTTGACTTAAATGACATCGAAAGTCATAAAAAATCATTGCACGAAAATTTTCTCGTGTTAAATTCATGTTGACGTGACACAGACAATTTTCAATTTGCCGCCAAATCGTAAAACAAATGACAAATGAATGAAATATATACTCAGTAATATTGGCAAAGAGTTCTATTTTCAAATTTTAGAATATTTTTTTTATTACATTGTTTATAAGTGGCCAGTTCTAAGAACTTTCAGTTTGACCCTCGTAAAACGCTTGAACCATGTCAAAGTGACTCGCTAATGGCTAAAGAGGTCTAGACATCTTTTGTATGTTTAAATCTGTACTAATACACTTGCTTTACCTACTTATACAAAATTTGTAAGGCAAAATTTAATAATATATCAAATAATCAAATCTATTCAGTGGACATTTTAAAGTAGAACCTCTTCCTACCTGCTTTATGATCAGGTTTTCGATGTGGATGTCCCCGCCCGTGGTAATGAAACGAGTATTTGGTTTTCGGCTAAAGAAGTAGGTGCTGCGGCCTCATCGATCAGTGCTATGCGTACGCTATTACAGATTTGAGAACGGAACGTGCTTGCTCATGGACTCAGATACAACGCGAGTAAGAAAGAGTGAGTTAATGGTTTTCAAAGCTGGTAATAAAACCGCCTACCTATTCCAATGTACCATCCTTTTATCTACGTTGTAATGTGGCAGGGCGCTGTCAGTGCGTTGCATGTGCTGGGCCGGAGGTTTGCAAGATGTACGGATGAGGTCAAGGTGACGCTGTTTAAAGCTTACTGCCAAACCTATTACATTTGCAGCCTTTGGGTAGGGCATACGCGGCGTGCTTTCGGAGCGCTGAGAGTTCTATATAATAACGCGCTTAGGGTGCTGCTTGGGCTGCCGCCATACTGCAGCGCATCCAACATGTTTGCTATAATGCAAATAGATGGATTCCACGCCATTGTTAGAAAGCGTTGCGTCGCTTTTAAGTCAACTCAGGGGCAGTCCAAACTGCATCCTCAGCGTGTTACCCGAACGGTGGGACTCCAGTAACACTCTCAAGGTGTATAGGTGCACCTCGTGTACGTCAATAAAGATAAAGATAAAGATATTTATTTACTAAACATGTATGTACATAAATGATGACAACAAAGTTTTAGCATCAACATGTTCTGCCAACATTCGGCGTGTAAAAATTTCATTAAAAGCGAACAAATTGTATTCAAATATTCAAAATGCAGACACAATCCCATCAAGTCATAATTAAATAATAATAATTGATAAAAAAGAAACAATGTCACATTGAATTATATATAAAAATGTCAAAATTTGTCATCTAAAAATTGTCAATGAATGTTTTTGTCAAATAAATTAGTATAAACTAACACTAGTTTTTAAGATTGCGTATACTACAAGCTATATATGGACTAAGTCTGAAATAAAAATATATTTATTAATAAGGCATCAAACTCAAACAGAAGGTTATGTTTTCAACCCATGTATGTATGAAATTTGAACAATTTGTGTCCTTTATATCATAGGTACTCAAGACGGCCGCAGTGGAGGTTATCAATTCGACTGTATGTTGTTTTTAGCGTTCCGTACATCGAAAGGTAAAAAATAGAACCCTTATAGGATGTGTACATCCGGCCGTCTGAGCCAGGCTTCAATAGAGATTTTGCATATCAAGGCTGATAACGAATCGTTAGTGACGCTGATGTATCCAGGTTTCATCGTTTGTGACGCAATAGTTTTCTTGGAAAATCAAAAAAACTAGGCTCAGACAGCCAGAATTTCGCATTTTCTGACTTTCCAGATCTCAACTATCAGAGGGTTTCAGGTCGTTGTTTCTTATAAAATGTGATGTGACGCGTTATTGACGGTCATCCGAAGTAGTTTCATCCATTTTAATCCAGTACTTTTTGAGAAATCGTGATAAACGTGTGGCTCAGACAGCCTGATATCCGGTCGTCTGAGCCAACTTGTTTTTCTCTATATTTCACGAAATGTTACGTTTCGGACAAATGTTTTTAGGATTTACTGATGTGACGACGTTAGTGACAGCTCTCGACCAGATTTGAACCTTCGTGACGCACGCGTTTTGGAGAAATTGAGAAAAAACTGCTGGCTCAGACAGCCGGATGCTGGCTGTCTGAGCCACCCAGTTCTACCACTTCCAGGTGTTGTACGAAGCTGAAAACTCATCTAATCTGATGTGACACGGCCTCTAAGTACAAAAAATCGTAAGTGACGGCTCTATATGCCGCCAATCAAAAGTTATAAGCATTTCAAATGTTTTACATACATCGATGCATTTGGGTGGCCACACTTCGCACTCTTTATGGAAACGGAAAGACAATTTAGTAGAAAATGTAGGCTAAAGCCCCTCATATCAAAGCGGATGCTTTCTCCTGCTATTTAAATATTTAATTACGTAGTCAATAACTACGCCGATGAAGGAAAATATGTTAATTATGTATGGGGTATTCCAGGTTTTAAAATTACTCTTTATTTAAAAATAATCACTACCTCCAGCTGGTTACTACAATATAAGACTTTTTCGGTATTAAATACATACTAAGTACTCATTCCTCAACTCGTCCAATATTATAACGGCCCATTTGGGACAAGATGCAATAATTAATTTTAATCATTATGCAAATCGTCTCCTGCTTTTTTGGGTGCAGAATAATAACCATAAAACAGCGCAGAAGGTGAAACGCAGTTCTCTGGGACCGCTTATTATTATTACGAACAAAAATTACTAAGCCAGCCTTATTCACCTTCGGAACACAAGACGCGCGCCATCTTTGTGTCCATCTTTGTTCGAACAATATTTCTGATGCGGGGGAATAAAGAATGGAATGCGCTACCGGCTGAGGTGTTCCCGAAACCCTTAATTTGGTCATTTTTAAAAGAAGATTGATTACGCTATTACTGATCAGACATGACCAATCCTCGACGACATCATCACTTACCACCAGTTGTGATAGTGGTCAAATGGCTGATCATATATATAAAAATATATAGATAGACTATAAAATTATGCAGGATGGAAAGAAATCATCCACTTAATATCATTTATTTTTATAGCCCAAAAGATTGTTGTTGAATTTTACAAGAAAGTTTAAATATGTATGTTACAAAATGTATACATAATAAATAAAAATGTAAGTAAGTAACAATGGATATGGCGGTAAGAGAGGTGCGTAGAAGTTCGGTTATTATAATGACAGACTTATGATAGGTAATTTTTAGCTTCTTAAAGAACAGAGTCAAAAGGTGCAACTCCCTCTTCCTCAGCCTTCATAATATATATAAATATATACATCAATGTAAATACATCATACATGCGAGCGTGAAAAAATATATTGGAAGTCCATAAGAATAGACAGCGGCAAAACCAGTAAAATTATAATGCGAATATAGAGAGTGCCGTAAGAATTGTCATGTATTGTGCCTAAAAGCTGTGTAATCGTATCTTCAACTGTGAAGCTGTGTAAACGTAGCGAGCGCGAAAATTTTGATGCTTAATTCCCTTCATGCCAAGATTCCTGGCGAGTCTCTCATGAGGTCTTGGGTCACGCTAGCGGGCCACACAAAAAGGTTCGGCGGGTCACAGGTTGAGTATAGCGGATTTATACCCTTCATGTGTTGATTATTAATACGCATCGTTAGCCAAAGTCAAAGTCAAAGTCAAAAATAAGTCAAAGTCAAAAATAATTTATTTAATTTAGAACACAAAATGCCACTTATGAACGTCAATAATTAGTGTGATATCAATCAATTATGGCCCGTATGGGGTTAGAACATGTCGCCTTATCTTTTGGGCCCTACTAGCGCTTCGAGACAAGACACAGACAATTTGGCAAGTGCTGAGAAGAAACGCCAAAACAAACTCACTTTAAAATAAGTATTTTGTATACGTAATAAACGCTATATGAGTTTGTTAATTATTATACTTACTTATTATAATTATTATTATAGATTTGCCTACCTCAGTAACTGTGTGTTTGGATTAGGTTCAATTCATACCGAGTCTGATAATGTTTCTTTCTTTATGATAACAATGCCTCCTTCTGTTACAGTCGGGTAGTAAAGAAAACGACCTCTACAGACGAACCCGGGTAAAACCCTCTAAACGCTGGAATCAAGACCATCAATCTAAAGTAGATGGCCTTATTGTCTGCCTAATCTATGGACGGGTTTAAACGAAATTCCCTGTCAATTTGTCTAACATGTAGAAAGGAAGCGCTGGCGCCGAAACGATAGTGATTTAGAGGCTATTAAAGGAACGTTTGGCAGCCGAAGCACCGTGAGGTGTAAATATAATGCAAATGGTATTTCGAAGTAGAGACGATAAAGTATCGACTCTGAGAAACATCGGTACCTATTTTAAAAAGCACGACAAATCTTTATGAGTATAGCACTTGCACGGAAGATATAAAAGTGTACTTGTGATAAAAAGTGCTGAAATTCAAAAGCAAAAGGTGATTTAATAACTAAGTAGTTTAGTGTGCGCGTTAATGGCCAATATCAGTGGATATTGGCCGCCAAAGTCGAATACCAGAAAGACATAACGTTTAGATTAGTGACTTTGAACATGAAAATCATTATTACTATCTAGAATTCTAGTTCCACATATGAAGTGTAAATATGCTGCAGAAGGATATACGCAGGACTTCTCTTTTCACTCTTAGAAACCTTTTGAGGTGAGGTTAATAATACTACAATAGCAACAGTCTCATAACTCTAGTGCCTGATACTTGTTTTGATATCGATAGAAAACTATCCAAAATTTCCCCACCTCTATTTAAAAGGCGTGCATCATATTCCTCTGTTGATACGACACGCCAGCTCAAGTTTAATATATTTTATAATAATTCAATGAGAATGATGTGCGATAATATGTTTGCGTTTACCCATTTTCGGGAACCGCTTTCCATCATAAAAAATATCTATTGTTAGATACCATAGATTTTGTGATATGAAAAATTTTCGAGAGTTGTTCGACTTTTCAAAGTAAAAGAATGGGCTGTTTTAAAAGAAATGCTCGCTGGCATAACTTTATGGGCTTTAAGGCTATGTCTGAAAAAGCAGATTTTTCGTTTTTCTGTTTTATTACAATTAAATGAATTTCTAGTACCTAATCTCGGTCATTAATTTATGATATATTAATTAACTTTTATTTTAACTTTATAAGCTGTAATTTTCATTGACATAGAATTGTAGCGGCCCTTTGTGTAGTTATTTGCTTTAAAATAATAACGAGCCAATAAGTCAACATGACTTATTTTCTGGGAATGGAAATGGAAATTTACTTGACTTTGTTATAAAGTAATAAATGATCCTCAAATATAATTTTCTATAAAGACTTGCGACCTCTCGTGAATATTCAATTCATTGGAAATCAATTATTTTTAATTAATTTGTATACGTCCTTGTCATGCCTTCTACTGGTAATATAAAATCTCGTTTAGACAATAAACAATTTGTAATGTAACAAAATATTTTAAAAATAAATAAATATTGGACAGCAATTACATACATTACTCTAATCCCAAAGTAAATTGCTAATGCACTTGTGTTATGGAAATGAGATACAACTGCGGTAACACAACACCCAGACAATATACTTTATTTATTTATTTCTATATTGACCCGACCGGGAATCGAACCCGGACCTCGGAACGGTAACTCCCTGAAACTCAGCGTGGTTAGCTACTACACCACGGAGGTCATCAAATATGATGAAATGAACATTTGTCATCAAATATTTGTAGAGCGCTTTGAATTCGTACTTATCGGAATCCGATTCCGTATCTTAATTCCTGAATAGATCTCATCCAAATCCGATTTCTGTGTCGTGCATGTGTTTGGATACGGATGATTAAGTGCTAGAAAACATAAACAATTTATTTAGCTTACCAACAAATCTATTTTAGTGACTAAGTACCTAACTCAATAATAATCAAAGTTGTAAGTTCATCCATCTCGCTCGTCCAAAGTGAGGGAAGCAGGTGCGAAAGATTTGTTCCTGTGATTGATCGGAAGCTGTATCGTTGTGAAAAGGCTTCATAGCCACAGATGGAGAATAGTAAGTACTAATAAAATCGTCTAACAAAAAGTCACGAACACACACACAGAACCTATACGAAGGAAACGGCAATATTCAAGCGTATTTTATAGCTTACGGGTTATTTAATAAAGCAGATTGTAATTGAAGATACAAATGTGGAATGGAACTGTCTAATAATGGCCAGTGATGCGTAGTATCATTTCAGCAGAAGCTTATTAAAGTAACAAATTAACTAGCGGACCACAAAGTGATGCGGCCATTTTGCAGTAACCAGTATTACGTAAACATTGGCTACAGGTAGAACGTTTTGCAGAATTTTCACGTATTAGTTTTCTAATTAATTAGAATCTAATACGTAAACATCGGTGACTTCAGTATCGCAGTTTGATAAATAAACAAAATATTCCTAATTAATTGGTTTACTAGGCCATCTTTTGAAAGGTGTTGTATGTAACTTATGATTGTATCAGAGATGAAATCGAATCTCATCGAGACGCAATGATTGAAAAGATAAACCTGGCCTTGCAGAGCGTCTCAAACTGGGGCGTTGCCAACCTCGTCCAGTTTAATGCCTCAAAAACACAGGCGTGTTTGTTCTCTGCCAAACGTACTCCATTCCATCGGAGCCCCACTTTTCAAGGTGTGCCGCTTTCAGTCACCGATCGGCTGCAACTCTTGGGTATCGAATTGTCCACCACCCTGAACTTTTGCGAGTACATTGAGTCCATAGCTGAAACTGCTGCCAGGAAACTTGGAATCCTCTCAAGGGCTAAGCAATATTTCACACCCAAGCAAAGACTGCTCCTATATAAAGCACGGATCCGACCGTGCATGGAATATTGCTGCCACCTTTGGGATGGTACAGCAAAGTGTCACTTGGCTGCTTTGGATTCAATCGAAAACCGGGCAAAGAGGATGATAGGTGACGCCACACTTGTTAAGAACTCGCTGCAAGACCTAGTACATCGCCGCAGAGTGACGTCCCTGTCGATCTTTTACAGACTGCACTTCGGTCACTGTGCAAGGGAACTGCACGATCTAGTCCCGCCAGCTCCTTTCCATCACAGGGGACCAGACGTAGGCTAGCGTACCATCCCTATGTTGTCGACATTCCACCTACTCGTACAAAGCGCTTTGCCGACTCTATATTTTTAATGCGTGCAGCTAGGGAGTTGAACTCGCTGCCTGCTGAAGTCTTCCCTCAGGAATATGACCTAAACACCTTTAAAGCAAGAGTGAATAGGTTGCTACTAAGCAGATATGCACCACCCTAGACCTCATCCACACCTGACATCAGGTGAGATCGAGGTTAAATATCTGCTTAGCTTCAAATAAAATAAAATAAAATCCATCCTACAAGTTACCAATTTCTTATTTCCGTGTGACAGTTAGCGGTAATTGATGGAATAGTTTGCGGCGCGGCGCCAACTATCACATTCTCTCGCGTCACGATACTGATATGAATGACAAAGACGGGTAGAGTCGAAAATAAGTTCAATATCCTATTGTATATGGCGTCAGGCAATCGGAGGCTGATTTTGTCTCTTGTGCCGAATAAAGGTCTCTGACGAACACCAGCCCTTTGTGGTACAGCCTCATTGCCAGCGAAGATAGTGCACTATTATCTATCAGACCTTTTGTTAAAGCTCTTACTTACAGTAGACCAGGTGTCACCTCTCTACTGTTTAGAAATTATATATGAACTATTGACAAAAAGCGATCCGTACCAGGAATTAGAAACAAGCAAGAATGGTTGCTTCTAAAATGTTTTTATACGCTGGACGAATATTTTAATAATTCACAAATTGACTATTCGATACAATAATTCTTCCTGATTAAAATTATGTTATTGTTTTATCAATTTAGACTGCATCTTTATTATTATTACATGCCCGAAAGGGGTAAACTGTTAAAACATAATTTTATTTTATAACAACTATTGTACACAGTTTTGAGAAAATAAATGATAATATTATCTTATCAAAGCAGTAGAACTTATGTAGAAATCGAGCACGATTATCACCTTAACTCGCGCATTAGTGCTGTAAACGCTTTCTAACTTATCCTTTCAGGAGCATACATACATTTCTACGTATATTTTAAACCTCAACCCGCTCGCCAGCAATATGAGATAATAAATGTTAAATATTATACAGTAGCATGCGGCTGAGGCAATGTGGTATGGTTGCGGTGGTTAGCGTATCTGAGCGTTAAAATTAAATGTACCGAGAGTAACTTCGAATTATTGCCAACTCTGAAAAGTATGTACCTCGCTTACAGTAAGACCACACAACCTAAAGGAAAAATAAATTATTACCTTGCAATCAGAGGCGCCTGGGTCGTAACGAAGCCTGTTTGTTATCTTATTCGGGGTCGTTATTGAAAGCGATTATTATCAATTAAACCTAATTCATCTGATAATCATATAATATTTATTATCTGATAATCATATCATATCATATATTATTATAGATGACACCTGACACCTGCCAAAGATAAGTATTTGTTGTATAGATTTTTTCATTTTAAAAATATTTTCCTCCTTTTTTCCTCTTCCCGGGGCCTCTCCATAGTCTTCTTATTGTGTTTAGAGGCAGTAAGTTTGTGGGCAGGCCTCCAGAAGACCTCTCTGTATCATATTAAATTCTTGCATTTTTATGTTCCAGTTGACATTTGGCGTTAGCAGGGAGTCACTCCGGTTGCTAAGGCAACCAGACCTGCGCATCCCCTACTGTCAGCGTCCGTCATCCTAGTTTATTTACTTTTAGTTTTATTTTTATTACGTGTTTTTGTATTTGATATTGTCTCATAAGTTTTAATTTTGTGTTTTGGCAGGTTTTTGCAAATTTCTTTTTGTGATCAGTGTTAAGGCTTATGAGTACTTTATCTCCATCGGTGGGCACCCACTCACAGCCGCAGTTCTTTTACTGTTCAATTTGTAATTCAAATAGGACTTTTAAAGGTAAGAGAGGCCTTAATATTCATATTGCCCGTAGTCATAATAGCACCAATTTACCCGCGTCTCTCCCTATTTCCTCTATTCCAAATCCTCTATCTCCTTCTCAATCTTTTGAATCTATCATCACAAACCTTCACCAATCTACTCCGCTGGTTAAACGGATCCCTAGGGGAGCGAGAATAGCTTTAGCTAAATGCCTTTCTTCTTGTATTGAAAAATGTTTCGATAATACTGAAACTGCCTGGCAAAATCTTTTTACTTTTTCATACTCATTTTTTCACGTAAACTCTCCTTCTAAAACTTTAACTCGGGCGCTATTAGATAATGCTTCAAATTTCCACAATCCGTCCCTTCCATTCAGTCCGTCTAGTACGATATCTTCAAAATTTAACGTTTATCGTACCGTTGAGAACAAGGTTATGGACGGCGACCTGAAAAACGCAGCCCGAATCTTGTTCTCCGATGACACTCTCGCTCCCCCTAGTCAGGAAACTCTCGAGAGCCTTCGTAGTAAGCATCCTTCACATCCAGATTCTCCATCTTTACCTGTTCCTCCTCCTCAAAAGTTCCAACCCTTACAGATACTTGATGACGGCGACACGTTTGCTGCCATCATGTCATTTCCGGCTGGTTCTGCTGGCGGCATCGACGGCATCACTCCCCAACACCTTAAGGACTTGGTGAGTGCTTCCGCTGCTGACGCCGGTAGAATTTTGCTTTCCAACATTACGAAATTGTGCAACTTTCTCTTATCTGGCAAGGTAACTGAAAGTTTTGTCCCATTTTTATTTGGTGCTAGACTTTGTGCCTTTCGAAAAAAAGATGGTGGCATTCGCCCTATTGCTATTGGCTCAACGTTTCGTCGTCTTGCAGCCAAATTAGCCTGTCGTGATCTTTTTTCTCCTTTGAAAGAGTATTTTCAACCCATTCAACTTGGTTTCGGCAGTAAGGGAGGTTGCGAGGCCGTGGTTCATTCCGCTCGCAATTTCCTCTCTTGTGACGAATCTGAAGTTTTTTTGAAAGTTGATGTGAAGAATGCTTTCAATTCTCTTGACAGGTCTGTCTTGCTGAATGAAGTTCAGACTCACACTCCACAGATTTATCCCTTTGTTTTTCAGTGTTACCATAATCAATCAAAATTACTTTACAATGAACATTCAATTGTTTCTGCAGTCGGTGTTCAGCAAGGCGACCCTTTAGGTCCAGCCCTTTTTAGTTTAGGCATCCATCCTGTCATTTCATCCTTAAATTCTAAATTCAATGCCTGGTATCTGGATGACGGGTCCTTTGGAGGCAAAGCAGATGTTGTTTTCCAAGACCTTGTCCAGATTATAGAAGGATTTAAGAAATTAGGCTTGGAACTAAACCTTTCAAAATGTGAACTTTTTATTAATGATCACGTTTCGTCTAGTTCCCGTCAGGCAATCATTGATAAATTCAATTCCCTTGCTCCTAACATCAAAATTCTGAATTCTGAATCGCTTTGCCTCCTGGGTGCCCCTCTTCTTGATCCCAGCATCGAACCTTTTCTAGATAAAAAATTGAATGATTTCACCCTTTCAGCCCCTAGATTAGAACACCTAAATTCACACATTGCATGTACTATTCTTAAATCGTGTCTTTTTGTGCCTAAATTTACATATTTCTTACGTGCTAGTCCTATCTGGAAAAAAAATAATTATTTAAAACTATTGGACACCACCCTTAAAAATAGTTTGGAAAAAATTTTAAATTTACATTTCGATAATAATTCTTGGGCTCAGGCTTCGCTTCCTATTCGTTTTGGTAGTATCGAAATTCGCCAAATTTCTAGTATAGCCCTCCCCGCTTTTCTCTCCTCTTTGCATAGCACTTCCGTTTTAGCCGGAAAAATCTTTGAACATCCTCGCCAACTTTCTGAGGTGAGAGAGGCGGAGGAGTTTTGGCAAGGCCTCTGTCCTAGAGAAGACATCCCAAAGGAACGTCACCAGCAAAAACTTTGGGATGTCCCTCTAGCGAGAGAGACCTTCAATTATTTACTTCAAAATTCCGTCAGTGACAGTGGTCGCGCAAGGCTCTTGGCAGTTTCCTGCAAAGATTCTGGTCATTGGCTTCATGCTTTACCGTCGAAAAATTTGGGCACTCTTTTCGATAGTGAGTCTTTCCGGGTGTGTGTGGGTCTCCGCCTTGGTACCCCTATATGTGAAATTTTTACGTGTCCATGTGGCAAGGAGGTTGATAAATTTGGTCTCCACTGCCTGTGTTGCCAGCAAAGCGCTGGGCGTTTTGCCCGTCACGCTACCCTTAATGACGCCATCAGAAGAGCTCTTGCGACCATTAATGTTCCTTCCACGTTGGAACCACGTGGTTTGGTCCGTGATGATGGCAAGAGACCCGATGGCCTAACGCTTATTCCCTGGGAACGGGGTCGGGCCTTAGTTTGGGATGCAACTTGTGTCGATACTTTGGCCCCTTCCCATCTCAGAGAATCAGCCCTTAAAGCTGGAGCAGCAGCGGAGTTGGCTGAAAACGCCAAGCGTCGCAAGTACGTTTCACTTGCAAGTGATTATGTGTTTGCGCCGTTTGGCGTTGAAACATTTGGGCCGTGGGGACCCTCTGCTAAATTACTGTTTAGAAAAATTGCGCCAAAATTAAATTCTTTAACAGCCAATAATAAAGCTGGCTGGTTCCTAGCCCAAAGGATCAGCATAGCTATCCAACGCGGCAACGCAGCCAGCATCATAGCCTCCTTGCCGCAAGGAAATGGTTTCGTGTTTGAATAGGTATTAATATTAAGTTATTTTTTTTATGTTGCATGTCTTAGTTTAATTTTTTCTTGTTTGTTATTAATAAAGATATTAATTTATAAGATATTATATAATTGCAAAAAAAAAAAAAAACATATAATATTGATATTTTTGTACAAGTGCCGGTTATAAGTACACACATTTATATACGGCTTATATTTTCACGCACTTTTAGAATAGAATAGAACAATATTTATTTGCAAAAAAACATGTCCCTGTTTTCTTTGTTACACTGAAATTCTGATAATCTATAAAGAGGAAAATGAGAGGAAGGTGAATTGGCCTTAATATTTTATTAACTAGAGCCTATTATACTGTAAACAAAAACTACTATGTAAATGCGAAGCAGCAAAGTTAATTTTATCCTAACGAGGAAAAACTATGGGATGAAAACGGTTAAGTACATATTATCGTATTATACTTGTTTGGAGGTCGTTAACTTTCGTACCACTTATTATGCCTGAGATAGTGGAAACACCAACTCTTTTATTTACCAAGGATTACTTAGGAAAACTGCTTGTGAAATCCTTTATTTATGCGTGGTAAAATATCACTTATTCATTTGATTCTGAAGTCTAGCCTATTACCTCCGATGCTATAAAGCATTCGAAACATCAGGCGTATAGTTTTTAATAAATGTGCCCGAAATTAATCTGTAAAGTATTTTTATTTCAAGCACTTTTTTAAAGTTTAAAACTTAAACATTTTATAACACCAAAGTTTTAATTATTTGTTGAGATCTTTCGACAATAACATACTCGTAGATAGACATTTCGACTTTGACAAATAAAGATTATTTAAGAGATATTTTATTATAGATACTGCTCCTGAGCTGTAGGTACTATAGCGGCAGTTTTTTCTAATCCATGGCTAAAAAAGAAACAAACAGTGTCGAAAAGAACAATCAAACCGGGAATTTCATAAAATTAAACCTTATCTAAGTAATAATGACTGTATGTGGGTTTATTGCAAAGGTGCTACGATGTGACGTTGTCGATCACTCGTAGCAAAATCGTAGCTCGTAGAGTAGAAGCACAAGAAAGCGTAGCGTTTGGTCGAGTAGGCTACGAAACGATCCACCAACGCTTGCTACGGATTTATATGTGTTTGGTAGACTAATAGAAAAGATTTATTTTATATGAATAGATAAGTAATACATAATAAAAGGTTGATAGCGAGTTAGATATAAATATATTATAAATGTAGCTACTGTAGTTATCATAAACAGATGGCATGGATGTTTGCTCATAAAACATTTAAATGTATGTTTATCGTTTAAATATTTTTTTGTAGAATTTTTGCGATAATACAATTAAGATACTTTATATGTATGATTGAATGGGACTCATAATAAATACACACAAATTCTGAAAAAACAAACATTTAACCTGCTGATGAATCCACACCAATAAACGTTCATTGGCCAAACCGGAATGAAATATCAATCAGCATAGACGGAAAATCGAATTTCACCAGCACCGCCGCAGAGCGTGACACGAAATAGACTTTTTAATGATATTTATTGAGGTATTTCTCATTCATTTGGCTTCTATCGTTAGTATTAGTATATAGTTATTAGTTAGTTGACCACCCGTCTGGTGTAGTGGTCGAGAAATCGCCTACTACGCAGCGGGTTGCGGGTTCGATCCCCGCACAATACAAACATTTGTGTGCATGAACATGTCTGTTTGTATTGGTCTGGGTGTTTTCTATGTATATCATGTATGTATTTACAAACAAAAAGTATTCAAGTATTATATCCGTTGTCTAGCACCCATAACACAAGCTTTGAGTAGCTTACTTTGGGACTAGGTGGCGATGAGTGGGAATGTCCGAAGGAATATTTATTATTTATTTATTTATTAAGTATGCATTCAAAAATATACTCTTTATTTTAAACGAGTGTAAACATTATTTAGCTTGTTAATTGGAAAACAAAATCTTTCTGTGTTCTACTCCTTATAATAAACCTTTATTTAATTCACTACGACTTTAATTAATTATTTATTGCAAAAAATAGTGTCATTGACTGCGATGTAAAATTCAAACAAATAAGCTGAGTTGGTTTCAACGTTAAAACGCTTTAATAGTACCTTCATTTTCCTTATTTTTCCTAACATTCTGGCCACTGCAAGTCATGTTACGGGGACGTCACAAATTGAACTAAGCGAGATAAATAGGTTAGGCTGATGTGTCGCCCGGGGCCAGGCAATGACTGGCAAATATCTGCTTAGCGATAGCCCTAGGGGCCCACTGTGTAATGCCATTTAAATTTTTCGACCCATAAAAATAAATTAGTCAAGCCTTCAAAATTCGTATTGTTTCACCGAACCGGAATCTAAGGAACCATATTTACATTAGAATGTATGATAGTCCCTCAAGCAACCTCCTCCTTCTTTTTGAAGTCGGTTCAAAGCAACCTTCTCCTTCTTCTTGAAGACGGTTCAAAGTAAAATAAAAGTATATTTAACCTGTAATATCCCACTGCTGGGCAAACGCAACTCAACTACGTGGTAGTTTAAGCCATACTCCACCACGCGGAGTCAGTGCGAGTTGGTGGAGGGATGCTTGCAAGGCAAGCGACTAACCCTGCTGTCAGATGCTATCAAGCCGCCCAAAAGGTCTCTGGCTATGCTTAACGACTAATATCAACCGATATTTGCCAGGACCAACGGCATAACATGCCTTCTGAAGTACGGAGATGCTCGCGATATACGTAACTTATATGGTCGGACTGGTCACCCATCTAAACACGACCGCGCCGTAGGTTGCTTAACTTTAGTATGCTACCATACTACCAAAGCGAAGCTATAGAATAAAAAAATAACATATAAATAAAGACGGATCTGAAACGTGGTCTCTTAATAAACAATGGACCATATAATTAAGCTCAAAATCACACAGCGAGCTATGAAGAGGTCTATGTTCGGTGTTCAGAATCAGAAATGAGGAAATACATAGAAGAACTAAGGTAACGGACATAGGTCTGAGAATCAGTAAGCTCAAGTGGCAATGGGAAGGGTATATAGCGCGAAGAACTGATGGCCATTGGTGCAGAAAAGTTCTAGATTAGCGACCCTTCGACAAAAAAGCGGCGTAGGACGTCCACCGACCAGATGGACAGACGACCTTGTAAAGATCTCAGGGATCAAACTGGATACTTGTGTTCGGTCGCTGTGGAAAACTATGAGGTCATTGTTCAGCAATGGACGTCCTTTGACAGATAATGATGATGATGATGATGAAATTAAAGCTATTATTAATTTAACATTACTTTTTCGTCCTGAAAACATGTTGACGCCAGACTAGAATCTCAATACAAAAGCAGCCAGATGATACTAAAAGCAGCATAGGCATGTTATTAGTAATTTGTATATTCGGTAGAAAACTAAGCAAACCCAATTTTCAGTGTATTATGTTTGAGCGTAGTACCTATTTCAATCAAATTCCAAATTACATTATAAATAAATGTTCCAACAAAATTACACAAAGCTCACAAAATATCATTTCTGCACCTATATGGTACAGTCACAACTTATTTATCTCATAGGTTTTCTAAACCAGTACATAAAGATATATTGTAACAGTCTTAATGAAACCAGTCGTTCTCACCTCGCGCGAGCTCATTTATTTCAGCTAACAATAAAAATTTCGCAGTTTAGCCGAAGCCACAGACCTCTGAACTGTGATGTTACAAATAGCTTACATGTCAGTGTGTTTGAACTTTGTTAAACTTTATTTTATGGTGGTGTGTTTGAGAAAAATAGTTAAGAAGACAAGTTTTCTCTTTGAGTAACTTTTCACATGTGGGTGACATGTGTTTTTTTTATTTCACAGTAAAAGTTATAATTATTGATAATTGATCATTATTCTACAGACGAACCTCAAGCATTTGATAATATTACTTTATATATGGACTAACTGTGACTAACAAGTCCATCAAAAATTACATATTTTTTATTTAAAAGAATTTTTTCGTGTTTTTATCATAACTCTTCTTACAGGGTTTTCGTTTAAACCCGTCCTATTTAATGTTATCCCCTAAAATTATTTAAGGTCTATTGTCTTCTTTTAATTACGAAGCGTATAAATAAAACCAGGCAAAGATACAGATATGCACTCGGTGCTAGATAAAATGGACGCATTTTGACAATAAATTTATAAATAAAGTTATATCCTTCGAACCGTTTTTCAAAGAAGTTGACCATTTGTCATGTCATCATTTGTCTACCTTGCTAGCTAAGTTCGTTATAGAGTCAATAGCCCACTTTGTTTATTAGGTACTTTATTTTTACATTTAGACCTAAGAGTTAGACATGCCTGACATCCTCAGCCTTATCGTCACTTTGCCAAACATTGTTGGTTTAACTCACCATTAGCGGGAAAGGTTAAATAATTTAAACGCAGATATCATAAGAATAAGGCTTATTTAAGTCATTCAGCCAACGTTCAGGTCCACCCTAATTTCTAATTCATACAAAAAGTATTAAATGTGACTCTACAAATTGGAGTTTTCAAATAACCCACGATGAGAGTTTTAATGTGCACGTAATATTTTGTGCGACTGATATTACTTTTCACGCCGTTTCATGTTACATATTAAACACCCGACATATGTGATCTCATCTAATAAGCTGTAAGTGAAAAATCACTTATGTGTTATTTGCGTATATAACTCAGGCAATAGTGTGAAAGAAATGAAGGCAAATAGCTTACAAATGAAAATGCTGTATTCGCAATTTTGCAAGGCTTATGACAACTACACAAGAAAACGCTTAGAAAGAGTAAGCACATCAGGAGATATTAATTTACAAAAGTTATACACGGCTGAACGATTTTGTCATCCCTTTTTTTTAACGTTTGGAAACCCTTCGACCATAGGCGCAGCGTAGGATGTCCACCGACAAGATGAACAGACGATCTTGTAAAGATCGCAGTTTCACACTGGATGCAGGACGCTGTTGAAAACTATGAGGAAGGCCTATGTTGTGCAGTGGTCGTCCTTTGGCTGATAATGATGATGTTTTTTTTACGTAGGTACACTATTCGTATTTGTAAGATTCACTTTTGTAGTAATAATTCCTTATTATCTACGTCGCTTGTTTATACGATTATATTGTACTGTTATCTTGAATGCTTACATAAATTCCTCTTCCCCTTTAATACTAATCCAAATAACACTTTCCTTAACACGAAACACTCCAACGAAGTACACCTACATTGAAATAAAATCTGCTAAATTGCATTTTCTTGAAACGAGTGTCTCAGGAAAAGCGTGTTGAATAAATAAACGAAACTCATTTAAGAATGTAAGGAAAAAAATGCAAATACAATGAATAAACCAAGTAGAAGCTTTGTTTATTCATTGTATTTGTATTTTACATACTGTATTTACTGCAGCAACAACAACGTTACGAGTTTTATTAAAATTAGTAAACTTTATTAGGGTTCCGTAAAGGTAAAATTTATAAGATATCACTTCGTTATCCGTCCGTTTGTCTGTCCCTACCCTTTTTCTCAGGAACGCGTGGAGGTATCGAGGCTGAAACGGTCCTTTTCAGCTGTAAAAAACAATAAACTTCTAAACCAACGCAATCAAATGATACTGGTACCGTTTTTGCCGTAATTATCAGCATATTGCCGCAAATATGCAGGATTTATTGCGGAAACTGTTTATTTTTTGTTATTATAAAAAAAAAACTTACTACCCCTTTCCACATGAACGCGTTAAAGTATAAAATTAATATCAAATAAACAGCTATATGTATAATACCTTTCAGATGTAGCAAAGTCAAATGCAATTAAAAGAGACAGCCGTTTATCACAGACAACTTGCAAGGAAATCAAAACCTACAGGGAACTTCCTTTGTACTCAGAATCTTAAAATTTCGAACGAATCAACGTCTTTATAGCTACCTAATTTCTTCTATTTTTCACTAAGGGAAAATATCAATAACCTTAATTTTTAGTTTCATGAGTAATTCTTGTAAATCGCGGCTACAACAATTTTCATGTTTTTTTTGTATGAAGCGGGTGTCAAAAGCAATAAAACGTACTAGCTAGGTTTAATTTTCAGAATATGATTTTTATTGGTTGACGACCTCCGTGGTGTAGTGGCTAAGCACGCTGGTTTCAAGGCGTCGCCACTCTGAGGTTCCAGGTTTGATTCCCGGTCGGGTCAATGTAGAAAACGATCTTTTCTATATTGTCTCGGGTCTGGGTGTTGTGCTACCACCGTTGTTTCCGAGTTCCATAACACAAGTGCTTTAGCTACTTAGCTTGGGATCGGAGCAATGTATGTGATGTTGTCAAATATTTATTTATTTATTTATTTATTTATTTATTTATTTATTTATTGGTGTTTTCAGGCTTTGAAAAAAGGTTAAAATATCATTAGAATGTATATAAAATTTCGCAACCATTGATAAAGTTATAATAGCTGGGTTGTTTATACATCAGTGGTCAAATAAACATACGGGAAATCGGAAATACACGCCAGACCGCGACTTAGTAAATAACTTTAATAGAAATAAAGGATTACTGAAACGATAAAGAGACCTTTGTCTTTAATTTATGCCCCTCCAACTTTCCATATATTAATGTTTTGGATTTCATTTAGCGAAAAAAATACCTTATGGGTGAACTTTTACTTTACCTACAGGTTTGTACGGAACCCTCGGTGCGCGAGCCCGACTCGCTATTGCTCGGTTTTTTACTAACGAAATGTTTATGGTCCACAAGGTATTTACTTTTTATTATTAATACTACGCAATAATCAAATTCACATTTTTAATTGCTTGTTCAAAATTATTCTGTTTTATCATGAACATGACTATGAAATGCAAAATGTTTCAGTTTTCTAATTAAACTTTGATCATAAAGAAGACCAACCACCCACCAACTTTCCAACCAACCAACTTTCTCGACCACTACACCAGACGGGTCGTCTGGTGTAGTGGTCGAGAAATCGCCTACTACGCAGCGGGTGCGGGTTCGATCCCCGCACAATACAAACATTTGTATGCATGAACATGTATGTTTGTATTGGTCTGGGTGTTTTCTATGTATATCATGTATGTATTTACAAACAAAAAGTATTTAAGTATTATATCCGTTGTCTGGCACCCATAACACAAGCTTTGAGTAGCTTACTTTGGGACTAGATGGCGATGTGTGGGATTTTCCAAAGGATATTTATTTATTATAATTATTTATTATTATTATAAAGGCTACGGTTGTTATGTGTCCTCATTATTTTTGCAGTAATCTCACAGAGCAATTTAAATGCCAGTGTGTATTAAATATTTCACTTATGGGTACCTATTATTGTGTATTTAATTAAACCTATAGTATAGATTTTTGAAAAGGCAGTTCGGATGTAATTATGTATTGTATACCTTTGAACGTAAGGAATTATGTAGTTACTAGCAGTCCCCCGCGGACTGAAAAAAAAACTACCTCCAATTATTTCTCTGCCGACATCGACAAAGTTTTCATGTTTCCCCGACATAACATGGCAAAAAAGTGAACGTGTCCTACTTTTCCTTCGTTCCCAGTTCCACAGCCAGTAATTGGCTTGAACTGAAATTACCTACTCAAATTTCAACGCGAATTGTTAAGATCCCGAAAGCATGTAAGAGTTCTAAGTTTTGAATAGCATTAACAATATTTTCAGTCTACCAAAGCTCCGATGTCTATGATCTATACTAATATTATAAAGCTGAAGAGTTTGTTTGTTTGTTTGTTTGTTTGAACGCGCTAATCTCAAAAACTACTGGTCCGATTTGAAAAATGTTTACGTTGGATAGTCCATTTATCGAGGAAGGCTTTAGGCTATATAACATAAAGATACAACTCATAAGACCACAGCAGAAATGAAAAATGTTGCGAAAACGGGAGAAAGATATTCCTTTTGAGAGCTTCCGCTGCATACGCTGCGGAAACCGCTTAAGTTACACAAAAATTATGTATGACAGGATTGTTCAGCATTAAGAGTTCTATAATAAAGTCCGCAACAGCATATATCTATCTTTTATGTTTGACTTACTACAACCTTTTTAGGGTTCCGTAGCCGAATGGCAAAAAACGGAACCCTTATAGTTTCGTCAAGTCTGTCTGTCTGTCTGTCTGTCTGTCTGTCTGTCTGTCTGTCTGTCTGTCTGTCTGTCTGTCTGTCCGTCCGTATGTCACACCCAATTTATTCTGAAACTATAAGCATCACACTATTGAAATTTGGTAGGGAGATGTATCCTGTTAACCGCTTTACGATTCTTATAAAAAAAATAAAAAATAATGATATTTAAGGGGGGGGCTCCCATACATGAAACTAAAACCGAAAAAATTTTTTTTGGTCAAACCTATGCGTGTGGGTATGGTGTCTATGGATAGGTCTTCAAAAATGAAATAGAGGTTCCTAAAACCGTTTTCTTTTAAAGTCTAACGTTTCTTAGCTAGACGCTTCCAAAGTGGAAAAATGGGCGTCTCCCCCATCTAACTTCTAAACTAAGCGAGTGTAAATTTTGAAAAAAATATATAATGTAGATTATAGCAAATACTTTCAACGAAAATTCGTTCGAACGGGATCGAACGAGAAGTTTTTGAGATATAGCACTTTTTCAACAACCGCAAACATAACTTTGTTCTTCATACAAACACTATGAAAAACAAAGTTATATTTGCTGTCAACAAAATATTGTGGTATTTTACAAAGTGGAAGTAAGTGGATTGCCTAATTCAGTTAACGTTGGCACGGAACCCTCAGTGCGCGAGTCCGACTCGCACTTGGCCGGTTTTTATGTTAATAAATTTGTAAAAAAATGATGCATTATTTTTAGAGGTGTATTATACACACAGGTATTTATTCTTATCAAAATAAATACATTCATAATCACGAGCATTTCATTTAGAACCAAGTTGCCCTTTATATCATTTGATTTCAATAAATATCTTAGGAGCTATCACAGTTGTAACATAACTCCGCACCAAAATAATGTTCGCAGCTTAAGTACAACGTGCGCTTGCGCTAATATATTATAAAGCTGAAGAGTTTGTTTGTTTGAACGCGCTTATCTCAGGAACTGTTGGACCGATTTGAAAAAATATTTCTGTGTTGGATAGCTTATTTATCGAGAAAGGCTTTAGGATATAAAACATGACGCTGCGACGGTAGGGGAGGGAGCAAACTCAAAACGCGCGGACGAAGTCGCGGGGGACCGCTAGTAAATTAATAAAAACTTATAAAGGCCTTTTTCCTTACAAATTTTCTAACAATCTTCGGGGTAGTCTGGACTCCGAGAGTGGAGTAAACTTATTAATGAACTCCAGAATCTGGCGGGCCTACACTGTAATGTCACGGTCTTTTAATCCGCTTGCTGTCTTTAATATTTATTTAAATAAAATTGGTTTCCTTCGTACTCTAGGTGTAGACTAGACAGAAACAGAGCAGTCTAAATGCCAGTATGAATTAAATATTTCACTTTTGTGTACCTATTATTATGTATTTAATTATACCTATTATAGAGATTCGATATTGGGTCGCAGAAAGTTGCCGTATTTATTATTTATATATAAAAAATTTCTTCGCACTTTAGGTGTAGACTAGACAGAGACGACGATGGAGCGAGCTTACACAGAAGCAGAATATTCATAAGTCACACAAACATGATCACAAACAAAACCAAGAAAAGGCCGTAATACTTCGTTTACTTACCTAAACATATAATAATTAGGTCGCCAAAATGCGAGGCGGTGTGTGGGGATAAACTACAGTATTAACGGCAAACGCATCACGCTTATGATAATAATTCCGAAGCGCTGTAATTCTTGAAAAGTATAAGCATAACTTTAGTGATCAGTTAAAATAAATAATAAATAATCATTTGGACATTCCCACACATCGCCATCTAACCCCAAAGTAAGCTACTCAAAGCTTGTGTTATGGGTGCCAGACAACGGATAAAATACTTAAATACTTTTTTTTGTTTGTAAATACATACATGATATACATAGAAAACACCCAGACCAATACAAACAGACGTGTTCATGTTTGAATGTTTGTATTGTGCGGGGATCGAACCCGCAACCCGCTGCGTAGTAGGCGATTTCTCGACCACTACACCAGACGGGTCGTCAAATTACGAATAAACCTAAAAATTGACATTCTCATGCAGAGTGGAGCCCAAGTTTGCAAATCGGCCGTTTTTCCGACATACAGCTCGCATAAATCAATGAAAACTTTTGGGTCGCAGAAAGTTGCGTCTAATTATTGTCTTATTAGGTCATTGGAGGGTTAAAAGAAAAGTACAAAGACCCAGTCCTTTTGGATAGCAAACAAATGAATATAACGAGTAAATAGCATTTCGTATTTTAAAGGGTGTTCTTCCAAATAATCAGGTCTATTTAAGCTAGGATAACTTATTCTCCAAAATGCGAAATTCAGTGTATTCATAGCTACAGGGGTGTCAAAAATAGTTATTTGTACTTTATAAAACCCCAATAACATTTCAAGGACAGTATAGAGGGTGCCGGAAGCAAAAAAAACGTTCAATAGTCTCTCGAAAATTTATAAGAGATTATTTCTTTTGTCAGCTTACTTACGTTGTATTCTGAGGTCAGACACTTTCAGCGTAAGGCTTTTGTTTATTATTAACAAAATGCACGTGCCTAATAGTAATTGTAACTATCTATAACTCCAAACGTCCACATAAAATTTTTAAACCTAAACTTCCTGCCGAATCCTCATGTTAATTAGAAACCTAGACACGACACAAAAACTGATAGCGTGCAAATGAGCATTCACATTTCATACAATAAATCATCACTCATGCAAAAAAAAAACATGTCCATTATGCTCGTGCCATTTCTTTGTTAAGCGCGAATTATGCAGCCATCTTACCCACGACCTATAAACTCCCATGAATATGGATGCACAAGATTCTTTCTCATTTCCAGCTCAGAGACGCGTAAAAAGTTATAGTTATTGATAACTTCAATAAACAATTCTCACTCAAGCTTCTAATGTTGCAATACTTTTTTAGAATATTTTGTAAACTTTTAAGACATTTATTGCGGAACAATTCCATCGTATACTGAGGCAAAACATACGAAGTAAACATAATTTAAAAAATTAAACCACCTACATAAAACTGACTAAGAAGCTTTAAATAACGACCTAATTTGATGAAACTTACACTGTACCCTAAGTTAAAATATACCTAAACTAACTATAAAAGAATCGTCCCACTATGACTTCTTGTTTTCGAGAAATCTGTGGACAAACATACAAACATATATATACACTTACGAAATTTTGCACACTCGTTTGGAATCATTTATAGATCAACATACTTAAATTATATTATATTACAACAATACTACATACATGCACATTAAATTGATAACCTCATTTTTTTAAGTCGGCAAAATGAGTAATAAAATGTAAGTACCCTAGTGCTAAAAAGTCTTAACAATCCCGAAGACAACAGTGATTATTTAAAGTACATATACAGCTTTGGATTCAAAATTACGACCTGTTAAAATATCTACGAGCAGAGTGATTCGGTATAATGTACACTTCTGCATTTTGAATAGCCATTCATATTCTTTTGGCAATGAAACACTGAAAATAGATATTTAAGTGTTTATTACAAGATAAAATGTTTACGACGTACACCTGAAACACTTAAAAGTATTTCGTTGGTCCAGCTGTTGAGTTACAGGGTGATTTGAATCTCTTATCTTAAATATTAGTAGTCAGGCGGTATTGCTTGTAGCAATTTCTTTTTGACAACCTTTAAGTAAGGAAAAGCGTAATATATATAAATCGTATATTTATATTTATTTCATATTTATATTTATACAATTTTAATTAATTGACGACCGCCGTGGTCGAGTGGCTCGCACGCTAGTTTCAAGCGTCGCCATCTTGTAAGGTTCCGGGTTCGATTCCCGGTCGGGTCAAAGTACAAAACGATCTTTTCAATATTGTCTCGAGTCTGGGTGTTGTGGTACCACAGTTGTATCCGATTTCCACAACACAAGTGCTTTAGCTACTTAGCTTGGTATCGGAGCAATGTATGTGATGTTGTCAAATATTTCACCGCCAACCTTATATGAAATAAGAGGCTTGGCGGTAAAATATCAAAAGACCTAGATCCTTACTTACATCCTTATAGTCGCCTAAAACAACAAACAACTAATAAAACACACTGCAACCGCTCCAAACTCACGCTCGTACTACAACATGTGTTCCGTACTTCCGTACTCCCCAAAATGTAACTTCTTTCGAATTCGGAACAACAATTTCAGCTCCAAATCGCCGCAATTACAATTACATTACGAGGCGAAAATCAAACCGCGAACACAAACAGGGCTACTAAACAAGCGATCCAGAAAATAGTGTCCGAGCAACGGCCATTTTGCGACACGGAAAACGCTCGCTGTCATTTTAATTGAGACCCCCACTGGTTTGCACTCGGAGTAGGGTAACCATGTGACTTAGAGATGAAATAAGAAACCAAAAATTTGCGCACGGGCGGGACTTGAACCAGCAACCTTTTGGCAAACCGGGTCAAACGCTTTTACCAATTGAGCTACCGTGCTGTCAGTCCGACCCTGCGAAATTTGTGGTTTCTTATGAAAACGTCAATTGCGTGACGCTTAGCGCCATCTAGCCGTCTGTTTATGAAACAGATGGCCCAAGCAGTTATTCTTTACAGAATAAATTCAACTTGGAAATTGATGTCGCTTCGCTATCTAATGCTTAAGAATGTTTTAACACTCACAGTGTCATATTTTATATTCATAAAGATGAAATAAGAAACCAAAAATTTGCGCACGGGCGGGACTTGAACCAGCAACCTTTTGGCAAACCGGGCCAAACGCTCTTACCAATTGAGCTACCGTGCTGTCAGTCCGACCCTGCGAAATTTGTGGTTTCTTATGAAAACGTCAATTGCGTGACGTTTAGCGCCATCTAGCCGTCTGTTTATGAAACAGATGGCCCAAGCAGTTATTCTTTACAGAATAAATTCAACTTTGAAATTGATGTCGCTTCGCTATCTAATGCTTAAGAATGTTTTTAACACTCACAGTGTCATACTTTATATTCATAAAGATGAAATAAGAAACCAAAAATTTGCGCACGGGCGGGACTTGAACGAGCAACCTTTTGGCAAACCGGGCCAAACGCTCTTACCAATTGAGCTACCGTGCTGTCAGTCCGACCCTGCGAAATTTGTGGTTTCTTATGAAAACGTCAATTGCGTGACGCTTAGCGCCATCTAGCCGTCTGTTTATGAAACAGATGGCCCAAGCAGTTATTCTTTACAGAATAAATTCAACTTGGAAATTGATGTCGCTTCGCTATCTAATGCTTAAGAATGTTTTTAACACTCACAGTGTCATATTTTATATTCATAAAGATGAAATAAGAAACCAAAAATTGCGCACGGGCGGGACTTGAACCAGCAACCTTTTGGCAAACCGGGCCAAACGCTCTTACCAATTGAGCTACCGTGCTGTCAGTCCGACCCTGCGAAATTTGTGGTTTCTTATGAAAACGTCAATTGCGTGACGTTTAGCGCCATCTAGCCGTCTGTTTATGAAACAGATGGCCCAAGCAGTTATTCTTTACAGAATAAATTCAACTTGGAAATTGATGTCGCTTCGCTATCTAATGCTTAAGAATGTTTTTAACACTCACAGTGTCATATTTTATATTCATAAAGATGAAATAAGAAACCAAAAATTTGCGCACGGGCGGGACTTGAACGAGCAACCTTTTGGCAAACCGGGCCAAACGCTCTTACCAATTGAGCTACCGTGCTGTCAGTCCGACCCTGCGAAATTTGTGGTTTCTTATGAAAACGTCAATTGCGTGACGCTTAGCGCCATCTAGCCGTCTGTTTATGAAACAGATGGCCCAAGCAGTTATTCTTTACAGAATAAATTCAACTTGGAAATTGATGTCGCTTCGCTATCTAATGCTTAAGAATGTTTTTAACACTCACAGTGTCATATTTTATATTCATAAAGATGAAATAAGAAACCAAAAATTGCGCACGGGCGGGACTTGAACCAGCAACCTTTTGGCAAACCGGGCCAAACGCTCTTACCAATTGAGCTACCGTGCTGTCAGTCCGACCCTGCGAAATTTGTGGTTTCTTATGAAAACGTCAATTGCGTGACGCTTAGCGCCATCTAGCCGTCTGTTTATGAAACAGATGGCCCAAGCAGTTATTCTTTACAGAATAAATTCAACTTGGAAATTGATGTCGCTTCGCTATCTAATGCTTAAGAATGTTTTTAACACTCACAGTGTCATATTTTATATTCATAAAGATGAAATAAGAAACCAAAAATTTGCGCACGGGCGGGACTTGAACCTGTAACCTTTAGGCAAACCGGGCCAAACGCTCTTAAAAAGCATGTGACTTAGGATGATAAATAAAAAAAATGACCTCCTATTTAACGATATGCGACCATGCAGTTGTAGAAAAGAAAAGTTCTTCCAATGCAGCAGTCGGACATGAGACCGGATTTGTACCTACCCTTCACGGGATCTCTTATACAGAAGCTAGTGGTCTAGCGCTGAAACTTGATATTACGGGCGAATACAGAGCTTTTGAGCCTCCGTTATAATGATATGAGACGGTCAAAGATTGGCAAATCATGTGGGGCGGTAGATACTGTAGTGTATTTATAATAAGTAGTAGGTAGGCCTTTATTAATATAGTAAAATATAGTAGGGTATGCTTTGTACTTGTGTGACAGTTCAAATATAGATTTGGAACGCAACAGACGTGTTACTCATTTACACCTACCCAAGGATAATTCATTGGCGATCGAGGTAAAAATTGCAAGGTCTAATACAAGCTCAAGATGTCGTTTGGTAAAATTAACGAATACAACATGAATACCGGGAACTGGTTGTTGTATGTCGAACGCCTGGAAATGTATTTCCGGGTGAATAAAGTTGAGGCGTCCTTGCAGTTACCTACACTCATAACGGCCATCGGCGATGAAGCGTACGAGGTATTGAGTAGTTTGGCGAGCCCCAAGAAACCGGCAGAGCTGACCTACGAAGCGGCGGTCAAGATTATGCAAGACCATTTGCAACCGAAACCGTCTGTCATGGCGGAACGGTACCGGTTTAGGCAGCGTCGGCAAAGAGAAGGCGAGTCAATTGCAAACTACATTTCGGAGTTGAAGAAATTGGCGAAAACGTGCGATTTCGGATCTAATTTAGAAGACAATTTGCGTGATCAGTTAGTGTGTGGAGTAGGCAGTGACGTAATACGGCAGAGACTGTTTGCGGAAGATACATTAACCTATACGAGTGCAGTTAAGTTGGCGGGGGCATTGGAAGCGGCGGAACGAAACGCGGCAGTAGTGGAGGGTTCGACCTCGGGGGCTACGGGCAGCGCGGGCGCCGTGCACGCAGTGAGGGCGAGGCGGGAGCGCGGGTCACGCGCGCGTCCCGGGCCCGGAGGCGCCAACGGTCAGGCGGGCACGGTCAGGTGCACGGTGTGCGGTCACAACGGCCACAGCAGTGGGGAATGTCGCTACAGGAAGTTTATTTGTAGCAAATGTAAGAAGATGGGTCATCTCCGGAGGGTATGTCCCAACACGGCCGGGAGCTTTAGCCCGGATCGGAAACGATTGAATCATGTCAAGTGCCAGAATGAAGAGTCAACGGACGATTCCTGTACTGAGGATGACATAGAGGAGAAGTTACACCAATTAAGTTTAAGCAGTTACAAACCGGTAAGCTTAAACCTTGTTGTTGAGAATATCGTTTTAAAAAAGGAAGTAGATACCGGTTCCTCTGTTTCATGTATCAGTAAACATACTTATGATAAATTTTTCAAGGAAATTCCGATTGAGAAAAATGACTTGATTTTTAAATTTTATGACGGTAGTTGTGTTAAACCGTTAGGTATAATAAGAACCAAAGTTAAATGGAATCATAAGGTTAAAACCTTAGAATTATTTGTCATAGACGGGGGCACGACCTCTTTATTAGGCCGACATTGGTTAACAGAATTAGGAATTCAAATCCCACCATTTAATATAAATGCGATTAACGATATTGTTATAGGAAGCGGTTGCAATAAATTAAGATCATTAATCGACAGGCATAAGGAGTTATTCAGCGGCGGATTGGGGCGGTTCACTGGCGGGCAAGCGCGGCTGCGAGTGCGCGAGGGGGCGCAGCCCGTGTTCTGCCGCGCGCGGCCGCTGCCCTACGCGCTCAAGCCGCAGGTGGACAAGGAGCTGGACTGCATGCTGCGCGACGGTATCATTGAGCCCGTGGACGCGTCGGACTGGGCGACGCCGTTGGTACCGGTACGTAAAGCGGATGGTGGTCTACGTATTTGCGCGGATTACAAAGTTACCGTGAATCCCGTCTTGATGGTCGACAGGTATCCTGTACCTAAAATTGAGGATCTATTAGTCAGCCTAAACGGAGCTAAGTGGTTTTCGAAAATCGATTTATCTCAGGCATATAATCAGGTAGAATTGGACGATACAAAAATGTTTACTGTGATCAATACGCACAGAGGCTTATTTAAATATAATAGGTTGGTATTCGGACTTGCCTCTAGCCCGGGAATATTTCAACGTATTATGACGAATCTGTTAAAAGATATCGCTGGGGTAGAAATATTTTTAGATGACATCATAATTGCCACGAAAAGGGATTATTTAGATCATTTAGCCGTATTGGAAAAGGTGTTGTATAGGCTGTCAAATCATGGTATGAAACTTAAACAAAACAAATGTTCGTTTTTAGTTGACGAAGTGAAATATTTAGGTTACGTTATTTCCAAAGACGGTGTTAAGGTAGATGATGACAAAGTAGCGGCTATTGTCGGAATTCCACGGCCTGAGGATGTTTCTCAACTGAGATCATTTTTAGGTTTAGTAAATTTTTATGCAAAGTTTGTAAAAAATATAAGTAATATTTTATTTCCTCTTTATAGTTACTAAAAAAAGGGGTTAAATGGAGATGGTCTAAGGATTGTGAGATAGCCTTTAATAAAATTAAGGACATTTTGATCAGTGCGGAGGTACTGGCCCACTATGATCCGGATAAACCGTTAACTTTAACTTGCGATGCCAGCTCGCGCGGTCTCGGCGGGGTGCTGACGCAGCCGGGCGCGGGCGGGCGGGGCGAGCGGCCGGTCGTCTATGTGGCGCGCGCGCTCACCGAAGCGGAGAAAAATTACTCGCAGATTGATAAGGAAGCACTGGCTATTGTGTTTTGTTTGCAAAAGCTACATCAATATTTGTATGGTAGACGTTTTACGCTTAGGACGGATCATAAACCGTTGGTAAGTATCTTTGGACCAAAACATGGAATTCCAGCAATGGCCGCGAGCCGAATGCAGCGTTGGGCAGTTATTTTATCTGCGTATAATTATGATATTGAATACGTAAATACTAAACTAAACGGAGCGGACGGCTTGTCGCGCTTACCGGTGCCGCGCGCAGCTGATAAGAATGACTCATCCTTCGACCCGCCCGAACAAACATATCTACACTTCGCACAAGATCAATTATTACTAGATTCTAATAACATTAAATGCCAAACCTTACGAGATCCACTTTTAAGTCGAATTTTACTATACATTAGGGAGGGTTGGCCGGATCAGAATGATATTAGGGAACTACAACCATACTTCAATAGAAAAAATGAATTGTATGAGGAATTAGGATGCATTATGTGGGGCCATAGGGTAGTCATACCTGAGAAGTGTAGGAACAAGGTGTTACATGAGCTTCATGAAGCACATATGGGTATAAGCAAAACTAAAGCTATGGCTCGCTCGTATGTATGGTGGGCAGGCATCGATGAGGCTGTGGAGGCCCTGTGCCGGGGCTGCGAGGTGTGCGCCGCGGAGGCCGACGCACCGCCCCGCCATGCAGTGACGCCGTGGCCTTGGCCAGCGAAGCCGTGGTCTCGTGTCCATCTCGATTTCTTAGGACCGTTTCATGATAAAACTTATCTCATTTTAATTGATGCGAGAACAAAATGGATTGAAGTTTATCCAGTTCCTAGCACGGCTGCTCGTTTTACGATAAGCAGATTGCAAGAAGCCTTTGCCAGATGGGGTTTGCCAAGACAGATAGTCACGGACAATGGGCCGCCATTCAGTAGTTCCGATTTTAGTCAATTTATGCAAAAACAGGGAATTGAACAAATATTTTCAGCTCCTTATCACCCCGCCTCAAACGGGGCAGCGGAAAATGCCGTACGTATAATTAAAAAGGCTATAAAGAAAGCTATACGAAAAAAAGACGACATACAAACATTTTTAAATACATTTTTATTACACTATAGGAATACAGAACACTGCACTACCGGGGAAAGCCCGGCCGCTCTTATGTTAGGTAGGCAGTTAAGAACTAAATTAGATTTACTTAGACCGGATAGAAGTAAGAAAGTCCGGGAGGCACAAAATAGGCAAATACAAGGGGGTACAGAGGGGAGTCGAGTATTAACACCAGGAGAAGAGGTTTGGATTCGTCAGTATCAAGGCAATACTAAGTGGATTCCAGGTAAGATAGCGGAAAGGTTAGGGACAGCTGACTATGAGACGATTGACGAGTTAGGTAAAACAGCTCATCGCCATGTTGACCAGTTAAGACGGAGAATCTCACGTAACTCGCTAGTTGCTCCTGCTCTTGAGGTTGAGACACCATCCGCGCAAGTCCAAGGAACGGTACCAATGGTAGGGTGTAGTGTGCAGTCCAGTCTCAGACCGTCGAGTGCAACCGAACGAGATAATAGTCTAATGGGAGATTTAGGTCAAGATTTAGATACCTTCAAGGATGCATGTTCCTCTCCCACACTCGTATCCGATTCGCTTGCGATACCTGCCACGCCGCCCCAATCCAGACCAGTTAGGAGATGCAGGGTTGAAAATCCCCCACAATATGTGTTTAAATAAAGAACCTAAGTAAACATTGTATGTTTTTTTAGTTGTAGTTAAGTAAGATTTTTCTTTTATATTTAATTTAAATAACTATGTACTTATCTATTGTAGTTGTAAGTTCAGTTGGTTTGTAAGGCGGTATACTGAAGAGATATAATGTAACAGAATGTAGTAGGGTTGTTTATGCTAACCAGTATATGCTTTTTGTTAAAGGGGTAACTATAGTTTAAAGGGGAGGATTGTAGTGTATTTATAATAAGTAGTAGGTAGGCCTTTATTAATATAGTAAAATATAGTAGGGTATGCTTTGTACTTGTGTGACAGTTCAAATATAGATTTGGAACGCAACAGACGTGTTACTCATTACACCTACCCAAGGATAATTCAGATACAAGTGGAAGATTAACTAAATAGCGCATTATATCGCATTGGACAATGAATATGTTTGTATAAACAAAGCAATACATAAGTAAGTCATTAAGTAGTGATGTGAAATGAAAAAAAAATGTTTTTTTTTTCAGATTTTTAAAAAAGCATGCAAAAAAACTTAGCACCGTTGTTTTTTTTTCTAAATTTGTTTTTTTTTCTGCTTTATATTTAAGTTCAATGATAAATTAAATTTGTATAAAAATCAACTTTAAGTTTTTTAAACTTTAGTTAAACTTTCCCCTTTAGGTATATGTTTATATTCGTATGTGAATGTAATTGTTTTGGGGATTTCCCTGTCGTTGATGTAAATATGTTGCCAATATATTCATGAAATCTTAGAGTTTGAGGTATTTTGCACGTTGGTGTTGGGTACTAATAATTGCATCAGGTGTGCCGCATGCGTATTGAGGGAGGGCGGGTGGTGCATCCTGCATTTGCCTGAACTAACACTAAACGCGGTGACGGTTTGTGTTTTTAGTTGCCTGCGCCGGCGTCGCTTAGCGGAAATTTAAAGCAAAATAATTTTATAAATTTCAACTTAATGGATTTCCGCAAAGTAACGCCTGATTCCATTAATTATCTTAGTACCACTCAACCAGAAAAATATAGTAGCGTCAAAGATAAACCGAAAACTTTATTACCTATGTATTCTTAAGTATTTGTCTTAAAAGTTTTAAATTTCGTACTTTTGAAAAAAAAAAGTTTTTTTTTCAGGTTTTATTTCAACGTATTATCTCACACCAGAAAAAAAGGTTTTTTCGCAACACTAATCATAAGTCACAAGTCTTATCTTTTTATTTGGTAACCCTAAATTGAATGACATAGAGATGCCTTCGAAACGGCAAACACGGACCCGTTTCGCTGTTCCGTTACCGTTACTAATCGAATCCCAACGCCATTGCCTTTAATTTTGACTGAGGTAATGACGAAATTACTACCTCGAGTCCTTTAAATTTCCCACACCCACACTGATGACGACCTCTGAACGCCCTTTTAATTTTAACGGCCCGCTGGTCCAATAATAACGTCACTGAAACTACTGGGTATCAAAAATACATTGAGAGGTAAGTGGTCTCCTATAAAGTTAAAAGCAATTTTAATGCAGGTAAGCTATGGTAGAAAGCTTTCATTTTTCTTTTACGCTAAAAGCTATCCAGAGAAGAAACTACAGGATGTTTGGTACATCGTTAAATTAATATGGTTTATAGTGGTAGTGTTTTGCAATCGTTTCCTATCTTTAAATTTTGTAATTGTATTTTGAAAAATATTCGAAATTCGGCATTCGAATCATATTTATGCAGTTTGTAGGTATAAAAATAATTACTGTTCATATGCCATACGATAAACACACCGCTTCGGCACTGGCGGTCCGACACAAAACGTTTAAATTAAAGGCGCCCTTTTTTATTTTATTTAAACTTATTTTCCGTAATATCATTGTATGTTATTATTTTGCGTTTTTTAACAATAAAAGCATACACACCACCCATCTAGTTTTTTTTTTTTTTAATTTACTTACAAAGTTGCGGAACAAAGTTTTCTTTAATTTGACCTGCAACTCTACTTGCCTCTCGCTGAAAAAAAAACGAAACACGACTGGACTCTTCGAACTTCATGAAAACTTTTTTCTGTAGACTATGTTAATGCCAATAGCATGCCACTCGTCATATCTAATCGTCTCGTCATTCTAATCACTCTGTAAATTTTCTCATTGAGTGACCCAGATCGCAAAACACTGCATACAAAATTCGCTCCAAAACTAGTTTTAACCTTGTAACTAAATTTAAATAAAAACTAGATGGCTTGTGGTTTTCAAGTTAGTAAAACCGTAAAATAATGCTTATTAACATGTAAAATTATTATGAAGAAAAATTAAAATAGTTTTCATAGAATTTTGATTTGAATGCCGAATTTGGAATATTTTCTCGAATAAAAACCGAAGGGCCTAAAAATATTAAAGGCAGGAAATGATAGAAATAACCCCCACACAAAGCCATTTTAAATTAGCCACACGATGTACCAAACACCCTGTATACCTGAAGTTCATACAATGTATGTAGGTGCCCCTTAGTGTAATGATAGGATTAAAATGAATTAATTGGTACCTATACTGCACTACATTTTTAAACATGAAAATATCGTACCTAATCAAACTTCCAGACATTATAAGCTTAATGACGAAGTGGTTTCAGGTCGTTTAATTATGTGATTTTAAAATGCAACAAATCTAAATAACCTAATGTGACACTGTGCTTACACCATTTGCATCTACCTACCTAGTTTTTTATCTAAGTTAATATAACACTAGTGGTCCCCGGCACTGCGCCCGCGTGTTTCGAGTTTGCTCCCTCTCCTCCCATCGCAGGGTGATGTTTCAGGATGATGAGCCTTCCTCGATAAATAAGCTATCCAAAAAAAGAAATCGGTTCAGTAGTTCCTGAGAATAGCGCGTTCAAACAAACAAACTCTTTAGCCCTACAATATTACTATAGATTAGTAATAGATAATGTACCTATTAACGATTTAACAAGATGAAAACCTTTCTCTCTGATTGCCATCTTTCATCTTCACACAACTAAATTAGTGTGCGTGTGTATTTTACTCTTCTTTCTCAGGCTTTATATTTACTTCTTTTTGCGGCGAACTTAGGTCTATCAATTTGGTGAGTTCCTTCCGCCATCACAAAGTTCAAAACTTTGTCATTGCACGCTTTCGAGCAAATCTCCGTGAGTAAGTACACTGACAAAAAGGCAAAGGTTACCCTCCAATAAACCTTAATTTTAATTGGACTTTTATGGACTTTCATACGTATTAAAAAAAGAATGGACAAAAAACATGACTTAGCGATTCTGATATTTCCTTAGATTTAAACCGCAAATTAAACCTTGGACCCCTTACACACTGCGACTTTTAGCATCGATGCAGTCACGCGTTTTGAAAACGCGCTTCAGAATCGCGACTCATGCAATGAACAGATTTATTTTAGCATCGATGCAGTCGCGCCTTAAAATCGATGCAGTCGCCCAAATTCAGTACGTAATTTGTCAATTTCCAGCTTCTGCATCCGACTGTATCGATGCTAAAGTGTGTTTAAAGGTTGACATTTTGCGACTAGATCGATGCTAACGCGCGTTAGTATTAGGACTACATTGCTGCTAAAAGTCACAGTGTGTTAAGGGTGTTAGATTTGAACCGCAGTCTTCATGGATGTAAAATACCAAATTCATCCTAGATGGGGTGGATTGCATCAATCTGGAACATGCTTTAGACTCGTTGCACCAAATGTGCTGAAAAGCTGCCAAACTTCGCACGAAAAACATGGCTGACAGCTAGAGTTAGATGGGGCAATTGATACTTAGTAACCGCTAAGCTATGCAATTTGGATATCTTCTGTGTAGATATCAAAAAACCTATTGTGTGCAATTCAATATTTCATTTTTCAAATATATCAAACAATGACTTCATTTGCTAGGTGAATCGAAAAATCATCATATATATGGACAATACAACATAATAGAGATTTAAGACCTCTGCCAATAGGAAACAGAATCTAAAATGGAACTATTGTTTTTCTTCTTTTATTGAAAGAATCCCTAAATATAAGAGCCATTTAATATTTCTATTTTCAGAAAATTGAGGATAGAACGAAAAAATAAAATAGGGAAAATTGAAATTTGGGGAAAAATAGTAAAAAGGTGCGTTGAATATTGCTTCGCGGGACAAAATGAAGTCTCCTTCGGGATAAAACGATCAAACTGAAATTATTGATGGGAAAACGCAAAAAAGTACATGAGTATAAATTCAATAGAAGTGCCTTTATTAAAGAGAGCTATTCTTTTCTTGTACCTACTATTGTAGGATTATACACAATCTTTAGAGTGTAAAAAGTACGAGCTAAAGTCAAGGGGATGGTAAAATCGGGTTTGGAATGCAAATATAGATGTAATTTTTTTTAAAGAAGATATTGTTTAATTTTTTCCTGTATTCAAGACTCGAATCATTCCTTTGAATTTGACTAGTGTTTTTATTACATTTTAAACCTGTATAAGAAAGAAAAACAATAGATATGAGATAAAACGTCCAAGGATTCAATTCAATGCAGGGATTAAAATTAACGAGCTAAATTCAAGGGGGTGGTTATTAGTCAAGTGTACCTCTAATTGAAGAAAGATGCAGAAATTATAAGAAAAAAAAGGAAACAAAATGAAAGAAAAAAAGTTTTTATGTAATTTGTTTATCTATATTCTCAACTCGAATGACAACCACCCCTTGAATATTGATATTTTTAACCGACTTCAAAAAAGGAGGAGGTTATCAATTCGACTGTATGTTTTTTTTTTTTATCATTATTTTTTTTTTGTATGTATGTTACCTCATATCTCAGTCGTTTGTCGACCGAATCGAAATTTTTTTTCAACTACTTAGAGGGTATACCTTCTAGTTGGTCCCATTTTTTCTATTTTGGGATCTGATGATGGGATCTTGGTGTATTCGAGGGAAACCCTCAAATTTTAAAGGCACGTATAGTGTTTCTTTACTAGAATCTTAATGTTGACGTGTTGTTACGCCTGATAGTCAACAATTTGTGGGGCTGAGCTGATGGTGGAACTCCTTAACGCCTAGGAGTTCAGTAATAATAATGACGAAACTTATGATAGGTAATTTGTAGCTTCGTAAAAAATAGAATCACAAGGTGCAACTCCCCCCCCCCCCCTCTTATGTAATCACTAAAAATAAAGAAATAAAATAAACTTTAAAAAAAAGTAAAAACCGACTTCAAAACCAAAATGCACTAAAAAGTCTTAAATAAACTCTTCACCATTGAAAGGAAAGGAATCCGTTTTAGGCAAACAATTTCTTTTTGGAGTCGGTGCCATCACTTTGACCATCAAGCATCAACTATCACAGCACCGACTCCAAAAAGAAATTGTTTGCCTAAAACGGATTCCTTTCCTTTCAATGGTGAAGAGTTTATTTAAGACTTTTTAGTGCATTTTGGTTTTGTTGTAATATAAATTTTTGTGACACCTAAAAATCTGATCAAAAGTCCAAAGTGAATAATACCCATATGGAACCTCATTTCGTATGAAGTATTAGACGGGTAACTTTATTTGGAACTTATTAGGACATTGCGGAACAGGCCGATCTGGTCAAATCAATAGAATTACTGTTGACGTTGATAATACCATATCTAGATGATTTATGCTGTATGTCGGTCCCTTTTTTGTATTTTTACATATGAGTGCCATTTCCTTAAAAGCCGGCCAGAAAGACAAATTACTTGAACACATATTAATCAACAGTTGCTTTTATCTTCAAAGTAAGCCTCATTTTTATTGTTTTATACGTCTACAAAGAAGTTCATTATATAATAGTAATATAATAATACAAATAATTTAGTCCCCAAAGTATGTAGCCGATTGCGACTACGGTGTCTAGTCACAACGACTGTGTGGGACATATTATAGTGCACTAGTGTGTGCGCAAACATAGTTGCACTATCTATTCCTTTTCACTCTCATAGCCCGGTGGGACAAATCTGACATCATGACCGAAGAGAGATCAGACGCAGAACCAACGGCTTTACGTGCTTTCTGAAACACGGGGTTGAAACACCGCCAACTCCCAAACCCTGAGAATTTATGTTCAGAAAAAAACCCAGGTGCATATTTTTGGCCCGACCCAGGGATCGAAACTGGGATTTCTGGAGCAACCGTCACTTTAAAATGCAACCCTCTAACCGCTGCGCTACCGGGGCAATTAAATATTTTAGTATAGGGTAATATAGAGTTATGTATTTTAGAAGTTCCTTTTTTAGACTTAGAAGAATTATGGACTGCGTAATATGAATGAATTGATTATAATGTGTGATGCAGCTATTCGGCCATAATCTCACCTGATGACATCTGATAATGGTGACTGTCTAATCTAATGTAGATTACTACCCACCATTTTCCTAAACACGACCAAATCATTTTGTTTATTATTTGCCTTTATTAATTTATCACCTACAATACAAATAACTGCAACCTATGCTTTTTGAAAAGTATGCATAGCTTCAGTTTCTACCCTAATCGTAACTATTTTTATTTCATAATCCTAATACCATCAGATTACCTGAGAGCCTTCCACGGTAATTTAACTGGTAGCAAAGACAAACGGCTTTCCCAGAATGATCCTTCAGTTAACCCGTGGGCAGAAAATCACAGTAAAGAGAACGTTAATTTGCTAATTATCCAGTCAATTGTGACTTAACTTTCCATTAGGGCTGTATTAAGTCCTTCGTGAGCTATGCTTTGAGCTGATAATACATCTCAGCGTATTTCGTTGTAATTATTTAGTTTTAACCGAGTTTCTGTGCAGTTGTATTTTACCAAAGGGTTTGAATAAAATGTTACATACGACCAAAGAGATATTAATTGTACTTAAATTACTCATGAATTAGATAAAATAGTTCTGTATTGCACATCACATAAAAAAAAATCGTTTAAAGAAAATATACAATTTAACCGGTTTCATCGCTATAAGTGATCCCTTCCAGAAAACTTTTGGGTAAAGAAATTATGAGTTTTATAAGAAGAGACTTGTATTCGTAATTGCTTATGATTATTTGATTTTAACTTTTGATATACTTATTTAAATAACTTTAAAGGCTTACTATACACACTCAAATCACGTTTAAAAAAATACACTTATAATTAACTAACGTTCTAAACCTTAACTACTCGGACGTTTTAATAAATTCAGAACGAAATAATATGCCGCAATCAGTATTTATTAATGCGTCCTACTTGTAGGTCTTCTTTAACTACGTATACATAGCTAGAAGTTCCTATGGCTTCTATCTTTTCCTTCCATCCCCTATTAGATTTCTAAGGAACATTTCTTGATTATAACACTTTACCTTTAGTTTCCGCTTTTACGTCACAGATATGAGTACATGATGACGTAATTAAAAGCAGTAGAGTAATTAAAGTCCTCTGAAAGGGTTGGTTACGACAAAGCGTTAATTTTCTGGTCGGAAAGTTGGTCATAATAACCTCCTCCTTTTTTGAAGTCGGTTAAAAATACATATTCATTTTATTAGCAAAGTGTGTGGCGATATTAATAATTTATGGTGCTATAACATGATACTTTTTTGATTCTCATTTGTTTGAGTTATTATTACTTTTGCACTATATCAGACCGATACAAACCGGCTAAGTGCGAGTCTGACTCCCGCACTGAGAGTTCCGTGCCAACTTTAACTAAAATATGGGTCCACTTACTTCCACTATACCTCAACATTTTGTTGATAGCTAAAATAACTTTATTCTTCATAGTATCTGTATGAAGGTCAAAGTTTTTTTTAATGTTCACTGCCTTAGTTCAATAGTTAGAGGGGGAGATGGGACGCCCATTGACGCCTTCGGAAGCGTCTATCTTACAAATGTTTGCTTTTTAAGATAAAACAGTTCTAGGAACCCCGATGTCATTTTAAGCACTTTCCCTTGTCTATCTTTCAGACAATTTCGATATTGAACGAGAAAGGAGGGTGTTAGCTGTCCGATGCAATATGCTTGCCCGCAGGTTTGCGCGGTGTACGAAGGAGGTAAAAATCTCCCTTTTCAAGGCGTTCTGTCAAACATTCTACACCTGCAGCCTGTGGTGTAGCTATTCGCAGAAAACATATAACGCTCTCCGCGTACAATATAATAACGCCTTTAGGATGTTGATGGGGCTCCCCAGATTCTGTAGTGCATCGGCTATGTTCGCGCAAGCGGGTGTTGATGACTTTTACGCCATTATTCGGAAGCGCACGGCTTCAATGCTAAACAGAGTCCGGCGGAGCATCAACAGCATCCTAATGGCCATAAAGGATAGGCTCACATGTTCCTTGTTCAGACACTGGGTTAACCTACACGCTCAAGGAACTAAAAACCTATTTTACAAATAAATAAATGAAATCCAATTTAAATTGTATTTTACTAACATAGGCATAGGTTTTTTTAAATTATTTTATTGTTACTAACACAATTGTATGGATTGGATGACATCTGAAATAAATGATTTATTATTATTATTATTAATAAACTTTTCCAGAGACGCCCCTACATGTATAGCGTTCAGTTTTTTTTAATTTAAGGGGTTCCGTAGCCGAATGGCAAAAAACGGAACCCTTATAGTTTCGTCAAGTCTGTCTGTTTGTCTGTCTGTCTGTCCATCCCTATGTCACAGCCATTTTATTCTGTAAGTATAAGAATCACACTGTCAAAATTTGGTAGGAGTATGCATCCTGTTAACTGCTTTACGATTCTAATACAAAAAATAAATAACATATAAGGGGGGGCTCCCATACATGAAACTAAAACCAAATTTTTTTTTTTGTAAAACCTATACGTGTGGGGTGTCTATGTATAGGTCTTTTTAAATGACACTGAGGTTCCTACAACCACTTTCTTTTAAATTAAAACGCTACATAGCCAAACGCTTCCAAAGTGGTAAAATGGGCGACCCCCTCGGCCATTTTACCACTTTGGAAGCTTTTACACTCGCTCGCATATCTTTTTCAAAATTTACACTCGCTTATTTTAGAAGTTACATGAGGATCTAACTTCTAAAATAAGCGAGTGTAAATTTTGAAAAAGATATATGATGTAGAACTTAATACATACTTTCAACGAAAATTGGTTCGGACGGAATTGAACGAGAAGTTTTTGAGATATAGCACATTTTCAACAACCACAAACATAACTTTGTACTTCATACAAAGAAAAACAAAGTTATATTTGCTGTTAACAAAATGTTGTGGATTTTACTAAGTGGCAGAAAATGCGGATTCCCAAATTCAGTTAAAGTTGGCACGGAAACCTCAGTCCGCGAGTCCGACTCGCACTTGGCCGGTTTTTGTTTTAGTTCCGTGATGGGAGCCCCCCTCAAATGACATTATTTTTTATTTTTTGTATGGGAATTGTAAGGCGGTTGGCAGGAATCACTTACCTACTAAGTTTCATATGTGTATTGCTGATAAAAGTGTCTGTGACATACAAAGGACAAACAGACGACAGACAGACGTGTCGAAACCATAAATACACCGTTTTCGGCTACGGAACCCTAAAAACACTGCATTTTCTAAGACATTTAACATTTACAAAATTTTACGGTTGTCTGGGAAAATATAGTACCATGCAGTACTATTCAATTAAGTCAGAATCAAGGTTATACATACTATATTTCTGAGGCTTTTTGAAGGAAGATGATAGAATGTTTTTTTCCGTTTCGTACAAAAATAGGTTACATAATACATAGGCTTACAAAGGACACATTTGAAAATCGACTAGAGTGGTTGATATTGATACGTTATGAAGCTGCGTCATGCAGCTTACGATGACGATGCCAAAATGACCTTTCAGAAAACTTGAGTTGTTCAGTACATCATCCATCCAGTAACAAACGCATTAAACAGCACTTAGTTAAGTCACAGACTGGATCTCTAGGGTCTGAGCTCTTAACACATGGCCTCGACTGCAATCACCCCTCTGGGTACCATTACAACTATGCATTAACTCACTACACGTGCTGTGAAGGGTAAGTGCCAAATTATGTACGAGTCATTTTTTATTGTGAAGAAATCAATGACTCCAGTTAACCTTATTTTCAAAGATTTGAAAAAGATTTCTTACTTAAGGAACTCTTCTAAGTAATTGTTACAAGACGATTCCCGATCCTAGTCAGCCCCACATATTTACTTAGTTCTGTAATAGTATACTTCAGCACTAAACCACATACCAACCATTCAGTCAAACAGTCAACCATTGTATCTGGGGGCACGGCAGTGCCCCCACCAAGTCGAGCAAAAAAGCGTCACGGCCGTACCATCCTTTTCTCGAAGCAATTCAGACCATTTTCGACCCCCTGTAACTTCGTTGTGGATAAAACTAGAAGACTGAAATTTTCAGTAACCATGCAAGCATTGTAAAGACACGGTATATTTTAAATTTCATTCAATTTGAACCAGTATTTTAAAAATTATAACGGGTCAAATTTCTTAATTTTGTCACTCACTGACTCACCGATCATCAAAATTCTAAGGCACTTCTAGCAAACCTAGAAGCTTCAAATTTGGAATATAAGTAGTGTTTGGTGTATGAATTAAGGATAAACTAAAAAAAATTAGGAAAGACCGCAAAAAAAATTAAGCCCATACAGCCAAGTCTTCAGTTAATTTTTTCAATATTGGCTTTATTCGTAACGATATTTTACGGCAGTTATTATTATTGCGTACAAAGCCGCGGGTTTAAGCAAGTCCCATATAAATATAGGCGCATGGTAGTGCCCCTGCCAAATCGAGCATAAATGGGTATTCCCGTCATGAAAACACGTGTAAATTTAATTATTTAATGCAAAAAACGTACCTACGTGCGTATTCGTACTTATTTCGAGTGCGTAAGGTTGTAAATTAATTATTATACCACGCGCTGCGATGCTAGCGAGTGAGCGCGGGCCGTTAATACATACATTTTAGGCCCTTGGGTTTAAAATGTTTTGACGGAAGAGATGCATAAACTGTCACTTTTTAGTTCATTATCTTTGACTTAAAGGTGCATAAAAGGTGTAGTAGTCTCCCCTAGCCGATTTCAACTACGGTGGTCAGTCACAACGACTAACCGACTGCGCGGGACATATTATAGTGCACAAGTGTGTGCGCAAACACAGGTGGACTCTCCATTCCTTACACTCTCATAGCCCGATGGGACAGCAATCTGACACGACCGGAGAGAGTTCAGGCGCAGGACCAACGGCTTTACGTGCTTTTCCGAGGCACGAGGTGAAACTTCCAAACTCCGGGCTACCCAAAGAATTTCTTTACAGAAAAAACTCAGGTACATATTTTTGGCCCAGCCCGGGGATCGAACCCGAGATCTCTGGCGCAGCCGTCGCTTTAAAGTGCGACCCTTCTACCGCTGCGCCACACAGGCGTAAAAGGTGTATATTGGTCATCGCTCACACATCTGATTCGGGTAATTTGTATTGATGACTATGAAAATTAAGAATGAGTTAGTCGGAAAAAAACTTATTCCACGAGCAATTTACGACTACGTGTATGGTACTGGAGGCTCTACAGCATGTGGCCTGTAATACTCGTAGGAGCTAACATTTTAATCAATGATTCTAAAGAGTATACATAAACACAACAACATGGTCTAGGGATATGTAAAACTTTATTAAATAACTAAAAGAAACCCTTACAAAAAATATTAATGAAAAATTATTAAAACATTAATTAGTTCCTTTTTTAAATTGAAATTTGTATTATATAATGTTTTTGTTTTAAGATTAAATTCGCATTCATTGAATTTCTTCCAAAGTATGAATCTTCACGAACTTCTAACTTGATTAAAATTCTATAAATCTTTATCAAACACATCTCCGATGTTCATCATGCAACGTCGTCACTTGAATAGGAACGAAATTTTAAAAACAGAGGGCTATGATAATAAGATTCAAGCTGGCGCTACCAAAATTGCCGTTTCTGAAGCCATGACGACCAAACAGAGCGTTATATCCAGGCTTTGGTCACGTTATGGTGACACGGGGGAAGTGGTGAAACGGCACCAAGAACCTCAACGCATTACAACACATGTACAGGACCGATTCATAGTAAATGCTGCACGAAGTCAACCAAATGTAACGGCGATGCAATTGGTTCAATGGCTACAGATAGAGTATGGTTTGCTATTAACCCGTCAATCTTTGAGAAGACTATTGCATGAAGTCAACCTACGTGCCCATAGGTCACTTTGGGTACCAGCGCTAAGGAGACGCAATCAAGGAAGAAGATTACAATGGGCTTTTGCACACGAAAACTGGAACCATCCTCAATATGGTCACTTGTGATTTTCACTGATGAATCAAGGTTTGAATTTCATACTGATTCGCAAAAAGTATGTGTTAAGTGAGAACCTAGACGTTGGAATTGACTGCAGCACCCACTTGTTGTGCATATCAAGGTAGCGCGATTATGGTTTGGGCAGGAATTTGTCTCGACGGTAGAACGTACCTCGTTTGGATACAAGGCAATATGACTTCACAAAAATACCGAGATGATGTGCTGGAACCTGTAATCTTGCCCCACAGATGGCAAATGGGTCAAAATGGCCAGCTAATGCCCGTCCACATACGGCGCGTTTCGTTACAAGTTGGTTACAAAAGCATGATATCCAAACTTTACACTGGCCTGCACAATCTCCTGACTTAAATCCTATTGAGCAGCCTGGGATTTGCTTCAGACAAGAGCTCTTAAGACATTTTTGTCAAATAATAAAATATGATTTGTTGATCATTGCAGTGCAACTGCTCAGAACTAATCACAGCAAACTGTAAACACAATGGCTCATTTATGATATTGTAACATAATATGTGGGACCGTACCGTACGTAAGTAAAAGTCTGGCTGTCATTACGAAAAGTAATTTAGAGTTATATCAATGAAATACTGTATGATCCATTTATTCTTTTCAATAACATTAATGTATATAGTGTAGATTTTTCCAAATCATTAAAAAAATATAATGCACGGAAACGTAAATTTTGTACTAAAGATGCTAGAGTAATAACACCATATGAATTTTATTAAATCAAATGGGTAGCTATATTTATCAACTTTCTAAACATTTCGACACAGCGCTATAACCAGTATCGATCCGACTTATATCTGAATTGAAATTATAAATTACCCGCACAATAGACTAGCTCACGCATATTGTCGACAAGACCAGTGAACCAAGACCCTTGGCCCCTCATATGATGAACTGAATTGTAAACACAGCTGTGGACCATATACAACCATAGGGGTCACGTCTGATTGGTCACGGTTTCGACATAACCTGCAGACTTATTAAGAAACCCTTACTCCAATTTCTATGAATGTCAAATGATGTAATTTTTTATAGAAATTGGACCTGTATTATTCTCACTCCTCGTTCGTACTAAAAAAACTGTTGGTTTTTTTTTTATGAAAAAGAGAGAGACATAAGCGATCTAAGAGAAGCGCTTAATGTCAGAAGCCAAAACATACATTGTGTTGCTGCGTAATCGTAGTAAGTAATTTCTAAAAACTGCTACAAAAGGGTCGCTTTGAACAATAGGTCAGTTTTTATCTCTTTTTATCAAATTGCATTAAGTTTAACGTAACACATAACATTCATAAAAGTACATGAATAACAAACAAATAATAACATTGTAAAGAAATGTAGATAACACTCATTTTAATTCATTCTATCACCTTCTTTGACCTGTGAAAATTTTCTCTTACGAATTGTACACTTTTCACATGATTCCACTGTAGAAAACGCTAACTTACAAGCAAACAACAACATTTAGGTTACTAACTGAAAAATAAATTACCATAAGGCGAAACTAATTTGCATCTATCTACATACCTTTGGTATAGATTACCTATGCAATCTCGAAGTTAACAATACACCTACATACGACTAAATGTGTAGATAATACCTAACTCAGTCACACATCGCGAGAATGGCTGCGCGTGCGACGATGCTTAGTATTTTAGCTTAAAACGACTAGTTTTATGTAGAAAATACATAACATTTTGCTGTGATTTTAGTTGTAGTGATTGTGAAAGTAAATAAACATTGTTATTTATGAGGTGGTGCTGAATAAAAGCTTGAGTTAAAATAGTTTGCAGAGCAAAAAAAAATATGGTGAAATTAGTGATAATGTTTGGATTTTTTGTGCTGATGCTCGCAGTATGCGCTCAGGATGAGCTGCATCGATACTAACGCGCGTTAGCATCGATGCAGTCGCGCTTCTGCATCGATGCTAACGCGCGACTGCATTAATGCTAACAGTCGCAGAGTGTAAGGGGTCTAACTGTCTAAGTAAAATTGCAATACGCACCTAGTTCGGAAACAAGCCAATATGATCTTTAACATCTAGAGTTATTGATTAATCCCTCAAGCGTATGTAAACGAGACAACATGCAAATTCTATTGTTATGCGGTTGCCTGCAACCGCTCGGGTGTTGAAGCATTAATAAAAAAACAAGAAAAAAATAAAACTTAGACATTCTAAATAAAAACTTACATCTAAAGTTTTATTTCACTTTATTTTTTGCAACAAATACTTTACTGTTTACATTTCATGTGGTCTCGATCAAAAAAAGCCTGCATGTTGTGAACTTGCTAATTTAACATACAAATACACTAGTTACGAAATAATCACCTATTTATTTCATTTCAGTGCGTCGACCATGAACAGTGCTGCGGTGGATGTTGTTTCGACGGTGAATGTGTTGACAGTAAGTATTTCATGAAAAAATAAATTAATAATTGGAAATCACATACTTATTTTCTCTGATTTCAAAGTAAGTAGTTTCGTTTCTTGGTCGGCACATTATTAGCAATCATAATTTTCTAGGTATTGTGATACAAATTTCGATTCTGATTTCCATAATACAGCATCTGTTTTAGAACTATTTGAAATTGTTGTTTTTGTGTATTTAGTATAATAAAAAACACTAAAAGAAACTCATTTCAAGTAACTAAGGATTTGCAGATTCAAGTGATTCCTTAGTGATTTTAATTTAAACAGGAAATCGAGTTTTAGGATTAAGAGCAAAAAAAAACAAAAGGTAGTCGTCATTCTGGAGACTAAAGGCATGATAATTGGACAAAATTAATTATGCAAAGACTACCCTGATTCTGAGAAACTATTTCCTTAGACAATGAGAGATGTCTTTACGAAAGTATAAGAGTTAAAATAAGATATTCTCAAGAGATTACTTTTGCCTTAGTATATTTGATGCCGTTTGAATTGTGATAACTTGTATTTTAAATTATTAATTCACATTTTTGAAATAGTCGAATTATATCACTATCTAGATTTCGTAGTTACAGGGCCTGTTACTCATTCAAGTAAGCACTACTCAACTTTGTATGATGACCTCCGCGATCGAGTGGCTAGCACGCTGGTTTCAAGCGGCACCATCTCGTGAGGTTCTGGGTTCAATTCGCGGTCAGGTCAACGTAGAAAACGATATTTTCTATATTGTCTCGGGTCTGGGTGTTGTGGTACCACCGTTGTTTCTGATTTCCATAACACAAGTGACTTTGCTACTTAGCTTGGGATCGGAGCAATGTTTGTGATGTTGTTACATATTTATTTATTTATTATATCGCAGTTAAGCGACTCGAAATTTTGAGGCCCTTATGACATAGATGAAGGTAAAAATGTAGGCAATGAAAGATACGATCCGATATAGGTATAAAAGATTTGTACAATCGTCAAATCTTGTATACATGATGAATTGACAAATAAATATATAGAAGACAATACCTTATTTATGTTCATTGTTGAACAGAGTTCTTAAGCTTATTGTTTGTGGAGCATAAGTCAAAAACAATAACATGATATATAGTTCTTATTTGCCAAACTACAAGTAATTTCGCAGACGAGAGTCATTGATATACTTTATCAACGGCTGGCTAGGCTGGTTATTGCCTATGGAAAATACACAAGCGTATTAGGTTGCTTTTCTTAAAAGAGATTTATTACATCCATTATAATCACGCATAAGTATATTTTCTGAAATACTTATGCGTAACTATAACGGGTGGACCTTAATAAAAACTTTGGACGAACGACTTTGTTAAGATCGCGGGATCACACTGGATGCAGATCGCTTGTGATCGGTCGCTGTGGAAAACCGTGGGGGAGGCCTATGTTCAGCAGTGGACATCCTTTGGCTAAATATAGACAATACCTAGGAATGTATTAAATCTAGTGATATACCTAACCCTGTGTAATGGACCTAACTGTAACGCTAGATGGATAAATTAATTTTCAGACTCTTAAAACTGGGCACCTATTTTTTATCCCTCGAGTCAAGATGGCCTGTGATATTATATCATTATCGTCTGATCTGATTCTCAATCTGATCTGATTTTTCAATGTAAATTAATACAATTCTACACGGGAGTGGTAAAAAAGAAAACTGAATTTCGTGTGTGCTAACGTCTTGTTTTTCATTGATTTTTAATTTGTTTCCGAACGAAAAACACACGCCATATTTTAGCGAATGATTGAAAACATGGGCCCTTGTTGGCGACACTAAACTTGCATGAATCCATTTAAGTTGGTGGACATTGACGCAAATGAATATTTGCACAAATGGAAATCTGCAAAAAGCCATCTGCAAAGGACAATAAACTAGGATGAATGCAACATTTCTTGTTGCATTCACCCAAGTCTTGTCTTATTCGGTCTTGGGCTAGCTCATCGCTAACCATTTTTTACGTATGCTAGCACCGCTAGCATAACGTAAAAAACATCCAATTGTATAAATTTCATTACAATGATTAATTACGTTCCACAATTTTTGTGGATTTAATTTTTAGGTGGTTGAAAAAAGGCTTTTGTATTCGATCACTAGATGCGTCAATGTTTTTTTTTTTTCATAGTAAAATATTATAAGCCATTGCTCGTGTTTATTTATATTTTTCTTATATCATATCATTATCTCCTCTAGCTTACAGATCCTGTCTATCATCATACGACGTATGTCGGGACCACATCTGCCGCGGTGAGGAGACGTGTGTAGTGTACACCCCTCCCGAGTGCCCCGGCTGCGAGTCCATACCGATTTGCAAGATATTATAGACGAAACTTTTAATTAACTTTGTTATTAAAGTAATTGTTTTTATTAGTATAGCACTTGTAAAAAGCAACTGTGTCAGACACAAAAATGAACCGTGTGTCTGACACTTTGTTGCGTTGAGAAAGCGAACTCGCAACATAGGAGACGTCACGCAACCTGCGCGTTAAAGAAAGCACTTGCAAAAATTCAACAAGCTTGTCAATGTGTTGTTGGCCGAGTGGTTTAGGCATGCGCTCGGATAGCGTAAGAGACAGGGTTCGATTCCTTGTCAGACACAGTTGCTTTTTACAAGTTCATTTTATGTTTGTAATTTTGTATAGTGACAACACACTATATAAAAAAAAAAACACTATTTTTGACATTTACGTAACAAATGTGATATCGTTGTCAAAATTACAGCCTCTGGCCAATGACGTTAACCGTTCAAGTTTCTTGTAAGTTTTTGATATTGTTTATTGTTGTTTGTTTAGATAAAGAATCCATTTTTAAGACATTTTATACAATCGTGGTGACCTGTGATATGTTGTCGTTCATTAGATTTGCATTACTTTTAGTATAATATACATTCCACTAATAAGTACTTAAATATTATTTATAATTAAATTAAATTTATAAATATTATTTAAGTACATATAAGTGAGTGTTGCAACTATGTTTTAAATAAACATGTCTCCTCATATCCAGATTATCCAGGAAAATGTATACCCCTTGTTGGGCATAGAAAAATAAATCTTTGAGTTTTAAACCTTGTTTTATTTTAGCCATTTTTCTCTAGTTTCCCGCGATAGCTAGTGGTTGACTCAGAATCTTTATTAATAACAAACAAGAAAAAAAAGACCTGCAATATTAAAAAATAAACCGACTTCATAAAACTTATTAAAGAAGTCGGTATTATATTCTTTTTTAAAAGAAACAACATTCACTTATTTAAAAACGAAACCATTTCCTTGTGGCAAGGAGGCTAAGATGCTAGTTGCGTTAGATAGCTATGCTAATAATATTATGAGCAAGATACCAGCCAGCTTATTTATTTTTAAACAGCAACTTAGTAGTTAGACTCCTTACACACTGCGACTTTTAGCATCGATGCGTGTTCCGAAACGCGCGACCGCATCGCAATGGACAGATGCTGTCGCGTGTGATATCGATGCAGAAGCGCCACTTCATCGATGCTATCACGCATTAGTATCAATGCAGTCGCCAATATACAGTACAATCAATGTCAATATCCAGCGTCTGAATCGCGACTGCATCGATACTAATGCGTAATAACATCGTGACTGTATTGATGCTATCAGTAGTGCAAGTGTGTAAAGGTTGACATCTTGCGACTGCATCGATGCTGCATCGCAGTGTGCAAAGGGCTCTTAGTGGTTACGTTCAATCAACTAGAATTGACTCAGAATACCTACACGTTCTCTGAACGAAACAGATGCTACACAACAGTAGAGTTTGAAACTAAACTAACTTGAGAGTTTCTATAGTTTTGGAATGGGTCCCAAACCAATTTTGGTCCAATTAGAAATTAAATAATCCTGATCAATACAATTTAACAAAGCTTAGCAAAACGTGATAATAGTAACGTTAACAGTACTTTTCTTATTAATATAAAGTCGTATTGATCACTATATAGTTTAAAAACAGAAAATTATGTATTTTGCTTTTGCATTTCGAAATAAGATAACAGACAGACAGATGAAAAGACAGCTACAAAACTATTTACTTCTAGCAATATATTTATCAAACCTAGTTCGAGATCAATTTTCTAGTTATCCGTTTGTTATGTTGACAATTTTACAATTTCGTCAGTCTAGCTTTTAGTGAATTATTTACTCCCTGGATACACTTGAAATATATGTCGTGTTCTTGTCAGAATTAATGGCTGTTAGAGTTCTACTCGTCAATATTCAAAGAACTAATGTATTCGCAAACTTAATTGAAACTCATAAAACTTTTGTTATCTTTATCTATACCAAAACTTACTAATAATATTGTATTGTAGAAAATAAAAATTCAACTATTGTAAATATTTCAAAGCATAAAATTTATATTATTATAAGATCATGTTATACTTAAAATGTCAAAAAGTTTCAAAATCGAATATATTGTACGCCCATGTGACAGGTTATAGCTGATTTGTATCATAAAATAAGAATAATTCCTATGTGCCTATAGCTGAAACTATAAATGCTTTATTGATTGAAGTAAAATCTTTTTCAGATACTGTCATAAGTATAAGACACCTAGATTCATTAAAATCCTAATCAAGAAAGCTTTTTTTTCCTAAAATAGCTTTCGTTGAGAATACCTATTAGGAGTGTGAGATAGACCGTAATATCTTGCTTACAACAGGTTATCCTTAAATAATTGATAAACTTGTTACAATCAATTGTATTAAATGAGAAGGTCACGATAAAGCCTATCAATAGTTTACGTAGTTTTGGCTCAAGGCATCTGTTCAATGTTTATTTCAAACAAAAGTAAGACAACATTTCATTTATTTTCTACATACACCTACTTTTACAAATGGAAAGATGCAGAATTACCAAATTAAAATATAATATCACAATTTACTACATATAAAGTAAATTAAACCATAATAAATTTGAATAAAAAACATAATAATAAAAAAACAGACCAAAATTCATTAAAAATTTAAATTTCCAAATAGTTAGGTACTTTCGAACTGAGCTCGTGACAAATAAACAAATGTAGGTAAGATATGTTATAGCTTAGGGAAAAACTAGTAACAGTTTTCGTCCAACGTTTATGCATAAAGTAAGTACCAATACTATTTAGGGTAAAAAGATCTAGGTTAATAATACAGCTGTCTGTTTGCCCACATTTTTCTCGTCATTGCAAATAGATCGATTCAGTCTGGTGCTTCGGTGCCCGCGAATGACACGGCAAATTGCTCTAATGTGTTATTAGTAGAAAAGGCTCTTGAGGATTTCTTTTGCTGTACTATAAAATACAGCTCTCCGTATTTCCAAATCCAGCTATCCTTCTCACTCAATGCCGCAACCCGGCGGAGCCGAGAGGGATGACAAGAGTTATCAGAGAAATCATCAACAACTCCTTTCAAGTTAGGGTCCTTAGTACGAATGGTTAGCTTTGATAGCTTATGAGATGAGACTCTTTGTGATACGATTGTAATTAAAGTGAACAAGTGAGTTAGCAGCCATTGCTTCAAACTACAAGCCCTTAAATTTGACCTTTTACTTACAAAATAATTATATAGGGCCTGTTCACAATCGATCGGTATGAAGTTGGTATGAAGTGTCTTGGAGATAGCGCTGATCGGAACTCACTTGGTCATGTGTGAAATAGGCTACAGTTCCATTTTGCATAAAATCTAATCATCATTAAGATAGATTTTCTAGGCTTGGAAATGAGTCCAACCACGACCTGTACCCCAATCACGAACTTTTGACGTATTCGTCACGTTATCGTAGCGAGTTTACGTAGTTCAACGTTAGTCGGCATCACGAAGCACTCTCGTGTCGTGTAGTAAACTCGATAGCATTGACGAAGATGACGTCATACTAACGTAAATATGGCCGTTGAATGACACGTCCAGAAACAAGTTAAGCGATCTTTTTTATGAATATTATCGAAATATATCATGATATTACAGTAAAATCTAAGAGAAATCAATAACGGAACAAAATAACGATCAATATGTTTGGCAGGATTTGTAAATGTAAAATTTAGTCTATTAAAATATGAAGATATATGTTTTGCTGTAATCTTTAGATTTTTGAACTGTTTACTAGACTGTCAATTGACAGATTGACGTTATGCCATCATATTGTGACAAATTTTCAAAGTTTTACAAAAGATTTAGTTAAAAATGATGAAAAATATTTAAAATAACGAGAACAAGTCGTTTGCAGTACAACGTAACAATATTTGTATTTTTGAAAAAGTAAGTATGTAAAAGTAATACAAGGATAAGTGATTAAAGTGCTTTTATTCATTGGCTATCAAAGCGAGATAAACTCTAGCTAGATCTTATTTCTCAAGATATTGTGATTTATCCAAGCTCTCAGCTCTCCAAGAGGACGCTGTTTCTAACAAATGGAATGAAAAACATTAACGTCAATTTTTCAGAATGAAGACAGACCAAAATTCAATGTATAGATATACGCCTACCTAGCTAGAAGAATTAAAGTGAGTCTAGCAGTTCCGGCGGTCTTCGTTACTCCCTTATGTCATAATTAGAGAAAAGATGAACCCAACAAGATCAATATAGATTCACCGGTTACAAGTGTCCCTGTTCCTGATTTCTTTTCAAGTTAAGAATAAAGAGTAGAAGATGAAAACTTTTGTAATAAATTTCATATTTCTACTGCAATGTCTTAATTTTAGAATTATAAATATGACCACAAATGCATTATTTATTTCACACGTTTCTTTATTTCTCGACAAAAGCCAAAGCTCTGTCTGTTGCTATTGAGATTTTGAGCACAAATAGTAAGAAACTATGTGATGGATCCGTACGTTCTCGCTAGTACACACACACCCGTTGAAGACTTTCGTCTGCAAACTCTGAGGTTAATGAAACGAGCAGACGCTCTTGCGCAGTTTCCCGGCCTCTGCCTAGCCGGCCACGTTGGATTCGTTGATAGACCTCTTTCTTAGTAGCACTTGTTGTAAGGCTCGGTCGAGGCTTTCGACTGTAGTTCCAAAATCTCATCTTCGGCTGCACGAATAGTATATAACCGTAACCAGTAAACCGGAGGTGAGAGATGTATTTGCTATTGACGTTAATGCCGCATCTTTCCCTTTCCAGGAGCTTGAATCTTTCTTCAAATGCAACTGTATGATAATTGTAGAAAAAAAAACAATTAAGGAGTTCTTATCCGTAAAAGTTACCTAGTTTCTCTTCGCTCATTGTTGACACTCAGAATCTCAAGTGATTTTGTTGCAACTCACGAGACTTTACGTCAAAGAAAGGTTCGTAATCGAAAATCCAGTTTAACACTATAGAAAATGTTCACGCACAATAAATGTCAGGTATTTGAGCTGCCAAATTTAGTTTGTTTTACGACCGATAGAGGCGCTTTCAGATTCTCATACAAAAGATTACGTTACTATACGAATACTTTGACGCAAATTATTCGTGATAGGGGTACTGTATGCGATCATATTTAATCCGTTCAACTTTCAGGCAGATCAATTCCCACTCAATGTAGACGAATATTATCATTTTAATTGTATTATAATAATACTACAATGACATTAATATTAATATTTATGTTTTTATATTATAATATAGAAATATCAATATAATGCGAAATTGCAATACGAATTGCTAAACCATTAAAAAGTAGTGCTACTTAACTGTCAAAGCAATACCGCACCCAGTTTTAGCTTGAAATGAAGTAGGTAAGTACTATCTAAAGATAGTAATCATATCGCACGTACAATCTTAAAAAACACATTACTAAAAATCCCATTCCCCTAACTATAACGCAATGACTTTTTCCTCAATCTTCTTACTAATACCCCATAATACCCGATAACAATTGCCTAACTCAGTTCCTTAAAAGATATTTCTCTCTGGTTAGGATAGAACTACATGAATACAGGGCGTCTTCACTTACATGCAACAACAAAAATAAGATTTGAACTTGATCAAAAAGTTAACATACTTGTTGCTTAAATGAGTCCATATTTTGGCTTGAAAACTAAATACAAGTAATCATAAAATCAGGTCATTGTAATACAAAAAATTACGAGCTAGTGTATTAGTTACGCAACAGTGTACCTTAATACATACAACCATCAAAAAAGTTTGTGATAACTAGCAGCCGATTAAATTTTTCAAAGTAACTGTATCAAGAAAATATATTTTTTGTGTTTTCTTAAAACATAAATACCCTGTAAGTATAATAATGTGTATTGTTATTATTTGTCGTAACAAAAAATATATTGTTTTTTTTTTATGTTATCGCAAACTTTTTTGATGTGTGTATGTGTTAACTCCAGATTGACATGAGTTTGCCATATTTTCCGCTTCTGCAAATCAAGTCTTTTAGCCTGTTTTACAATATCTTAATAAGTTTCTGTTCACGTTGTCTACTTTTTCATCCGAATTGACATTCCATATTTTGAAATTATTTTATTCCATGTTTATTTGTCAATTTTCTCCTTTGTGTGGTCATACCCTAATATCATTTTTAACCAACAGTTGCCGAAAATAGCCCGCGGAGGTAATTCGCCAAAGCGAGTTATTACAACCAGGCGTCTATTAAACGATATTGGTGTTGAAATAGTCTCTGACTTAAATCTTCCGTTTACAAGCTCTTCTCTTAAACGCGAAAGTAATATGGTGTACTAGGTACACTCATCAAAAAAAGCTTGTTATCGACCTATTTTAGGGTTTCTTAGCCGAATGTCAATGTTTCTGTCCGTATGTCACAGCCACTTCATTCTGAAACTATTAGAATTACACAGTTGAAACTTGGTAGCTAGAAGTATCCTGTTAACCGCTTTAAGATTTTTAAAATAAAAAATATGATACTTAAGGAGACCCAAGAAACTAAAACTTATAAAACTTTTTTTAGTAAGACTATGAGTGTCGGGTGATATGGATAGGTCTTTTAAAATGATATCGAGGTTTTTACAACAATTTTTCCTAAAAGTGTAAGGTTTGAGTGATAGACGCTTCTAATGTGGTAAAATGGGTAATATTAAAAAAATACATCATATAGATCTTAACAAATACTTTTAACGAAAATAAGTTTAAACGAGATATAACTAGAGTTTGGCACGGTAAGTAATAAAAAATAAGGGAGTTTATGGTAAAAATGGTAAATAACTATTTTTTTACCAAATGGTGGTAAAATACTCAATTGTTATATTTTTATTTTATAACAAATAACTCTACGAATTTCAAATAAAACAATTAAGTTTATTTGAGATAAACATTATGACAATATACGTGGTCGCAGATATAATAAGTACTCATTGGGATTGGTTCCTGAAACCAAAGAGATACAAAACTGTTAACGCACACAAATCATCGTCTGAAAATTGGTATTTGGAAGGTGCTCGTAGCGAAGTGATAGCAGCGCTTTAGTAGTGTTACCGAAGCTTAGCAACCTACATAGGTTGCCCATGCAAACACGACCTCGACGAAGGTCGTGTTTGCATGGGTGTTACTTTATACTATTTTGACTATCTAGTGACGTCTATCACGGAAATGCTCGGGCATTTCCGTGTTTCGAAAGGCACATTCAGCCGCTGGTTCCAGCTAATATTGGTTGATATAAGTCGTTAAGCCTAGTCAAAGGCTTCATGTGAGGCTTTATAACATCTGACAGCAAGAATAGTCGCGTGCCTTGCAAAAAAACCTTCCACCATTTCATACTAGGTACCTCATAATTGCAGAAGGCCTTTTCCCCGCAGTGGGACGTTACAGGCCAACCTAACTTTACTTTTTGTATCGGAAAGACTACAGGTAGGTATTTATAAAGGTCAACTTTAGCAATCACTATTATGCCGTTTTGTCGCTGTTCTTTTTACGATCTGAAAATAACAGTTATCGGTTTTCCGAACTGAAAAGCTTTCCACTACAATAGTTTACCAGCTAAAAAGACTGAAACTGCAAACGGACGATAAACTCTTTATAGTCAGATTGAGATAAACGACTTGAATAAATATAAAAATCTGTATTCCCTTGTTTACTGTGGTAGAAAAGTCTCATAAATTTTTACCTGTGATCGGATACACATTTACTGAAAGTTCATTTTTGGTTAAGATATTATATAGGTGGCTTCTTACAAATATTTTTTTAATATAAATCGTGGGATTTCAGAGAATTCGGGAATGCGACACCAGTCTGTAACATGGAGAGGAAACGACGTATTTAGCAAGTCATATTTATCGAATAAAATCAGGACTCAGTGATAACATACAGTGGTACTCAAAGTTAATTCTAAGCTTCCCATCAATTATTGAGTATGTTGAGTGTAAGAAAAGCAGTAGACAGTACACAATACACACAGAGTAGAATACCAGATTTGGTTCCTCAAAAAAAAAACGGCTGGACCGATTTACATGATTTTTACTTTGTCTTTCGTCACCTTCCGGAGTAAGATACTAATTATTAAAATAACAGATTGGGGTGAAACGGGACTAGGAGCAAAAGCAAGTACAATGGTTATTTTAATATTTACATTCATTGCTTTTCCCGGTCATCGCCACTTGCCTTTAAGTGGGTGCAGATAAGCTAAATGGCAGTTAGCCTTTTAACTGCCGAATGTAAGTAAATCTTAGCCTATTCGAATAAATTGCAAGGTTGATCCGCAGTACGAACTATAACGTATCTAACTATGGATATTCATTTAAAAAAAAAATCAAGTAAAATACTCATTTTGCATTAAAGTCATAAAAGTCATTTATTTATGTCCCGATATAAACCCTACCACAGCTTCGGGACAACTGTGGGCTAGTGCTGAGAAGAAGCTGCGCAAGAATCTCAGTCACTATTGTCAATGCCTCTTTTCAAAAGGTTCACAATGTTTGTAGTGTCTAATCATCTACTTTATAATACCTTTTCGTCATAAGGGTTTCTTTAATAACAGTTTTAAATTTATTAACCGGTAAGTTTACAATGTGTTCTGGTAGTTTATTGAAAAATTTTATACCTTTCCCTATAAAAGAATTACCAACCTTTCGAAGCCTAAATTGTGGAAAAGCAAGCTTATCCTTATTCCTAGTATTATATCCGTGTATGTCACTATTTTTCGTGAATGAATGTAATTTTTTCCTTACATACATTAAATTTTCGTAAACATACTGAGAGGCTAGAGTTAATATTCTAATTTCTTTAAACACCTCTCGTAAGGATCTTGAGGTTTAAGATTATAAATAGCTCGCAGGTCTCTTTTGTAACACAAAGATTGTTTCTACATCAGCAGCCGCGCCCCACAGTAAAATGCCGTAGGACATCAAGCTATGGAAATAACTAAAATAAACTAACCTAGCTGTTTCTACATCAGACAAACGTCTAACCTTCCTATCAGCAATAGCAGCTGAGCTTAGTTTCCCTAACAAGGCCTCTATATGAGGACCCCATTGTAGTTTCGAGTCTAATGTGATTCCCAAGAATGTTGTGGAGTCAATAGTATCAAGCGGTTTGTCTTTTATCTTAACCTGAGTTGATGCCTGTCGGACATTAGGCATCGTAAACTTTACACATTTAGTTTTACTTCCATTAAGAAATTAAGAAGGAGATTGTTAATAGTGAACCAATGTAATACTTGTGGAAGAGTATTATTTACATCGTCAGAATTTCCTTCACCTCTTGGAATTTTAAATATAAGTGAAGTATCATCAGCAAACAATACTATATCACAAAGATTCCCTACAAAATGCGGGAGGTCATTTATATATATTAAAAATAAAGCAGGTCCTAATATAGATCCCCGGGGCACATCCATTGTTAGAGGTGCTCCAGAAGACTCAGTTCCGTGTAAACATACTTTTTGCATTCTACCTGAGAGATATGAATTAATTAAGTTTAATGAGTTCAGCATAGTGACATATTTTTTTAAGTAATGTTTCATGATCCACACAATCAAACGCTTTCGATAGATCACAGAAAATCCCTAAAGCATCATGCCTTTTATCATAGGCATCAAATACATGTGTTAAAAGAGCAACTCCTGCATCCGTGGTGCTTCTTCCTTTAGTAAAACCGAATTGTTTGTTATGTAATAACTTGTTTGATGAAAAGTGTGCTAAAATTTGATTGAATATAATCTTTTCATATATTTTACTCAAGACTGGCAGAATCGATATTGGCCGGAAGTTTGAGGGGTCAATTTTGTCACCCGCTTTAAAAGGTGTATTATTTTACTAATCTTCATTAAAGAAGGAAACTGGCCTTCATCAATACACTTGTTAAAAATTAATGCTAGTTGAGGGGCTATTATGTTAATAATTGACTCAATAATATGCACAGATAGTCCCTACAGATCTTCCGTTTTTTTCATATTTAACTCTCGAAATGTTTTTATTATTACTTCAGGTCCTACATGCCTAAAGTGCAGTTGAGAATTACATTCACTGACATTGACTTTTAGAATAGATTCAGCTATTACTGATGAAGAAGCAAGTTCTTTCGTTGTTGTTGGTGCAATATGTGAAAAAAACGATTCAAAAGCAGTTGCAACCTCTAAATTTGAATTTATTGTTTTATCTTTGTTTTTAATGCAAATTTACCATCTCTCAATTTATTTTTACAAGTTTCTTTATTTATGATGCTCCATGTAGCTTTTGATTTATTTTTGGAGCTAGAGACTATTCTGCGAAGATGGTGGGATTTTGCTATAGCACAAACTTTTTTAAATATTTTTGAAAACATTTTAACGTATTCAGAAAAGTTTTGGTCTTGAGAGTTTTTTCGTAGACTATATAATTCATATAATTTAATCCTACTTTTATGAATTCCTGGCGTGGCCCAATTATTAAATTGACATTTGACCTTATTTGATTTAGTCTTTTTATGGGAAAAAATTCATTAAAATCGTTTTTAATTAGGTTAAAGAGGTCATCACATTGTTTATCTACACTATCACTAGTATTTTATTTCACTGAATATAGTGTATCGTTAGTTGTATCCCTAAATCTATCCAACCTATTTTCTGTGACAGGCCTATACATAGTTTCCACAGGTAAACTTGCAGTGTGATTGTGTTCAAATAAAACCTTTTGACCTCTATTATCAGAACTGAGGCCAATTAAAATACCTTTATCAATGACACTTGCGTTTTTGTCACAAAAAATAACAACAAAGGGTAACCTTGTAGGTTCACAAAAGAGATTTTTTAAATTAAAAGATTTGAAAAGATTAAGAAATCGAATGGCGGTATTCCATTCTTTTAAAATATCAAAGTTAAAATCGCCACATACTATTATTTTCTTATTAGATTTTGAAACCTTTTCTAGCGCTGATTCCATAATTGGTTCAAAAAGTTGGTTAGTAGCGTCGGAGGGGCTATACACAGATAATAGTACATTATGATACAAGTGTGCTAAGTTGACCATTATATACAAGGCGATATTGTGTGCGCACGAGCGAAAGCGAGTGCGCCACAAGAAAGCCGCGTATATAATGGTCACAGGCACACGTGTTTCATACGACGTTTTTCAACACACTTGCGAGGAAAAAACAAGACTCTTCATTTACTAAGTTTTAATTATTAAAACAGTAATAATACATTTCACTCGATTTTGACGGCAAAGACTTTCGCACGCGTTTTTCGCCTTGTTACGTATGTCCGGCGGAGTTAATAATAGGTTTTCTTCATTTTTATTCACTTGAAGTAGACATTTTCATTAATATTAAACTTCATAATTAATCCAAACTTCGTCACAGCCGACAATTATTATTTACGAAAAATGGCGCGTTGTTTTTTTTTCTTGCCGCGATACCGATGCGCGCGCAAGGCTTAGGCGCGAACTAGATTGGCCAAAAGCCAAGATTAAAAATGTAATAATTCGTGTTTTAAAACACAAATCACAGAAAATGTTAAATGAATTTGAGCTATTTTTAGTAATAAATCTGGATTTACCATTTATTGAAATAAATATGTAGATACTGTTTTTTTTCGCATAAATACTGTTTGTTGCTAAAATAAAAGTATTGTATAACCCGACTAAATTAAATCGCTTCTTCTTCTTACTTACGACTTGGTACTAGGGTACAAATGTAAATTGGTCGGGTTAATAAACAAAAGGCACTAGTGCAATAATATAATGAAAAAGCACGCGTGTTTAATATCTATGATTATGTGCCAAAAATCGGTGGAATAAAAACGTCATTTTGAGCAAGTGTGTTGAAAAATAATATAATATTCGAGCTCAGTACACGCTAATTCGATAGTACGTTCTAAAGAGAGTGACACAATATCCCTGCGATCTTTACAATTTAATTCGTTATTTATAAGTATGAGTGACACCCCTCTAGTTGTGGTCTCTCTTGAAAACGAACTACCGACTGTATAGTTTTCAATACTAATCATTATTTCACATTTTCTATACCAATGCTCTGTTACACACATTACATGAACACTTGAATCGTGTAAAACTAATGATAGTTCAAGCTCTTTGCCAGCCAGGCCTTGTATATTTTGGTGAATAACATTAAAACTAGACCTGGCCTTTGTCTGCCCTCTTAGTTTAAAGCCTCAGGGGCCCTATTTTTGAATCACTTGCTTCGAAATGGCGAGTGATTTTCGTTCGACAACGAGTTTTTTTCTATGACTTTTAATTCATTTTCTAACGAAAATCACTCGACTTCTTGAAGCGAGTGATTTTCGTTCGAAAATGAAATGAAATTTAAAATAGGGCCCCAGACGTTGTCTGGTTGATAACATCAACATTACTATTATTACTTACAAGTTGATAACCATGTGATATGGTTTTGTTTATTATGCAATTAATGTTATATGCTAACAAATTAGCAATTAGTTTTTTTATTCTATATGGCAGGTGTATAAAGCCGCCAGTCAGCAAAAATGAGTTGTTAGTAAATTTATTTGTGTCAAAAAACACAAATTTGTCACTATGACGTTGGATTAAATTAAATAATAAAGTATTCAATACATGAATACAGTTATTTTCCTGTGCCGTATGATTTATTGAGAATGGTATGGCACAAATTATTATTTTATGTACATTTAAATTTAACAATATTGAATAATTTTTTAACAGATTTTTCTTACTTAAATTTTGACTATTTCCTAACATTAACACAAGTATTGAACTTGAATTTAGATTACTATTTTGAATATGAATAATTATTTGGTCTAGTGATGCATCAGGCATACAATTGTTTAAAATATTACATTTAAGGTTTTTATTCAATGAGGGACCAATAACCAATTCCTAATCTGTCTGAAAAAACAATAACATTGCTACATTCATTATTGTTTTTATTTATTAACAATATTATTAAGATTTTGTGATTGCAACTGTTAACTGTCATCCCCCTGCTTATCATGGTCTTCTATGGAGTTTAGATTCATGTTTGGGAGTGAATTAAAATCGTTAGGTGTGTTTAATTTCAGAAGTTTATTTGCAGCCAGGTTATGTTCTCATATTTGTTCCTGGGAAGAGTTATATTTAATTGTCATGGAATGCAGTAACTCCTGCAACCTAGAGATGTCAGTCTGCAATCGCTCAACAGTTTGTTCACATTGTGTTATTTTTCTTGACAAGAATTTTAGTTTTCTTTATAAATTTACCAAGTTTTATATACTTTTTAACCCTATTTCTACCTGACAATTTAATTTGAGCAGTTTGGTTTAGAGTTTGGTGTAAACTACAATTTAAGTCTGGATTGGTGACCGCAGACCGACCACCGGGGGTCCCAATCATACAGATTCAAGGTTTGGATATGAGCTTGATCTTTCTTCTCTTCTTCCAAGTGCAGTATAGTTCTGATGGCATCCCGTAGCTCACCTTCCAGGTCATTATTGCGCATAAGTGTCTGCTCAAAAATGCTGCTGCACTGGTCGAACGTCCTGACATTGCTGGCCAATAACGAAACAAATATTATTACTTCCTCTAACATAAATATTCTAACCACTAGATTTGTCGATTTAGAAGCGGAGGGATTTTTTTCACATAAGCCAACACATTAAAATAAGCAAATATACCTACATCCCATTTGATTCCATAATAATGACGAAGACCTCCGTGGTGTAGTGGCTAATAACGCTGGTTTCAAGGCGTCGCCGCTCCGAGATCCCGGGTCCTATTCCCGGTCGGGTCAATGTAGAAATAAAATTTTTCTATATTGTCTCGGGTCTGGGTGTTGTGGTACCACCGTTGTCTGATTTCCATAACACAAGTTCATAAGCTACTTATTTTGGAATCAGAGCAATGTATCTGATTGGTGTCCAATATCAAATATATATAAATTAATAATATATATATTAGAAAGATATAATTAATTCGTTAAAACCGCAATCCCGGAATTTTATCGATTCAAAAGTGCTTTCATAATATCCAACACCTCAAGTTCAGGTAAATATGCATCCGATTATCCGATCACTATTTACTATAACGGAGTATGTCAGGATTGTCAGGTAAGATCATATCAGCCTAAAAACAAATGAAAGGTGGAACCTTCCCGTCCATTTAACCTTTTCCTGAACCTGTTTGCTCGCTGTGATTTATGTTGATCCTCCTTTCCTGAATAATTTTCCAGAAAAAGTTTTATTGTTTGAGAGGGATGTTTGCCTCAGTCACTTCTCCCGAAGTTTGAACGACTGGTAGGATGGAATGTGGAAAAACCTTCTTTGAATCACCACCTTAAACAAGGAACTTACGCTCTGAGTTTCTGCTCCTAATTTTAATGAAAATTGTCAAGCCAGAAAATGTGACGGCTTATCCTCTAGGTTAAATAAGTAGGTTTAAATAACGTTTTATGTAACAGAGTGTCGTCGTAAAACTATAGTTTTTTTTAAATAATTATTTAAATGTAATCTTTACTTTTATTGCATCCAAAAAATTAATTTGTACCGCTTTTTTTTCGATAGAGAATGCTTTTGGCACTAAGCCCGTACTGACCGAAAAGAAGTGAATGCAAAACGTAGTAAGCGTACTAAGAGGCAAATGTCAAAGACACACCTGAAAATTGCGCCCTATTAATAACCTGTTCAACGCAAGTACGTCTCTTATAAACCGGCGCATTGACAAAGGAACTAGTTCAAAACGGGTAATAATTAAGAAACCCGTACTACTAAAGGTTACAAAGGATACCTCTTTGATGGCAGCACCAAACTTTCGTTATTAAAGATTTTCGGCGAGCTGCCAACCGCACCATGAATATTGTATCCCTGTTTGCAAGATTATAGGCAAAGTTAGTGTTGTGGTTTTGATAAAGATACTCGTAACAGGTTGATCGGATGCGGAACTATATTTTAGGAAATATTTAATCAGGCAATTATTTGAAAACAGCTTAATTCAAAATCAAGGTATGATGATGAACAAAACTTCAAGTACTTTGAGCATATTAATAAGAAAACCCGAAACTTCAAATCCACCCCGGTAATAATTTTAGTAAAAAGAAAAGGTTGGTGCGCCTTCACATTATATATGATATTATCCGTAGCGCGAATGTTGCGCGACCGTTAGCTACTAAAATTGCTTAGTGTGAAAAACCTTACTAGAAAAATTAAGTGTGATTGCAGAGTGAAGTGATTTCGGTCAACTATTTCTTTGTTCTATCTTCTAATGAATAAGAAAAAATCATAATACAAACACTTAAAGGTAAATGAATAAATAGAGTTATAAGTTTTATATTCATAAAGATGAAATAAGAAACCAAAAATTCAAGCGTCACGCAATTGACGTTTTCATAAGAAATCACAAATTTCGCAGGGTCGGACTGACAGCACGGTGGTTCAATTGGTATGAGCGTTTGGCCCGGTCTGCCAAAAGGTTCAAGTCCCGCCCGTGCGCAAATTTTTGGTTTCTTATTTCATCTTTATGAATATAAAATATGACACTGTGAGTGTTAAAAACATTCTAAAAGCATTAGATAGCGAAGCGATATCAATTTCTAAGTTGAATTTATTCTGTAAAGAATAACTGCTTGGGCCATCTGTTTCATAAACAGACGCCTAGATGGCGCTAAGCATCACGCAATTGACGTTTTCATAAGAAACCACAAATTTCGCAGGGCCGGACTAACAGCACGGTAGCTCAATTGGTAAGAGCGTTTGGCCCGGTCTGCCAAAAGGTTGCTGGTTCAAGTCCCGCCCGTGCGCAAATTTTTGGTTTCTTATTTCATCTTTATGAATATAAAATATGACACTGTTAGTGTTAAAAAAAAAAACTAAAGCATTAGATAGCGAAGCGACATCCATTTCCAAGTTGAATTTATTCTGTAAAGAATAACTGCTTGGGCCATCTGTTTCATAAACAGACGGCTAGATGGCGCTAAGCGTCACGCAATTGACGTTTTCATAAGAAACCACAAATTTCGCAGGGACGGACTGACGTAAGAGCGTTTGGCCCGGTCTGCCAAAAGGTTTCTGGTTCAAGTCCCACCCGTGCGCAAATTTTGGTTTCTTATTTCATCTTTATGAATATAAAATAAGACACTGTGAGTATTAAAAACGTTCATTCACTGCCTTTCCCAGTCATCGCCGTTTTCCTTTAAGTGGGTCGAGAGGAGTTATTCGGCAATTCATTTATGCGCTTAAAAGTTTTTAATTTAATCGGATAAAAGTGTCTACATGTTCATTTGAGTGTATGATTGGTGCAAAGTGATCACGGTTACAAAACAAGTGTTTGTGCGATTTACAGGCCACCAAACTTAAGCAAAGCACACTTCATACAGGAGTTATCACGAATATCTACGCAGCATGTAAGTAATAACAACTTTCTTTTAGTCGGAGATATGAATATAAATATTAAACAGCAAAATAACATCGTTTCCCAGTACTTAAATCTTATGTATGAAGCGGGCTTTGTATGTGGTATAACAGTTCACGCGTATTGAGACGAAATTAGATAAAAAATCTAAAACTAATATCATAACTAAGAGTTGTATAGTTCAAGTATTTGTTCGCGATGTTGGGTCGCGCAGTTCTACTCGAATGCTACGATCAGCTGTAATTGATGTCACACCCGCCGATCATATGATAACCGGTTTCGCTGCAGTCGACGACTCGCAAACAAATACAAATGCGCAGCATAAATATGTATGTAACTAGATTAGATTATAACAAACTATGGAAAGAACTTTGTAATATTGAATCCCGTTTACAATATGGTTAATCCCAACGATATTTTAAATTTTATAACTACGAAATTTGAAACTGTTTACTCGGATTGTAAAAGAAACTGTAAAAATTAAACTAGGCAGAAGACAAAATTGTGAATGGATTAGTGACAATATTATTTCTATGATTAAGAAAAAGGAAAAATTATACGCAATTTGGAAAAAAGATGTAAGTAACTCTTCAAATCGTTTGTTATATAATATATATAGAAATAAAACTAATAAACATATAAATATGGTTAAAAATAACTTTATTAAAAATTTTAAAGATTCAAAACAAATATGGTAAATTGTAAATAGGCTTTGCGGTAAAATAATAAATTCTGTTGATGATATAATACTTAAATATTTCAACGATGATACACATACAATCGCAAACAAATTTGCAAATGATTTCCGGAATAATGTGAAAAATATACTAAATGACTGTGATACGCCCTTTCTTAGTAAAAAAACGTACAGTTATTATTCCAACTATAGCATGAGATTGAAAATAGCTACAAATAAGGTAACATATACAATAATTAATAAATTAAATTCAAATAAAAGTCCCGGCTACGATGGAATCCGTGTGTCTGACTTGCAATACATAAATAAAGGCATTACACCAGTTATCACACACTTAATTAATGCATGTATTAGTAAACAACTGTTTCCCGATAACTTAAAAATTGGATTAATTAGACCAATTTACAAGAAAGGTGCACATAACGATACAAATAACTATAGACCAATCACAATTTTGTCAGCTATCGACAAAATTATTGAAAGATATTTTGGTACAGAAATAAACAAATTTTTATCATGTAACAAGATAATAAATAACAAACAATTTGGTTTCCAAAATAATAAAAATACTTCTCAGCTATTGTCTCAATTTACTAATGAAGTAAACTGTCATCTAAATGGAAAAAAACACGTACTTGTTGTCTTTATTGACTTCAGTAAAGCATTCGATTCCCTTAGATATAACATATTATTTAACAAACTTGAAGACGCTGGAATTCGTGGGACTTTATTAGAATGGTTTTAAAATTACCACACTAATAGGAAAACAGCTGTTAAAATTGACGGCAAGTTAAGTGACATGATACCTACAAATGAAGGCACAGCTCAAGGATCCATAATTGGGCCTATTGAGTACCTTTTATATGTAAATGACATGTGTAATATAATTAAAGAAGGTTCAATATATCAGTTCAAAATAGTGCTAAATGTATGTAAAATACTTAAGAACTACATATTGTCTTAAAATTGTAAAAAGTAGTGTAGTGACTCTCATTACCACATATAAATCTAAATAGGTTTTTGTTGGTGTTGAAATATGTTTTTTTTAAATGTAAATTGTTTAACATAAATAAAGAAATAAAAAAAAACTGCCGAATGAAACTATAAACTGACTATCCGAATAAATTGCAATGTTGATCCGCAGTACTATTACGTATCTTGCTATGGATAGAAATATCCATTTTAAATAATTCCAAATTACTCATTTTGTATTGCTGACCAATAACGGAACAAATATGATCGCTGCCTGTAATATGACTGTTTTCATAAACTGCAATAACTACCTTAGCTTTCTTTGATTTTGTATTTTTTCGCAAATGCTCACACGAAAACGTATAAGACTTGAAATGAATACAGCCACTTAACTTAGTATTGTATTGTAGATTTAAAACTTTGCAGTGAATGTTTAATATTTCAGAGATTTTAAACTTTCTTTTCAATCAATTTTTGATAGTTTATTCAAAAAAAAAGTTACATGAGATAATTATATAACGAACAAACCAATTTCTCGAACATATTAATTAGATTTTTAAAAAACAAAAAAAACTAATGGTGTTTCATGCAATTGTTGTCAACCTAGGTATCGTTTTCATTTCTAAATTGAACAATAATATTTAATTCGAATCCTAAATATTCCTATGGTTGAAACTGTTTCTACTGGTAAGACTAGACGTTTTTTTAAAAGGGACATAAGCGAACGACAGTTCGTTTGTCTTTACCAGGATCGCCAGCTAATCTCCAGCTCTGAAAACGATTGAATGCCAACTCTATTTATTCTGAATAGTATTCGGCTGCATTTTCAAAGTAAATTTTTCTTAGTACTGGTTCTCATTAACGACTTTATTAAAGAAAGTGCCTTTAGTGCTTGATATTATGTTAAAATTTTAAATGGATTTAAATATATGGGATTATATTTTTAATAGTCTAAGGACAGTGCAGGAGCTCTATTTTCGAATCAGTCACTTGAAAGGCGTGTGAGTTTTGTTCCAAAAAAAAAAACAATGAAAATCACGCAAAATATTGGCGTTGGTACTTACAAAATTCATTTATGTTTTTTTAAAATCACTTCCACGTAAAATCATACTAATTTTCATTGAAAAATCGGACATTAAACAATGAATATCACACGCTATCTTGACGCGAGTGATTAAAAAATAGGGGCCCTGATGACATGTCAATTCCACAAAAAAAAAAACTACTATTTTGGCTTTTAAGCTTTTATTATGAAAAAAATACCTTATTTTTTTAAACCAACATTGAATGTTAAATACAGAGTGATTCATTAAGAATTCCAACATTACCAGTTTTCCTTTTTATCACATTTAGCGATCGATACGGCACCTATTTTTCAGTACATTAAAAAATCACAAAAATATTAAAGAAAAGAACATATTATTTTGTCCCAAGTCCAAATGTAATCAAAATCTCAGGTAAAAATAATTCTTTATTTTTAATGAGAAAAGGCTCGACCTTTAATATTTTTAGTCATTATACCGGTTTAAAGTATTAAAAGAGGTGTGTCTAATTACAAAGGGATAACCCCCGGTAAACCCAAATTAAATTTGTTTTCGCATACTTTGATATGCCATCAACTCAATTCATAATTAATGCTGTTTGACATGAATGTTTTTTGTTGTTATGGAAGTTACAGAAAATTTCATGTTGTTTCTTGTATATGAATGTTGTTTCTAGGACATAATTACGTAAGAGACGTAACATAGATTTTTAACCCCCGTCGCAACAACAAGAGTGTAACACCCTTATAAGTTTGACCGCTATGTGTCAGTCAATTTGTGTGTCTGTCTGTGGCAACCTAGCTAATGTTACGGTAATAAACTACGAAGTGCTAGAAATTTCAAAAATAAACTATTTACTATATACTATTACTATTCCAAGGTTAATATTATGACATCTCTTTCCCCCGAAAGGTTTGATCTTAATTAAAATTCTAACTGTTTAAATTACGAAGTACCACTGAAACCAAAACGCCTCAACGCATTTTAATTCATGGTTTCAAGGAGTCGCCGCTTCGAGTTCCCGGGTTCGGTTCCCGGTTAGGTCAATATAGAAATCCAAATTTTCTATATTGTCTCGGGTCTGGGTATTGTGGTACCACCGTTGTGTCTGATTTCCATAACACAAGTGCATTAGCTACTTACTTTAGGACAGAGCAACGTACTCGTATGTGATTGGTTACAATATTATAATTCCAAATTAAACTGGCTGTCGGGTCCAGAAAGTTAGATCATTGTCGATTTGGACAGGCGGCCGAGAAAAATCCCCTAAATTAAGAGTGATAGGAAACAATAGATTTCAATAAGCCCGTGGACACTGCTATCTGCATTACAGATGAGCTCGCATGTTTTATTTATGAGCAACTGTACAAGTGTCTGACAGGAAATAGGTTTGAACATCTAGTCAGTCATACCATTCTAAATTATTTTGACTTTTATGTAATTAAACAGTAAGTTCAAGCATGGTTGCAATATTTTAACAGATTGAGTAGATCGATATAAGGAACAGCTATAGCGTTTTTGGAAAATAGGTATATACTGGAGTACCTAAGTATAGGCTTTGACAGACTAGGGAAAATCAATAAACATTTATCTACTGATTTTATGAAATAAAACTAAAGGTAGATATTGCTCTACAATAAATCAATTCATAGTAGAAACTTAGGTTAGTAAAATAACAACTTAGCAACAATTTTTTAATAAATTAAATTAACTCGATCTAAACTATATTCATATCTTGGCTGTTCCTGATATAACTACGTGTCAAGAATAACCTAGGCATATGTTATTTAAAACTTTGCTACTTACAAAGCCTTTAATTTTTTAATGTATTTTTTTCTAACTCTATTCGTCTGTTGACTGCAAGCTGCATAAAAAGCGTATAGAGATTGTATAAAGTGAATAATGTATGTAGTATGCCAGGAAAGTAGCCGTCATCATAATCAGCCAAAGGACGTCCACTGCTGAACATAGGCCTCCCCCACGGCTTTCCACAGCGACCGATCACCAGCAGTCTGCATCCAGTTTGATCCTGCGATCTTTATAAGGTCATCTGTCCATCTTGTTGGTGGACGTCCTACGCTGCGTCTTTGGTCGAAGGGTCTCCAATCTAGAACTTTCCTGCCCCAACGGCCATCAGTTCTTCGCGCTATGTGCCCTGCCCACTGCCACTTAAGCTTACTGATTCTCAAGGCTATGTCCGTTACCTTGGTTCTTCTACGTATCTCTTCGTTTCTGATTCGATCTCGTAGAGAAACACCGAGCATAGCCCGCTCCATCGCTCGTTGTGTAATTTTGAGCTTCATTATAAGGCCCATAGTAAGAGACCACGTTTCGGATCCGTATGTCATCACTGGTAACACACACTGATTGAAGACTTTCGTCTTCAGACACTGAGGTAATTGAGACGAGAAGACGCTCTTGCGCAGTTTCCCGAACGCTGCCCAGCCGAGTTGGATTCGTCGATTGACCTCTTTCTCAAAGTTGGACCTAGCCAATTGGATCACTTGTCCCAGGTAGACGTACTCGTCGACAACTTCGAGAGTTGAGTTCTCAATGGTTACTGGAGAGGGTACAACAAGGGAACTCGACATAATTTTCGTCTTCTCCATGTTCATTTTAAGACCCACTTGTTGGGATACTCGGTCGAGGTCTTCGAGCATAGTGCTTAGATCATCCAGCGTCTTTGCCACAACGACTATGTCATCGGCAAACCGAAGGTGTGTTATGTATTCGCCATTGACGGAGATGCCGAATCCTTCCCATTCCAGGAGCTTGAAGGCGTCTTCCAATGCCGCTGTAAACAGTTTCGGAGATATAACATCGCCCTGTCTTACACCTCTTCGCAATGGAATCGCCCTCGTATTCTGCTCCTGTACTCGGCCCGACATGGTGGCGTTGTTATATAGACACTTTAACACCTCTATATACCTATAGTCTATGTGACACCGCTGAAGAGACTGAAGCACCGCCCAAGTTTCGATCGAATCAAAGGCATTCTCATAGTCCACAAAAGCTAAACATATAGGCATATTATACTCCTCGGACTTCTGTATAATTTGCCTTAGCGTATGAATGTGGTCTATGGTACTTTAGCCTTTTCGGAATCCGGCTTGTTCGGGAGGCTGGAAGTCATCAAACCTACGTGCCAGACGATTCGTGATGACCCTTGAGAACAGCTTGTAGACATGGCTCAGGAGTGAGATGGGTCTATAGTTCTTCAATAAGGTTTTGTCTCCTTTTTTGAAAAACAACACCACCACACTCCTGTTCCATGCCTCAGGCGTGATGCCCTCTAGCAGAACGGAATTAAAGAGTCTCTGAAGGACTTTAAGTACCGGTGTTCCACCCGCTTTCAGGAGCTCTGCTGTGATTCCGTCCTCGCCAGGTGCCTTATTGTTTTTAAGCTGTTTCAGGGCCATCCTAATCTCGTAGAGGCTGATGTCCGGGATGTCTTCAGTGTAGTGTCGGGTCAGGATAGCTCTTGAGTCTCCGGTCGAGCTATCAATGGGTTTGGCTACAGAGGTGTACAACTGCCCATAGAACCTTTCGATCTCCCTCAAAACCTCTGCTTTCGTCGACGCTACACTGCCGTCCTCCGTCTTAAGCTTCGTCAACAGGCTTTTCCCAATAGACATGTCCCTTGCAAACACTTTGGAGCCTTGGTTCCGCTCTATTGTTTCTTTAACACTATTCGTGTTAAAGGAACGAATGTCATGTCGCAGAGACTTCAATATTCGTCTATTAAGCTGCCTGTAGGTTTGAGCATTAACGGAGGTCTGCAGTGCCATAGATTGACGTTCTGCCATAAGGTCGAGAGTGTGGACCGAGAGTTTTTGAGGTCTATTTTTACGGCCAGGTCTAAAAAACTTAGATCCGACCGTTTGGACAGTTTCCACAAACCCGTTGTTTATTTCGTCCACTGATACGCAATTCTCTAGGCAATCAAAGCGGTTTGACAACTCGAGTTGAAAGCTCTCGGGATTTTGGATATGGGCACGAGTAGGTCGGAGCGTGGACTTCATCAAGCGGGACCTTTCCAATTTGACGTTTATATTCAATATGCCTCGAACCATTCGGTGATCGCTACCGGTTTTCACCCTGTTGATCACGGAGACATCATTGAATAACCGTCTCTTGGTGGTCATCATGAAGTCGGTTCTTTTTCGGCGGTAGGTGCAAAAAACGTTTGCATCATTCTCTAAATGTAAAGTGTATTTAAAATTAGAAAAAAGTCTAAAATTTACCTTTTATTCATTGAAACAGTGTTGTCACAGTTCGATTTGCACACACAAACGTTTGCAACAATTTATATGGTGTAATATTAGTCACCACTGCACTTGACCCCGGCTCATAACCTTTCATCAACACTCAAATCACAATGACTACAATGTCAGATGTCCACCACATGCAATCATCACTGGAATCATCACTAAACAAGCGGATGAGTGATTTTGAAGCTCAACTTAAGGCTGCCAGCACGGAGCCCGCTTCCATTGGTCGTCTCACTGAAGAGTTCCAGGCTTTTAGGGCAAATGTCAGTGGAATCCTGCAACTCCTACGACAGCAGATAAATAACCTCCAAAGAGTCACTGATACTTTGGAAATGAGACACCGGCGCAAGGCTCTGTTATTTGGTGGTGTATCTGAGACTGCAAATGAGGACCTATCAGCGATGGTATGTGGCATTCTTAAGGACCGCTTCAGTATAGCAAATGTGTCTCCAACTAACTTCAAAGCTTGTCATCGGCTTGGATCCAGTAAAGAAGGCCGGCCTCGTCCTATTCTAGTCCGCTTTAGTGACCATTCACTAAAGTCTGCAGTATGGAAAAAAAAGTCTGTTCTTAAAGGTGGTCCCATTGTCGTCTCAGAGTTCCTAACGCGCAGAAGACAGGCCTTATTTATGGAGGCGCGCAAGCGGCTGGGCATCACTAGCTGCTGGTCTCTTGATGGGAACATCTATGTCAAGACGCCAGACGGCATCCGTCACCACATCCACAGTGAGGAAGACCTCAACAAAGTAACATGTGTTGTCGCCGCACCCCAGCAGAACAGCCCAGCTGGGCATTCCGTGCCGGGTTCTTCAGGGACATCATCTCAACCACAGAGATCTAAACGCGCGGTAACCGTGAAAAAACATAAGTAGTTCTTCAATTGTACGTAACCCTCATTACTCACTATTGTTAAACTTTAGTTCCACCCTCAATTTTGCTCTACACTACATTTTGTTAGTTGGTAATGTTTATTTTTTATTCACCGCCAGTTCTGTCAACCAATAACTGCCAACGTTGTGTCAAAGTCACAAATAAAATGACGTTTCTCAGTCCGTTCGGAAACCTTTGCGTTCCGTTTTAAGTTTTATTATCTTATTTGTGTAAAAATTACTTTGATGTTAGGACAATAATTTCTTACATTTTTATTTTTTATTTTTTATTCTTATTAATTAACTATTTTACTAAGCTCTGTAAGCCGGCCGGTCAGTGCAGAAATGATCTTGGCACTGTTTGAGCACCCATAGTGCATAGTTAAATTAAGTAAAATCATACTTATATTATTTCTTCAAATAATTATATACTTTATAAATATTTATAGTAGGTTATTATATATATGGACGACGATGATTCTTTTTATTCTGCGCAGGATGTTTCCGAGTGTGATATAAGCAATGACGACTCATTTCATAATTTACTCACTCTTAATGATGTTTTGAAACAAACCTTTGACAAATCTAAAAGATTTTTTAATATCTGTCACATTAACGCACAAAGTATTCCCTGTCATTACTCGGAGCTGCTTGAGTCCTTTTCGCTTGATGCCTTAGACGCTCTCCTCATCTGCGAGAGTTTACTAAAGCCGGAACTTGATTCAGCTATGTTCGTACTTCCTGGGTACATATTGATCCGTAATGACCGCACGGGCAAGGGTGGCGGTGGCGTCGCTATATATTTACGTTCCCACATTCCCTTTAAGGTTTTGGCTGCGTCTCCTGCTCCCTACCATGCTTCAGCCGAATATCTATTTATAGAGGTAATTATCAAAGGTGTTAAGGCGGTTGTAGGCGTTGTTTACTGCCCTCCGGGAGTCAGCTACATCGAGGATCTTGAGTTTGCCCTGGAATCAATCAGTTCTGAATACACTCATCAAATAATCATGGGTGATTTTAATTCAAACCTTCTTGGTGATTCACCAACGGCTGCTAAGCTGCTTTCCCTCATTGACTCGCAGAATCTCACAAATCTCCCCCTTAAAGCCACTCATCATAACATTGATGTTTCCGATACCTGGCTCGATCTTATTCTCACGTCTTCTCCAACCAATGTAATCACGCACGGGCAGCACCCCGCACCTGGTTTTTCACGCCATGACCTTCTTTACCTTTCCTATAAGCTCCACACCACTAAACTCAAACCCACTGTGGTGCACATGCGCAATTTTTCTCGAATTGATGTGGAAGCTATCAGAGCGGACGCGGCTGCCCTCGACTGGGGGTCAGTTCTCGAAAGTGTCTCGATTGACGACAAAGTTGCTCTGTTCAATGCCAACGTACTGTCGCTTTTTAATAGCCACGCGCCAGTTCGACCAGTCAAACTTAAGCGACCTCCAGCCCCTTGGATCACTAAAGGAGTGCGCATGGCTATGTCTAGTCGCGACCGTGCTTTTCGGACGTTCAAGCGTGACCGCTCTGATTTGAACTGGAATAAATTCAAAACTGCAAGGAATCGCTGCAATCGAATGGTGAGATCAGCCAAACGGAAATATATACACGAAAATATTTCTGAGTCGTCACCAGCAGATGTCTGGAAGTTCCTCAACACCCTGGGAATTGGTAAGGGTAAAATTGACTTTCCCCTTCCTACATCTATTACGCCCGATGATTTAAATACTCATTTCTCCTCTGCTTCTGTTTTAGACACGGCAATCAGATCCAATACTATCTCCGAAATTTCTTGCAAGCCTCGCCTTGACCTCGATCCGTTTTCTTTTACCCTGGTATCAGTCGATTCCGTCAGGAAATCTATCCTTTCGATCAAATCTGGAGCTGTTGGACCCGACGATATCAGTAGGGCTATGATCATCATGATTTTGGATGTAGTTCTTCCTTACATTACCCACATAATTAATTACTCACTCGGATCTGGATCATACCCCACTGAATGGCGCAAAGCCTTTGTCATCCCTCTACCCAAACTTCCCAACCCTACTTTTTTAAATAATTTTAGACCAATTTCAATACTCCCTTTCCTCTCTAAAGTTCTCGAAGCTGTTGTCCATTCTCAAATTTCAAAATTTGTTTTTACTAATGATCTTTTGAGCCCATTCCAATCTGGCTTTCGCCCCGGCCATAGTACCAGCACCGCCTTACTTAAGGTAACTGAGGACATTCGGAAGGGCATGGAGCGTGGTGAAGCTACAGTGCTTGTCCTTATTGATTTCTCAAACGCTTTTAATTCTGTTGACCACGAAGTCCTACTCTCACTTTTAGCTTATCTTAATATATCTTCCGATGTTCTAAATTGGTTTGGCGCGTACCTACGGGGGCGGCAGCAAGCTGTTCGCGTGGATAAGACCACTTCCCGCTGGCGAGACCTTCTCACCGGAGTACCCCAGGGAGGCATTTTATCACCTTTACTTTTTTCTTTATTCATTGACTCTATAACACACGACATTGGCTCCACCTACCATTTGTATGCGGACGACCTGCAGCTTTACCAGCACTGCCGAGTTACCGATTTAAATCAGGCTGTTCAAAACCTTAATATTGATCTCCAGCATATACTGACCTGGTCTAATCGTTATGGTATTGCGGTAAATCCTTCCAAATGCCAAGCCATAATCATCGGCAGTAAGCGGCAAATGTCACTTATTAATATTGCCGATGTAGCGCCGGTCTGCTTCAACGGGGTTAATATCCAATACTGTACTTGTGTCAAAAACCTCGGTCTGTACATCGATCAAACGCTAAGCTGGAACGTCCACGTTTCTGAGGTGAGTCGAAAGGTTATGGGCACGCTGCGTTCGCTCTTCAGGTTTAAAAATTTCCTCCCTGTCAAAACAAAAACATCTTTAGTACAGTCTTTAGTTCTCCCCCTTATTGATTATGCTGATGTGTGCTATCCTGATTTAAATCAAGACCTTTTAAACAAGCTTGACCGCCTAATAAATTCTGGCATCCGCTTTATTTTCTGTCTGCGTAAATTTGATCACATCTCATCTTTTCGGTCACAACTTGTATGGCTACCCCTTCATGTTCGACGTAAAATCAGAGTCCTCTGCACGCTTTTCTCGGTATTAAATGACCTCAATTCTCCTAGCTACTTAAAATCCCAGTTCACCTTCCTCAGTGAGACGCACACGCGTCCACTGCGCTCTTCTCATAATCTTTCCCTCGCTACTCCTTCGCACCGCACAGGTTTTCTCTCAAACTCTTTTCTTGTCCAAGCCATTCGTCTTTGGAATGCCCTTCCGGCAAATATTCAACAAGCTCCCAGTAAGTTCACATTCAAGAGACTCGTCCGTGCACACTTCCTTCATATATCGGAATCATCTCCATAACATCTATCTGCAACGATCGTCATAATTATAGTATATATATATATATATATATAGTATATGTTGGTATATGTATGTATTATTAATGTATTTATTTTATTGCTTATGTTATGTATGTGTAATATTATGTAAGTATTAATTGTATTTATTTGGGACTTTTTTTTTGTATATAATTAATTTCGTTTCTTTGTCGCACCGCCCACAATCATTTCTGCTTAGCCCAAAGGCATGACTGGTAGAGAACGCCATATGGCGTTAAGTCCACCTTTTGTACAAAATTTTATTATTGTGCAATAAAGTATAAATAAATAAATAAATAAGTCTATCTCATTTCTCGTCTTGCCATCCGGACTTAGCCAGGTCCATTTCCTTTGAGGCGGCTTCTGGAAGAAAGAGTTCATCGCAAAGAGTCCCTCCTTCTCCAGAAAGTCGGCCAGCCTATTTCCCCTGGCGTTCCTTTGACCATATCCAAAAGGTCCCACTTTCAACTCATCCTCGCCTCGTTTGCCGCGTTTTGCGTTGAAGTCCCCCATAACAACAGTGAAATAGGTTTTGGAAGTGTGTATGGCTCTATTTACGTCCTCATACATTTCCTCCACCTCTTCATCCGGGTGGTTCGAGGTCGGTGCATATACCTGTATGACCTTCAGCGAATACCTTTCGGTTATTCTGAATATAAGGTATATCACCCTGTTCGACACACTCTCGATGGTTACGATGTTGTTTACGAGGGACCTGTGGACAAGAAACCCAACACCACCTTGGGACTTTTGGTCACCCTCCCGGTAGAAGAGCAGGTTGCCAGACTTCAGAGTTATCGTGTCCTCGCCCTCTCTACGGACTTCTACTTACTACAAAATATAGAGAATCAGAATCAGGGGGCCTGGTTTTATTGTGTCCTACCATTTAGGGGGGTATTTGCCAGTACTCGCCACGCTTGGCAGGAGGGTTGGCGAGCGCAGAGGCGCAGTATCTTTTAAGTGTGACGCTGCTGCCCATCACATCTCAACATTTTACTGCGCCTTTTGTTGGATGGTTATCCCGCCATCGGTCGGTCGCCAGAGCCTCGTCTGTTGAAACAGGACGCACCGCGTGAAGGTGAGGTTGGCTTGGAGCTTTGGGTCTTGGTTAAGCTCCCTTACGTCCCGAGTAGCCGTCAACTTACTACAAAATATCATTATGGTGCAGTAATGGCTTTATTAGCCAATCTATACTAATATTATAAATCTGAAGAGTTTGTTAAAACGCGCTAATCATAGGAACTACTAGACCGTTATAAAAAATATTTTTGTGTTTACTAGCTTATTTATCGAGGAAGGCTTAAGGCTATAGCACATCACGCCGCGACGGCAGGGGAAGGAAAGAACTAAAAACGTATGAACGATGTCTCGGGGGACCACTAGTAACACGTTAAACCATATTTTGAAAGACGATGTACCATTAAATTTGGTAAATTTCGAATTCTAAAATGTATTTGTTTATCTTAGTACATAACAGACTGTAAACCCATTGAACTACGAGTAGGTATAGTACTACGTATGGAAATGACATCCCGAAGGGACCTCGTGCGAAATGAATTAATGGTCCCGGACATCAACGCATGCGCGGTATCTTAGTCACTCACTCCCGCTCGTAGCGATATGCAATATGACATTCCCTCAAAAATGCCGTCATGCGTTTTAAACACATTCAAAAATTAAACCCACACGAAATAAAAAGAAACCGGCATTACTTTTCAGCATTAAGTAAATTAAATGTTAACTGTAGCCTACTTATAATTTTTTCAAAAGTTTTAAATGTGTTGTATGAAATTGCCGACATTTTATACGAAAATGTCTCTGACCGAAATGACACACTGTCTTTAAAAGTGTTGTGAAATCCGAAAAAATGCGTCTTGAAGACCTTGATGCAAAACGTCAACTACGGAAGACATGTCCAAAACCCACATATAACTGACACATACAATTCCGCAGGGCAGTTTTGCTGTTTACCATGCGACCGACTATTTAAAACGAAGTTTGCTATCGCTAGCCACATCAGGGCGGACCACCAATAAACAAAATCAAGAGTGCAGAAGTCGCCGTTGCCGGATTTGGTATGGACGATAAACTAACTTTTTTTTATTTTTATTTAGCATGTCTTAGTTCTAATTTTTATCCTTTATCTATATAAATATACTAAACACTTCGTTTTATGCTAATTTAACGATCCCCCGCGACTTAAACCACCATGGCAGGCTCTAGCGTAGCGTTTTAATAAATGTTGATTCATGTTAGTTAATATTATTTATTTAAATAAAATAATATTCAATCAATACAGTCAGGTATAATAGGCATAAAAGCCTGTGTCACTTCTGCAGTATCATAATCAATATTCAAATTTCAAGGAATACATCAGTCTGTTGACAGTTCACATCAAAATCTTGTCATCAAATTGACATCAAATTGACGCTACGCCAAGAAACAAGTGTTTCTTGGCGTAGCGTCTCTATACGTAGTAGTAATAGCTCAATGTGTAAACCTACTAATACAAATCGAAATAGCCTCGCAGAACTGAAAGTACGAAAAACCTAAAGAGTAAACCTTTATCTAGCAGTGAAGGTGATATTTAAGGAGAAAACGTGTATGGTATATTTACCAAAAATATAAACTTTCCACCAGAACCGATAGGAAGACGCTTGCATGTTTGCTTCCTCAATATAATAATAAAAAACTGCCTCGGTGGCGCAACGGTTAGAGGGTCGTACTTCAAAGCGACGGCTGCGCCAGAGATCCCGAGTTTGATCCCCGGGTCGTGTCACCAAAAATATGTACCTGAATTTTACTGTTCAGAAATTCACAGGGTAGCTCAGAGTTGGCGATATTTTATCCCCGTGCCTCGGGAAGTACGTAATGACGTTGGTCCTGAGCCTGATCTCTCTCCGGTCGTGTCGGTTATGAGAGTGATAGGAATAGAGAGTGCACGTGTGTTTGCACCAGGGCTTGGAAACCGGTATTTTTTCTGAACCGGTTTAACGAAAACATAGGTGGAACTTTTTGAAAAAAGTTATGTTTCTTTGAACCGGTTCTTAAACCGGTTTGGAAAAATATGGGTATTTTTGATTAACCGGTTCAATTTTTCGTTCAGGCAGGACCACCACCTCAACTTCGTTAAGATCTGCGAGCGGTGAGCGCATTTACGTTTGTTTTTGTTCAATAAAACGTATTTTGTTTATATATCCTATCAGATACGTACTATGGTAATTGTTCGACATATTCTTGTAAATGTTAATTAATTATGAAAACAATATAATGACAAAAGGAATATTTCTGAAGAATCTGATAATTAGTATAACCTCTTTCGAAGAATATTCGCTCAAAAAACAAGTCGCGTTGCGAACGTCGCAAGTATCTAGGAATTAATCGGATTATTGAGGTTCACAGTATCACTCTTATTTGGTTCCGCTCCGGAACGGAATTTTACGATAAAACCGGTTTAACCGTTATAATACCGGAAAATCTTGAACCAGTTTCAAGCCCTGTTTGGGCACACACTTGGGCACTATATAATATGTCCCGCGCAGTCGGTTAGTCGTTGTGAATGGCCACCGTAGTCTAAATCGGTTAGGGGGACTATAATTATTATAGTAATAACGAGGTGGCGTTCAACAAGGCAGTGGTCAAGTTCACGATAAGCTGTGCGGGGTACTGCGTCGCTACGTACCTGCTGGGCATCGCTGACAGGCATCCATCATGGTCAAGAAGAGTGGACAGGTGAGTCATACTGAGACATAATACTTTAGAAACAGATAGAGGATAATAACGAGTTGATCACATTTCTAGGTCATCGTTATACTGTTTCGGGGTATAAGTGGAATAGTCAAGGCTCAGTTGATCACCTGACTCCCACTCACGTGACGAGGGAGTCACCTGTACCTGTCGAGCAGGGAAGCCCCAAATAACCCCACTTTCCTCACAGGGCAAGGACGGTATGCGTAACGCATTTTTCACAGGTCAACAATAATGAGCTAAGAAGCATAAAGATGAAATAAGAAACCAAAAATTTGCGCACGGGCGGGACTTGAACCAGCAACCTTTTGGCAAACCGGGCCAAACGCTCTTACCAATTGAGCTACCGTGCTGTTAGTCCGACCCTGCGAAATTTGTGGTTTCTTATTTCATCTTTATGAATATAAAATATGACACTGTGAGTGTTAAAAACATTCTAAAGCATTAGATAGCGAAGCGACATCAATTTCCAAGTTGAATTTATTCTGTAAAGAATAACTGCTTGGGCCATCTGTTTCATAAACAGACGGCTAGATGGCGCTAAGCGTCACGCAATTGACATTTTCATAAGAAACCACAAATTTCGCAGGGTCGGACTAACAGCACGGTAGCTCAATTGGTAAGAGCGTTTGGCCCGGTTTGCCAAAAGGTTGCTGGTTCAAGTCCCGCCCGTGCGCAAATTTTTGGTTTCTTATTTCATCTTTATGAATATAAAATATGACACTGTGAGTGTTAAAAACATTCTAAAGCATTAGATAGCGAAGCGACATCAATTTCCAAGTTGAATTTATTCTGTAAAGAATAACTGCTTGGGCCATCTGTTTCATAAACAGACGGCTAGATGGCGCTAAGCGTCACGCAATTGACATTTTCATAAGAAACCACAAATTTCGCAGGGTCGGACTAACAGCACGGTAGCTCAATTGGTAAGAGCGTTTGGCCCGGTTTGCCAAAAGGTTGCTGGTTCAAGTCCCGCCCGTGCGCAAATTTTTGGTTTCTTATTTCATCTTTATGAATATAAAATATGACACTGTGAGTGTTAAAAACATTCTAAAGCATGAGCTAAGAAGCGTTGAAATAACTGACTGAAAAGCTCAAAATAACATATTTGCCCTCAGTTTAGGAGAAACAAATTCATGCAGAGTCGGTGCATGATGTGCGTAGACTACTGATGAACGTAAGCTTGAGATTTAAGCTTTTTTGAACGCTGTTTAAGTTTTACCGATCCCTAAAAAAGGATGTAGTTTAAATTATTTTTTATTTCATGATTTTTACTTATAATCCATTTCTCAAAAACTACTTCACCGATTTTGATGAAATTCAAACTGTACCCTAAGTTGAAATAAACCCGATCGAATTAAAAATAATCATTTCGCAACGACTTCTCGTTTTTCAGAAATCTGTGGACAAACATACATACACTTATGAAATGTTTCACTTGTTTGGAAGCCTTAATAGTTTTTTTTTTAAACTTTCGCGTTGCATTATAACTTATAACTGCGGGTCTTCGGTACGGTAATAAGTGCAAACCGTGTGTGTCGCCTTTACCAATTAACATTAACCCGGATACTGTGAGTGTTGTGTGTCGCACTGAACCTACTGACTCTAGTTCAAGTGCACAACAAATATCGGATAGTTGGAGGGTAACAAAAGAACCGGCCGCCCGATGCAGACGAAGACGCCGAGCGCCAGTCTCCTCGTGACCACGACGGTTGCAACACACCGTCGAAACGTCAAGGGTGTAAGTAGTAAGAATACATAATATACGTCGCGTATAGACCCGCAGTTATAAGCCTTTATAGATCATTATTCTCTAATATTTTGAAGTTTTAACGACATCACATACATACATATACATTAAATTGTTAAAACCCTTTTTTTGATGCCGGTTTAAAAAGGTCATCATTATACTGTGGTCTAATTAATAAGCGTTAAATTAATCATTACAAAAGGTGTTTAGCTCATTTTGTTTATTCATTCATTGATGCGGTAATTATGAATTCAATTAACCGCCTAATATCACGTGACAGGAATTAAATAAAAGCCTTTTCAAAACAGCCCATCCATCCAACATAGGATTGTCGGAAATAATTTAGTGGATAATCCGATGAAGAGGAGGCGGTTGACATGTTGAGTTCACCACCGTGGTATCCTGTCAGTGGGTGCCGTCGACGTACCGAAGGCTAGAGCCGTTATCAGCAGGGCGATTCAGAACAGTTGGGTAAAATAAGTTTGTTAAACAGCTTCCTAAACTCTTTAAATCAAGGGATTTATTGCATTGGCTAGCCTGATTGAATGCTAGCGCCCCCCTGTTAATGTCGCCTATCGGCCAGAAGATCCTTGTCGCACTGTAGTGCCTGCCAATCGACATGCCACAGGCGTGTGTCAGGTGAATGTCTCTTACGGTGAAGTTTACATGTCGAACATCAGATGACGGTCGGAAAACACTGATCGTTATTTTATAAATTTAATTTTTGAGTATAAATAAACCTTTTCCAAACAAACATTTAAACTTTTTAGGAACGGTTTTGCAAATTTCATGACCAACGCCAGATAAGATGATAAATCTTATATATGTAAGATAATCTATTCGGTCCTTTTATTCTTTGAATTAGTATAAAATGACCGATTTTAACATGATATTCACAAAAAAATATTGCTAACAAATTGGTGACGTTTTCAAATAAGGGGTATTGTATTTTAATCGACGAATATACCTTATTTGAAATTGGTAAACCCGGCCCTTAACAAAGTAAGTACAAGTGATAAAAACACGATAATAGCAATTTTGACTCAGCGTTTTCCGAGCGCTATCTGGTGTTTGACGGATAAAACTGTGTTCAGACTTCCACCACAGGTACGGAAACTCGTCATAGTGCCATGCAAAACTACCAGTTGCTCTCGAAAAACGCTAAGACAATATTGGTGTTTTCCTCTATTTTTTGATTGAGATAACTCCTGAAAGCTAAGGTTAAAAATTATTTTTTTACATTTATCGAAAGTATAGCTTCGTAAGTTAAAAGGATATATGAACAGCAGAAAATCATAACATTTTAATTGTCTAAGCAAAATGGTAAAACTTTTGCCTCCAACTTTTGTAAATAATGTGTAAGAATATAATCTTTTATCGTTTCTACAAAGAGAAAAAACATACGTCGCTTATTTGTTATGTTGTTTTTTATTATTATCCTAATGTGAAAGCTACAGTAAGAATATCAGACATCTTTAATCAATAAACCGAAGCCAAAGTATTATAACAAACGCGTATCCTTTTTAGCTATGGAATAAAAATCGTTGGGAAACCAGGAAAAATATACCTTGCCACGTCGCTCCTAATCCATTGGAATAAAGCCCAATTTTTATTGACAAGGATTTGCAGCGCTTTGGCATCTTTTTGATAAATACAGCGGAGGCGAAACAATACATTCACATACAATGTGTTCATAATACGAGAAGGTTCTAGATAACAATGTAAATATAACGGCAAACAATTTTCTTCGTATCGGAAATGTTTTAAGACATATCTACATTTTGCTTCTTGAATTTGATTTCTGGAGACATCTCATGTGAATTGCAGCAATGTCTTTAGATGGAATTTGAAACAGAACTGCTGTTACTGTCTATTCTGTAAGATTAATAGTTTTAAAAACACTAGAAAAACACGCTTTTATAAAAAAATATGGGTCGTTCAAGTTGTGTCTATTGCTAGGCTAAAGTATAAACTACCTGCTTTTTAATTGTTATATTTGATTATAAAGCGTGGGGCGCTGGAACAGGATAGACGCTGCGGAAAACCGTAGGGGAGACCTATGTTCAGCAGTGGACGTCGTTAAGCTGATGATGATGATGATTTAGAAGTAAAGCTCCTGTTCAGGCTGATTAAGCCTATACATTATTGCAACAGCATCACTTATCGGAAGTTTACAACATTACCCTTTTATAATTTCAACCGAAACAGAAGCTATAAACCGGCGAAGTGCGAGAAGGACTCGCGCACGAAGAATTCCGTCCCATTGACAGGTAAATAGGCAAAAAATTGCGTTTTATGTATTGGGAGGTCCTTATAATCATTTTATTTTCATTTTATTATTAAAATTAAGAAACAACTGAGTATTTTGTGAATATATCAAGTGCCTTTTTTCCCTTTTTCAAGCATAGAAAATTGCATTTGTTGTATTGGAGCCCCAATAAATATTTATTTTATTTCGTTTTTATATTTTGTTAAGCTATCACGGTTCTTAAGATACAGCCTGGTAACAGACAGACAGACGGATGGACGGTAAGACCGCGAAGTCTTAGCAATATGGTCTCGTTTTTACCCTTTGGCTACGACCCTAAATACTGAGTGAACCACTAAATGGGCATTAATATTCGGCGCATCTTCCCTGTTCCAATAGGCCTGGTGTGACGACGGTGACCCTTGTTGGGCATAATCGAATACATGAGAATGACCAGGAGATCCACTCAAACTCTCAAGTTACTGTTTAAATAAATGCATGTTCTGAAAAAGAGGGGCCAAACTAAAAGACGTCACATACATAACTCATTTATGAGGGCTTCTACCAAAATGTAGGTATTAAAAACACACAAAGCAATAGATGAATCCACAGCATGTGATGATGTTCGGTACGGTACAGAACGATGTCCTGCAAATAATTGCACCAAAGTGCACATTCTGGGTAATCAGATACAGTCTACTGCAAGTACTAGCAGGAATGAATTAACTTTTACTCAACTGAAATAATGTTGTACACATTTTTTTATATAATGTTCAAAAAAACACTATTTATGTGTCACCATTTTGTAAAGGCCCTCTTTACACCGCTCAGCACCTAATATTTAAATCCAGGCACTTTGTTTTCGAATGCAGAACTTTTCAACTAAGTAGATAACTGCCATTGCCTGTCACGGAAAATAGACTGAAGTCCATATATTACAATTTAAAGACAGAATAAAAATACTAAGATTTTTTTACTTAAATAATAAACCGTACAGACATATTTCTTTGGGTTTCTGTACAATATTCATCAATATTTTTTGAGCACTAATTAAAAATATTTCATGCTTGGTAATCTGGTAAAATCTTAGATGTAAAATCAAGTTGCGCTATAATAACCTCAAAATGGCTGTCACAGAGCATGGATTGTCAAGATTCCTTCCCGTAATAAGACGGATAACATCGCAGAATTCGTCTCGGAATGGCCATGGCTTTCATGGGAACGGCTGTGGCTAATTCTGGATGCGGTAACTGCACCGCGTTATTTTAGAACCATAGTAGAAGCTATGATGTTGATAAACCACAGTATTTAAGGATCAGTTGCACCAAGCAAGCTAGTCTTAGTTGTAAGTTAAGACTCATTTACACATGGTCTCCGCATTTGTAGTTTAGTTTTTACCTGATTACGCAAGAAGGAGGGTTGTGTTTTTAACATAATATACTTAAACACTATTTTCTGTATGCATTATATTACACATAAAAGAGTGTCATGTGCGTAAAGTACGTCATACCACTCCATATGGCATCGATTAAAAAACATACTTACTATAGAACCAGTAAAACGGAATGTTACACAGAATTTATTCTAAATGAAAACTTTGTTCATGTTGTTTATCAATTGGAATGTTCAAAAGAATATAATATTATTATGAAAAGGGAAGCACGACTTATCCAATAACTTTTCTTTGGACCATAAAAATAATAATTTAGTAACTCCTACACAGACGAAATATAATTTTCAGATTCAGAGTACATAGTTCGTGAATATACAGTAGTATCTTTTCGTTTTTCTTTTAAGCAAATATGTTTATTAATTAGTTAAAGTAATAGACAGTGGAACTAAGTTTCACTAATATTTCAGAACATGAAGATTTCACTTTCAATACTATATCATCAAAATATATAATCAAATTTCGACGACCCGTCTGGTGTAGTGGTCAAGGAATCGCCTTCTACGCAGCGGGTTGCGGGTTCGATTCCCGCACAATACAAACATTTGTGTGCATGAACATGTCTGTTTGCATTGGTCTGGGTGTTTTCTATGTATATCATGTATGTATTTAGAAACAAAAAGTATTTAAGTATTATATCCGTTGTCTGGCACCCATAACACAAGCTTTGAGTAGCTTACTTTGGGACTAGATGGCGATGTGTGGGAATGTCCAAAGGATATTTTTATTTATTTATTATTAATACGTAAGTAAGCAGATGCACCGAAAGCAAACTACTGACAATCAATATGAATTATGGACACAGCAACTTCGAGGTCTCTGGCTCATTACCACCATCAAACGAAATTTTTTTACACACGCCACACAAACGGACGTCACTTCTGACAAAACACGGCGCGTGGTGCAAGCGATTTTCGCTCTGAAGGTAGTAAGGTGACGGTTACCTCTATGGTACATATCCCGATAATCCAACGAGACGGCGCGGAAGAAATATAAAGGCGTATAAAATATTTGTCTTACTTTATTCTCTTGCATTATTGCCACAAATGTATTTCAAATATCGTCTTTTCGAATCCCTTTGAGCTTGATAATGTTAAATGAGAAGCTTTTGCGGCTTGTGAATTGGCTTTCATTAGAGTTATTTGTAAGACCGCGAATACAACAACTGAATGGTTTTGAGGCCGAACCGTTTTTATGCCACAATTTTTGTCGACGTTTTATATTTATAACCTCTCTGGTTATAATTCATTCGTTTTAGGATGTCAAATTTTTAGTTATATATGAAAAAACATACTCATATTGACTCATCGATAATTATCTTTACCTACTGCTTAAAATTTAATTATATATAGCTTAAATAATACTGAAGAGTTTGTTTGTTTGTTTGAACGCGCTAATAAACTACTGGTATTTCTTCAAAAATATATTGTTGTGCTAGTTAGCTTATTTATCAATAATGGCTTTCGACTAGAAAAAATCACAATACAACTTTTAAAAGCAGAGCAACAATGCAAAATGTTACAAAAACGGGGAGATATTTTTTCTTTTGAGAACTTTCGTTGCGTACGCAGCGTAACACGTTTAAGATACAACAAAAACATGTATGATTATATTGTTTCGCTTTAAAAGTTTTAAAATAAAGTCTGCGGCTGCATATGTCTATCTGATATGTTTTACTCACTACAAACCTTTTATGATCAGAAATTTAATAAAAAATATGAATGTACTATTTTCAAAGGACACGAATATTTGATCCTATTAAAACAAACATAACCATCAGCATAACGTTTCATTTTGAACAAAATTGCTCTTGATGCCATTTGATTTCAATAAATAACTTAGAAACTATCACAGTTTTAATATAACACCGCACCAAAGTAATTCTCCAACTTAAGTACAATACGCGCTTGCACTGACCGCTATGGTTTCTGGTCTCTTACTTCCAATGTAAATAAATATGTTTTTCATTGAAATATTTTACGGGAAATCCTAAATTTACAGCGGGGGACCGCTGTATTTGAACCCGCTAATTTTAAGAACTACTACTAGACTGATTTAAAAAAAAAGTATTGGATAGGTAGCTTATTTTTCTAAAGAAGGCTTTAGGGTATACGAGAAAACATCACGCTACAACGGAAGGGCAAACTCAAAACGCACGGACGCAGTTGCGGGGAAACGCTAGAGTACTTTATGAAAGCTGATGATTTATCAATTTCTAAATAGGTGCTACTTGATTGTTTTTAGAAATGTGCATTGTCTCGCCGTGACTTTGAAATAAATGCTAAGTGCCGATTTTAGCCAGCTGAAATCATCTAAGAGACCCTAATAAAATTGCTGTTTTCGTTTCATCAAAACCTACCCATAGTATCAAATACAGACTTTACTCTAAGCCTTTTAGCTTTTTAACATTCTAGCTTGAATGCCAACACACAAAGGCTTCAGTACCAAATCCATTTACTATTCTGTCGCTTAACAGGAATCCAAAACCAACACAGTGTATTTTGATAGTCAAATCTTTGCTAGATAGCTTTTCAGTCACAAGATCTTTTCAAACAGTTATCTTGGAGTTGAGTAAACTGGCTTAAGAAATATTTTATGTTCAATAAAACTCTCTGTTTTTTCACAAAGTATTAAAAATCTCATATAAGCCAAGAACCATTATGGCCGATCTCTTTCTGTTTTGTTTGCATGATAAAAAAGTCAACCAAGCCTCTAAAAAAAAGAGAAAAAAAAGTGTAAGTTTAGGTAAACGCATACACGTATGTCTGTCCGTTGTCCTAGTCACCACAAGTACTCTATATATACAAGGTGTTTCAAAACAATGGGTGAAGAATGTAGGGGGCTATTCAAAATTCAGCAACTTAACAACTTTCTCTTAGAAACGTGAGTCGAAATATGCAAAAAAATATCGACCCTCCATAGAAATTAGAAAGTAACTGATTTAGTGTGGTACGTCAAATTTTTTTGGCGTTATTCGACCTATGTTTCTTGGAGAATTTGATTAAGGTACTGATTCTGAGTAGCTTCCTGCATTCTTTACCCCTTGTTGTGGAACACCTTGTATATATAGAGTACTTGTGGTAACTAAGACAACGGATAGACTTACGTGTATGCGTTTACCTAAACTTACACTTTTTTTTTCTCTTTTTTTAGAGGTTTGGTCTCTTAGCGATTATGTCGCCTCGTAATTTTTATCAATACAACGTTTACCTATGCTGACAAATCTAAACATCTCTTTAGTATTAAATAAAATGCATTGGCTTGATTCGATAGTAGATGGGCCAGAACACTGTTACAGTATCCTGTGTTGAAATGGGTTTGGGCACCCAAAATTGAATTACGTGTATTTTGAACCCTTCCGTCAAAATATGAAGAATATATTCAATAACCCCGCAATCGGGCCTTGCAGACTTCTTCATTCGGACAGCAAACTTTTTTGATAGAGTAATCTTTTAGCTAAAGTTAGATTCTGTCTATTTAGATTACAATCGTCAATCCAGCAGTTGATTGGAAGATAAGGGGGGAATGTTATGTCTCAAATTCCCTTTTTCGAGTGATCTTTCGTTAAAATATCCCTTCCAGTAAGTGTGGCACTGTTTTTTAATTTCTCTTAGATAGCCAATATGTAGCGGAGTAATAGAAATAGGTATTACTTACACATTCAGATTCACGACTTGTGTGCAGATAAATGATATGCGTTTATTTTTTATATGCGACACGAGAATCGTTTTATTTTTACTTTCTTTGCAATGTGGGTATAAATTGCAAAGAAAGGAAAAATAAAACGATTCTCGTGTCTTATTTACAAATTCGCTTTAAGCAAGTTTGTGTTGTTTATTCGTTCCCTTATTCCCCCTGTTCATTGGATCACAATATTATTCAATATTATAATCGTTTCAATTGAAATGAAAATCAAAGTCATTCCAACGACCTCTATGTTACACTAGACACGCTGTTTAGAACAAACTTTGTTCTACAGTAAGTTAAGGCCAAATGGAGCATCTGTGTTTAGTCTGTTGCCATAAACTACCATGTCAAAACGTCCCTTACGTCAAAAGACGAAATAAATAAATTACTTAAATATGTGTTATAGCGCACATATTTTAACCAAATTTGAAAGTAATGTTTTTGTTTGGTTGTATTTAGTAAATTAAAGTGATTCAAAGTTTCTTTGACGGCATAAAAGTATTAATTTTCGTTTTCTCACAATTTTCATAGAAACCTAAAGATTAACCAAAAACAGACATGCCAAAACTCATAGGTAGAATGTGAATTATCAATGTGTACCCTTTAGAATTATAGGGCCAAGTTGTATCTATGAAGTATGAGTTTTATTTCTATTGAATTTATCATTAAAGTCCAATTTTCTTAGCAAGTCCAAAATTGTAAACAATATTTTAAAACATTTAAATAATATCAGTGAATAAATTAATTTACTATCTAATAGAAAATTTTTCAGTAGTAAATGATTATTGCCTATGTAAAATTTGAGTTTTGTGTTTCTTATTTTTAAATGAATAATTTTGTTAAAAAGGTATGTCAAGCAAGATTGTTTACGATATTCGACTAGATAATAAAAACGGACTTTAAGTAAATATCTGTCTCTACAGGAGTAGTATTGTAAGATAATTGGTACAAATTATGTTGTTTTAATATTGGTAGGCATATTATTACCCTTTTTTGTGGAAACATCACATAAACATTATCATTTAAAATAATGGATAATTAATAATACTAGTACATATATCGAATCATAGGCAGAAAACTAAACACCAGCAAGGTGTCATATCTGTTCGATTACTCTTTGCTACCTTTGACAGCTCAGTGTTGTTGCTGTCAAGGCTATTGTCATGTTTGGAAGAAATGGGGAAAAATTATCGATGTGATATATTTTTGGGATTTGTTTATTTTTTAAGTGATTTGTTTTCTCTATTGCTTGAAAACGTTTTCAAATATCACGATGTTGAAATGTATGTGCTATAATAGCTTAAGATTGATTGTCCACCAAGAAACACGACAATAATCTGCATCAAATAGGAGAAATCAAAAATATTAAATAGCAACACTTTATACTTCTGTCATTTTAAAAATGTGACACAAAATTTGTTCTGAACAGCGTGTCTAGTAGAATACATATAAGTCTATGAGTCATTCGATGTAGTTAAATTATTGACATTCAAAACATTGGAAGGTATTTTTGTAATGATTTACCTACACAAAATAATACCTTTCAATTTAAATTAACTATGATCGGCCTTTAATTTAATAGACTTACGTACGGGCCTGATTTTTATCGACAGTAATAGTCCGTTCTTCTTTGCTTGTAAACAATCTTAACTATCTTTTAACTACCTAATTTATTTTAAAATGAGAAATACTCTCAATCTATGGATTATTTATCACAGAACACTACGATTTTTGAAAATAAAAAAGGTGATAAAATTAATTCACTGATATATTATTTTAAAAGTTATAAAAAGATTTTATACATTGGCTCGGATGTTGTGATACAACCGTTGTGGGCACCTTGGGATAAGAGCAATATATGTGATCGATGTCCAATATTGTTAAATAGACAATTGACAGTCGGCAGTTTGCCGAGGACAGCTGTGGTCGTAGTGCGAGTCGTTGCGAGACTTACTCGATCAAACGCATCGAGCGGCGGAGCGGAGAAGCGGCGCCATCTAGTGGCGTACGTTTACACTAAAATAATTCCATATAAAATCAAGTTTACGCGGTCGATGCGTTTGATCGAGTAAGTCTCTCTCCGACTCGCACTACGGCCTCAGTTCGTCGTGCCGTCATTAAATGTCTCTCATGTGTCAAAGCACTAACTCACAACTCTCAAACTTTTCATTCAATCATAGCTGGTGGAAATGGTGGATTCAGCTTCTGAAATCACATTACCAATGCCATATTCATAACTTTTCAAATCCAGAAATTGGGTTATTCCTAAAACATTTTAACAACTATTCAGTAATCAACTAAGGGTTTTGCATTCAGACTCGGTTTCCGAGCCTCTTTGACCAGAAATATAATATTTGAGTAGTTTAGAATTACCAATGCCATTAATTTATTACAGGCTAAAATTTTCCAGCGATTTCGCAAAGGATATCTCACAGAATTCGAACAGATGCAAATCTCCAATTTTGTTGATGTTTGTATTTTATAAATTAAGAATCTAGCGCACCAGTGAATCCCACTCTCAATGAGGCCTGCGGGCGAAGTCTGAAGCAAATTTTTGACATTTCGCGTAGACAATTTCAATTTTATGTTTTTCTGATTCATCAAATATCATTTGAACTTACGTAGCTATAACATTAATAAATCTAAAAAAATATTTGTAATTTTTTAAGCTTCATTCAAAAATTCGTCTCAATCAATAAATACACAAAAACACTAATTTTGTCTCAGTATTTTACGAGCGCCACCTGGTGGTTTTACAGGGAACTATGTCGAGACTTCCGACACTGGTTGCTTGATTGATTGTTAAGTCAATTAATAGTTAAATGCCATTACCAGCGGTTGCGTATTTACGATTGTGCGCGCTTTAACCTGTCAATCCGCTTCAAGAACTGCGAGAACTGCGCGCAACTGTCATAAGACAAACGTGCGCGTGGCCTCGACTCTGTCTGGTACCAAGCGCCCGCCATTGGGCGGGCCGCGCAATTTACAAAAATATAAATATCTCGCGGTAGGAATGAGCTATCATCATTTTGTAAACGGGGATTTGTTGCTTATTGTTTTAGCTATCACACGCTTTACTAAATATTACGTTACTGAAATATTTTTAATAATACTGAGGCGATAAAGAAGGTAGCGCGGGAAAAAAATGACTCATCGTATTTATAATAAATGTTTACGTTACAAATTTTCAATTATACCTTCAAATACCTCGAAACAAAGTTGAAACATAATATTTTTCATATAAATAAGATTACTTATCACCATAGATATTTTTTTATAAATACAGGATAAATAAAAATCGTAATAACTACATTTTAATACATGTGGTCTATTCACAAGACCCACCTTCTAAAAAATAGTCAGAACACCCAACTTTTTGGATTGCTCATTTTACCGTCTAAATGTTAAAGACTTCCCAGTATTCAATTGTCCGCACCACATAGCTAAATCATCGATTTAAAATCGACTACTCAACCGATCCCCATATGAGGAGAGTAAAACGTGACGCTAACAGTACAGAGAACCCGATATGGGGACAGTAAGACGCTACGACTGCTGCGAATGTGATAAATGAACCCCATATGGGGAGAGTAAAGGCGAGAGGGTAAATAAAAACATATCTAGGTATTTTTTGCTTTAGAATGTTTTTAACACTCACAGTGTCATATTTTATATTCATAAAGATGAAATAAGAAACCAAAAATTTGCGCACGGGCGGGACTTGAACCAGCAACCTTTTGGCAAACCGGGCCAATCGCTCTTACCAATTGAGCTACCGTGCTGTTAGTCCGACCCTGCGAAATTTGTGGTTTCTTATGAAAACGTCAATTGCGTGACGCTTAGCGCCATCTAGCCGTCTGTTTATGAAACAGATGGCCCAAGCAGTTATTCTTTACAGAATAAATTCAACTTGGAAATTGATGTCGCTTCGCTATCTAATGCTTTAGAATGTTTTTAACAGTCACAGTGTCATATTTTATATTGGAACACATTCAAGCACTCATAGAACAGACAGATTGCTAATGTACTATTTGTTTATAATAAGGTAACTATAGGCAATACTATAACAGACATAGATTTAGGTTATAAATGAAAAATCTGATGGTTTGATTTATAAATTATGACAATAAAACTATCATTGTGTCTAGTTAATTAGGTACTTATCGAGATACCAGAGAATCAAGGTATTTAAGTATTTACATGTATTTTAACCAGTCTTTTATCGCATTAGATTTGTAATTAAATTTTCTCTCTGCTACAACATAATCCAGACTATCTGTAAATAGAAATATTTTGTTTTGTAAGAACACTACTTATCTACAAAAGATATTAAAAACTTTAACCAGGCTCCACGTTAAGAAGGTGCACTAATATCTGTGATGTTAGTTAACAGAACCTATTACTACTAAATAATTATTGTATTCCTCTTTTTTGTAGTTGAGTTAATAAAAAAGCATAATATTAATTAAACAGCATCATACCAACCTTAGAAAATATCTAGTTTTTGTTTGTATTTAGCATCGTAACGTAATCGTAAATTTCTTACTTATTCTTATTTTAGGCAAAAGTTGAGAAAACAATATGGCGCGTCGCTGCGTTTCATTACATGCTATGCATGAATAATGAAATTTTAATAATTGATCTACCGTTATTATATTTTTTGACAATATGTATAGTTATGTGAATATGTACATCAAATTAAACTAACAAATAGATTTATTGTCTAATTTCACCAAAAATATTTTTTTTAGATGGATTTAAATATACTTTATTTCGGCGTTTTTAAAAACGCCCGTACGCTCTCTGCAATGGAACGTTGTTATAAAATTCGAACGTGAATTGTTCTATCGGTGCATGAGAATAGAAGTTTTATGTATCACTCGAACTTTTACAATAGAATTGTGAACTTCGTATACGAATTACCACACGGAAAAAGTACTACTTCACGAGAATTGGCCCCCTGTACACACGTCTGTCCAGTCTCTTGTGTCTAGTTGGTAAAAAAACCCATCGTAAATATTCAAACACTGTTATCGAAATTTAACTATTAGTTGAGTACGAGTCGCTGCCGCTTTTACGCTACGCGTCACGGGGAACAAGCCTTGTATCATTGAAGTGCTGTTAGCAAGAATGTTATCATAAATTTGTGATTCGCATGTATTTACTTCCATTTCCGCGACCGCGAAGGAGGATTAAGGTGCTCGTGAAAAAGCAATCTACGGCGCGGTCGTTTTGGATGGGAGCTATTCCGACCTTATAAATGTCGTACATCACGAGCAACTCCGTGCTTCGGAAGGCACGTTAAGCTGTTGGTCCCGGCTAATTTCGGTCAGTGGCCTTAAGGGCGGCTTGATAATATCTGACAGCAGGGTTAGTCACTTGCCTTACTTGCCTTGCGAACACCCCTCCACCAATCCGCACTGAGCCCGCGTGGTTGAGTATGGCTCAAACTACCTCATAGTTGAGGAAAGGCCTTTTCCCAGCAGTGGGATATTACAGGCTAAGCTTACTTTTACCGCGGCCGCCTTTGATATCAGATTAGAGACTTAAGTATACTACTACGGACTATAGAGACTTAGGTCTCGTAACCCGGTCTCACTTATTGTCGCATCCGCTACCGCTCTCGCTTCCGCATATCACTATGAATAAACCCAGTTATCGTTGAGGTTCTGCAGGCGAGACCACTCACAATGGCCGTACTAATTAAAACTGCATTTTGTGCGCCAGCTGAAAGGGCTTTGTACGCGAATAATTTTATTACGCAGCTCCTGTGCGTTTGAACACGAATATATTTTGTAAGCTATACTGGGTTAGTTTGTGTTACGGAATAGTTATGTTATATTGGACACCAACCACATACATTGCTCTGATCCCAAAGTAAGAGCCAATGCACTTGTGTTATGAAAATCAGACACAACGGTGGTACCACAACACCCAGACCCGAGACAATATAGAAAATTTGGATTTCTATATTCACCCTACCGGGAATCGAACCCGGGACCTCGGAGAGGCGACGCCTTGAAACCAGCGTGGTTAGCCACTACACCACGGAGGTCGTCGTATTGTAACAACAAATATACCTAAGCAATGTCGCCTTAACTCGGGGTATTCTAAATTAAACGTAGAGTAAATCCAAATATTTTTGATATCGCACTCGACATAAATACTGAACTGTTTACATTCCAGCTTTTAAGGCCTAAAAAATAAAAGCAGGTGTCATTGTGAGTCGCATCGACCGTCTAAATAAAACAGTGTAATAATAGGTATAAACTACCCATGAGAAATTCAATGTAAAATTACATTAAAATTTATGTTGTCTAGCATATATTAATTTAGCAACATAATATCATACAGAATTTGATATTTTGACAAAACCAGCCATCCTTTGTTTACGAAACCAAACTGTGTTTTATCTCAATCGTTCAAAACCTTGTAAAATTTCTAGAATCAGAAATTATTCAGAACTTATACGAAAGTATGTAGATACCGTCTTTTTTAAAGAAAACCTCAATTCATGTTTATTTATCCATGCAATCAGGTTTTATTTTTGAGACGCTTAGGGTACATTATTAACCCTTTATTTGACACTACAGGGCCGTTTGTTTGTATAAGGTCGTTTTAAGTGATAATATTTAAAGGGCCGATACAGTACGATAAAAGAATCATTTTTTGTAGAAAACACTTATGGTTTTCGTGCGTTAGTTTTTGAGAAAAATTGAGATGAAGGTGATTATTTTTTTATTTTATTTTTTATTAATAGAGGTTTAGATAAGAGCAAAATAGGGAATAGGCAATGAATTGAGAAAGGCGATGCCAATTAGATAACTTTTAAAATCTACAGAAGGCTGTTCAAAAAATATTTTCCTTGTTCAAAATAATTTTTGAAAATGATTTGACCTCATATAGGTACGTAAGTAATTTAATGGTTCCAATTATTATTAAATTATAGATAGCATTTATAGTTTTACCGTAACATTGTTTATCTGGAACGATAGTAAAACCGGTTTCTCAAGTTGTTGCGCTGAACTGAGGTTTGTTCAATTAATTAAATTTGCTTCATGGAGTCTTGCACAAACAGTCGGCGCTAAACTTTTAAATAGGTAAGTTTACTCTGGCAATAGCCAGCGTAGAACAGAAAGACCACATTGTTGTAAACTTGCTATATAGATTAAGTTATCGCTCAATTTCTTCATCTATAATAATGGTAAAATGTCGTTACCAGCTGTTGAATATTTATGATTGTGTGTTTTTAGGGAAAAATAACTTAAACCCATGGTCATTAAAATACTCAATCTGACATTTGATTACGGTAGATTTTCTTCAAAGCACACACATTCATACTTAACCACTGGTAATGAAACTTTTCCATTAAAGTTTAAAAATTGGGCCTAAGATCAGAATAATTCTTACAAAATATTTAGCCGTTGGCCCACCGCCGTTTTCGCATGCTGCAGCAATGCGACTAAACGCTACCAACAAGGATGCAACTATCAAATCCAGTTATGTTAGAGCGAGACAGACAGCTTATTCCAATGTCACATACCGCATTCAAATGTCACATTCTGTATGCTAATGCGGCGGTGGTAAAACGGGGTTGTTGACAAATTGTTGTTTCTAGCAATATTTTATCGATATGTGGAATGTTTTTCAATTATCCTGTACATAATATATTGTACATTCATTAAAATTACGACTGTTAGTGTTAAAATGTATGAGATATGCCATTATGCTATACAAATGATGGATACCTACTGTAAGAAGAGTTTTAGTGAAGAGACGAAGAAGTAAAATTTGCGATCGCCCACCATACGCAAAAAGAATAATAATTATGTAATACGATCTTCGCCCCATTACATAATAATCCTCTTCTAGCTAGTCAACGACAACTTTCGTCAAGTCGAAGGCAGCCCTCGACAATCCACTTAAAACATTACGCCTTCATGTCTACAGCGCCCCACAGCAATTTAAGGCATGTCGATAAATTGCCTACATTTAATATATAGGGTCTAAGAAAACTAGTGATCGATAGCCAACGGGGGGTATCTATACATCATACTGAATACGATGACAAAATATTGACATATGTTTTATAGTGATTTTTCAAAGTTATGTTTTCAAACAAAATAATTCAATTAATTAAGAAAACATGCTGTCGTTTACTTACGCACACAAAGGCTTCAACCCACAGATATTGTACACGCACACTGTTCAAATTAATTCAAGGAGCATTGTACGCTATTTACACACACACAGCTGTTAGATTATATAAGTAAGGTCAGCTAACAGCTGTGTGTGTGTGGATGGTCAAGAAGGCTAGAGAAAACTACTTTGTATGGCCGAGCTTTGTCATTCAAGCCGTCTCTGTCACTTCTTCTATCAGGTCTGCGCGAGTGAGCGTGACAAAAAAAAGGTACCTACTATGTTATCAATAACATGTTTTTACTCGAGCCGTCTCTTTCATTTGTGACACCATGATAGTGCGAGCGAACGTGACGGCTAGAGTCAAAATCATGCATTCAGAGTAGGACCCCGGCCTACTCATTTAGTTTATCCGTGCAGTGACAGATTTACATACTTACCTTTCATGATTTCCTTCAGGTCAATCTAAATGATCCTACCTACGTAAAACCCCAATGATAACAAAAAACAATCGTATTATAAAAGTCAAGCCTATGGCAATTAAATGAACTAACAGCCAACAGTAAAAACTTTGTTAGAAATTAAATGTTTAATAAGAAACAAATAGGCTTTCATTAGCAAAATTAAAGTTTACGTAACCTAAGTTTTATTTGTATTTTTTCACTAGCAAAATGAGGTGTAGCATAGGTAGATTGGAATGAAAGGAAAATGCGAGATTAATAATTTATTATGACTTACAATCACACTTAAGCAAGCTTAAGACTGGCAGGTTAGTGTTATTGATATAACCGAGAAATTAAGGCTAAAACATTAACTTTATTTTAGGATGATTTGTTTAAAAAGCTAATGTTAGCATAACTTAATTTTTACCTGAATTGTTTTTTTATTAAATCATTAAATAAAAAAGTACACTAACTTAGAAAGTATTTACACAATTTAACACTTAATTTACAAAAAAAATACAGTACTTTCTAGATATGAAAGTGTCCTTCTTGAGTATTCACACGTAACACTGCTTACACTGCCTCTTTCATAATGTTTTCACGCGCACTTGTCTCTAATCACTTTTAACCATTTCTAAGGCATTTACAATCCGCTGGCGTATTTTTTCTAAGCTATCGATGTGATGCCTATCGTTACCGTAAACCAAGTCCATAATCCCAAACAAAACAGTCCAGTTGAGTAAGGTCGGGAGAACGCGCTGATCAGGGTACCGGGCCAGCGACGCCCGGACCGGTTCGTTAGGTATGCACGTATGTCGCGATCGACGTGGGTCGGCGCTCCGTTCTGCCGGAAGTACAATCCCCGTAAAGATGTAGAGGTACGTCGGCCAGCAGCTCCTCTAGGGTGTTCTGCAGGAAGTCCAGGTACGTCTTGCCGTTCAGCCGCTGCTGGATTCACTCGCAAAAATGGGCACGACGTTCGAAGTCCTGCGGCTTCAGCCCCTGCACCCGGGGGAAGTGGTATGTGTGCCTCTCGGTACGCCTGAGGATGCCACACACACCCCCATCGCAGTCAGGTTTGATGCGGGCGCTGCGTGACACCGTAGATCTCGGCGTACATCCGCGAGGCATCATCGCAATTGTAGTCTGCATCATCACATGGTAATACATTACCATACGCAAATAGGCGATGTTCACGTAACGATAATATGCATCCCGATGACAGGACTTTACTGTTACAATTTCGGGATGAGACTGACGACTTTCGAAGCAACTGTTGCGATTGACTTATGCCGACGCAACGCGTGGCGCGTAGGCAGTAGCAGTGTAGGGTGACCATGCTACTAAATGCTAGTCTAGTATTTAAATACAAAAATGAGTTTTTTCAAAGACTATTATTCAATCACAACTTTGTTTTAAGGTTTGCGCTTTTAAACGTAGTCTCGTAAGGAAGTCGAAATTAAACCCATTACATTTTTGTATGTCAATAAATAATAATGAACTTGATTATGGGTCTTACATAATAAGCATGCCTCAGACACTATCTACTTGTCAACTGCTTGAGAATCCAGAAAGTTGAGTTGGTAACCATTTACTCTACTTTTCCTAATTAATTATGTTCAATCGAACGTAAAAAACTGACAAAACTTAAACACGTACTAAAATTTAAAACCTTAATAAAACGATGTAAACCAACATTTTAAAAAACAACGATGTTTAAATTCTTAGTTGTTAAAACACACCTCCAAATTAATGTAAATTCAAAATAATTAAATTTGGAATAATAGCTTTTTTATTCAAAATAATACTTTATGAAACCGTTGTCACCCTCCATGTAGTCATAACAGAAGCGGAATACCTGGCGGTGGCGCCGACGGCGGTGCCTTTGACGTTTTTGAGCCGCCTTGCCGACATAAATCTGCCGAACCGTATGCCATTGAATTAGGGCTTACTTTAGATGTGCGTTTGTGCTAGCGGCTCTTTGAATCTTTTTGTTAGAGAAAAACTGAGAAAAAGGGTTGCTATTGCTATGAAATAAATTGCACGATTTGATTAAAAAATGGGAATACAAAAGTCGTGAATACGTACTACTTTTCAGAATAAAATCATAATAATTACTGGTGCTATTAATTTAAATTTACGAAATACATTTTGAAAATCAAACGATATTAATTTTACTAAAACAATTCCTTTTTAAGAATGTCAACAATTTATGGATTCTGAGGTAACTCACAAAATTATTTATTTATTAACACTATTGCACTGTTAGTTGAACAGTCGACAGCAAATCAGGTTACCCACTTTTGTTGCAAACTATCCCTTATTACAACTGCATAAGACCCCGCAGTGTTCACCTTGACGTGCTGTTGTCCGTACAAATAAAACTCAATTTCTATTTTGTTTTTAATTCAGAATAATACTGCACATTTACAACGTCAGTAAAGTACTTAGGTATCTTTTTTTATCAAAGGTAATCGCTAAATTTAATTTTTTTACCTACCTACATAATAAGTATTTCTTATAATTCGTGCAATTTTCTTTATGCTGCTGGTAATACTCGATGGGCACTGACCGAATGTTGATCTCTGTGCTTGCGTAGTCAGTTATTTTTGTTGGTGTGCGTATTTGTCAGTGTAGTAGTGCAAAAACAGCTGTAAATGGTGTCTTTTATCACTTCTAAAACACGCTGATGTTTTATTAATTATCTCAGAAACTAGCCTGCATTTTTGGACCAAATTTGATAAGCGTGATCATAATGATTTATAGATTCCCCCCGTTGGCTATCGATCACTAGTTTTGTTAGACCCTGTATATTTTGAAAGGTATGAGAATTCAAAAACCATTTTCCCTTTTTTCAGGAATTTATTTTTAAAGTTAAATAAAAAAAAGACTTAAAAGAACAAAGAAGTAGGCATGTTACAGGTTACGCCTTTGCAAGGACATAATATACAGAGAAGCATCTCATATAATAGTTATTTTAAGACATCATAATAATATTATGTAATAGAAAACGATCCTACGTTTGCTCTGGTCAGTATTCACATAACCTAAATTAGGTAATAATACATATACAAGGAAATACTTAACGGCTGTACGAGCTATCGATAAAGACATATTTATTCTACAATTGCTACATACCACAACACTGTATAGCCGTCAAAGGTTTTTTAATCGAATATAACAAAGTCGGAACCTCGTAACATTCTACCAAAACCCTACCTTTACACTCACGCTCTTTTGGAATGGAAAGTTTTTAAAGAGTTGTTATTAGATAAAACACTAAAAAGAAATCAAAGGAAAATAAAGGTTTGCCTTCATTTTAAATTATTTCAGGAAAAAAAATGCATATAGTAATTTTGAAATGTTGTCAAATGACGTCCGTTTGTAAAAGTTCTATTGAACTGGCTGTTCTCAGCCATCTGTTGCATAGCTAAGCACTGAAACGTAGCCGGACCAATAATCGTTACTCTCGGCGTTTCATGACAACTCGCTGAAACTTTACGTTTCTCTAAATAACAAAATTGCCTTCTGGATTGGACGTTTCGTTCCATTCGTTATATTTTCCGTGAACTTGAAAATTACAATTGGGTTTATTTTAGATTGCATTTTGAAGTCACGGGTTGGATTTAAGTCAAGTCAAGAAGACATTAAGGAGAAAACTAGCTTTATACATATAATTTTTAAATCAAATATGACAACTTTATCGAAACCCTGTGATGATTACCTTATTTCTATCAAGATACGCTCTTAAAAACAGAACAACAAATAAGTGATTATGATAATGACATTGATAACTCTATAAAAACAACGAAAATAATCTCAATCATGTGTAGACAACCTCATCATAATTATCTGGATACTACTAATTAACAACTTAGCAGTGATAACGATGAAGACCTATGAGATCAGCAAACACAGATGTCAAAACATAAAGCAACATGTATGTCCATTAAGGAAAGCGAATCTACAAGTATATTCACAGAAGGAACTTTCGTTTTCTGTTCACTTATGCTTTATAATCAAAGCGCTAACGTAATTGTTGGTATTAGACACAATGATAGAGCTCTTTAAGGTCTTTGTCCAGTACACCGAAGCATGACCGTAAGAACATGTCCGGCATTTTTATTATTATTTATATTTAAAAAAAAACTATAACACATTGTCCACTAGACAGTATTGTCACCGACCAAGACCGTTGCGTATCACGGAGCGTATTTTGGTACTGACACGATCCGTGCATGACACGCTACGTTGCTAGAACGGACAGCATACGGGTTGTCACCGCGTATGATGACCGTTATAAAGGCGTCACCGTAACTTAGTCTGTGTGTCCGATAGAGACTGTCGGACTGATCAAAACACTTCTGGGTCCAGCGCCTTGGGTAGTCCTAGGTAGACCTTGCCAACAAAATACAAAACAAATCGCGGTTCGCTCACTACCACCAAATAACATATAAGATACGGGCATCATACTAGTACCATTACGCGTTGCATACTGGCATCATACGGGTTGTATACGGGTTCAGTGGACAAGGTAGAGCGTTTTTAGGATCACGTAGTCGAATGGCAAAAACAGAACCCTTATAGTTTCGCCAAGTCTGCCTGTCCGTCCGTATGTCACAGCTACTTTATTCTGGAACTATTAGCTTTACACAGATGAAACTTAGTGGGTAGGTGTATTCCGTTGACCACTTTACGATGCCCACATAAAAAATAAAAAATAACGACGTTTGAGGGGGCTCCCATATATGGAACTAAAACAAACAAAAACTCTTTTTTGCTCAAACCTATGCAAGTGGGGTGTCTATCGTTAGGTTTTTTTTTTGTTTTGACAAAACCCTCTTATCATGGTTATAGCACGGTGTAATGATATATCCGGTACAGTGGGAAAATAATTAAGGAAAGATGAACTTGTTCCCTATCGGTAAGTTTTTCTAACATTTTCCGAATCATCGGCGCATCATTAATTAGGAAAACACCTTGTTTTTATCACATCACGCTTAAAAAGACTGTGACGTCAGGCGCGGGTGATTATAACGCAACTTGATACCAGCACTCGGCGCCTCGCTTGCTAACAGTGACCTGTTGATTTAACGAGTAAGCGGAAGCGATGAATTTCCTCAGGTCCAGTTGTGTGACCGACAGTAATAGTTAAGTGTCGTTACTTAAGTGGGTTTAATATTTACATTTGTGTGCGTTTTAGAACATAACCTTAATTAACTATCAAAATGGCGATTTTATAAACCATTGGTTACGGTAGGTACTTTTCCTTTAAAACACACACACAATCGTTAATATTAAATAACGACATTTAACCATTGCACCTAAAGAAATGAAATTAGCAAAAACACTAGAGTAGATCCAAAAGATCGAATCCGAATGCTGTTTAAGCAGACTTTAAAATTGAGACTTTTCGGACGTCTTTCTACCATAGTTTGTGTAGTAGTTACATACAATTTTGAATTTTTTTATGAATTAAATTTTGTACCTTCAGGTGTAGGAAAAACCGTTAAAACTTTTGAGAAACCTTGGTTGAGGATTGAAGTCAGTTTTGATGTTTGTATATTTGAATGACACTAGCATAATCTTACGATGAGAGAAAAGGGGTTAAAAGAACACAAGTGGGACCAATTTCCGCTGTTTCTCTTCACTGTACCCTCACTCTAGGCTGACAAGGAGCGGCAGCCAAATTTGAGTGTCACTAATTGAGGTTTAGTACGTAAACATCCGAGCTAACGGCCCTCGATACTAATGGCCTATTAGCTGCACATTTTATGCAGACGAAAATTGGGTCTTTTACCCTACACTCGGTCACATTGAATTAATTAGGCACTTAACATTCTGAAAATATTTTTTATGGTTCCTCGTGAAAGAAGATTTTTGGGCAAAAGGTTTCAAATTTCAGCGATTTCGCGGGGCGAAGCAACACCATCGATGTATTATAATATTTATGGATGTCTGTATGTAGGATTCTTATTCCACGACTGCCGAACCAATAAACAGAAAACGGTGTGGTATGTATTCAGCGTTCATGTGTGTTCGTTAAGTTATTTAGGAGCTTATATTGTGCTTATAAAGTACTTACCTAGTAAATAAATTTATTGGTGGTTATAGTCTTAAAATTAATTTAAAAAAAGTTTCCTCCTTAAGACTGCACAAATCAATGTACAAACTGGACTCAATGCTAAAAGCAATCTCTGTCAGTCAAATCTTAAGGTCATGCAGAGATATGCCCAATTGTGGAACAGTGTAAATAATTAACAAAAAAGCAACCAATAACTAATATTTATAGTACCAATGAGCATTTTCAGGTACTAAATATATATTTAAACAGTATGAGATACTTTGTTACACTAAAATTACAGACTTACTTTAAATAACCTTATTTTACATATCACAATAATAATACGGATGATCACACAAGACACAATTACAGCACATTAACGTATTCGAACCCTGTTACACCTAAATCCTGACATACGAGTAACTTTAATTTAGCCACTCAAAGAATGTCTTTATGACATTTTCAATTTTGAAACCCTAAGGGAAAACCTCAAATAGCATTCTCTGAGCTATAATGAAATCAGACCGACGATCTAGATTACTTCCGTATTTTTATATTGCTATTTGTATTAAGTATGGAATACAATAATCACTGAAACAATTAGCTTTACTATAGGGCTCGAGCCTCAATCCCCTTTGATCGCACAACGACGTACAACACACAATTGATTGCAATCAGACACAGACTCATTCGTTGTACCGGATAAAATTATATGGCATGATGCTGATAAGGTTCCTATTTATGTTCGAATCGTTTTAAGTGATCAATTTTGAACCGTCTTTGCATACATCATCATCATCAGAAACTGGGCGCTATCCTGATATTTTAGAAAATCGAGTTTATTTTTCTCATACAAAGAAAATATCATTTTCTAAAACCGCACCCTGACAATTACATAAGTTGTCTACGTCATCAGTTTAGCCTCTCTCATTTCAAAGCCCAATCCTACTATTCCTGAAATCTTAACCTTAAATAATAAAAAATCATGATCTAAATAAAAAATTACCATATTCACATATATTTTTTTAAATTAATAAAAAATGCTATTTCGCAAAAACAGCACTGTAATAACAGGAATACGGGTTTTTAATTATTTATCACTTGGCATTTAATTCCTGGAAAAATCGACTTTTCAAGAGAAAACGAAAAGTATAGTTACTCCTTAAATGTACCTTTAATGTTTTATACGCTCGACGAATATTTTTTTATTTATTAATTGACTATTCGATACAATTATGATTCCTGACTAAAATTATGTTATTATTTTATTAATTAAGACTGCATCATTATTATTATTGTATGCCCCAAATGGGAAATTCTTCAGCTTTATAATACTACTGTTTACTATTAAACTTTTGTATAGTATATTCAGTCATTATGAAACAGGTCGTGAGAATGTATAAATGTTGGGAACGAATAGGGACTATTTGCATGGGAAGACGTGTCATTATTTTATATTTAATGATACTAAAGTTCTAAATTGATTTTTTATTAACAATCGTGAAAATGAATAATACAGTATTTTTAGGAATTAAAAAGAGAACCTATTTTTTAAAGAATACAAAAAACATAAATTCAGTAAGATATATTTCGATTATTACAATTTGGAACGTAAACTTATGCACAATATGATCTTAACACGTCCACCACTTTTGATTGCTCGACTCTAGTGATGCGTCGCATGTTTCCAGCCCGACGGCACTGCTACGTTATTGTGAATGAACCAAGCACTAGCTTGGTCTCGCCTCCTCATTCGGTATTGCCAAAAGCAGTGATATAAAATGATAAGTCTAGCGTGAAGAGTAAGCTACATGTACCGAAGATTATTCGCATGATCTGTCAAGAATGTAAGACAGAGATTCCCAAACATACAAATGTAGGGGTTATAAAATCTCTGAAGGCCGTTTAACCTGACCAAGACTGATTAATAACAATGATCCACAATAATAAAATCAAAGCAATATTTTAGCTATTCAATCATTTGTATGTATGTGTAACCAGAAACGGTGCTGGCTATTGCTAGTTTGCAAGTCTTTAATATTTATCGAACTCTATTGTTATTGATATATCAGCCTGGTGGCCCGATATATCGATAATTTATCGATATTATCTCTTGTTAGATAGATCATATTAAATATAGTTATGTAAAATTTTTACTGTAAATATGTGAATAAATACAAAACTTTGAAGCATACTATAATGTTCAAAGCAAATAAAAACATTTGCACACATTCATACACTACGTTTACATTGTCTGTTACATTGCCAGTTACAGCATTATACCATTTAACAGGTATTTTAATAAGGGCGGTTTGTCGATATTTTCTTACGATATATTGAGTTTTTAGATATTGCTATGTGTATATATCCATATCGGCTTATCGTCGATATCGGTATATATATCGATAAATTTGATTTAGATATATCGATATTTATCGGTCTTTCGATATAACATTGCAACCTTAGCCATGGCTCCTTAAAAGTACCTTTTTATGGATATTTGTTTTCTGACTTAGGCTAGGCCAAGATTTTCCTCAAAGATTTCCACGGCCAGTTGCAATCGGTCTGTATCTAGTGTGATCCTGTGATCTTTACAAGGTCGTCTGTTCATCATGTCGGTGAACATCCTACTACGCTTTTGACTAAAGAGTCTCCAATCTAGGAATTTACTGACATAATAATTGAACTCAATAAATTAATAACTATTATTACTATGGCTAGGGCCCAAATTTACTAACTTTGGTCCTTGCCCAGCAATGGGACGCTATTGGATACCTTAACTTTACTGTATTATAATAAAGTAACGGTTATTTAAATAATAGAATCAGGCGATTCTTTGCCGTAATCTATCATTAAGTTGAATTTTATTTTGCTTTGAATTTCCTCTAAGCCACTATTACTGAAAATAATAATGAAATTAGGAAAAGTAAGAAAAAGGCAGCTCGTGCAGTGACAACTGAATATATATATTTTGACATTAAAAATCATAAAAAAGAGTAAAAAAATACAGACAAAATAACATTGTGTGAAACCTTCTTTGTCGGTAACACAGCGCCCCCCGTGTGGCAACACTGTAATCAGTACCGACAAAGGAGAATAGCACAGACAAATTAAAATAGAAAAGAAGTGAATACCTACTAATAGTACTAATAGTAATGAAAATTATGTACAATGAAACTCGATCTGAACTACGAATGAATCGCGACGGGTAACTTGGCAACTTTCCATGTCGGTCTCTTAAATGTGCCAGCCTTCGTCTTAATTTCGACAACTCGCACCGTTCCGTCCTTGCCTGGATGTATACATGTGACTTTCCCAATGGGCCACAAGCCACGTAGCAAGTTTTCGTCGACAATTAGGACGACATCATCTATCTGTAACTGCTGCTGCTACTAAGGTGGGTAGATATTATTTTACCCAGCGGGCCCAAAAATGATCGGCGAGGTGAATTGCCTTTTTCCAATGCGCTCTCCCAAATAGCTCTTTATCCGAAAAACTCAAAGCTGCCGGCATTTGTTGGGTGGATGGAGTGCCCAGTAAAAAGTGGAAGGGGGTAAGGGCAATTGGGTCTTCCGGATCAACAGGAACATGTACTAGAGGACGACAGTTTACTAGAGCCTCCGCTTCAGCAAAGACCGTCTGCAGGGTTTCTTCCGATGGGGCTCTCTGCTTGAGGATAACTTTTAGTGCGGTTTTAACACTGCGCACAAGGCGTTTCCAACAACCTCCCATAAACGGAGATGCAGGTGGAATAAATTCCCAAATTATCTTATTGTTTGCCGCATATTCCTCAATTTGTTCACCAAAGAAGGCATTTAATTCTCTTTTAGCGCCAACAAAACAGGTTCCGTTGTCACTAACAATTTTTGTGGGACAACCACGTCGAGCAATGAAACGTCTGAGAGACAAGATGGCGGAGTCTGATTTTAATGATGCAACAATTTCGAGATGTATCGCCCTTGACGTCAAGCAGGTGTAAAGAGCACCTCTTCTCACGGCGTCACCCGATAGCAACTTCCAATGGGCCGAAATAATCTAGGCCAACTCATTTATCAAACTCATTTATTTATCCATCACTATAGCACATACATGAATAAAATAATAATAATAATAATAAAAATATATTATCAATATCTTAAATACTATTATAGTATTAAAGCATGCATAATATATAATCGTGCCATAAATAGTGAGGGAACGGAACCTGTACTAGGATAACCTGTATTACAGTCTTCCGCCCCCCCCCCCCCCATCTACGGACATGGGCTATTTGTACTTACAACTTTCAAAGCAGACAAGAATTACTAACAACATTGGAATTGAGTTTGCTACATACAGCTCCATTCATGTCAATAAATCTATTCTTGTGCTGAACTGTGCGTGTGGTGTGTCAAGTGCGTGTGTGTGTGTGTGTGCGTGTATGTGTGTGTATGTGTGTGTGTGTGTGTGTGTGTGTGTGTGTGTGTGTGTGTGAGAGAGAGAGAGAGAGAGAGAGTGTATGTTGATATGTGTGCTTAAGTGTGTGCGAAAAGAACAACTATATCACCGATTTCAGCATAAGCTGCATTCAATACAGGTTTTATTTAGTAGAAAATCTGTTACTATGCGCTTGCATTTTTTACGTGTCATAGGGTATATATTGATTGCTCTATTAATTTTATTATACAATTGAGGTCCTAAATAGATTTTAAGTGACGTTTTGCAAAAGGTGAGTTATAAGGTATGTTTCTAAAGACTTTATCGGACCTTCTAATATTTTTTACCATTTTAGGATCAAAAGTGGTTAGAGAGTGGCTGTATAGCACTGTTTGCAATATGTATGCAGCTTTCTTACTGAGAGAACACCCGCATCAGAGTAGAGTTGATTCGTGGAGTAACGATAATGCTTAAACAAAATTATTTTAAAAAGTGCTCTTTGCGCTCTTTCGACATGAATCAAGTAGTTTTTACATGCCCCTCCCCATGATGTTATACAATAAGTAAGTACAGATTGACACAGAGCAAAGTATACCATTTTAAGGAGTTTAGAATTATTGGCATTTCTAAGTCTTTTAAAAATATACATTAATTTACGAACTCGTTTAGTGAGGGATTCAATGTGGTATTTCCAAGACAGAGTCGAGTCTATGTAAACACACAAGATATTTTATTACTGTCAAGCGTTCCAGCGCCACACAATCACAATGGGCGAGATGGGCTAGAGATAGGCATCTGTGGGCTTTTATCATGACAACAACAAACGAAAAAGGACGGCTGTGGTGTGCCAATCGAACCGATGGGAGGTCACCCAATCTAGGGGTTTCAGTCTTTGCTCTCCGATTCTTACAAACTTGGCAGTTCCTGGAGATTTCGCGAACAACACCTCGACAGCTTAAAATCCAGAACTGCTCCCTCAGTTGATTCACTACAGTTTCGTTATTAGCATGTGCAGCCTTGACATGTAAATTATGAACAAGAAGACGGGTGATAAGATTTCTACCATCAAGGACAATAGGACGATTACTGATCTGATCTGCATTTTGCACTTCCTCTATTCTTCCGTCTAGTTTTAGAAGACCGTCAATGTAAATTACAGTGAGACGGAATAGCTTACTGTGCTTCGGAATTGGTTTAGACGACAAAAAGCAAGCGATGTCCTCTTCGAATGATTCGACTTGCGATCGTTGCAGAAGCGCTTTTTCAGCTTTAATGAGGTGAGATGCTGATAATGAAGGCGGATGATGAACGGGGGCAGACCGAGAATCGCGGGATAATTTGGAATTTTGAATGGAATTATTTGCCAACAAAGATCGAAACTTTTCACGCGCGAGGAATACCGTAGCGGTTGAACGAACTAACCGCAACCAAGTATTGTGACTGGTTAGATTCGCAGTAATTGGAGAAGGCACCGAATGCAAAGTAGTGCCTACAAATTCGTTAATATTTTTAAAATTAACTCTTAATTCTTCGAGACTTTTAGAAGCAGTTTGTGGAGGCTCTGATGGCCACTCGCTCGGTTCAAGAAGGAGAAAGGGAGGCCCAGCTAGCCACTGATGGAGACCATTACCGGGGCGGGTGGCAGCATCCGCAGGGTTAAGATTACCTGGTACATATTTCCAACAAGATACCTCTGTTGACTCAGTAATCTCAGCCATTCTGTGCATTACAAAGGGCTTAAACAGACGGCTGTCATTTCTAAGCCAACACAGAACAGTGGTAGAATCGGTCCAGAAAATTAAACGCGTATGACGATTTTGATGAGCTTTGCAAAGAGTTTTAGCAAACCGTGCAGCAATCAAAGCACCCTGTAGTTCTAGACGTGGTATGGTTATAGGCTTGACCGGAGCAACACGAGCCTTGCTGCCAACTAGTGAAAGCTTAACGTGGCCATCGGCATAAGCGTAACGCCAATAAACTACACACGCGTAAGCTAATTCACTAGCGTCGGAAAAAACATGTAACTCGCGTTCCACCGGTGGATCAGACCCATCACCATACCAACGTTTTATTTTTGTATCGTTAGTTTTAGCCAATTTAGAAATCCAAAGTACCCACTCAGCAGTCAGGGCTGTAGGAAGGTCAGCATCCCAATTTAAACCTAATTTCCAAGTTGACTGAAACAAAATCCTTCCCTTAACTGTATAGGGAAGCAAGAAACCAAGTGGATCATAAACTTGAATTAAATAAGATAATACTTTTCTTTTTGTGAGTGGCGGTTCAATTTTTAAAGTAGCCAGTCTAAAACCAAAAACGTCACTTTGAGGATGCCAAGTCATCCCGAGGGTCCGGATAAAAGGTTCAGGCCCTAGGCCGACATCTGTCAACTGTGAAGCGCCGCGTAAGTCTTCACTAATGGATGATAGTACGGAAGGACGATTAGACACCCAGCCTCTCATTTCGAACCCACCAGCTTTGTGAACGGCCACTATGTCAGCAGCAAGCTTAGATGCCTCCTCCTCAGAATCTACACTTCCTTTGTAGTCATCCATGTAATGATCTTTTATTATCTTTTCGACAGCTACCGGAAACTTATTTTCAAATTCAAGAGCATTTTTATTTTTTATTTAAAGAGCCGTACAAGGGCTGCATGCAGCTCCAAAGATGACAGAAGTCATTCTCAGCTCTTTGATAGGAGTGTTAGGGTCATCCCGCCACAAAAAGCGCAGAGCATCACGATCTTGGTCCCTGATTCTGATCTGCGGGAACATTTCTTTAATATCCGCATTAAAAGCAACGCAACCTTCTCTAAACCTGAACAAAATACCCAACAAAGGCTGAAGCAGATCAGGACCAGCGAGCAGCATCGAATTTAAACTAACACCAAGAGTTTTGGCGGCAGCATCGTGTACAACACGTAATTTATTTTTTTGTGGGTGTACAAAACCAAAATGAGGCAAGTACCAATATAATTTACTTTTTTGAGTGGATGGGCACTGCTTTCTAAGATGGTATGAGTCAGTGCACTCCTCAGCGTAACCTTTGTCTAGCATTCCCTAAATAAACATTTTGTAACCGGATGCGAATTGATGATCCCTTTGCATGCGTCTCTCCAAAGAAAGGAAACGTGACAGAGCTTGCTGATAGCTGTCTGGTACGCTAATAATGTTATCGCGCCACAACAATCCTACCTCAAACCGGCCTGAAGGCAAACGCTTTGAAGTAAAATCTAAAATTTCTAAAGCACGTTTATCTTGTGTGTTAACTTTAGTTTCGTGTTTGGTAATTCCTAAACTATCAAGTTTGAAATAATCATTAATAATAATGTCTAAAACCGTTTGCTCGTTGTCAAAATTATCAACTAGCGCGTGGTTGACAAACTCTAGTGGGCGTGTCCAACTATTCGATTGTCCGTGTAAAGACCAGCCTAAAAGAGCAGCGGGCAGCCACGGGTTGAGACCTCGAACCCATACGCACCTCTCTCGGAATGGTCAAGTGCCAGTGTTCAGCACCTAGCAGCACTTTTGGTGTGGCACTGTCAAAACTTAATATTTCTGATAAATCTGTCAAATGTTTAAATTTTTCTAGGTCTTGAAGACGAATGGTTTGTGACAGAAGTGACAAAGAATTAACCGTTTTGGCATTATGAATTTCGTAACTAGTATTTTCAAAACTACCTTTTATTTCAAAATTGACGAGTTGAACTTCAGTACTAGCTGACATTCCACTCACACCTTCAAGGCACAATAAACGTGAAGGGCCCACTGCTCCAATAGAACTTGCAAGCTCAGAATCAATAAGAGTAGCAGTGGAGCCTTCATCGAGTAAAGCATATGTCATAACGCTTGCTTTGGGACCACTTACAGTCACTGGAATAACTCTCAAATAAACTTTTTGCATAGTTTCAGTAGTTATAGTTAGTTTACGACGTTTCTGTTGTATTTTGCGTGTCGGACAGAGATGGTTGAGTAACAGGAATCACAAAGCTTTTCGATGGTGAAGGCTGATAACCGTGCAGCAACGGGTGGTGAAAACGAAGGCAGCCATTAATACCGCAACGCTTAGTCTTACACGTTTTCCACCTGTGTGAACCGCCCTTAATACATCGATAGCAAAATTTATTTTCATACAACCACGACCACCTCTGTTCAGCAGAAAGTTTAATAAAATCAGAGTAATCTTTCAGATTATGAGTTTGACTGCAATAAACACAAACCTCTTTTGCATCCGTTATATTGACAGATTGTTTCGTTGACACTGTGTTGACATTGTCACGGCGTAAACATGAATTTTGTAAAAATGATTGATCAGAAATAACAAATTTATTGTATTTGTCCGTTTCTTAACTTAAAAACTCAGATAGCAGTATTTACTTTGGTGTTTCCTTGGAAAAATTCGTGTATGCAAAGTCAAGCCACTTACTACGCAAAAGAGGGGTTAACTTATTTAAAACACTATTGAATAACTCAGGGCAATAAAGATATTCGGGTTGATTTAGCAATTTGAGTACCGAAATACAGTTTTTAACTTTACAACTGAAATTGTTAACGTCTTTCAAATCTAGCGACAGTTTAGGCAACATACGTACCTCTGCTACCGCTCGCGTCACGATCGCCTCTGGGCGCGCGAACGTTTGCTCTAACAATTGCATGACTTCATCTGGGGTTTCAGAAGTCACGAGCAACATGGAAACGCTCTCCCGCGCTCGCCCTTGAAGAACACGACTTAGACGATTCAAATTTTCTAAATTAGAAAACAAATGTTTTGTTGAATTATAATTCTTTTTGAATATTAACCAATCTTATGATCCGCCGCTAAAGGCAGTCAAGTCAAAGTTCCCCTTGGGGTAAATAGCACACCTATTACTACAATGCTGCGTGTGAGGTGGGTCAGATACGAGTACAAACTGATTATCATATTTTTGCGCGCGAGGTGGGTCAGAAACAAACTGACTATCATAATGCTGCGTGCGAGGTGGGTCATCAGGTACTGATTTAAAAACTTTAACTGCAAAATTAGATTGTACCTGTTCGGCCACCCAAGCTTCCGTCTGCGACGCAGATCTTGCGGAATTACGGCTATGAGCTGCAATCAAACTCGCCAACTCGGCTGCAAGCTCCAGTTCCTCGATTCGGCAACGTTCGTTTTCCAACTGCAACTTACGCTCGAGCTGCTGAAGCGCAAGTTTAGCTTCTGCAGTTGCTCGAAGGGCACGAACTGTAGCCGACGATTGCGAAGATCTGGAAGCTAAAGAAGATCTCGAAACTGTGGACTGTATCACTGGCTTCTGAAAATTTTGGAGATTCAAATTTTCGTCGACAGGATTGGGTGCAGCGGATGTCTCGAGAAAAGCGGGAGTCAGAACCCGATCGAGAGCACCTACATTGGGCACACCTGTATCTCCAGAATTTTCAGCGGCTTCTGTACGAACGGACTTCGACCTGGTTATCATTTTTGGCTCGATTGACCAACAATATTACTGAAAATAATAATGAAATTAGGAAAAGTAAGAAAAAGGCAGCTCGTGCGGTGACAACTGAATATATATATTTTGACATTAAAAATCATAAAAAAGGAGTAAAAAAATACAGACAAAATAACATTGTGTGAAACCTTCTTTGTCGGTAACAGCGACGTCGGCGCAGGCGCACCAAAACACACGACCCGTAACCGCTTGAACCGCATATACATAAGTACTATGTGAACCACATTAGCTGTGACGCTTGCGTATTAAGGGTGTATGGGCGGTGCATCCTGCATTTGCCTGAACTAATACTCAAGCGTATACAAAAGAACTCTGTGTTCTTTTGTATGTAGAAACTCAAGCGGTTACGATTCGTGTGGTTGGGTTTTCTGAGCCTGCGCCGGCGTCACTTAGCGGAAATTTAAAGCAAAATCTATATACTCCATACTAATATTTTAAAGCTGAAGAGTATGTTCGTTTCAACACGGTGAATTAATGGATGATCGATATTCTATATTTAGGAGAGACCGCAACAGCTCAAATTCCTTAAAACAAAGTGGGGGAGGCATCCTTATAGCCATAAAAAAACATATAAATGTAACTAGGCAGATTTCTTGGGAGTGCGAGGTCGAGGATATGTGGTTGACTATTTTACCCCAAAATTCAAGTGAGCCTTCTATTCATCTTTCTTTATGCTACTTACCCCCAGATCTACCACTGGAGTTTATTGCCCGGTTCCTCCAAAACTGTCAAAAGGTTATACTTAACTCTAACATAGAGGACATATTTTTGTTAATTGGAGATTTCAATACTCCTAATATTTCATGGATAAGCTCTCAAACTCAACCAAATTATTTGATGCCTTCAAATCCTCTAGACCGTAAAGCTCATTTGCTATTGGAAACTATCAATGCTTGCAGTCTTACCCAGTTTAACCCAATTCCAAATAGTAATAATCGCTATCTTGATCTTGTATTCGCAACTCTACCGGCCGAATCTATTTCTGTTAGTGAGACGGACACTTTATGTCGAGTTGACTGTCATCATCTCGCCTATTATGTTGAAATTCAAAATGTAGAAAAAGCAAAGCCTATCAAACCAAATCACAAAGCACGTTTTAACTTTAATAAATGTAACTACACTAAACTAAAATCAGATTTAAGTTGCGTTGATTGGGAAAACTTGCTGTCGTCCAGTGATATTGATGAGTGTGTCGACGTATTCTATGTAAAACTTAATGAACTTATATCGAGGAACACACCACCCACGAAGAGTCCGGTAGCAAAATACCCTATATGGTACAGTAGAGCACTAATAAAGTGTATTAGAGAAAAGTCAAAATATCACCGTCGATATAAAAAGTTTGGCAACCCGCGGGACTATGACACTTTCGCCCTTCTTCGTTCAAGATGCAAAAGGCTAATAACCGATTGTCATGACGTATTTGTGACTTCAGTTGAGGAGAATTTAGAGGATGATCCAAAATCATTTTGGAGGTATGTAAATGGGAAGAAGGGTAGAGCAACAATTCCTAACACTATGTCTTATGATGGCAAGGAGTCTTCAGATGGTCAAGGTATTTGCGAACTATTTTCTGAGTTCTTCGGTTCAGTATATGATAATCCTTCTTCATCGGTTTCGACGGAGTCTCTAAATTTTCCCGCTGTTGAAAATTTCACATTGCATTATTTTAAATTTACACAACAGGATATCGCCTTAAAAATAAAAGCCTTAGATATAAACAAAGGTGCAGGACCTGACGGTATCCCCCCTAAGCTTTTGAAGAACTGCCGTGAAGAACTTTTGCTGCCGCTGTGCCTATTGTTTAATAAATCAATAGCAACAGGAGTGTTTCCCTCCCGTTGGAAAGTGGCTAGTGTCATTCCCATATTTAAATCAGGTGATAAGACTTGTTGCTCAAACTATCGGCCAATAAGCATCCTTCCTTGTATTGCAAAACTCTTTGAGTCACTAGTATATGGGCCTCTCTACGATCACTTAAGTGTGTACATATCTAATAGACAGCATGGATTTGTTAGGAAGAGATCGACTTTGAGCAACCTCTTGGAGTTCAAAAACTATCTCTGCCATGTTTTTGCTACAGGTGGTCAGGCCGATGCTCTATATCTCGACTTCAGCAAGGCTTTTGATAAAGTAGACCATACACTTCTATGCCACAAGCTCTCGTTATACGGTATACATGGGTGTCTGATGAGGTGGGTGGTGTCCTACTTGAGGAACAGATCTCAATTAGTAGCAATAAAGGGCTTTTCATCCACCCCTATACCGGTATCATCTGGAGTCCCACAGGGATCGCATTTAGGACCTCTTCTATTTGTGGTCTTCATAAATGATTTGATCAAGCGTCTTTCATGTCCATCTCTGCTTTATGCAGATGATTTGAAAATATACATGGATGTCACTGATATATCAAGATGTGCAGTGCTACAAAGAGATCTCAATACTGTGTCGGACTGGTGTGCCTTAAATAAAATGAGCCTTAACGTAAGCAAAAGCTGCGTAATTTCCTTCACCAAAAAGAAGACCAGATATACTCATCAATATCATGTTCTAAACAACATATTGGACAGAAAACAAGTTGTGAGGGACTTGGGTGTTTACTTCGATGAGGAGTTAACATTCCATCAGCATTACGAACATATAATTAATAGGGGCAATAAACTGTTAGGTTTCATAATCAGAACCACCAAAGATTTCAAAAGGCCTCGCAGTATGTTGTGCTTGTACTTTAGTTTGATCAGGAGTGTTTTGGAATATTGCTGTCCGGTGTGGTCTCCGCACTACACCGTCTACGTCAACGCCATCGAAAAAGTGCAGAAAAGATGTTTAAAGTATATCTGCTACAGGTACAACATGGGCCGGCCGCTTAAAGACTACATTGATAAGCTTTGCAAATTTGAAATAATATCCCTGCATTCCCGTCGAAATAGGTACGACCTACTCTGTCTTCACAAAATAGTGCATTCAGCTATTGATTCCCCAGATTTGTTGTCTTCACTCAACTTCAACACCTTATACAGATCTCGAAACCCAAACATATTTGCCCTTCAGGTATATAGGAACAACACCTCCTTTTTCAACCCCATAGTGAGGATGTGCCGTTTATACAATGAAATGGCTCGCAGTGGTAGAGACATCGATCTTTTTAATGGCAATTTCTCGCGGTTTAAGAGATCTGTCAGTGATATTTTTAAATGTCAATGAGCGTTCTCGACCTCGTCCTTCAAATATAAATGTCTTTCTTATTATAGATTAATGTTCTCTTAATTTAATTTAAGTTAAGATAATGTTATATTATAGTGTTGCATTACTTTATTTAACATTAAGCATGCTGTGTACGCTAATTTTGGATCTTTGTCTTGTTAAATAATGTTATTTAAGCTTTGTGGCTCTGTAAATGACAATGATCTGTTTGGGTACCAAATTTTAAATAAATAAATAAATAAATAAACACGCTAATCTCAGGAACTACTCATGCGAATTGAAAAAATATTCTTGTGTTTGATGGCTTATTTATCGGAGAGGGCTTAAGATTATAAAACATCATGCTGCAACGGGAGGGAAGGGAGCAAACTCAAAATGCGCGGACGCAGTCACGGGGGAGCGTTGCCGATTTTATAAAATTTAACTTAACTGTTATTTGTTCCTAAAGATTCTATCTGTACCTACTTCAAATTATTTCAAAGTACTCAATAGGAAAGATATTATCATGTAATACGTTTTAACCAATTATGTACCTTATAGATATTGATAACGCGTATTAGACAACGCCATCTATATATCGAGAGGTGGAAAACCCCTTTTTGGAATTATTTTTATAAATCATCTACGTGGCCGCTATGACTATTGAGAACCTGTGCCAGTCTAAGGCCGGGTGAATTAAAATTTTAATTTATCCTGCCATTACATTACGCTCCTAAGCCAGGAAGGATAAGATTAATGATTCCCGATAAAAAGAAATTCTTATAGGATTTTTATTTATAGCGCCGAAAAAACATTACAGCTAGATTTTGAAGGGAAAAATGAACGCAGATAGATTAAATATCCTCTATGCGCGCCTTTGATTTGTATTACTATACTCAAAAGAGATTAGAGAAAACTAGGGGCCAAGAAAGGAAGAATAGAGGGAATCGCTTGGAGCACAAATTTTGACTTCGTAACTTTGTTTCGGCTACTTACAAGGTTAGGTACAATAAATTACCTACATTTTTGAATTAGAGTCAGAAACTTGACCTTACTCTAGTAACAAATTTTATTAGCTTCCATTTTGTAAAATGTCTCATAGTTTCCGATATATAAGCAAAAAAACGAAAAAACCGACTTCAAAACCAAAATGCACTAAAAAGTCTTAAATAAACCCTTCACCATTGAAAGGAAAGGAATCCGTTTTAGGCAAACAATTTATTTTTGGAGTCGGTGCTGTGGTAGTTGATGCTTGATGGTCAAAGTGATGGCACCGACTCCAAAAAGAAATTGTTTGCCTAAAACGGATTCCTTTCCTTTCAATGGTGAAGGGTTTATTTAAGACTTTTTAGTGCATTTTGGTTTTGAAGTCGGTTTTTACTTTTTTTAAAAGATTATTTTATTTCTTAATTTTTAGTGATTACATAAGAGGGGGGGGGGGGGGAGTTGCACCTTATGATTCAATTTTTTTAAGAAGCTACAAATTACCAATGATAAGTTCCGTCATTATAATTACTGAACTCCTAAGCGTTAAGGAGTTCCACCATCAGCTCAGCCCCACAAAATGTTGACTATCAGACGTAACAGCACGTCAACATTAAGATTCTAGTAAAGAAACACTATACGTGCCTTTAAAATTTGAGGGTTTCCCTCGATCACACCAAGATCCCATCATCAGATCCCAAAATGGAAAAAATGGGACCAACTAGAAGGTATACCCTCTAAGTAAACGAAAAAAATTTTCGATTCGGTCGACAAACGACTGAGATATGCGGTAACAAACATAAAAAAAAAAAACATACAGTCGAATTGATAACCTCCTCTTTTTTTGAAGTCGGTTAAAAATAACTAACCTCTTAACGGTTTGGGCTAAAGGCTTATAAATAGGACTTATAATATGTCGACCTTATCTATACTAATATTATAAAGCTGAAGAGTTTGTTTGTTTGTTTGTTTGTTTGTTTGTTTGAACGCGCTAATCTCAGAAACTACTGGCCCGATTTGAAAAATCTTTTTTACGTTGAATAATCCATTTATCGAGGAAGGCTTTAGGCTATATAACATAAAGATACGACTCATAAGACCACAGCAGCAATGAAAAATGTTGCGAAAACGGGAGAAAGATATTCCTTTTGAGAGCTTCCGCTGCGTACGCTGCGGAAACCGCTTAAGTTACACAAAAATCATGTATGACAGGATTGTTCAACATTAAGAGTTCTATAATAAAGTCCGCGACAGCATATGTCTATCTTTTATGGTTGACTTACTACAACCTTTTTTATGTTAATAAATTTGTAAAAAAATAATGCATTATTTTTAGAGGTGTATTATACACACAGGTATTTATTCTTATCAAAACAAATACATTTATCATCAGGAGCATTTCATTGTAAACAAAGTTGCCCTTTATATCATACTAGCGGTCCCCCGCGACTTCGTCCGCGCGTTTTGAGTTTGCTCCCTCCCCTCCCGTCGCAGCGTCATGTTTTATATCCTATAGCCTTTCTGAATAAATAAGCTATCTAACACAGAAATATTTTTTCATATCGGTTCAGCAGTTCCTGAGATAAGCGCGTTCAAACCAACAAACTCTTCAGCTTTATAATATAACTAGCGGTCCCCCGCGACTTCGTCCGCGCGTTTTGAGTTTGCTCCCTCCCCTCCCGTCGCAGCGTCATGTTTTATATCCTACAGCCTTTCTCGATAAATAAGCTATCCAACACAGAAATATGTTTTCAAATCGGTCCAGCAGTTCCTGAGATAAGCGCGTTCAAACAAACAAACTCTTCAGCTTTATAATATATTAGCGCAAGCGCACGTTGTACTTAAGCTGCGAACATTATTTTGGTGCGGAGTTATGTTAAAACTGAGATAGCTCCTAAGATATTTATTGAAATCAAATGATATAAAGAGCAACTTGGTTCTAAATGAAATGTTCGTGATGATGAATGTATTTATTTTGATAAGAATTAATACCTGTGTGTATAATACACCTCTAAAAATAATGCATTATTTTTTTACAAATTTATTAACATAAAAAAGGTTGTAGTAAGTCAACCATAAAAGATAGACATATGCTGTCGCGAACTTTATTATAGAACTCTTAATGCTGAACAATCTTGTCATACATGATTTTTGTGTAACTTAAGCGGTTTCCGCAGCGTATGCAACGGAAGCTCTCAAAAGGAATATCTTTCTCCCGTTTTCGCAACATTTTTCATTTCTGCTGTGGTCTTATGAGTCTTATCTTTATGTTATATAGCCTAAAGCCTTCCTCGATAAATGGACTATCCAACGTAAAAAAAATTTTTCAAATCGGGCCAGTAGTTTTTGAGATTAGCGCGTTCAAACAAACAAACAAACAAACAAACAAACAAACAAACAAACAAACTCTTCAGCTTTATAATATTAGTATAGATGATTTCAATAAATATCTTAGGAGCTATCACAGTTTTAACATAACTCCGCACCAAATAATGTTCGCAGCTTAAGTACAACGTGCGCTTGAACGTGCGCTTGCGCTAATATATTATAAAGCTGAAGAGTTTGTTTGTTTGAACGCGCTTATCTCGGGAATTGCTGGGCCGATTTGAAAAAATATTTTTGTGTTGAAAGAGAAAGGCTTTACGATATAAAACATCACACTGCGACGGGAGGGGAGGGAGCAAACTCAAAACGCGCGGACGAAGTCGCGGGGGACCGCTAGTAAATTTTAATAGTCCAAACAATGTTACGATGTTAAAAATCGTGCTCCTTAAAACTCCTTTTATGAGCTTAAATGATTTGATAACAGATAGTGCGTGGGTCTCTTAGAAAGTTTTGCGACACCAAAAAATATTTGTACAGGTACATATATTTTTATCAAATCTTTTAAAGTACTTTCCACCAGCCTCTATACAAAGATTAATGCGTCTGAACCAGTTATCAAAACACTTTTACCAGTCTGCCGCAGACACATCGTTTACGGCAGGCTCGAACGCAGTCAGCGCATCTTCCGGCGACAAAAATTGTATCCCCTAGAGAATGGATGATTTTTTGGAAATAAAAAGAAGTCACGCGATGCTAGATCAGGGCTGTAAGGAGGGTGAACTGGATACTTTGAATTGGCTCGCAAAAAATGTGAAGGGACATTTTCAAAACGGAACACACCTATTTTTGCTTATTAATACTCATATTTTCGAAAAAGGTTCTAACGAGCCAGTCCCTAACCCATATATAAAAACTTTTTTTTGCAATTCTTTCTGAGTCACCTGGTATTTCGAGAATCAAAGGTAGATTTCAAGTTTGTTAATACCTTTTAGATACAAAAGAATTAGATGCTAAATTTACATTTTCAACAATGCCAACAATATTAAGAAAGAAAATAAACGAGCATGTATTATAGTGCTAACATCATTCTTATTTATAACAAACATCGAAATACCATTACTTTCATTAAAATAATATAAATGCCACATGAAATAATTCTAGGGGCTTTGTTGGAAATAATTTACGAACTCAACATAATTTGAGTGACGTTTTTTTAGAATACGCACCATTATTTTACCTTAGAACATAATGTCAGACATTCCTACGTTTAATGACTTGTTTCTGACATAAATTTTAATACAATTTACGTCCTCTGGAACAAAACGTCGGGATATTTAATAACAGTTTAGCTCCGCGAAAAACATCCGTAAATTGTCAGTTAAATTAAATCAAATTACTCTTTATTTCAGATCACAGATCCATAGTATGTTAGTAGTTATGCACTTATACTAATTGTAGTATCAATTTAATTTACAACAGGCAAGGCAATTACATGACTATGCCGTCACTATGCGATTGCAGAGCCTGAAGAAAGGACTATCAAATTTTTCAGACAACGTCTTCAGGATGGTGTTGGCACTTGCTCGCAGTCTGCTTTGTAGTGACTACATTAAGCGATTATATGTGATGATATATCTATTTTTATACACACTGTATGATTTTACATCATTTTTTTACCGTGGAATAATAGAACTTTACGAACAAAATATTTTTTTTAAATCCTGCACGACAACCAAACTGAATTTTCTAAGCATCATAGTTTTAATCCAAAACATCTTCAATAAATAAACTAATCTCGCTACAATATTTGGGGTCACTTTTCAATCACCGCAGCTTTCTCGCTTAATAACCGCTAATCGGTTTAATATGATACTAAATTGAAATCGCCCTACAGACCGCAGTGATTTTAGGGTAAAGGGATTCTCAACCGGCCCACCACTTTTTGCTTAACTTTCTTTTAGATTTTCTCGTGATTGCTTTATAACATAAACTTACTTAATTAAGCTACAGTGAGCCTTAGCTTAAAGTAAGGTCATTTAAATTCGCCCAATATATGCAATAGCTTTCGCTTAGAAAAGCTACTTGATGACAGGTTTTCAATTTAAAATTGAATTCCCTATTTGAAGTCTTGGTGAAAATATACGTTATTTATTTTACATAACTAAAATTGCATGGCCCACATTTATACACTTTTACCCTACAGGTAATCATAGTATGCAAATTACGCGGCCAGTTTAAAAAGATCTCCATCATTCTAATGAATATTATTTCCAGCGTTCATATTGTATCAAAAGGCTAAAGATAGATGGGTTTTGGTAACATTTTGATTTTTTATCATCTAATAAGAACTAAGTCCATTAATTTCTAGGTTTTAAGACTTGGAATCATCCACCACAGGACTTTGAAGGCGATTTTATAGGCAGCCTTCGTTATAACAAAATGTAGCCTGAGACCACGGACGAGTAAAAAAAGTAAGGACTCCGCGTCACCTACATTTAAAGTGAAGCACCCAAAGTAAGCCAGCATACGTGTAAATACGAACCTACACGCACACACTGACGCAAAAGTAAGCCGATCGGCCGCCATTACCCTCTCTGCCATCGTCTGTGACAGTGCAAACCTTCGCGTTTAAAAAAATGAAAAAATACCGTCGTGTATCGTTAAACGGTGTAAAAATATTACATTTCTACAAAAAAAAGTGCCAAGGAATTACCTTTCATAGGTTAGCCAGTACCTATTACGTTAATTTCTGTTCTTTTTAAAATACAAAAAAAATAATATTTGGAACACAAAACCTCCACCTCCACTCCACGTGATTTGCCGGTGACAGTAACAGCCAGTGTGGCCGGAAAATAAATAGGGACTTTACCCGAAAAAACAGGCTAAGTGCAAGTCGGACTCGCGCACTGAAAAAATACAAGTTGGTTTTAAAGCAGTATTCTACTGCATAAACACAACTGTTTTAAGTTTTTAAATTTAACTTAAGTATATAATTTAAACAGTTCTTTATCGATCTAAATCAAGCAAATTAATTATTTTATTGTATTCGTAATAATAATTAGAAGAGCTGGCAAGCACTTTTTATATACATAAAAATATAATGAAATCCAACCAAAAGAATTACAGGTATGTAATTTATCTAGCCATTCCGATATCACGTTGGCGACTTACATTATTTTAATTTTAATTGCGGTTTTGAAAGGCACCTTACTTTAAACTTTACGCACATTGCTTACATGCATAAACGAGTAAAATTTGCAGTCTCACTACCGCCATTCTGATACACCTACACAATAAAGGGAGAAATATTTGTGTCAACTGGTATCCCCGTGACGCACACACATACAGCATAAAAGTGGCTTCACTTGCTAGTATCGCGGTGCGGAGTCCTTTCTTTTTTACTCGTCCGTGCCTGAGACATACCAATATGCCAAGAGCACTTCAAAGCAAACCAATTACAATAATTCCTAGTGTTCCTATGCCACGATTGGTTGCATATGTAAAACTCAGGGCCCCTATTTTTGAATCACTCGCGTCAAGATGGCGAGTGACAATCATTACTTAAAGTCGATTTTTCTAATGAAAATCAGTTGATATCCACATGGGAGGGATTTGTAAAAATATAACTTAATTTTGTAAGTACTTACGTCATTAATTCAAGTAATTATCGTAGATTTTTTATTAGTTTTCGAACAATTATCACACGCCATATTCAAGTGATTCAAAAATAGAGGCCCTGATCGAAACCAAATTGGGGTTGCGATACGTTTACGTTCGTTGCGTCTTCGCTGTGACGTGTCGGAGCGGTGCAGTACCGTTACCATGAGTTTACCACGGTTTTACTCGCTAGCGAGGACGTAAAAAAAGTCTATGGAAAATTTCATAGCGCCTCTAGCGGACACTGAAAGAATTAAAATTTTTCATACAAAAAGTTACGTCGTCGCTAGCAAGTAAACTCATGGTAACGGTGCTGGAGCTGTATTTTTGAATCACTTGCGTTAAGGTTGCGTGTGATATTCATTGATTAAAGTACCGTTTTGAAAAAAAGAACACTTGAAATCAACACAGGGTCTTGAAACAAGATAGTTCAATTTTGTGAGTACTGCCGGCAATATTTCGCTTGATTTTTGTTGAATTTTTATTTGAAAATCACACGTCATATACAAGCAAGTCGTGCGTCGTTGGAACGCGCGTGCAACGAATATGAGTGATTTTTAAATCACTTGCTTCAAGATGGCGTGTGATATTCATTGATTAAAGACAAATTCTAAAATGAAAATGAGTTGAAATCCACACAAAAGGGATTTGAAAAGATGTCTAGTTATCTATATTTTGCATGTTTTTATTTGTGAAAAAACACTAGAAAATCGTGTTTTCATGTATTTATTGATCAAGAAGTCAATTTCAATAAAGCTTAAAAATTACAAATGTGTTTTACTATGTATTAAAAACAAATGCTACATGAGTCAAAGGAATATTTAATTTTGATCCAGCAAAAAATTTGACTTATTGATGCGAAATATTTAAATAAAACATTTCTTGTCCTTGAGACAGACCATCAATTCTGTATAACATCAATAAATGTCGCCAAGCAATCTTGATGGCTGGAAAATCATTATTCCGTCGTTTACGTCATGGATCATAAAATCTGCGGAATTGATGACACTTTGAAACAAGCAACGCTGACAAATTACATTACGAGCGCCTTTGCCAATTATATTACTTCATTTATCGTCGTTTGAAGCTTCGGTTTTATGTAAATAAAGGGCTACAGATTTTGATGGGTCAGCAAGGGAAATAGAAACTATCAAAGACCCATTTGAAGTGGTCAAAACGAAAGGTCTTCAAAGGAATATTGAGGATCAAGCTCGCAGATACTTGCATCTTATTTGCACCCTTGGCTATAATCGTAAAATACTAACATAACATTATGATAAATCCTTTTTCTTATTTCCTATCACTGAATAATGTAGCTCTCTAGAGCTTATGTTCACGAGTACCTAAATATTGATAATCGCATAAGCAAGTTTCGTATGTTTAAAGGACCTTAAAGGTCCCACTTATCGAACTTACCCTGTATAAATTTACAGAGGTAAAGTACCTAATACGCGTATCCCATGTTTTGGCTGTACTTATTATTTTGAGTGTACGCAAATTCTTGGAACAGAAAATAAAAAAGGTAAAAACTAAGTTTCTGGGAAAACCTCACCTAATAGTTCAATGGGCGGTGTGTTTTGTGGAAGCAAATTTTATGAACTTGTTACTTATCGGAATTCCTATCGCCACTAACATTAGAAATTGGAGAATATGTATGTGAGAACAGTCACACATACATAGTGTATGAAACTGTACACATGTACAGTTTCGTTTTCACACTAACACAAGACGGCTAAACATGTTGATGGATCAACCCCTAATACACTGCGACTTTTAGCATCGATGCAGTCGCGCGTTTTGTAACGCGCTTCAGCATCGCGACTCACGCAACTAAGATTTAATTTAGCATCGCGCGCTTTGGCATCGGTACCTTCGCGCGACTGCATCGATGCTAAGGCGCGTTAGTATCGATGCAGTCGCCAAAATTCAGTACATTATTTGTCAATTTCCATCTTCTGCATAGTGACTGTATCGGTACTAACGCGCGTTAGCATTGCGACTGTATCGATGCTTAAAGTAGCGCAGTGTGTAAAGGTTGACATTTTGCGACTGCATCGATGCTAACGCGCGTTTGAATCGCGACTGTATCGATACTAACGCGCGTTAGCATTGCGACTGTATCGATGCTTAAAGTAGCGGAGTGTGTAAAGGTTGACATTTTGCGACTGCATCGATGCTAACGCGCGTTAGCATCGCGATCGCTGCTAAAAATCGCAGTCTGAAAAGGGTTTTAGAATCGATTTTTTCACTATAGATATATTCATATATATATTCATTTATTCACTTCATAATATAACATTACAGCAGACAATATATAACATATAGGCAAAAGATGGTTATTTTGTTACATTATGACCTCAACGAGGTATTTGTGAATTCAAGTTATTAAATTCAATAATTTACAATTAAATCAATTCTTCATTAAAATAGTAATGTCAATAAGTATTTTGTCAAATTGTTAGTATGTCAAATATAAAGTCATTTCTATCTATCTAAATAATAATAATGCAGTCATGTTAAATTCAAATTAAAAGAAAAAAAAAATACAATCAAATCATGTCAATTTTCAATTTAAATCACAGATTAGTAAGAGTTTAAATTATATAATGTCATATCTAAATATATTGAAATTTATCATTGAAATATTCATTTATATTATAATATGCCTTTTTAACTAAAAACTTCTTTAATTCCCTATCAAATTTAACGGATAACGGATAGTTTAAATCTCGGCAATATCTCCATCTATTGGTAGGGATTAAGTTAATTAGCACCCAGTACAGCTGCAGAGTTGCCATTTTATTAGATGTTTCTTGTCCTGGCACACATATACTGATATTTCTAAATATTATATTCTGGTCTCACACCAGCTTCAAAAGAGTTTGCTCTGTAAGCGTATATATTTGTGAACATAAATTAAGTTTAATTCAGGCCACATTACATTACCCGCGAAGGCAATGAAATAAATTGCTCGCTTCTGCACAGAATTTTGTTTTTAAAGTACGAGTAAAATCCACGTTTGCAAAGCTTAAAGTTATCGCGTTCAGCGGTGATTGAATTTCACTTTTTGTGAATACATATATTTTTAGGCAGTGTGTAGTTTTTATAAATCTATCAGTATTTTTCTGCAAGCGGTACGGCGCTCAATTCGCGCAAGTGCCAGTTTATTTTACAAAGCTTTATTTATTTGTTAAAGCAGCAAATGCCCGTGATGTATCAACTGCTAAAATGTAATGACAGGGATTTAATATCTTGAGTATTGGAAAAGTTGCAGAAAATCGAAGCTTTCTCCTTAAGCATATATAGAAGATATTCGTATGCTAAAAATGTATTAAAATTTTAAAAAATATGTCTTTATTTCTAAAAACTCTTTGTATTTATAAAGATAAATTGATGACACTGTGAGTGTTAAGAACATTCTTAGCCATTACATACTTGTTTTGAATTTATATATTTTATATATTAATCGTATTTATTTTTTCTATAAAACAATAAATAAATAATATGAAAATGAAAACCATATTGATTGGTAAAATAAGTCTCTGATAAAATTATCAATATTCTTCCCTCAGTTTCAAAGAAAGTGCATATAATCTCCAATCTAGAAATTTTCTGCCCTAATTTTATTAAATAGATATTGAAATATAGTTAAAAATTAAGATTCAATACGTTATATGGGTTCTAGTTCGTACAAGTAAGAGAGTTACCTATTTATTTCTTAAAAAAATCTGCCTCACCATTTATCAGTTTTGTTATCTACGATCAATTAATTGATGCTCCACAGATCGTAACAGGATTTTATTTATGTTTCAAAAACTTATTAATTTCTGGAACCTCCCGATAAAATATATGCTCTACTTTCCACGAAGTTGGGCGTGAGTTCTGTCGAAGACGAAACTTAAGCTGACCCCTTCGCCGCTTTTGTCTGAAGAAGTTTAATCAAGTCTTCCTATTCAGTGTTTAATGGCATTTGCTCCTCGACTTTCATTATTAGCTAAATAACAGTTCAAATATAAGATCGCCAGTTGCATTTCGGAATAAAAAATTGAATCATGTTGTTGAATGTTTAATAACATTTTTGCTCCCTTGGGGTGAATCTTATTTTTAATATATTATAGGTTCAGTTTTTGCTTAGAACTCTGTCACGCTATATAATGTTTCGAATACAAACTTCTACCTCCACTTTTGACCCCCATAACAATATTTACGGATATAGAAGTTGTCCTTTCCCGGAACTTGACTATCTCTTTTCCAAATTTAATTTAGTTTTAATAAGCAATTTAAGTGACATTTTTAAAATAAGCATGGATGGATAGTACGAAGTCTAAACTGATCCCAAGTGCCTAGAAAACAGCTGAATGGTGATTCTTACCGCTATTAGGATTTTAAAGAATTTTGAAGCCAATTTACTAAAGAAAGCAATAAAATGTTCAAAAAGGGGTGTTATTCATTTTTTTTGTACCATATAAAAAATATATTTTTGATTATAATGAATTAAGACCATTTAGAATTTATTAGTGGTTGCTTAAAAGGCCTGCATTTAAATTTTCGCTCCTATCACAGGCCACACCCTGCATACAAAAACTAAATTTACGGCTCAGTTTAGTAGAAGTGAAGATGTTGTATCTTTGTTATAGGTTAATCATTTAACACTGAAGCTAATTTTTTTAAATATTGGACACCAATCATATACATTGCTCTGATCCCAAAGTAAGTAGCTAATGCACTTGTGGTAAATCAGACACAACGGTGGTACCACAACACCCAGACCAGAGACAATATAGAAAATTTTGATTTCTATATTGACCCGAACGGGAATCGAACCCGGGACCTGGGAGCGGTGACGCCTTGAGACCAGCGTGCTTAGCCACTACACCACGGAGATCGTCGCGCTAATGAACTCATTTGTAAAACTCGTTTACTAATATACATTAATATTATATTCGTGAATGGCACTAGTCACGAAGCCTAATATTTTTTTACTTTACTTATTACCATTTACTGAAATGATACCTTCAATTGTTTAACTTGACGTGAAATATCCACAATCACAAGCCTACTAAATTACATCGCTTTTCACTTAACTCTGAACAGCTTGTTTAAATACAAATCCGTTATTGGCGGACTACAGGTGTTTTTTTTATTTATTTATATAAAAGCAATACCTACCTAACTTATAATTCGACGACCTCCGTGGTGTAGTGGCTAAGCACGCTGGTTTCAAGGCGTCGCCGCTCCGAGGTCCCGGGTTCGATTCCCGGTCGGGTCAATATAGAAATCAAAATTTTCTATACTAATTATTTTTGGATCAGAGCAATGTGTGATTGGTGTCCAATATATTAAAAAAAACGAAACAATTCAATCATCAGTTAGTTTGACAGCATATGTTGTTTGTTGTTCAAGTTTAACAACATTATCGTAAATGACGTCAGAGTTTCTTATAAATGTGCATATAAACTACTATTTCCGTAACCCTCAGAACCAAATAACGTAGTTCGTTAGTAAAAAGTTCTAATTTAAAACCATGTTGAAGTCAAGTGCAAAATATTTGAGTTTAAATTCTAAACTACGCAATTTAAAAAAAAATCATTACGGCAGATGTGGATCTAAAGTTGTTCGAAGGACCAGAAAAAGTTGAAAAGTTAAATGTATATAAATCGGTATGCTAAGGTTTGACGACCCGTCTGGTGTGGTGGTCGAGAAATCGCCTACTACGCAGCGGGTGCGGGTTCGATCCCCGCACAATACAAATTGTGTGCATGAACATTTCTGTTTGTATTGGTCTGGGTGTTTTTTATGTATATCATGTATGTATTTACAAAAAAAAAGTATTTAAGTATTATATCCGTTGTCTGGCACCCATAACACAAGCTTTGAGTAGCTTACTTTGGGACTAGATGGCGATGTGTGGGAATGTCCAAAGGATATTTATTTATTTAAGGTCCTTTTCTAAGTTTTTTTTTCAGTCTTACACTGCAATGTTAGAATGGTTATGTAACTTTACTCATTCATCTTTCTTTCATAGAGTTTTAAAAAATGCAAACTTGTTGAAATAGTTGATAGATGTTTCGAAATTTAATCTAACTTAAGAAGTTCTTTATTAAATTGTTTGATCAAGGCTATTTATAGTTTATAAACTACATATTTTTGCACGTGACTGTACTGCCGAACATGACAATGAGCTTATTTTGATTTCATGTCTATGTACCCGTCTGTACTCTGCGAGTAGGTAAAACATTTGCTTTCTCGTTAAAACATGTAAGTAAAAGAACCATTTTAGTTTAAACTTTAGATTAACGTCATATTTGTGCAACAGTTATAGCAAACTATATTTTGGAAAGCAAGCCTAGGTAAGCAAGTTTAATTTACTTTTAGAACTAGATTCTGATTAATGAAAAGTGGCACCATAAAAGCGCATTAAATTTTTTTAATGACGGCGTAATTCTAAAAGCTTCAAAATGTATTGATTAAATAAGAAACTAATCATTTTGCACCGGAAAAACTCGAACCTGTAACTTTCTGGCTATATGAATAAACGCTCTTCCATTTGTCATACCGTGCTGTCAGTCATAATATTCACTTGTAAAAACAGACGGGTAATGGCGCTAACGTCACGCGTAACGATGTATCCATGAGAGACCAGAAATTTCGCACAGTCCGACCGACAGTACGGTTGCTCAATTGAAAGAGCGTTGGACCCGTTACCCAGAAAGTTGCAGGTTCGAGTCCCGCCCGTGCGCAATAAAAAACCGAAATCATAGCCTCAAAATAACTGTGAAATCGATATTTACACCATGACAAACTTCGAAGAAAGTTCACTGCCTCCGCGACTGTTTGGGAACAACACGATAAAATTGTAAATTACTGAATTCAGAAGTAAGCTCGGTTCGGTGTTGGAATAAGTTGACAACATTGCCGATACACTGCATTATTCATGGTAGGCAAAGAACAAAGCGTAGACGAACCTTTGTTTACAAGCCATTTATTACACCTACTAGCGATCCCCCGTGGTTTCACCTGTGGCATATCGGATAGCCAATATAAACTTCCGACCCCTCTTTCACAGTACCTGGGGTTAAAACTGTCTGTTAGCTTGGTCCATTTCCGGGTCTCAAACTATAATGTATACCTCATCTGAGCGGTTCAGCGGTTTGAGTGTCAGGCTTAAGCAAACAGACAGACTCTCGTATAATTTATAGTTGTAGTATAAATTAGCCCAGAGTGATTGATGTGATGTTTATTACTGACACTGAAGTCTAGCTCCTGAATCCGGTTTGGCAATGAGGTACGGTCGAGGTCATTCGCAAACAACTATAATTTTACTATAGGCCGTTTTTCTTTGCTAGTCGTAAATTTAATCAATCTTTTTATAACTGTTAAAATGATATCAGTAAATAAATTTTAATTTATTATTTGATTTCAAAAGATCTCAGGTCTCGAAACTTTGTTTTACCTAGGTAGTTGGCTATTTTTGCTTATCTTATTTAAAAAATAATCAATACGGTAAAAAGGAGTTTCAAGATTTTTTGAAATATTTGATAAACTTATAAAGACAAGAACTTTAAGAAGCAAAACACACACGCATTGCTTGGCTGGCATTTGATTAATAAGCAAAATGTACCGATGTTATTTCCAGGCATTTTTTTCTTTTGTTTGTATTTTTACTAACGAAGGACATGTGTTTGTTTTTGTGTATGTGTGTGTTTGTGGATAAATGTTTACTTTCTCTATTTCAAATCTCTGGCACGTATTTTGTTCGATGTGATGCCAGTTTTTGTGTCGTACGAGCAAGCTTTTTTCGTTGAAAAGTGTTTAGGCGTAAGAGAACTTAACCGTATCTGACGAAATTTGTCCTAATCGCAAAACAAAAAGAGGAGACTATAAGAGTCTTAGGAGAAAGCTGAACTAATATTGACCCTTGCAACGAACAAAAATTCATGGAAAGTATTTATAAGGGGTACGACAGTCTTGTGAAGCATTTTTTTCTTTTAAGATGTGACACGGTGAGTGTAAAAAAACATTCTAGCTTTGAATAAGAATGAAAGAAATAAATGATATTTTACAAAAAAAACGCATTTTTTTTTGTAAATTGACCTGGATCATCGTGAAAACACTGCAGAACTTTTTGATGTTGTGAATAAGTCGGCATGGGTATAGATAGGTACTTACTGCACCTCTAAATTGCAAAACTCTCCATAGATCCTTATGAGAGTAGTTAGATAAACAGAAAAGGTCAATCGCCGTACGGATAAGGTTAGCTTTGTTTTATGTGCCATACAAAATCCTTTAAAAATCCCGCTCAGAACAGACAAAAAGAAGCGCAATAAAATTCAACTAAATGACACTCAAAATTGATCCACCTAAGAACATCTGCAATACCAACTTCTGTACTCCTCATTCTATTTCCGTAACTGCGTTCTTTTATCTTACCGACCATTTCCTTCAAACCCAGTTTCTATTGTGTACTGGAAATGGGATCGTTTTCTGAAATATTTCCCATTTAGTTAAGAAACAAAAGAAGCTCGCAGGGCTTATTACCTACCAAGGATACTCCCACCATAAATATTGCGAAGACGTCATGATAGTAGTTTGAAAGCCCTAAGAGTACTAACATTTTGTAGACGCGCTTACCTTGTCTTTTTAGACATGCTTAATGGTGCGTCCGCTGTTTATATTACTAGAGCTGATAACGTTAGCTACACACGAATTGCTATCTTGACAGTAATGCGATGACACCGAATTTGTAACTTCGAGTAGAGGAATGAGAGCTACATGGATTCCATTGCATCGCGATGGCGTTGCGATGTCGGCTTTAATGCAAATCCGAACGGTATGGCACACGATGCGTGAACGGTATGCCACATGGTGGTTTGCTTTGGGTTGTCAGAACGCGCTTGCAATGGATATGCGTAATATGAACGCAACGCAACGGAACAAAGCAACGCCAAAGTGACTTTGCTCTGAATCGCCCGAACACTCCAGATTTTATTGTTGTAGTACCTATAATATTTTATGGTAGCTTATCCTAGCGCTACAAGGCGTTTTAAGGAGATATCAAAAAGGTTAGCCGTCATCACAGGAGACCAAAGAGGTGGCAGCTACCTCAGACAAAGAATTAGTCTTGCTATTCGAAGGCGGAACCTGGCAGTATCTTCGGAACCTGACGAAAAGGGACTTTTTTCAGTTATATATTTTAGATTTAAATTTATATTTTTAAGACGCTCATTATTATTTTATTTTTATATTTTCTTTCTTTTTTGCTAGTTACTAGATAAGGTTGCATCTATTAAGTAATTGTTTAAGTATAATATTTTACATTTTCATTTTCGTCCTGATCGCTTGCAACTATGTGTCAACCCTGCTGAGTTGGTATTGTTGTTCGGAAAGAAACAGATTCGATAACAGTTTCATCCGGGAGAATTTGCTCGCAATCAACGTGCTGAGCTGAGATGTAGAGCTATAAGTTATCCAAACTGGTTACAGCAGGGTAAGAACAGTCAGTAATATAAAAAAAATATGCAGATTTGGGCTCTTACATTTATTTTTGTGGTTTATTTTTTTAACACCAAAAGTGTTCTTTCTTAATGGTTTCATATTGACTGTAACAAATTTTTTGTTCTAAAATTGTATCAAAAACACATAACTATGTAACATGACCAAATTTGCCTTTTTATTACTTTCAGCATACTCTGGCCGTTTGTCCTAAAGTGTTATCTTTAAAAAACAGGAATGATTAATTTTAGAGAAAATCGAGTTTCTCTGTACAATTTTTTCCATGTGTTAAGATTTTTCTTCAACTGCTGATTTGTGAGGTCGCCAAGAATTGTAGCACTTACTCGCAGCTATCTATAGCTGATTTTTGATTATACACCATTTTCCACAGCGGTTCTCATTACGGAACGGACAACGGCACGTCAAGGTTAACACTGCTGTATTTTATGCAGTTGCAATAAAGGTTAGTATAATAGGTAAGCAACTGTATGTATAGCCTGACGATTACAAGATTATACAATCTTTCTGTACTATCACAGCCGTCAAATAAATTGCTGATATCATCTGATCCTCTCCATCATTTTTTCCATCGTCACGTTTTTCGCGATGAATTATGAACACAATTGAATGATAGATTAGGAGAAGTCCTTTTAGATCAGTTACAGGGAGTGATAATATTTCAAGACAATTACAATTGAATTCGGAGCGTTGCGTTTTAGTTCAAGTACGTCTTATTGAACATTTCATTGCTATCTGTAGTAAATTGGCTTCAAAATTCCTTAAAATCCTTACAGTGGTAAGAATCACCATTCCAGCTATTTTCTAGGCACTTGGGATCAGTTTAGACTTCGTTCTATCCATCCATACTTATTTTAAAAATGTCACTTAAATTGCTTATTCAATCTAAATTAAATTTGAAAAAGAGATAGTCAAGTTCCGGGAAAGGCAATTTTACAACTTTACAAACCCGTAAATATTGTTATGGGGGTCAAAAGTGAAGGTAGAAGTTTGTATTCGAAATATTATATAGCGTTGCAGAGTTCTAAGCAAAAACTAGATCTATAATATAATAAAAATAAGATTCACCCCAAGGGAGCAAAAATGTTATTAAACATTCAACAACATGATTTTATTTTTTATTCCGAAATGCACCTGGCGATCTTATATTTGAACTGTTATTTAGCTAACAATGAAATTCGAGGAGCAAATGCCATGAAACACTGAATAGGAAGACTTTATTAAACTTCTTCAGACAAAAACAGCGAAGAGGTCAGCCTAAGTTTCGTCTTCATCAGAACTCACGCCCAACTTCGTGGAAAGTAAAGCATATCTTTTATCAGGAGGTTCCAGAATTTAATAAGTTTTTGAAACATAAATAAAATCCTGTAACGATCTGTGGAGCATCAATTAATTGATCGTAGATAACAAAACTGATAAATGGTGAGGCAGATTTTTTTAAGAAATAAATAGGTATCTATTTATTTCTTAAAAAAATCTAACTTGTATCTAACTTGTACGAACTAGAACCCATATACATATAATGTATTGAATCTTAATTTTTAACTATATTTCAATATCTATTTAATAAAATTAGGGCAGAAATTTTCTAGATTGTCTCCAATCTAGAAGGGTCTCCCCTTTGATCAGAGGCGCAGCGTAAGCCGTCCAATACAAGATTAGCAGATAACCTTGTTAAGATCGCAGGATCACACTGGATGCAGGCCGCTCACAAACGGTCGCTGTGGAAAACCGTGGGGTATGCGTATTCAGCAGTGAACGTTCTTTGGCCGCTCATATTTAATGATGATGACGAAACAAAATCGTCAAAGAAAATTGGTAACTCAAGGTATTCTGAATAATTGAAACACGTTTAACCAAATACTGCATTCATTTTCACTGAATAAAACATACTTCAAAGAAGGACTCGTGGTAGAAGCACACTGCTGTAAAATTCACGAGAACTTTTAACTGTACGTACACACAAGACGCAATCGATTGTCGTCAAACACGAGTCCTAAAAGTGGCGCGTAGATTACATCGGAAGTCAATAGCCGGCGGGTAGCAGTGACTTCTTGCTCACTTCCGTCCGAGGGGTGCCATCTAATTAACTAGTAACTAGTGGCGCCCTCTATCCGCAGCGTCACTCGCCGGAACTATTTATTGCATCCGCCCCCGGCTACGTTTTGAACGCAAAAACTACGAATTGTGACACACTTTTTTTATATGTACTTTCTTTGAAACTGAGAGAATATTGATAGTTTTATCAGAAACTAATTTTACCAATCAACATGGTTTTCATTTTAATATTATTTATTTATTGTTTTATAGAAAAAATATATACGAGTATTATAATCGAATTTAAATTCAGAACATGTAATGGCTTAGAATGTTTTTAACACTCATAGTGTCATCAATTTATCTTTATGAATACAAGTAGTTTTTAGATATAAAGACATATTTCTTGAAATTTTAACATACGAATATCTTCTATGTATGCTTAATGAGAAAGCTTCGATTTCCTGAAACTTTTCCAATACTCAAGATACTAAATCCCTGTCATTAAGTTTTAGCAGTTGATACATCACGGGCATTTGCTGCTTTAACAAATAAATGAAGCTTTGTAAAAGAAACTGGCATTTGCGCGAATTGAGCGCCGTACCGCTAGCAGAAAGATACTGATAGATTTATAAAAACTACACACTGCCTAAAAATACAGGCTGTATTCACAAAAAGTGAAATTCAATCACCGCTGAACGCGATAACTTTAAGCTTTGCAAACGTGGATTTTACTTGTACTTTAAAACAAAATATTCTGTGCAAAAGCGAGCAATTTATTCCATTGCCTTCGCGGGTAATGTAATGTGGCCTGAATAAAACTTAATTTATGTTTAGGTGGTGGGATATATTTACACATATATTAACGCTTTTAAAGCTGGTGTGATGCCAGAACATAATATTTACATATATCAGGATATGTGTGCCAGGACAAGAAACATCAAATAAAATGGCAATGCTGCAGCTGCACTGGGTGCTAATTAACGTATTCCCTTCCAATAGATGGAGATATTTCCGAGATTAAAACTATTCTTTGTTAGTATCTATCGTACAAAAATCGATTCTAAGACCCTTTTCACAGTGCGACTTTTAGCAGCGATAGAGTCGCGATGCTAACGTGCGTTAGCATCGATGCGTTCGCAAAATGTCAACCTGTACATACTGCGCTACTTTTAGCATCGATACAGTCGCGATGCTAACGCGTGTTAGTATCGATACAGTCTCAATGCCGAAGCTGAAAATTGTCAAACATGTACTGAAATTTGGCGACTGCATCAATACTAGCGCGTTAGCATCGATGCAGTCGCACTTCTGCATCCATACTAACGCTGGGTTGATCCATCAACATTAATTAGCCGTCGTGTGTTAGTGTGAAAACGAAACTGTACACTTTATATACATACTCTCCAATTTCTAATGGTTTTTGACAAGTAAAGGTTCATAAAATTTGCTTCCAAAAAACACCGCTCATTAGAAAATTTGTTGAGTTTTTCCGAGAAACTTAGTTCCTTTTTATTTTTTGTTCCAAGAATTTGCGTACACTCAAAATAAAAAGTACAGCCAAAACATGGGACACGCGTATTAGGTACTTAACCTCTGTAAATTTATACAGCGTTAGTTCGATAAGTGGGACCTTTTAGGTCCTTTAAACCGAAACTTGCTTATGCGATTATCAATATTTAGGTACTCGTGGACATCAGCTTTTCTAGAGAGCTACATTATTCAGTGGTAGGAAACAAGAAAAAGGATTTATCATTATGTTATGTAAGTCTTTTACGATTAAAGCCAAGGGTGCAAATAAAATGCAAGTATCTGCGAGCTTGATCCTTAATATTCCTTTGAAAACCTTTCGTTTTGACCACTTCAAACGGGTCTTTGATAGTTTTTATTTCCTATTTGGCCCGGTCAGCGAAAAGGTTGCTGGTTTCTTATTTCATCTTTATGAATATAATATATGACACTGAGTATATAAAATATGAGTGTTAAAAATATTCTAAACCAGTTTCTATTTCCCCTGCTGACCCATCAAAATCTACAGCCCTCTATTTACATAAAACCCAAGATTCAAACGACGATAAATGATGTAATATAATTGGCAAAGGCGCTCGTAATATAATTTGTCAGCGTTGCTTGTTTCAAATTGTCATCAATTCCGCAGATTTTATGATCCGTGACGTAAACGACGGAATAATGATTTTCACCGCACAGGTTTTCTCTCAAACTCTTTTCTTGTCCAAGCCATTCGTCTTTGGAATGCCCTTCCGGCAAATATTCAACAAGCTCCGAGTAAGTTCACATTCAAGAGACTCGTCCGTGCACACTTCCTTCATATATCGGAATAATCTCCAAAACATCTATCTACAACGTTCGTCATAATATATAGTATATATATATATAGTATATGTTGGTATATGTATGTATTATTAATGTATTTATTTTATTGCTTATGTTATGTATGTGTAATATTATGTAAGTATTAATTGTATTTATTTGGGACTTTTTTTGTATGTAATTAATATTGTTTCTTTGTCGCACCGCTCACAATCATTTCTGATTAGCCCAAAGGCATGACTGGTAGAGAACGCCATATGGCGTTAAGTCCACCTTTTGTACAAAATTTTATTACTGTGCAATAAAGTATAAAATAAATAAAAATCACAAGAAATGTGTTTTTTTTTTACGTTTCGCCTCGATGGGTTCAATTTTTTGCTGAATCAAATATCCCTTTGACCCATGTAGCATTTTTTAATACATAGTAAAAACACATTTGTATTTTTTAAGCTTAATTGAAATTGAAAACACGATTTTTTTCTAAGCGTTTTTGCGAAAAAAAAAACACATGCGAAATATAGACAACTAGACATCTTTTCAAATCCCTTCTGTGTTGATTTCAACTGATTTTCATTTCAGAATTTGTCTTTCACACGCCATCTTGAAGCAAGTACTTAATCACTCATATTCGTTGCACGCGCGTTCCAACGACGCAACGCAACGCACCGTGTGGCATGCTCGACACGATGGCAGGACCCCTATTTTGGAATCACTTGCTTGTGTATGACGTGTGATTTTTGTTCGAAAACAAATAAAAAATAAACGAAAGTCACGCGAAATATAGACGGTAGTACTCACAAAATTGAACGATGTTGTTTCAAGGTGTTGATTTCAACTGTTCTATTTTCAAAATGGTATTTTCATCAATGAATATCACACGCAAACTTGACGCGAGTGATTCAAAAATACAGCTCCTGCACCGTTACCATGAGTTTACTTGCTAGCGACTACGGTTTTACTCGCTAACGACGACGTAACATTTTGTATGGAAAATTTGAGTTCTGTCAGTGACCGCTAGCGGCGCTGTGCAATTCTCCATTGACTACTTTTACGTCCTCGCTAGCGAGCTAAAACCATGGTAAACTCATGGTAACGTACTGCACCGCTCCGACACGTCACAGCGAAGACGCAACGAACGTAAACGCATCGCAATCCAAATTTGGTTTCGATCTAGCCTTTACATATGCAACCAATCGGGGCATAGGAATACTAGGAATTATTGTAATTTGGTTTTCTTTCAAGTGCTCTTGGCATAGTGGTATGCCTCAGGCTACATTTTGTAATAACGTAGGCTGCCTATAAAATCGCCTATGTGCCTATCGCCTGTGGTGGATAATTCCAAGTCTTAAAACCTACAAATTAATCGACTTAATCCTTATTAGATGATACAAAAACAAATAGTTACCGAAACCCATATATCTTTAGCCTTTTGATACAATATGGACGCTGGAAATAATATTCATTGGAATGATGGAGATCTTTTTAAACTGACTGCGTAATTTGCATACTATAATTACCTATAGGGTAAAGTGGATAAATTTGGGCCATGCAATTTTAGTTATATGCAATATGTAACGTATATTTTTACTAAAACTTCAAGTGGGGCTTCAATTTGAAATTAAAAACCTAAAATCAAGTAGGTTTTTTTAACAAAAGCTATTGCATATATTGGGCGAATTTAAATGACCGAACTCTAAGCTAAGTCTGACTGTAGCTTTTTTAATAAAGTTCTTGTTATAAAGCAATCACAGAGGGAAATTAGTGAAATACAACAAATTTCACAAGTGTATACATTCGAATGTTGTGCAGTTGAATTGACTGAATTCAAAATCGTGATTATTTGTCTATATCGCATACCAGACTGTAATAACTTAAAAATATTCTTTAGAAAGCTCAACGAAGCATTGTTAGTTGTAACCAAATTGAAATGTAATAATATAATACTGGCTGGGGATTTTAACATTGATAGACTTAAAAATGATAATGTATCCCAAAAGTTTGAACATGTACTATTAAATTATAATCTTAAACTGTCTATTAAGCAGGTAACACGACCAATTAGCAAAACATGTATCGATAATCTTGCTCATGACTTTAAAAAACCATGTAAGACGGAAGTGTTGGAATTTGGCTTGTCTGACCATAATGCTCAATTAATTAAGATACCAGTAAAAAAGATCCCTAAACTAAAATCATGGCGAAAAATAGTTAGAGACTATAACAAGGAGAATATTGAGAAATTTAAAATATGTATGAAAAGATTAGCTTTTTCTGACATGTACGAAGCTACGAATCCAACTCTAGCTTACAATTACTTTTTTGAAAATTTCAGCCTTTTTTATGACCTTTGCTTTCCTCTGAAGCAAATAATAATTAACCCGAAAAATAAACCTAAGTGGATATCACGTGGACTTAAAATATGTAGTAAAAAGAAACGAGACCTTTTATGGAAATATAGGACTAAACCATCTTAAGCTAACCAAACTAAATACAAAAATTACTCCAAACTCCTTAAGAAACTTATATCTTTAACAAAAAAATCTCAAAATAACTATAAAATAATGACTTCGGACAATAAAATAAAAACTACGTGGCAAATTATAAATAAAGTAAGACCAAACATACCTAGACAATCAATATCTAAAATAAAAATAAATGACAATTACATATCTAACCCACAAAAAATTGCCAATGCATTCAACGACTACTTTATTGATAAAGTGAAACCATTAGTAGGTCGTGGAAAAAACGTGACAAGTCACATTAAACCGAGATCTTCCTCCATGTTTATGGCCCCAAGTCTACCACTAGACGTTCTAAAAATAATTAAAGGGTTGAAGAGCACGAACAGTGTGGGGTACGATAACATCTCTACTAAAATATTAAAAGCAGTGGGTGAAGAAATATGTCATCACATAAGTCATATCATTAATCTTAGCATTGAACAAGGGATTTTCCCAGATGCCCTAAAACATACAATTATTAAACCTTTATTTAAAAAAGAAAATAGGGAATCGATGGAGCATTATAGACCTATAGCTTTAGTATCAATTTTCGCTAAGATAATAGAAAAATATTTTTACAATCAAATAAATAATTATTTTGAATTCAATGAACTTTTTTGTAAAGAACAAAAAGGTTTTCGGCAGAAAAAAACGATTAACATGGCAATATATGACTTCTACAAGTATGTCATAACTCACGTTGACAGGACATTGCCAATATCGGCTCTTTTCTACGATATGACACAGGCCTTTGACTATGTCGACCACGATATTTTACTTCTCAAACTAGAATCATATGGCTTAAGAGGTAATATTCTTAGTCTTATTAAATCTTATTTAAGTCAACGTCGACATGTAACGAAAATTAGTAGGCTTAACACTAAAACCAGGACCGAAGAAGTACACTCGTCAAATGAACGCATTGCCACATATGGAGTCCCACAGGGCAGTGTACTGGGACCCCTGTTGTTCATTATTTATATAAACGACTTGCCTATGGCCACTAAACACCCAATGACGCTATTTGCTGATGACAGCACAATAACAATAAAATGTAATGACATCAATCCCCCTAAATCTAATATTATTAACATGACTGAAAAAATCTCTTTTAAAACTGACATACTATTATCATATAATTTTGACATCAATGAATCATTAAAATCAATAATCATGTGGCTCAATAACAATAATTTAAAAATTAATCTAAATAAAACTCATATAATGCATTTTAGTCAAAGGTGCCAAAGTTCATCTGAAATAGAAGTGTCATACAATGATAAAATTATTGACCAAGTAGACACTGCTCGATTTCTGGGCATACATTTTGATAGAAGGCTAGACTGGAAACATCACATAGATCAATTAACAAAAAAAACAAGCTCCGCAGCATTCGCTCTTTATAAGCTTTCTAAAACCGTGAATATTGACGCATTACTGACAGCTTATCACGGCCTAGCTGAATCATTACTTAGATATGGTATTATATTTTGGGGTAATTCGACCAACTATAAAATAGCGTTCAAGAGTCAAAAGCGATGCATAAGAGCCATGTTTGGCCTGCAAACTACAGACAGTTGCAAGCCATATTTCGTCAGACACAAAATTTTGACTCTTCCGTCATTATATATTCTAGAAGTAGCTATTTTTCTCAAATGTCATCCTCATCTCTTTTCCCGTTTATCCGATACTGTCACACGCAATCGACGAAATGGTGATCGACTGTGCCTATGCACATAAAAAACATTGTTATTAAAAAACAGTGTCGTAAGTATGGCACCTAAAATCTTTAATAAAATCCCTAATGAATATAAAATATTATCTACTAAGCAATTCAAATCGAAATTTAAAAGATTCCTAGTTGATAAGTGTTACTATAATATAAATGACTTTCTTGATGATAAACTTTGACATTTATATTGATTATTGTATTACTGACTTAGTTATTATACTTAGTTATTATTTGCTCAAATTAAGGATTAAAATATCGACATTACATATTTACACGCCGAGTTTTCGGCAAAGCACGTTGATACTAACAAAATGTAATTAATTAAATTGACAACTATTGCTACTGTGTTTTGTTAATACTAAGCAACTGTACACGTGTTTACGTAAATAAATACATCTTTCTTTCTTTCTTTCTTTCTTTCACGAATAAATCAAAAAGAAAAGTTTAGCAAAAGTGGTGGGCCGGTTGAGAATCCCTTTACCCTAAAGTCACTGCGGTCTGTACGGCGATTTCAATTTAGTACCCTATTAAAACGATTATCGGTTATTTAGCGAGAAAGTTGCGGTGATTGAAAATAAACCCCAAACATTGTAGCGAGATTAGTTTATTTATTGAATATATTTTGGATTAAAACTATGTTGCTTAGAAAATTCAGTCTGGTTGTGAACAAAAACATTTTGTTTGTAAAATTCTTTTATTTCACGGTAAAAAAAAGATGTAAAATCATACAGTGTGTGTAAAAATAGATATGTAATCACAAATAATCGCTTAATGTAGTCACTACAGAGCAGACTGCGAGCAAATGCCAACACCATCCTGAAGACGTTGTCTGAAAAATTTGACAGTCCATTCTTCAGGCTCTGCAATCGCATATTGACGGCATAGTCATGTAATTGCCTTGCCTGTTTTAAATTAAATTTATACTAACATTAGTATAAGTGCATACCTACTAACATACTATGGATCTATGATCTGCAATAAAGAGTATTTTAATATAATTGAATTGTCAATTTACGGATGTTTTTCGCGGAGCTAAACTGTTATTAAATATCTCGACGTTTTGTTCCAGAGGACGTAAATTGTATTGTAATTAATGTCAGAAACAAGTGATTAAACGTAGGTATGTCTAACGTTATGTTGTAAGGTACTCAGGGGGAAATAATGGTGCGTATTCTAAGAAAACGTCACCCAAATTATGTTGAGTTCGTAAATTCTTTCCAACAAAGGCCTTAGAATTATTTCATGTGGCATTAATATAATTATAATGAAAGGAATGGTATTTCGATGTTTGCTATAAATAAAATTCATGTTAGCATTATAATACATGCTCGTTTGTTTGCTTTCTTAACATTGTTGTCATTTTTAATAATATTATCTGAGGGCACGGCAGTGCCCCCACCAAGTCGAGCAAAAAAGCGTCACGGCCGTACCATCCTTTTCTCGAAGCAATTCAGACCATTTTCGACCCCCTGTAACTTCGTTGTGGATAAAACTAGAAGACTGAAATTTTCAGTAACCATGCAGGCATTGTAAAGACACGGTATATTTCAAATTTCATTTTATTTGAACCAGTATTTTAAGAATTATAACGGGTCAAATTTCTTAATTTTGTCACTCACTGACTCACCGATCATCAAAATTCTAAGGCACTTTTAGCAGACCTAGAAGCTTCAAATTTGGAATATGAGTAGTGTTTGGTGTACGAGGGTCAAACTGAAAGTTCTTAGAACTGGCCACTTATAAACAATATAATAAAAAAAATATTCTAAAATTTGAAAATAGAACTCTTTGCCAATATTACTGAGTATATATTTCATTCATTTGTCATTTGTTTTACGATTTGGCGGAGATCCTTTTGGGCAGCTGTTGTGAGTGGTCGTGTCGCACGTGTTCCGCAAGCGGCCGGCCGACCCTAAAGAGATCTATTGTCTTAGAGCCCGACGCGCGCGCAAGGGCATCTTAACAACGAATCGTCCCTCAAAATATTGAAGCGGTTTCGCCGTGATTAGTATTTTAGAAAAAGTGTTAAATACATCGCCACGATTAAGATAAATTGAAAACAAATAGCGCGTAAATTTCCCTTTACAAAATATCTCATTTCCGTATATTAATGTGTGATTAAATACCAATAGTGCGTAACATGTGGTCGTAATCAAATCACCGGTATATTTTAAATTCAATTCCAAGTCTCGAAGTGATTCCTTGTATGTGTATGTGTTGTAGTGAATTAGCTAATTACTTCTTTGGGCAAGAAATTGCCGGAGAGCTTAGTGAAAGATGTGTATGAATTGCGTTCAACTCTGTTTAAAATAGTAAACTGTTACAAATAAGGTACCTACGGGTGTCGTGGACAAATGGCCTATACCGTGATATCGTTTTTCCGAGGCATAGTGACGCCTGACTAAGATGATTCTGCTATGCTGGAGCTCTACAGTATGTACGGGAGTAACTCGCGGTGATAAATCGTACATACATATAAACCGAAGTCACGCGGCTTAAGCGTCTCCGCAGAAGGAACGTGTCTACCTCGGTTCCTAGGCAGAGAGGACACTGTGCTAGAGCGAAGCCCAACACTCAGCTTAGCTACAATATACCTACTCATACAAACATGGTGAGATCTTTCCATTTGAAACTTTATTATGTACACACGAGTTATTTTGCAACTTAAATAATTATACAGACGTAATAATGGTCGAGCGGCTCGGCTTGCGTCGCCCAAAAAAAAAGAATGCTCCCCATAACTTTCGTGACACGTGTGGTGAAACTCATTTCAGTCAATCATACAATAATGGACCTTAGCGTATTGTATTACATCCTTATGGCTATAAGAAACTTTCGAAACAGCACTGGGATACCACTAAAACAAAAGTAACAAAAAATGCACTTACACAGCATCGCCTTTCAAAGTCTAAGAAAAAATACACACGTGCTTCCTAATACAATTTAGGCGCAGCCCCTAACTGGACCCTCACAGCGGGGTACCATAAATATGTTGCAAACTCCTTACCGTCTGACATCTTAATAATGAACTCCGCTTCAAAACTATAGTATCATTGACATTGAATGAACGAATTCTCGATCACATAAATTTAAAATTATGAAAGATATCATTAAACGTTACTTATTTTAATTGCCTATTCCAGTCTTGAATTCATAAATGAGGTTACTGTTACTGCACTCATCCAACACCTCTATCAAACTTTGAACGAACTAGCCAGGTCGTAAACTCATGCCACAGGTGAACAATTAAAATAGCAGGCAAAACCGACTGTTCTACGAATGGTTCTACGTGATAGCCCCACAAATCAACAAGCTGTCATTCTTGACTTTGGCTCATCGGGCAGTTGGATGTGATCCTGCTGAACATAAATCTCACAAAATCGTTGACGAAAACCATCATTCATCATGAATCCAAAAATAAATCCAAATCGTAACGACAGAATACAATTAATTTGTAACATAAACTCATATTAGAAATCCAAAAAGAAATGTGTCAGTGTAAAATCAAAATTGTTTAAATCGAATTTATAGGTACTACAATAACACCTTGGCACTAAAAGATCTAACTCCCGCAAATAATATACTCGGACGCCCTGGGTCGATAGGACGCCGGCGGTAGCGTAAACGAAGGAATAACAATTTATAAACACCTCTTTAAAAAAAAGCTGTTTTAATACTGTGAACTATAAAACGAAATAATCTAAGTTTTTTAAACAAATAATAGTACCTTCTTATAACAATTTCCTCGTAGTTAGGTAAAAAATTCACCCTCAATTTCTTGCACAAATAATATTGTACATTGCCCAATACGTACATAGCAAAAATATCCGACCGTTGTCAAAAAAGCCAACAACATGCGAAACAATAACAAAAGGACCAGAAGAGTAAATTGTTAAAGCCCTGAAAAACTTTCTAAGTGGCGAAATATGAAAATCGATTTTCAAGTTAATATGTTCACTGTTGAATCATATTTGTTCATCATTTCTATAATATAGTTCAGCACGCCTAAATTCATTAATTTCTTCGTGTAATTTAAATATTCTTCCTCTTAAGGCTACTCACTTTTTTCCAAATAGTGTGCCCTCTCTTCTTGATTTGATTATTGTTTCCTCGGCTAATAACGTTGCTAGGCACGGTCAATGTCACGCTGACGCCTTCTCATACCACGACCTCATTTTCCTCTCATATAAAGTGCGTCCTCCAAAACCAAAGCCTAAATTGCTCCTGCAACGCAATTTTAGTGAAATGAACATCGATGCCCTTAAACACGATGCCTCGGTTACAAACTGGTTTGAAATTGAGATGGCTGAAACGGTTGACGAGAAGGTTAATCTTTTTAACACGCTTCTAATAGGTCTGTTTGATAAACATGCTCCTATTCGGCCTGTTAAAATTAAGCATGTCCCTGCACCGTGGCTATCCGATGAACTCAAAACACTGAGAGACAAGAAGAATGCTGCTAAAAGGAAGTTTAAACTGGACCCGTCCGATAAAAACCGCGAAAAATATAAATCCCTCCGGAATCACTGCAACACTTCTTGTAGAGACGCTCAAAGACGCCATATTCATAAATCCGTCGAAAACGGAGACCCGGCTAGGGTCTGGAAATTTCTTAGGTCTATTGGAGTTGGAAGAAGCCGTAATGATCCTATTTTGAGCAATATTAATTTAGATCTTCTTAATCAACACTTCACAACTTCTGACGGTGTTAATAATACCATCAAAAATAAAACCTTAAGTCAACTCTCATCTATTCCAACCCATGACTATCCTCCCTTTAATTTTCGTCAAGTATCCGATTGTGATGTTAAGAAGAATATCTCCTCCATTGCCTCAAATGCCGTCGGAGCAGACTGTGTGAGTCGCCGAATGATTCTTCCGCTAATTGATATTTTGACTCCGATAATCACCCACATCCTCAATGAATCTATGTCCTCGAGTTGTTTTCCCACAATGTGGAAAGACGCTCAGGTAACTCCTCTTCCAAAAAAAGCAAGTCCATCTTCCTTTACTGACTACCGTCCAATTTCGATACTCCCGTTCCTTTCCAAAGTGATGGAGCGCATAGTTCATCACCAACTCAGCGTCTTCCTTTGCGATAACCATCTCCTAAATCCGTTCCAGTCCGGTTTTCGCCCTGGTCACAGTACGACTACCGCTTTGGTAAAAATAACTGAGGATATTCGACTTGGCATGGACGATAAGAAACTCACTGTGCTAGCTCTATTAGATTTTAGCAATGCCTTTAATACCGTAGATTTCGATATATTACTGGGGCTGCTTCGTTCTCTTAACATATCTCCAACGGTGCTTGACTGGTTTCATAGTTACTTGCATGGACGTCGGCAGCGCATCCGTTCAGAGGATTCGTTCTCTGCATGGTGCGACCTGACTGCTGGTGTTCCTCAAGGCGGTGTTCTGTCTCCTCTCCTTTTTTCAATTTTTATCAACTCTATCACGCGTAATCTTACGTCGTTTTTTCATCTTTATGCAGACGATCTCCAAATATATTCACAAGGGTACCTTGAAGACTTACCTACGGTTAGAGAGGTGGTTAACACTGATTTCAATCGTATCCTTGACTGCAGTAAAGCCTTCGGTCTCAAGGTCAACCCTACTAAAACGCAGGTTATAATTGTGGGCGGTTCTTGGCAAATTGCTAGGATTGACTGGCCGGCCATGCCTCCGATTACATTTGACGGTGTCCAAATTCCATTTAGCAAATCCGTGAAAAACCTGGGTATACATATTGACTGTTCGCTCTCATGGTCCCAACAAACTGCATACGTTAGTCGGAAAATTTTTGCCGCAGCGGCGTCGCTAAACAGACTTCGGAACTTCATACCTATACCCACTAAAATTGCGCTTGTCCAGGCTCTATTGTTTCCAATTTTAGATTATGCAGATAGCTGCTATCTTGATTTAAATGAAATTCTTCTCGACAAGCTCGAACGTCTCCAAAATTTCTGTATTAGGATAATCTATGGTTTACGGAAGTATGATCATGTCTCCGAATACCGCTCTCGGCTCAAGTGGCTCCCAATTCGACTTCGGCGTAACTTTCATATTCTCTGTTTATTATACTCCATACTTTTCAATCCGAAATTCCCACCTTATCTCAAGGAGCGCTTTCATTTTCTGCAGCCGTCGCGAGGTCTTGACATGCGGACATCGAGGAAACTCCACCTTGAATCCCCCTGTCACACAACGAGCTATTATTCTAATTCTTTTACAGTTCAATCAGTACGACTGTGGAACTCCTTACCCCTTGCTATTAGGCAGTCAACTTCAATAACTGTTTTTAAAAATCGCCTAAAAGAACATCTTCTCTCTTCAAAATAATTCTCCTTTTATCTGGTGTCTCGGTAAATTTCTTTCATTTCACATTGGTTTATATGTATGTATATGTATGTATAAGTATGTTTATAGTTTATATTGTGTTGGTATATAATTACATTATTTTGTTTTATCTGTAATTATGCATTTTGATTTTAATTTTTATGATTGTATTTATTAATATATATACGAATATATGTATGTTTAATATAATATATTATAAATAAAAATTTGTCTTAATTTATTATGCACATAATACCCCTTCCTATAAGCTCATTATTTCTTTACCCGAAGGTTGTCTGGAAGAGATCGCTTATAGCGATAAGACCGCCTAAATTGTACATTTTCTTGAAATTAATTTGTTATTTACCTTTCTGGTGTGCAATAAAGAGTTATCTATCTATTTATCTAATATAATATTGTTTTAAAAGAAAACAAAGCACAAACGGCCAATAAATTTGCCTGTCATAAGAGATTTCAGACGTGCACCTTTTTAGCGCCTGCTCTTACTCAACGCAAACCACCATCAAGAATGACATGTATTGCACTAATCTGATTTTTCTTTCAGGTTAAAGATATCTTTAGATAGCAAGCAAAGCCATAAAAAACTGCAGAATCGCCAAAAAGTGTAAAATGCATGTGTGTGCAGTGTAAAAACGAAATTGTGTCCTCATGATGTCTGTGCGTGAGTTCGGGAGTCTATGTGTGTCGCTACTCGTGCTAGTGATTTTCTGCTTTCTATATGTGCTGTGTGTTGACTTTATGTGCGGATCAGTGATGGTCAGGCAAATTTTCCGGCAACTAAAAAAAAAGAAACCGCATTTTTTTTTGTATAAAAAAAATCTGAAGCAGACTCTTATGACAGGAAAGCTCAATACGAGGGTCAAACTGAAAGTTCTTAGAAAATCAAAAACTGATTACATTAGCCAGTTATTAGTTTTATTATATCTTTTCAAAATATTGTCCATTGACGTCAATACACCGCTGCATGCGATGGAACCACTGGGAAAAGCACTTTGCCCACTCGTCCTTAGGGGTCTCTTCAATGGCATCGCGATACGCAGCCACCGCTTCTTCAGCATTCATAAACCGCTTTCCTTTAAGTTTTCCTTTAATTTTTGGAAATAAATAAAAATCACAAGGCGCGAGGTCGGGGCTATACGGCGGGTGACCCAGTAATTCAACGTTTGATGTCGCCAAATAGTCGATCGTTCGCTTGGCGGTGTGCGACGAGGCGTTGTCGTGGTGAAGGAGGATCCTACTGCGAGGTCGTTTCTCTCGAACTTTTTCCAAGACAAGTGGCAAACAATTGGTAGTGTACCATTCTGCAGAAACTGTTTTTTGATCCTCTAACACAATTGTTGCGAAATGACCTATCCTTCCAAAGAACGAGGCCACCATTTTTTTCCCGCACTTCGATCTCTCTTCACTTTAGTTGGCAACTCCTCGAAAGGAAACACCCACTGAGCAGATTGTCTTTTGGTTTCAGGATCATAACAGTAAATACAGCTTTCGTCACCTGTTAGTATGTCGAACACAGCATTTGAGTCACCTCCGTTAAATCTTTCAATCATTTTACGGCACCAATCCACACGATGGAGTTTTTGAGCCTTAGTCAAATTATGAGGTATCCACCGGGCGCAAAGCTTCCTGACCGCTAAATGTTCGTGGAGGATTTTGTGCACTTGACTCATACCGATGCCTAAGCTTGTCCGAATCTGCTGATAGGTCACTCTTTTGTCAGTCTCTATCATACGCCGCACAACACAGATGTTATTTTCAGTCGTCGCCGTAGAAGGCCGTCCCTCACGTACATCATCAGTGAGATTAGTGCGACCACGTTTAAACTCATTAAACCAGTTGTTAACAGTCGCACGAGATGGGGCTTCATCGTGAAAGGCCAATCGTAGTCTATCATAACTTTCTTGTTGACTTAAATGACATCGAAAGTCATAAAAAATCATTGCACGAAAATTTTCTCGTGTTAAATTCATGTTGACGTGACACAGACAATTTTCAATTTGCCGCCAAATCGTAAAACAAATGACAATTCGATTCGATTCGATAGTGCATTACTCAGCCAGGCCACAAGGGCTCAGATCCGGTAAAACCGGCAAACCGAGGTGCACGGGTTGGAGGCAGGAGGGACACGCTCTGGGATGGGAGAGGAAGGTCGGCAAGCCGCAGCCCTCCGACCAGAACCAAAGTAGCTATTCAGCCTAAATTGGTGTAGGAGTAGGGAAGATGGGTATCATCCATGGGGAGTGAGCGTTGATGCTGTCGGTGGCGGTGCGTCCTGTTTCAACAGACGAGGCTCTGGCGACCGACCGATGGCGGGATAACCATCCAACAAATGGCGCAGTAAAATGTTGAGCTGTGATGGGCAGCAGCGTCACACTTAAAAGATACTGCGCCTCTGCGCTCGCCAACCCGCCTGCCAAGCGTGGCGAGTATTGGCAATATCCCCTCATATGTCAGTACACAAAAAAAACAGGCCCCCAGTCTCCGGCAGCCCCGCTATTCCTGATTCCGGTAGCGGTCACGGTAACGGCGGGGCAGGGGGTGCTAAGAATCTCCGGAGGCGATCTCGCTACCACCCCTAACGACAACTGGCCCTGGTAACATATATAACGCGTGCACACTGAGGACAGACGAGAAGTTACTCGAGCTGGAGGAAGAATTGAGCAGGTTACACTGGGACATAGTGGGTTTATCAGAAGTCCGTAGAGAGGGCGAGGACACGATAACTCTGAAGTCTGGCAACCTGCTCTTCTACCGGGAGGGTGACCAAAAGTCCCAAGGTGGTGTTGGGTTTCTTGTCCACAGGTCCCTCGTAAACAACATCGTAACCATCGAGAGTGTGTCGAATAGGGTGATATACCTTATACTCAGAATAACCGAAAGGTATTCGCTGAAGGTCATACAGGTATATGCACCGACCTCGAACCACCCGGATGAAGAGGTGGAGGAAATATATGAGGACGTAAGTAGAGCCATACACACTTCCAAAACCTATTTCACTGTTGTTATGGGGGACTTCAATGCAAAACTCGGCAAGCGAGGCGAGGATGAGTTGAATGTGGGACCTTTTGGATATGGTCAAAGGAACGCCAGGGGAAATAGGCTGGCCGACTTTCTGGAGAAGGAGGGACTCTTTGCGATGAACTCTTTCTTCCAGAAGCCGCCTCAAAGCAAGTGGACCTGGTTGAGTCCCGATGGCTTTACGAGAAACGAGATTGACTTCATCATGACCACCAAGAGACGGTTATTCAATGATGTCTCCGTGATCAACAGGGTAAAAACCGGTAGTGATCACCGTATGGTCCGAGGCATATTGAATATAAACGTCAAATTGGAAAGGTCCCGCTTGATGAAGTCCACGCTCCGACCTACTCGTGCCCATATCCAAAATCCCGAGAGCTTTCAACTCGAGTTGTCAAACCGCTTTGATTGCCTAGAGAATTGCGTATCAGTGGACGAAATAAACAACGGGTTTGTAGAAACTGTCCAAACGGTCGAATCTAAGTTTTTTAGACCTGGCCGTAAAAATAGACCTCAAAAACTCTCGGTCCACACTCTCGACCTTATAGCAGAACGTCGATCTATGGCACTGCAGACCTCCGTTAATGCTCAAACCTACAGGCAGCTTAATAGACGAATAATGAAATCTCTGCGACATGACATTCGTTCCTTTAACACGAATAGTGTTAAAGAAACAATAGAGCGGAACAAAGGCTCCAAAGTGTTTGCAAGGGACATGTCTATTGGGCAAAGCCTGTTGACGAAGCTTAAGATAGAGGACGGCAGTGTAGCGTCGACGAAAGCAGAGGTTTTGAGGGAGATCGAAAGGTTTTATGGGCAGTTGTATACCTCAGTAGCAAAACCCGTTGATAGCTCGATCGGAGACCCACGAGCTATCCTGACCCGACACTACACTGAAGACATCCCGGACATCAGCCTCAACGAGATTAGGATGGCCCTGAAACAGCTTAAAAACAATAAGGCACCTGGCGAGGACGGAATCACAGCAGAGCTCCTGAAAGCGGGTGGAACACCGGTACTTAAAGTCCTTCAGAGACTCTTTAATTCCGTTCTGCTAGAGGGCATCACGCCTGAGGCATGGAACAGGAGTGTGGTGGTGTTGTTTTTCAAAAAAGGAGACAAAACCTTATTGAAGAACTATAGACCCATCTCACTCCTGAGCCATGTCTACAAGCTGTTCTCAAGGGTCATCACGAATCGTCTCGCACGTAGGTTTGATGACTTCCAGCCTCCCAAACAAGCCGGATTCCGAAAAGGCTACAGTACCATAGACCACATTCATACGCTAAGGCAAATTATACAGAAGTCCAAGGAGTATAATATGCCTCTATGTTTAGCTTTTGTGGACTATGAGAAGGCCTTTGATTCGATCGAAACTTGGGCGGTGCTTCGGTCTCTTCAGCGGTGTCATATAGACTATAGGTATATAGAGGTCTTAAAGTGTCTATGTAACAACGCCACCATGTCGGTCCGAGTACAGGAACAGAATACAAGGGCGATTCCATTGCGAAGAGGTGTAAGACAGGGCGATGTAATATCTCCGAAACTGTTTACAACGGCATTGGAAGACGCCTTCAAGCTCCTGGAATGGGAAGGATTCGGCATCTCCGTCAATGGCGAATACATAACACACCTTCGGTTTGCCGATGACATAGTCGTTGTGGCAAAGACGCTGGATGATCTAGGCACTATGCTCGAAGACCTCGACCGAGTATCCCAACAAGTGGGTCTTAAAATGAACATGGAGAAGACGAAAATTATGTCGAGTTCCCTTGTTGTACCCATTCCAGTATCCATTGGGAACTCAACTCTCAAAGTTCTCGACGAGTACGTCTACCTGGGACAAGTGATCCAATTGGGTAGGTCCAACTTCGAGAAAGAGGTCAATCGACGAATCCAACTCGGCTGGGCAGCGTTCGGGAAACTGCGCAAGAGCGTCTTCTCGTCTCAATTACCTCAGTGTCTGAAGACGAAAGTCTTCAATCAGTTTGTGTTACCAGTGATGACATACGGATCCGAAACGTGGTCTCTTACTATGGGCCTTATAATGAAGCTCAAAATTACACAACGAGCGATGGAGCGGGCTATGCTCGGTGTTTCTCTACGAGATCGAATCAGAAACGAGGAGATACGTAGAAGAACCAAGGTAACGGATATAGCCTTGAGAATCAGTAAGCTTAAGTGGCACTGGGCAGGGCACATAGCGCGAAGAACTGATGGCCGTTGGGGCAGGAAAGTTCTAGATTGGAGACCCTTCGACCAAAGACGCAGCGTAGGACGTCCACCAACAAGATGGACAGACGACCTTAAAAAGATCGCAGGATCAAACTGGATGCAGACCGCTGGTGATCGGTCGCTGTGGAAAGCCGTGGGGGAGGCCTATGTTCAGCAGTGGACGTCCTTTGGCTGATTATGATGATGATGATGATGAATAGGCGAATTATATATCAGGAGATTCAACACATATTGAAAATTGGATCGGGAAGCGTTCACGAATTGTACACAGGCATCTTCGCGTGAGGAGTATAGTATCAAGCTGGGTGCCCCACTACCTCACCGACGCTCAGAAGCAGGCCCGGGTATATTGGTGATATGCTGAACGTCTCGGCTTGTTTACAAAATCGTTACAGGTGATGAGTCCTGGATTTATCAAAACGATTTAGAAACCAAGCGCATGTAGACAGTTTGGGTGTTTCAAAATGAACCAACGCCTACAAAAATGAAGTGATCTCAGAGCGGAGGGAAGATTTTGATCGCCAGCTTTTGTAATTTGACTAGCCACTTGGTGTCAATTCCCTGACGAGATCAAAGAAGCATCAACGCTGAATAGTATACTACAATATGTTTACCAGAAATTTTCTCTGTTGTGAACAACAAGACGAGGGACTTCCTAGACAGCACGCCAGTCAAACTAAGGAGTAAAGAGGGTGACCCAGTTCACCCTCCTTACAGCCCTGATCTAGCACCGTGTGACTTCTTTTTATTTCCAAAAATTTCAGCTCAAAGGGTGTATCCTTTTTCATCGCCGGAAAATGCGCTGGCTGCGTTCAAGCAGGCTGTAAACAAGGTGTCTGCGGCGGATTGGTAAAAGTATTTTGATAACTGGTTCAGACGCATTAACTATTGTATAGAGGCTGGTGGAAAGTACTTTAAAAAAAAGGTTTAATAAAAATACATGTACCTGTAGAAATATTTTTTGGTGTCTTTCCACACACAACTTTCCTCTCGTCTCATCCTGCCTCTTCTCGATAATGCCGATGTTGGTTGTTCGAACATCAGTGGAGCTTATCTCAATAAACTTGACCGTCTCCTCAACAATGGTATTCGCTTTATCTTCGGTCTCCGTAAGTACGACCACATATTTTCTGCTTACCGGTTCAAGCTTAAATGGCTTTTCATCCGACATCGCAGAGAAATAGGAATCCTGTGCACTCTCTTCAACATACTTCGTAACTCTCACTCTCCGACCTACATTTTGGCACAGCGCTTCAACTATCTGGCTTCCACCACTTTGAGCAACCTTCGCTCTTCCCATAATCTAACTCTTTTCACACCTCTTTTCAAGACCGGCTTTATGTCGGACTCTTTCACCACATCTGCGATTCGACTTTAGAATTCTCTCCCCAATGAAATCAGAATGTCCCCCCACAAATTTACTTTTAAAAAGTCTCTCCGGACCCACTATCTTAACCTTGGCTCTCTTCAGAATTAACAGCCATTTTCTTTTATTTGTGTTCTTTGGATGTCGTCGTTGAATTTGTATTTATTAAGTATATGTATGTTTATTATTATTTTGCTTATGTATCCTATTATATATTTGTGTAAAATTAGTATGTATGTTTATGTAAGTGCATTTTACTTATTTTTCTTACCACTCTTCTCACATATTATTAATATTCCGCCACTGATTAAACTCTCTGCATTACCAGGTGGTTGAATGGTAGAGAATGCCATTAGGCATTAAGTCCGCCAATGGTACAAGTTATAGTGCAATAAAGTTTTAAAAAAAAACTTTCTAAGAGTCCCACAGACTATCTGTTATCAAATCATTAAAGGTTAAAGAAGGAGATTAAGGAGCACGATTTTTAATATTGTAAGTTTGTTTGGACTAGTAATAAGGTCTACATATTAAAAGTCAAGTTAGTTCAAAATCTGGCAGTAAAATTTTTTCGGCGCTATTAATACAAATCCTATAAGAATTTTACTTTATCGGGAATCATAAATCTTATCCTTCCTGGCTGGGGAGCTTAATGTGATGGCAGGATAAAATAAAATTTTAACTCACCCGGCCTCAGACTGGCAAAGGTTCTCAATAGTCATAGCGGCCGCGTAGATCATACATAAAAATAATTTGAAGTACGGATAAAATCATAAGGAAACAAATAACAGTTAGATTAAATTTAATAAAATCACCAGCGCTCCCCCGCGACTGCGGCCGCGCATTTTGAGTTTGCTCCCTTCCCTTCCGTTGCAGCATGACGTTTTATAGTCTAAATCCCTCTCCAATAAATAAGCTAACAAATACAAGAATATTTTTCAATTCGCATGAGTAGTTCCTGAGATTAGCGCGTTCAAACAAACATACTCTTCAGCTTTAAAATATTAGTATGGAGTTTATAGATTTTGCTTTAAATTTCTGCTAAGTGACGCCGGCGCAGACACTCAAAAACAAGAACCGTAACCAAAATACCATAACCAGAGTTTCTACATATACAAAAGTATTCTGTGGGCTTGAGTATTAGTTCAGGCAAATGCAGGATGCACCCATACTCCCTTAATACGCAAGCGTCACAGCTAATGTGGTTCACGTAGTACTTTTTAACCGACTACAAAAAAGGAGGCGGTTATCAATTCGACTGTACTTTTTTTTTTTTTTGTATATATGTTACCTCAAATCTCAGTCATTTGTAGACCGATTTGAAAAATTTTTTCGCCTACTTAGAGGGTATACTTTCTAGTCGGTCCCATTTTTTTCAATTTGGGATCTGATGATGGAATCTTGGTGTAATCGCGGGAAACCCTCAAATTTTAAAGGCACGTATAGTGTTTCTTTACTTAAATCTTAATGTTGATGTATTGTTACGTTTAATAGTCAACATCTTGTGGGGCTGAGCTGATGGTGGAACTCCTTAACGCTTAGGAGTTCAGTAATTATAATGAAAGAACTTATTATAGGTAGTTTGTAGCTTCTTTCAAAAACAGAGTCATAAGGTGCCCCCCCCCCCATTCTCCTGTAATCTCTAAAAATGAAGAAATAAAATTAACTTTAAAAACAGTAAAAACCGATCTCAATACCAAAATGCACTAAAAAGACTTCAATAAACTCTTGACTATTGAAAGGAAAGGAACCCATTTTAGGCAAACAACTTCTTTTTGGAGTCGGTGCCATCACTTTGACCATCAAGTATCAACTATCACTGCACCGACTACTCTTATCTGTGGTAAGTAAACTGCACTTTTAGATTATAATCTGTTTTTCTAGTTTTCAATTTAATATTTTTAAAATGAATGAGTGCAAATGTTTTTATTTTCTTTGATCATTTTAGTATACTTCAAAGTTTTGTATTTATTCACATATTTACAGTAAACGTTTAATATAACAATGTCTAATATGATCTATCTAACTTCATTGTTTTGGAAACTTGCAAACTAACCAAAGCCAGCACCGTTTTTCGTTACACATACATACAAATTATTGAATAGCTAACAAATTGTTTTTATTTTATTTTGGTGGATATTGTGCATTGCACCTACCAATTGAAAGCAATCTCTTCCTCTTATAAGAGTACTCATACTAAGATCTATTATTTATCTGTCCTGTTAGGTAAAACGGCCTTCAGTGATGTTATAAAATAATATTGTGAATAAGTTTACGTTCCAAATTGTAATGATCTAAATATATCTTACTGTGTGTGTCGTTTTTGTATTCTTTTAAGGCACTACTTCTGATTTCAAAAAATACTGTATTATTCATTTTCACGATTTAAAAAAAAACAGTTCAGTATAAAAAATATAAAAACAATGACACATGTAGGCTCCCCATGCAAATAGCTCCTATTTGTTCCCAACATTTATACGTTCTTACGACCTGTTTCATTATGACTGAATATTCTAAAAATAGTTTAGTAGTAAACAGTAGTATCATAAAGCTGAAGAATTTACCCATTTGGGGCATACAATAATAATAAAGATACAGTCTAAATGAATAATAAATAACATAATTTTAGTCAGGAAGAATAATTGTATCTAATAGTCAGTTAATAAATTAAAAAATATTCGTCCAGCGTTCAGCAAAAAAACATTTTAGAAATAACTATTCTTTTAGTTTTCTCTTGAAAAGAGTGTTTTCCAGGGATTAATTGCCGAGTGGTAAATGATTAAAAAACCGGCCAAGTGCGAGTCGGACTCGCGCACTAAGGGGTTCCGTGCCAACTTTAACTGAATTTGGGAATCCACTTACTTCCACTTAGTAAAATCCACAAAATTTTGTGAACAGCAAATATAACTTTGTTTTTCATAGTGTTTGTATGAAGTACAAAGTTATGTTTGCGGTTGTTGAAAATGTGCTATATCTCAAAAACTTCTCGTTCGATTCCGTCCAAACCAATTTTCGTTGAAAGTATTTGTTTAGATCTACATTATATTTTTTTTCAAAATTTACACTTGCTTAATTTAGATGTTAGATGGGGGGGACGCCCATTTTACCACTTTAGAAGCGTCTAGCTATGAAACGTTAGACTTTAAAAGAAAATGGTTTTAGGAGCCTCGGTGTCTTTTTAAAAGATCTATCTATAGACACCCCACACGTATAGGTTAGACAAAAAAATTTTTGAAGTGAAAACTTCTTTAGCGGCGATGAGCACTTTTGTGGGATGGGGGAAAAATGTGAAACTCGCGTCAGGACACGTGGGCTGATCGAAAAACCGTAAGACGGTTGGCGAAATTATGGATGTAAGTTGATTTTTCTGAGGGATAAACTTTTTAATGTAATTTAATATAATATAAATTGTAATGTTTGTGTACGATAGCGCAATAAATAAATATTGTATTCTATAAAAATATTATATGATTATTATTATTATTATTATTATTATTATTGTATTCTATCACAAAAATGATAGTACTTTTATATTGATAATAAGAGCAATTCAAGTCAAGTCAATTATGTCAAGTGCGCTTGTTCTTTTAATTTTATAGTAAGTATTATGTGTTTTCTCAGTAAGTGAATTAACCATTGTAATTCTTAATGAGAAAATAAAGATCTAAAACCCGAATTCATTCAAAATTATTCCCTAACTATTCCAAAAAATCAAAAATGCACACCGTTGATATTCAAGTTTTCACTTCTGCCGGCACTCCCGGAGTGCAATTTTGTGTTTTTTTTTTTCGGTTTTAGTTTCATGTATGGGAGTGTCATATTTTTTTAAATGTCATATTTTTTTATTTTTATATGAGAATCGTAAAGCGGTTAATAGGATACATACTCTTACCAAATTTCAACAGTGTGATGCTTATAGTTACAGAATAAAATGGCTGTGACATACGGACGGACTGACAGACAGACAGACAGACAGACTTGACGAAACTATAAGGGTTCCGTTTTTTGCCATTCGGCTACGGAACCCTAAAAACCGTATTCCTGTTATTACAGTTCTCTTTTTGCCGATAAAGCATTTGAAAAATAATAATAATATGTTTTTTTTTACATTATGATTTTTTATTATTTAAGGTTAGGATTTCAGGAAAAGCAGGATTGGGATTTTTTTAAATAGCAGGATAGCGCCCGGTTTCTATGATCACTTAAAACGATTCGAACTTATATATGAACTTAACCAGCATCATGTCATATAATTTTAACCGGTACAACGAATCTGTGTCTGATTGCAATCACTTATGTATTGTTTGTTGTACGTCGTTGTGCGATCAAAGGGGATTGAGGCTCGAGAACTATAGTTAAGCTAATTGTTTCAGTGATTATTGTATTCCATACTTAATACAAATGGCAATATAAAAATACGGAAATAATCTAGATCGTAGGCCTGATTTCATTATAGCTTAGCAGTAGTGTATTATTGGGCATTCTGTCATACCAGAGTGAGCGCAGCGAACGGTCGGGAGCGAAGCGGACGACTGGGGGACAGAATGCCCAATAATACACTACAAATTAATGGGACACGATTAACTGCGGTTTGTAAATATCTTTAGAGAGACCCGTGGCAAGATTTGCTCTCCGAATTACTACCTATCATGATACAAACAGCTCCGGACCCATGACAAGATTCCATTACTGTATGTATCGCCTAGCAATTTCGGCTGAAAAACCAAGGTAAGTATCTTCAGAGAGACCCATGGCAAGATTCTCTCACCGAATTACTACCTATCATGATACAAACAGCTCCGAACCCATGACAAGATTCCATTGCTGTATGTATCGCCTAGCAATTTCGGCTGAACAACCAAGGTAAGTATCTTCAGAGAGACCCATGGCAAGATTCTCTCACCGAATTACTACCTATCATAATACAAACAGCTCCGGACCCATGACAAGATTCCATTACTGTATGTATCGCCTAGCAATTTCGGCTGAAGAACCAAGGTAAGTATCTTCAGAGAGACCCATGGCAAGATTCTCTCACCGAACCTTCCTACTTACTAACATAATTATATTTTGTTTAAATATCAATTTAATTCAATCATTTTATTACCGAATAAATTCCATAAAAAAGTAATGTATTTTATCGAAATAAAAAAAAAATGTTAATCAATGTAAAATTTTAATTAATGGTAAATATTATGCTCAAAATATATACATTTTTATTAACAATGCAAATTTTTAATGTGTATCTACCTACATAAGGTATAATAACTCTTGAACATTTTACATGTCAACAAAATAAAAAAGTAGTTTGTGCTAAATGCAAAGAAAAAAATTAAAACACTTTCACACTAATCATCTCTTCTTGAAATACTTCACCAATATCTGATTGTTTTTCATAAAAATGTTCAACAATCTTCTTCATTTTTTAATGGAAATGTACAATTTAGAATTAATACATAATAAATCTTACCCATTTTCTTTATACGCAGTAAATATCTATACCGTTGTAATTTGTGTTGTATGGCAGCCTCCCTACAGCATAGCAACCTGAAATTGATAACAGCTGTATTTTAATTAACCAGTTTAAAATATGAATTGAAAGATCAATACGGAATACCTAAACACGGGTGGATCAGGGTTATGTTTTCAGATGACATTCCAAATGAGACATTTACAGTAAGATTCTGATATCAAAGTAGGTACTAGTTGCAATGTAACGCGAAAGTTTAAAATCTAATCGTATAATAAAGTGAGCAAATCCAAAAGTTATGATCGAGGTAATTCTGGATAATAAGTAGGTACATTACAACAAAACAAAAAATAACATATGTAGATACAAATGAATTTAAAGGAGAATCATGCTACTTTTATGCTTACTTGTCTTACTAAATCTTTTTCATCCAAATAAAATAATAATACATTTGATAAAATCAATTAATAAACTTTACTTACTGCTACAAGTCAAATAAGCAGATGAAAAAAAATATACAAACTTACATTTTGTAATCAATCAAACACTGGCACACATTAAACACACTTTAAGTAATTGTCACTTCAAACTCATGCTAACTAACTCGGAGCTTAACTGATGCGATACGCGGTGCGCTGCGTGGGAACTTGAGTTACCTGTATCTAGTCTAGGAGTCAGATGCATTAATCTGTCATTATTACTAGAACACTTTTTGTAGGTAGGTATACTCGCATGGCATTTAAGATCCTAATGCTTTTTATAATTTGAAATATTCATGAATGAAAATCTGGATATCTACTAGTTTTTTTTTTCTTTTTTTTTTGTTACTTATAGACTTATAAGAATAATCTTAGATCGTAATAATATAAATGAACTGAACCACCAATTCAAGTTATAAGGTCAAAAAAAAAACAAGAAATAAAAGCTTAATATTCCTGTTAATGCATGTTTAAATCATGTTGGCTCCTGTACTAACGATGCAGTTGCAGACTCAGCTTTTAAGCTTTCTATGTAAATGCTTGAGAGCTGTAACTTAACACTCATCGTGTTTACTTTATGTTGCATTAAAAAGAAGCAAATGACTGTTTGAGTTTTGTCCAGAAATACCTCATGGATACTATGTTTACCTCACGTTTACCTTTAATTTTATTATGTATGATATGCACTTTCAAATATTTATTTCAATTCTTATAAATGAAATCTTTGACATTAAAACTGTGTCAAATGGATTAACTTTACAACTATCATATTTCGAGTAATAACTACTTATAAATGTTTCTGAAAACCATAATACCTACATAAAAAAGGCATGTACTTGGTAAGGTCATTGATTGAGTACCTACCCATTTTAAATATTAGCACTTATTGCACTCAAATTTCTTTTTCACGTTGACTGCTACATAATGAAACACGACTATGATTTCTTTAAATGTTAACATGAAATAACGATAATGTTGCAATGTATAAGGGAATATGTTACATACTTACTTTTCATAAAATTTATGGACTGTCTATTATATTACGGTATACAATCACTTGCTGTTTTTGTAACAACTTACGTTATCAACCAAATAATGATTTCATTTTGCTGATGATTCATTATTTATCGCATAAATACGGATTTCTGTGGCAAAAATTTATTATTCCTCAAGATTTTTCCTGTGAAAGCACAAGACACCAGATCCTGCGACCCAAAAATGTTAGTAAGTACCTTCATTATTTTATTATTTTAATCATTTTACAAAGTTTTATTTTAACGATAGTGATTATCTTCGTTACTTTCCTGAAGCAAGTGTTAGGCAGTTTGATTTCCGCCTTGCCATTAATGATTATTTTTTTCGCTTTAGACTCAGTCCAAAATAATTGTTTTTTCTTTCTTATAAATATTATCATATTTTTCTTTTAAGGTCGGATTCTGAGTACGCATCAAGCAGCGATGAGGTAGCAGCTGAAGAGCCCTTGCCACCACCGCCACCACAGCAATCGTCGGCCAAAAGCAAGAGCAAAAGCAAGAGCAAGCCTGCCCCAGCTGCCGTCGCACCAAAGCCCAGGAAGCGGTAATCCGCCATTCTTTCTGTTATCAACGTGGAAGCCTACACGCAGCCTTCCTCTTCCCAGTAAGTCCAGTTTAGTAGTATTTTTTATCAGTTTATAATACTTATACATGTGGTTGTCGATACATTCAATTCAAAGCTCTCTGCTACCGCCAGTTGAGAGTAATAAAATAACCACTTAATAATACATACACAATAGACATAAAACGTTAAAAAAAACTAATATACTATATCCAAACTAAAACTACTCTATACTTGTATACCTAATCCCTCAAGCGTATGTGAACGAGACACAATGCAAATTCTATTGTTATGCGGTTGCCTGCAACCGCTCGGGTGTTGAAGCACTTGAAGCATATCTACTGTTTCTTATTATTATACTGACGACCCGTCTGGAGTAGTGGTCGAGAAATCGCCTACTACGCAGCGGGTTGCGGGTTCGATCCCCGCACAATACAAACATTTGTGTGCATGAACATGTCTGTTTGTACTGGTCTGGGTGTTTTCTATGTATATCATGTATGTATTTACAAAATAATTAAGTATTATATCCGTTGTTTGGCACCCAAAACACAAGCTTTGAGTAGCTTATTTTGTGACTAGATGGCGATGTGTAGGAAAGGATATTTATTATTTATTTAAAGGCTTTTTATTATAATTGATTTTTCAGATCGCACAAAAAGCCAAAGAGTCTGTTCGCCATTATAAACAACGACGAGCGGACGACCAACAAGGACTCCGGTCGCCCCAGCCTTGGCTCCAGCTTTACCTCCCGCGTGTCGTCCGGTCAGTGTCGTCGCGCCGCAACTGTCGATGGAGAGTTTTATGTGGACCTGAAGGTGTACAATACCGACGACGCCAAAAACACCCCTGCAGACCAGCGATACAAGAAGGCGTTGGCGTCGGTGAAGCTGCAGTGCTCCGAAGAGTCTCGCGAGTGGGAATCCCTGCAGGACTTCCTCGCCAAGGCCTACGCCATTTTTAATAATAGTGACCCGGTATATTACAGTAATAAAATTAATATTAAGTAAGTAGATTTTAGGAGAATTTAGCAATAAGTTTATAAATATTAATTACATTTTGAAATATTAATTACATTTTCGTATCTTATATTGTTTTTTTGATTTATTATTGTTTTTGATAGGTAGGTATATTTAACATTGCAAATAAAAGTAAGTTAAGCAATTATGCCATTCTGTTCGGTTTGTAATACATCGATCGGCTCAAAGTCTTGGATAGGTCATATACGCAGTCGATCGCATAAACAAAATAACTCCACCCAACCGCATAGCGATGGCGTGGAAATTGTTGCATCTGCATTTCGCTCTCGTATCGTTTCATATCGAATCGTTCCAATTGAAACTGATAAAGCCTCGTTAGACTCCTTTTTGTATTCAATCAGTAATAAAATAAAATTACTTATTGATGATGCCTTAAAAAAGCATACCACTATAAAAGTTAATTTTGAGCTATTTTCCCTGTTCATACTATTTAAAGACAGCACACAAGAAATGAAATCATTTCTCACAAAAAATTTTGTTATTTATCAGAACTATGATTTTAACACTATTTTTTTAAAGCTTCAAAGTTTTTTAAAAAAGAAAATAGACGAATTTCAGGAGAATGATAGTGGTTGGGCATTTCTTGACAATTCACATTTAGAAATTAACATAAATAAATATCAACCATTAGGAGGCAGCTCTTATTTGCCACTACCAAAATGCATTCAAAATAAGAAAGCATGCATAAACATTCATAATAAAGATCAGTTTTGTTTCTTATGGAGCGTTGTACCTGCTCTTTATCCTTCGCAAAAGCATCCTGAACGGGTCTCATCTTATCCCGATTTTCGTCTCGTTCTAAATGACGAAGGAATGTCTTTTCCTGTCACATTCGCAGATATAAATACATTTGAGAAAAACAATCCTAGGTTGAGTTTCATCATTTACGGTTTAAAAAATAATAAGACTATCATTGGACCTCTTTATAAGTCCGGAAACAGTCAAAACAAAAAGACTATTCATTTATTACTATTAGATAACGGGACTACTACACATTATTGTTTAATAAAAGATTTGTCGCGACTTATACGGAGTCAAATTACATCACATCATAGTAAAATCTATTTTTGCGACCCATGTCTAGTGTATTTTACTACATGCGAAGAACTCGAAAGTCATTTATGTAGCGGTATCGTTACTGTTTTACCTGAAAAAGGTTGGGTAATTAAATTCAAAAACTATGACCGTAAACAAAACGTTCCGTTCGTAATTTATGCAGATTTTGAAACCATTTTAGAACCGTCTCAGAACAATTCTTTAGTTTCCGATACCACACACACAAAAACGTTACAACACCATGTTCCAGCAGCGTTTGCATATAATATAGTATGTTCTGTGAATGAAAGTCATAATCGTTACGTCACTTATGGAGGTCAAGACTGTGTTCAAAAGTTTATAGATTCTATCTATCGCGATGTACGCGAGATTTATACAATTTTATCCCAAAACTCTCCAATAATTTTTACAGAACAAGATGAAGCTGACTTTATGCAAGTTCGTGATCATTGCCACATAAGCGGTTTCTATCGTGGCGCAGCACATAGATATTGTAATTTACAGTACAAAACACCAAAGGTTATTCCAATATTTTTTCATAATTTATCCGGGTATGATTGTCATTTATTTATAAAACAATTAGGTGAATTGCCTGGAACTATAAAAGTTATACCTAAAACGAAGGAGAATTATGTATCGTTTACAAAATTCATTCCTGTTTCTGGCAATGAGTTCATACAAGTTCGGTTTGTAGATTCGTTTAAATTTTTAGGTACCAGCTTGAACAGATTAGCTAAAACTACCTATTCAAAAAGAAGAATTTAATCATATGCGTACCCACTTTCCTATTGAAACACAATTCAATTTACTAACACGAAAAGGAATTTACCCATACGAGTACATGGATAGTTGGGACCGTTATAAAGAGCGATCTCTTCCAGAAAAAAAAATGTTTTACAGTTCTATTACAAATGTGCATATGTCTGATGAAGATTATAAGCACGCACAATCCGTATGGACTGAATTCAATATTAAAAACTTGGGCCAATATACTGACTTATACCTAAAAGTCGATGTCATCTTATTGACCGATATTTTCGAAAAATTCAGAAGAACATGTAAACTTCACTATCAGTTAGACCCTGCGTTTTATGTCACTGCTCCGAGTTTATCATTTGATGCGATGCTTTTTCAAACAGGCGTTGAGCTAGAGCTAATTGATGACCTTGCCATGGTGCGCATGATTCAATCCGGTGTAAGGGGAGGTGTGTGTATGTGCTCACACAGGCATGCGAAAGCAAATAACAAATATGTTCCAGAATATGATAAACAACAACCCGAAACTTACGTGGTTTACATAGATTGTAATAACTTGTACGGATTTAGCATGTGTCAATCATTAATTACTATTCTCGGACTTTAGGTTTTTAAATCAAACAGAAATTGTTAGACTCGATGTAACCAATATTCCTGACAACGCGGAATACGGGTTTATTCTCGAGGTCGATCTTAGCTATCCAAAAGAGTTGCATGACAGGCATAATGAATTACCATTTTGTCCTGAAAAATGTATTCCTCCTGGATGGAAAAATTCAAAACTTGTTCCCAATCTTTATGATAAATATTTTTACGTAATCCATTATGTTCATTTAAAAACATGTATAAAACATGGGTTAAAGTTAAAAAAAAATCATCGAGCTATAACGTTTCGGCAGAGCCCTTACTTGAAACAATATATCGATTTAAACACAAGCTTAAGGCAACAGGATCAGTCAACTTTTGAACAAGACTTTTTTAAACTGCTCAATAACAGCATTTTCGGAAAGACATTGGAAAATAATGAAAAAAGGGTCAATGTTCATTTAGTTAATAAATGGAGTGATAAACAAAATAAAACAAAAAAAGATATTGTGCTGATAGATTAATAGCAAATTCGAATTTCCATAGTGCTTCAGTTTTCAGTGAAAATTTGGTTGCAATACAAACTAAACCTGAACGTGTTGTTTTAGACAAACCAATATACATCGGGTTTACAGTTTTGGAACTGTCCAAAAGTCACATGTATGATTTTCATTACTCAGTCTTTGAGCCGACGTATACAAACCGCTTACGCATGTGCTACACAGACACAGACAGTTTTGTCTATCAGATTCAAACCCCTGATTTCTATAAAGATTTAAAACAATTATTATTGAATTATTTCGATACTAGTAACTTTCCAGCAGAAAATATACATAGCTTACCACTTTTGAACAAAAAAGTTCCTGGTCTTTTCAAAGACGAAATGGGAGGGAACATTATATCAGAATTTGTTGGATTACGATCAAAACTGTACTGTATAAAAACTGTTAACAGTACTATTAAAAAAGCAAAGGGGGTGAAATCATGCGTTGTTCGCGATATTTCAATATCTCAATACAAAAAAAGCTTATATGATGGGGATGTAGTGAGAAAAACCAACGTTTTATTCAAATCTATTAAACATGAAATATTCACACGTAGCCTTAAAAAAGTTGCACTAAGCCGCAACGATGACAAGCGTCACATTTTGTCTGACAAAGTATCTACGAGAGCTTGGGGTCATAGAGCCATTCTTAATATTTAAATTGTATCAAACGAAATGTATATTATTTGTTTAAAGTTAGCTAACTATTTGCACTGTAATTTTATGATGGTAATGAATAGTTTACAATGATTTGAAGTAATTTTGTGTCTTCTGATTATAATATGTCATAAGTAATTTATGTACTGTAAGAACCCATAATATAAGGTATTACACTGATGCTTGTGCAAGTAATAGAAAGGACTCTTTTAATAGAACTATTTTAGAATTTATATTCTAGAAATTAAGTTACCTCCTTGTACATTGTACTTATATCGCAAATAAATGATGATACGATATTTTTTTTGATTTATTAAATATCCCCTATTTCTAATGAATGATAGTTAAGAGTTTATGTAGGTATTCAGTTATCGCAAAACTTTTAAATGCACACACGTGTGCATTGAAAAGTGCAGGTTAAAACAAGTTGCTAACACGAGTATTATTTAGCGCGCGTCGTATTTCGTTTCAACTTACTGGAAGAAATATTTGCTATACTGAAAAATGTTTATTGAACATGTTAAAACATGTAGTACACGTGCTTATGACACTTCGTCTCACACGTCTCATGTTCTTGATTACCTATATAGACAAAGCTTTATCATTCTAAATTTAGTTCATTATTCGTGCTCAGTGCATTCACATAAAGATTGCGTCGAACTTAAAATGCAGTCCAACCATCAGTACCTCTCTTCACCGCAAACCAGCTACTTTGCGTCGAATGATCATAGAATACCAAAGCTCATAATTTAAATAGAAATCATGGAAGCAGTGGATTCAGCGGATAAAACTGAAGTGGAAATCAGAGGGCGAGCAAAAAGCCAGTATTTGGTGTACGACCATTGGGACGTCATCTATTATAAGACAGAACAACTGCTGACTGAAATTAGTAGGAAACTGGGAGACCGCAACGAAAGACCTGCTTTGTGACTACTGTGAAATAATTATATTATAAATCAGGTATGTTGTAGTTATCCTTTATCGATTACCTTTTAAAATAAAAGGGTTATTATAGTTATAATAACAACTTCTTGATTTTAATATGAGATTTCTTTTCTTTACAGATAATGGCGGATGGATACGACGTTTTTCCTCAATACGCTCAAGACCCATTAGAAAACTTTACGCAACAATACAAGGATTTGTTTGGTTCGCAATCGACAGAAGTTAAACAAAAGAAGAGAAAACGTGTTCCATCAAAAAAGAATAAGCGAATAGCTCCTAAATCTTTTGTGGTGTGCAACGAACAGAAAGGTTTCAAGATGATCCAGATAAAGGTGCTGGACTTGGTCTGCGAATGTGAATCAACAAGGACAAGCTCGTCGACCCCGACGCCGGACGCTGACAGCGAGTGCGTGTTACTTAGTGCTCAATACGTTGTTCATGACGCAGTGGACGAAATTATGGATATGACAGAATGTGTAATTAAGAAGATATCAAAAAAGTTATGTGGTTCTAACTTTTAGTTGATTAACGTTTTTAAGTTATTAGAATATTGTTTAATAATCCTAGTTGTAAATGTAATTAAATAAATAAATTAATTAATATGCAAAAAATATGTTTTTTACTAAGTCCCCTAAAAATGTAGGTAGGAATAAATTGAGGTATAAAAATAAATAAAACATTTAATTCAATGTTACAATTATTTATTTCAAAAAATAAGCATTAATAAAATACATTGTTATCCATACACCATTTCTTTAAACTTAAAACATTTCGTAACGCACAATACTTATCATGATAAAAACAATTAAACATAATTTTGTCATTACAATAGAGTTCATTAAGATTATTCAAATTAGGAGTACCTTGACGCGTTATATCGAAAACACTATTATTATTATCACACAACTCTTGCATCCATTTTACTTTTTCTTCCCCTTTGACTATAATTCTTTTATTTTTCAAAAAACCATTGATCATTCTAAGAAATTCTCTGTAGTCTATATAGCCCTCACTCCATAAATAACCTCTATTTCTTTCAATCCAACGAACACATTTCTTTTCTTCATCACTCAATGCAGAGAACGGATACGGAGGCTTTATTAAAAACACGTAAGTATACTCTGGAGTAGCTACTGCCATTTCTTTAACCAAGAATTTATTATCGATGTCCTTGAATCCTTGCAAATCAACGATTACTGTATTATAATTATTCATGATATTTTCTTTACAATGTTACTCAAAGGCTTATATTCGTATAAACAATCGTTTAAAATCAAGCAGTATGCAGCTGTCTTATCTGGAATTTCTTGGTCTGTTTCAATTTCGACTCGCACATCAATAGATCCTTTAAGCGATTCGTGTTGTCGTGAACAGTCAATAACGAATAAAGGAGCAATGTTTTTAAATTCGTTTAAGCTCAACAACGGCTCTGGTCGACGTCCATGATACGACTGTTGAAATCTTGTATATTGTTCATATAATAAAGTAAATTTGTCTTCGGAGAAATTGATGTTCAATCCTTCATATGGATAATATGATGAATTCAAAAATACTCTTACATCACGCACGTGACAATGATCAAACTCTGCCATTGACAAGGACTGTTGTGTTTCCGGTTAGTTTGTAAAGCAATGATAACAAAGCGCGGTTTCTCTATTTGCGATGAAATTTTGATAGACCAAGTATGTTTGCGTGTTTTAGGTAGTAATGGGTATTCGTAAAGATCCCAGTTGCGAAACGCTAATGGAATAGCACGATCTCTCTCTAAATGCTTTAATAGATTTATTCTTTCTCGATCAGACACTTTAATGTGTGGCACTCTCCAAATGATTTTATTTATTGTAATATCATCTACAGCTTCTCCTGCATTTAATTTTATGGCATTAAGGTTCGTATTGCTTCTAAGTAGCACTAACTCGTGTTTACAGTTCATGATAATTTTTTGATAATCTTCTGCAAATCCTAATATCTTGCTTAAAGGAATTGATACAGAAAACGATCCATCTCCTGTATTTTTGGTTCCCCCTGTTGACCAGCCCCAAACACGAGCATATTTTGACTCGTTTTCACTTAAGGACAGATATGACTTTATAGTTGTAGTTAAACCAGCATTTTTAATTTTATCTATTTCTACTCCATTCAATTCGTAACGAATATCTTGAAATAGGAACAATGCCGGATTATTAACGAAGTTTACATCTGATATTTTTGCTTTGGTCGTGGTGTTATGAACACTCACTTTTCCCTCGATGTACAGACTACTAAGTGATGGCAGTACGTATAGGTCTTGCTGATTAGTCGGAATTCTTATTTCATCATTCTTGTTGAAACTTGTTACGTATGGCTTGTATGAATGATACTCGAAACCTTCAATGCTGTTGTCGTATGTAGTTTGTTCAGATATATTTAAGATATTCATTTTATTAACCCAATTTTCTTTAGGAATTCTTTATTGGTCTTGGTAAGTTTCTTTTTAAGCTGTAGCGGTGTTCCTTTGCGGGATGATCTTTCAGCACTGACTCGAATATTCGACTGAGGGGAGCTTTTATTGAAATTTATCATTTTCTTCGAAAATGTAAATAGAGTTGAACTTCTTCACCTCGCAGGTTAATTTCTTTATTGTCTGCGTCCAAGAGTCTTATATTGATAGCGCTTATTGATGATTGATTAACAGGAAAATAAATCAAAATTTTTGGAACTTCAATTATTCTATAACCAGGTGGTACATTCGGCACAAATTCATAAATAATATGGCTTGCTTTCCCGTTTACAAATGAACCACTAACAACATCGCATTCGATCCGTACGATGGTCGTTGATAGAATGTTGACAGGATATTGTGAATCTGTACTTATATTAGCATTTATTGTTTCCTTCCCAAACCCTAAAATTTGAGCTAATGATGCACTCTTATTGAAATGAACATCTTTTGAACAAAAGATGTTTGTTTTTAATGTATTATTATTGCAAGTGATTTTTAAAATTGTGTTCTTAATGTTGCATTTTAAATAATCACAAATATCTTGAAGCTCGTAAGACCCGTCAGGAATTTCGATAATTTCATTTTCACCATAGTAAAACTTATTATTACGCTCATCTATATTAGGAATAGAGTTGAAAGTGGAAAAGTACAAAAGACCACATTCATAGTCTCCTTGAAGCTCCAATGTTGGTGAGTAATTTGTTGATAAGGAAGCTCCTCTCCCAGTTATAGACACAGTGAAAGACATTTTGAAACTGACATATTTATTTTCTTCGTTCATTATATAAATGATTCTTCCAATAATTTCTTAAAAATTTTAGACACAAATGCCCACAGTTTGTAGTACCAAATGCTTGATGTCTTGCATAATTATAGTTTACAGGCAAGTCATGTACATATTTCATAAATTCTATTGGTGGTTTCAAATTTCCAAAGCTATCATAATATTCTATGTATTCATTTTGCTTCACATAGGCTACCCAATGCGTGCCAGGATTTATGTTGCTATCCAAATTCATAATTCCACATTCTATCTTTCTAGGTTTCAATGGTAACGTATCTCTCATGTAAACACCACGAAAATAAGGTATATCAGTGGCATGTTGTATTATATCAAGGTTGGTGAGTGCACGTCTGGGCAGCCGTTTATTTAGTTTTTTGATGGACTAAGATATAAACCTGCTCCTTTTTTATGTGGTTTTATATATAATCCTTTTCCAAGAGCCACTGCTTCCATCATCCTGTTGTGTCTCTCAGCTTCCTGAAGACTTTTTTGTGCAGCCTTAGAATCATTAACAGCTTTCGCTATACCTGCTGCACCTCCAGCAAGTGAACCTAAAGCCGATAGCCCAGCAAATATGGGGATGAGTGGCAAAACTCCACCACTCTTTGGGAGAGGAATATAACGAGGCAAACGTATTCCTTTCTTATTCCGAAACAATTTCTGTGCCGCTGCATAAGCATATTTTATAGACGAAGTGTGATTTTTCGATTTATGTTTTTTTAAATGAGATTTAATCTTTTTAATTCCTTTATGAAACGATTTTATGGCTCCGCCTGCTTTGATTTTTGCTTTCATTGCGTTTTTTACTATCCATGAGGCAATTTTTTCTCCTTTGCCTGCGTCTTTCGAATTCAACCTTTTTTTAGCCATGTTCAAAAGTTCTAAATCAGCTTTACGTCGTACTTTTGAATCTTTATTAATGTATGCAATATCGTGATGCATGCAAGCTTCGTCTAATCTATTAACTCCTCGATCACCTTTTTGTATCCGTTTTTGAAGTTTTGTACCAGGACCACAAAATTGATAGCCTGGTAAGTGTAGCTCAACTGGCAAACGATCAATCAATTTATCAATTATACCACTGCCTTCCTTCATTGATAAGCAGTAAGTGTCATGAAGAAGTGATTTGTGTTATTTATATACCTCTCCACTACACCACTAATTCTTTTTTGTTTACCCAAGTGTTCTCTTCATTATCTAGCCCTAACCATTTTACAAATAGTTTGTTTCCTTTTCTTTTTATAACTTTTTCAATAAGGTAAATGTCAGGAAAATTAGTTTTTTGTAACTCATACCGGTAAAAAGAACCTAAGATAATTTGATTGTGTTTGTCAGCTATTTGATACGTTTGAGGATTGGTTTGACCGATTTTAACAATGCGAAATATTTCCGTAGACCAATTAGGAGTATAGCCTTTATAAAAATCACCTTTATATTTACTTATACGAACAAAATCACCAACTCTCAAAGTTGGACCTGGACGTGCTATCTTTGCATGTTGTGTTTTAAAAATATTAGACCTTACTAAAAGCTCATTTGAACGATTAACATTGATTGGTTTGAATTTTGTGATACGGTGACAAGTATTGTTGTAGTGATTCACAACAGAATCTAAATTACTTTGAACCCATTTGTAGCGGATTTATCCAAAATATGTCCCTATATTATCACCACGCCGCTGCCGCTTTCCGCTCCGCTCGTGGAGTCGCGCACCCGTACCTACGGCGCATCGCTGTGACGTCACTCGCCGGCCGAGGCACTTCGTCTTCAACTGCAGTCGTGCGCGTTAGATATTTATTTGCTTTTATTATATTAATCCTTCATCTAAGTTACCTAAATACTGTACAGTGTTCTATCTATACAATAAACGTTATTCAGTGAAACTAATACATTGTTCCTTGTGATTTCTACGATATTTCACCTTGCATATAAATCATGAAGAATACCGTCATTACAAACAAAAAAGTGAATGTGGCTAATGAACTTCCACATTAGATGGTGACCCCTACAAACCACTTTATTGTGGTGGATTGAACACGGAAGAACAACTGTGAGTAGCAGAAAGTCATAATTACCTGTAATCTTGGTGGATACCTACTATACCGTACAATCGGTGACGATTGCATATAAGGCTGTGGTCTGAGTATAAGCGGCGAGCGATTTTTTTTATGATGCCGGACCTACAAGAGGGTGCAAACCCCGAAAGGCAGGAAGTACAGCGAGTAAGCGTACGAGTACCGCCATTTTGGCCCGAAGAACCCGCTTTATGGTTTGCACAACTGGAGCATCAGTTTGTGCTTTCTAAAATCACTGTCGATGAGACTAAATTCAGTTTTCTGGTCGCTAATTTGGACTTACAGTATGCTAGAGAAGTAAAAGATGTTATAACAAATCCACCTGCAAATAATAAATACGATAAAATGAAATCGTAATTGATAAAGCGGTTGTCTGCGTCACAGGAGAAACGCGTCAAGCAATTACTAATGCACGAAGAACTCGGCGACCGCAGACCTTCCCAATTCTTACGCCACTTAGAAGGTTTGGCTGGTCCTTCAGTACCAAAAGATTTTTTAACTACCTTATGGTCGAGTAGATTGCCGCAGAATGTGCAGACTATTATAGCTTCTCAGACTGATCTGCCCTTAGAGAAGTTAGCGGACCTTGCAGACAAAGTATACGAGATTGCTCCATCTGGACCTCAAGTAGCTTCAACTTCATCTGCCATGCACTCCTCACCGGCAGCATCGTCTAGTTACGGTGAGCTGGTCCAAGAAATAAGTCAGCTTAGGAAGCAAGTAGCAGCACTTTCGACGAAAGTAAATCAAAGAGGACGCTCGCGCTCTCAGAACAACAACAGGTATGACCGCGCACGTAGCCGCTCTAGGCCCCGGCAGCCTCCACCCAATCACCCGCACTGTTTCTATCATTACACTTATGGTGAGAAAGCCAAGAAATGCAAGCAACCATGTAATTTCCAGTCGGAAAACACGCAGGGCGGTCGGAAGTAGCGGCCAACGACTGCCCTTCATCAACAGGCCGTCTATTCGTAACTGACCGCGTCTCGAAAGCGCAGTTCCTGGTGGACACTGGTTCCGACTTGTGTGTTTTCCCACGGTCAGCTGTCAAGACGTCCTGCTCCAAGACAAAATATGAACTCGTTGCTGCAAACAGTTCTGTAATCAACACCTACGGACCTATACAACTACAACTCGATTTGGGTCTCAGACGAAACTTTGTATGGACATTTACGATCGCTGATGTCACGAAACCCATCATAGGCGTTGATTTTCTAAGTTTCCATAATCTACTTGTCGACTGCAAAATGCAGCGCTTGATTGATGGACTCACTACACTTTCCGTTGCCGCCATGGAATGCAGAAGACACGAAGACGTTTCTTCAGTGAAGGTTACTACTGGTGACACCGACTATCATGACATTTTGCGTGAATACCCAGAGATTACAAAACCAGCTGGAATAATTAGTGTGCCTAAACATCAAACCATGCACTTTATTCGAACAACACCAGGCCCACCAGTCGCTAGTAAACCTCGCCGACTAGACCCTATCCGTCTCAAAGCTGCTAAAAAGGAGTTCGAAGCTATGGTAGCCAGTGGGGTCATAAGACCTTCTGAGAGCCCATGGTCATCAGCCTTGCATCTCGTTGCATGCATCTGCATGTCAATCTGTACTTACTTATTGTATAACATCATGGGGAGGAGCATGTAAAAACTACTTGATTCATGTCGAAAGAGCGCAAAGAGCACTTCTTAAAATAATTTTGTTTAAGCATTATCGTTACTCCACGAATCAACTCTACTCTGATGCGGGTGTTCTCTCAGTAAGAAAGCTGTACATATTGCAAACAGTGCTATACAGCCACTCTCTAACCACTTTTGATCCTAAAATGGTAAAAAATATTAGAAGGTCCGATAAAGTCTTTAGAAACATACCTTATAACTCACCTTTTGCAAAACGTCACTTAATCTATTTAGGACCTCAATTGTATAATAAAATTAATAGAGCAATCAATATATACCCTATGACACGTAAAAAATGCAAGCGCATAGTAACAGATTTTCTACTAAATAAAACCTATATTGAATGCGAGCTTATGCTGAAATCGGTGATATAGTTGTTCTTTTCGCACACACTTAAGCACACATATCAACATACACTCTCTCTCTCACACACGCAGAACACACACACACACACACACACACACACACACACACACACACACACACACACACACACACACACACACACACACACACACACACACACATACACGCACCTGACACACCACACGCACAGTTCAGCACAAGAATAGATTTATTGACATGAATGGAGCTGTATGTAGCAAACTCAAATCCAATGTTGTTAGTAATTCTTGTCTGCTTTGAAAGTTGTAAGTACAAATAGCCCATGTCCGTAGATGGGGGGGCCGGAAGACTGTAATACAGGTTATCCTAGTACAGGTTCCGTTCCCTCACTATTTATGGCACGATTATATATTATGCATGCTTTAATACTATAATAGTATTTAAGACATTGATAATATATTTTTTTTTATTATTATTATTATTTTATTTATGTATGTGCTATAGTGATGGATAAATAAATGAGTTTGATTGATTGATTGATCGTTAAGAAAAAAGATGATGGTTGGAGGCCGTGCGGCGACTATAGAGCTCTTAACGCCAGGACAGTTCCGGACAGATACCCAGTTCGACACATCCAAGACTTTTCTTACCAACTCTCAGGATGTTCAGTATTTTCAACAATAGACTTGGTTAAAGCGTACAACCAGCTGGCTGTAAACCCCGATGATATCCAGAAAACCGCCTTAACTACACCGTTTGGACTATATGAGTTCCCCTACATGCCATTCGGACTCAGAAATGCGGCACAGACCTTTCAGCGGTTCATTGATGAAGTCCTTCTAGGGCTTGATTTTGTCTATGGGTACATTGATGATATCCTCGTCAGTTCAAGGTCAGAATCTGAGCACAAGACCCACATGCGTATGCTGTTTGATCGACTCAAGAAATATGGGATCTTGATAAACACAGCCAAGTGTATTTTTGGTAAGACAGAAGTTGATTTCCTGGGGTATCGAGTCAATGCAGATGGAGCTAGACCAATAAGTGCTAAAGTACAAGCAGGACAAGATTTTCCCCCACCCAAAACGGTCAAATCATTACGCCGTTTTCTGGGGATGCTTAACTTTTATCGGCGGTTTATCCCTAACGCTGCCCGACTTCAAGCACCATTAAACGCTGTCTTAACTGGCCCGAAAAATAAAGGATCGCAACCTGTGGAAATGACCACTGAACTTCTAAAAGCGTTTGAGGAATGTAAAGCCTCTTTAGCCAATGCAGCAATACTGGCACATCCAGATCCAACGGCGGAACTCTCAATCACTACTGACGCATCTCTTACTGCTATAGGTGGAGTTCTGCAACAGAAAAACGGTCAACACTGGCGTTCTTTTCACGCAAGCTTTCGACAACTCAGACTAAGTACAGTCCATATGACCGCGAACTCTTGGCAGTCTATGAGTCCATAAAGTATTTTCGCCATATGGTCGAAGCAAGGACATTCTCAGTGCTGACAGATCATAAGCCACTTACTTATGCATTCTCGCTGAGTAAAGAAAATTGCACCCCTAGGCAATTCAGATATTTGGACTTTATATCACAATTTACTTCAGACATAAGATACCTACCTGGCCCAGAAAACGTTGTCGCTGACTGTTTATCACGTGTGGATGAAGTAACTCTTACTCTGGACTACAAAGCCCTTGCACGATCTCAGGAACTTGATCCAGAGCTGCAAGAGCTAATACGTCATGGGTCTACGCTCAAATTGGAAAAGAAACCAGCCTTGGATGGTACCTTAGTATACTGCGATACTTCGACACATACATCTCGACCATATATCACGCCAGAGTTTCGGAAACAGGTCTATGAAATGATGCATAATGTTCATCACCCAGGAATATCAGCTACCGTGCGACTGGTCACTCAAAACTTTGTGTGGCCAGGGATCCGTAAAGAGTGTAGAGAGTGGTCAAGGCATTGCTTGCAATGCCAAAAAAGTAAAAAATCCCGTCACACTACCTCACCTATTTCCTCATTCCTTCCGCCTTCAACAAGGTTCGCTCATATTCACCTTGACATCATAGGACCTTTACCATTATCTAATGATTACAGGTACTGCCTCACCGTCATCGATAGATACACAAGATGGCCTGAAGCAATACCTCTCACAGACATCACGGCGGAAACCTGCGCGGCTGCACTCGTGACTGGTTGGATAGCCAGGTTTGGCTGCCCACTTCGGGTCACTACAGACAAAGGTCGTCAATTTCAATGTCATCTCTTCAAAGCTCTCACTGCTTTAGTCGGCGCACGTCACTTAAGCACAAATTCATATCATCCTGCTGCAAACGGTATAATTGAACGCTTTCATCGACAGCTTAAAGCAGCCCTGATGTGTAACAGCAATGAGAAGTGGAACGAAACCCTACCTTTGGTCTTACTTGGCATTCGAAATGCTTGGAAAGATGACATTCAAGCATCTCCGGCGGAGTTAGTATACGGCGAGCCCCTGCGATTACCTGGTCAATTTTTCGCTCCTACTGATGACCATCTCGTTGAAGACCACACCCAGTTTTCGACCCGCCTTCGCAGTCACATGGCAAAACTGAGTCCCAAGCCAACTTCATGGCACAGAAATGGACCATTTTATGTACCGAAGACGTTACAAGACTCCACCCACGTATTTTTGCGTCAAGATTTTGTCCGCAAACCTCTGCAGCCACCGTATGCCGGCCCCTACAAAGTTTTACAGCGCAATGACAAATATTTTACAATAGACATACGTGGCAAGTCGACCAACGTGACTATAGATCGCCTGAAACCAGCATACCACATACAAAACATGGAAAACCCGCCACAATTCCAAAACACTTCGGCTTCGCCCACACTTTTATCAGACACTACCGAGGAGAAGGTTAAAACAACTCGCAGCGGCAGAAGAGTACAATTCACTAATTTCTATCGACCGTAGTAACGGTCTGGGCAGGGGGAATAATGTAGCGGATTTATCCAAAATATGTCCCTATATTATCACCACGCCGCTGCCGCTTTCCGCTCCGCTCGTGGAGTCGCGCACCCGTACCTACGGCGCATCGCTGTGACGTCACTCGCCGGCCGAGGCACTTCGTCTTCAACTGCAGTCGTGCGCGTTAGATATTTATTTGCTTTTATTATATTAATCCTTCATCTAAGTTACCTAAATACTGTACAGTGTTCTATCTATACAATAAACGTTATTCAGTGAAACTAATACATTGTTCCTTGTGATTTCTACGATATTTCACCTTGCATATAAATCATGAAGAATACTGTCATTACAAACAAAAAAGTGAATGTGGCTAATGAACTTCCACACGTTCATATCGTCCGCATAAACTGAATGCTTTGTAAAGATGGGATTTTATGGTTCTAATTACGCGTTCTACTATGGAAGCTTTTTTAACAGAATATGTGGAATAATGGTTTATGTTGTTACTTTTCATTATTTTTTCAAAAGAATCATTGTAAAACTCTGTACCTAGATCTGTTTGTAAATTTTTTGGCTTTCGTGTGGATTCAGAAAATATGTTGTGCATAGCATTTGCAACGCATGTCTTAGATTTCGTCTTCAACGGTCTAACCCAAATGTATTTTGATAAAGCATCAATTACTACTAAAACATATTTGTATCCTTTATTGAATGATGCATACTTTTGAAAATCCATGAGATCAGCTTGCCATAAATCATCGATTCCTTTAATAACAGTATTTCGACGAATGAAATTTCTTCTTGCCGCCTTGTGAAGTTCGTTAACTATATCTTGTTTACTCATTATTAACAACTTTTGAAGGTAGCATGAGGTCAATTTCTTTTTTTGTGTAGTACAATTTACTAAAATTTGTAGTAGTAAGTTTTTCTAAATTGTTAAGATACTTTTTTAAATTGCTTTGAATATTATTCAGTTCATTTTTTAGTTCATCAACACTTTTATCCACGTATTCTTTATTTACAGCCTCATCGTTCCTTTCCGGAATTTGTAGTCCCTTTAATCTCGATGATTTTAAGTCAAAGTCTCCTTCATCTGTTCGCACTAGGATGTCGCTAAGAATTTTACTGAATTCTGATAGTCGTAAACGTTTGTGAATGTGATGACCAAATTTGTCAATATTCATTGTCGTCTGGTCCGCTTCCGTAGTTTAATGACACTGCCCGATCCTCCTGATGGAAGCTTTATATATTTGATTTGTTTTATAATTCTAGCTTCATACAACTCTTCAAGTATTGCATAAATTTCATTTTGTACCCCAGTGTTGCCAGCTGCCCATGATCCAAGTAGTAATTTTAACCTTTCCACTAATTCATTGGGATCATCCCAGTAAACCAAATCGGTATCGTTCTTCACTTCTTTTAAAATATCGATGCCTTTGCCCTGTCGGAGACTTTCCAAACTACTTGTATGACTTCTAGCGAACTTAAATAATGGTTTGATTACTTTCATATACTTAAAACTTTTGTTACTGTTAATTGGTTTCAAAGAATCAAAGTTGCGTCTGTAAGCATTGGTATCCATAAGTATTAATTTATAATTTTGTAAATCTTGTTCTGTAATAATTTCTAAATTTGGGATCTTTTCATACAATAACTCTCTCAGGCCAGTCTTTTTGAGGCTACGACTTCCAATTTTTATAATATGGTCATCATCGTGAACACGCGTATTGCCAAGCATCAGTTTCCCCTTTACGTTCCTAATACCGAAAGGTATATCTTTCATTACTTCAGATGATACAGACCATGATAAAGAATCATTGCCATATGCATATCAATTATTATTGCCAGTACTTGGCGAGGACTGAAGAGATTTGAATGAGCTCTCATGATCATCATCACCTTCAGTGGGTGGTGCAGTAAGGGTTTTGTTAGGCGTTTTACAGTTTTCATTTTCTATATTAACTTCATCTTCTTCAAAATATTCTTCGTTGTCATCATCCGCTTTAAAGTAATCAAAATCTTCGTCAGAAATATTTGATGACGCATTTTTTGTGTGTTAAGTTCTTTTCACTGATTTGCATTGTTCTGTCTCTTCATCTATGAGGCGTTTGTTGGCAGTTCCACAAGTCAATAGTTTAAGGGGGCTTACAATTGATTTAAATATTGTTTCCAGAGCCAAGTCGTTGTTCTTTTTTGAATCTTTTATCATTTCTACCTTTTTTTTCACAGCTGATGCTGACTTTACAATTTGTTTCTTAAGGTTTCGCTCCATTGTTAAGGATTCCACTTTGTATGACTTCCTGATTGTAACTGATTCGTTTTCGTCCAAGTAATAGTTACTTATACAAGAAATAAAACATTTAATCCACTATTATGAATGTATCAAACTTCATTCTGTAACAACCTTTGTTTCGTTCACAATCCTTATTGAAGACAACATAACTGTATGGTTTTTTCCACACTGTTGAACACATTTTACGGAACTGTGACCACGTCATATCAGATCCTACATGCTCATCGTATATATGTCTCAGGTTAATGTCGTCTTGTTTAAATAATATTATCAGATTAGCATTGTCTCTTACGAGTTGCTTAGGTATTTTGGTGTAGGTTTGATTAATATAAAAGCAGTCAATGTTTTTATGTCTTCCCATGGCAAAGTAATCGCGAATATTGTTTTGTTTCTCGCACGCAACATCATCAAAAATAAAAATTGAGTCGGGCAAAGCTTCGTGTGGCGTTAGAATTTCGCTATTATCATTATACTTGTAGCAAGATATTTCTGAAATTTTCTCCAATACCTTTTCTAAAAATATGTACTTAGGTTGATACAAAGACTTCGAATATACATAAAGGTTACGAAAACGAGGCCCATCCTGGTGTAGCAATAGACTTATTACTAAGTTAGTTTTTCCGCAGTTTGATGGACCACAAACAATGCTTCGGATAGTGTTTGGCAATAATTTGCCAAGCCTCTTACACTGATTTGAAGAGACTGGACATATACATTGTAATCTAAGAGATTCTTTTTGTTTTATAAATCTCATTTCTTTTTACTCAACCGTTCCGATTGACGGGTTTCAACGGAATGATGAAAATAGTGACGATAGATAAATTTAATGCGATTCATGAAAAATTCACTGCCACGCAGTTTGTTGAACTTCCGGTTGTGAACTGAAGGTTTGCTGAATATATTGCACCACTGATTCGTAGTGTATTATTGGGCATTCTGTCATACCAGAGTGAGCGCAGCGAACGGTCGGGAGCGAAGCGGACGACTGGGGGACAGAATGCCCAATAATACACTACTGTTAGCCACTCATAGAATGCTATTCTGACGTTTTCTATAGGTATAACGTATAGAATACTTGTACACACATAAACGCTGAATACATACCACTCCGTTTTCAGTTTTTTGGATCTGCAGTCGTGAAATTAGTATCCTACAGACAGACGTCCATAAATATCATATTAAAAAAATCTTCTTTCACGAGGGTAACCATAAAAAACAGAATGTTAAGTGCCTTATTATTTCAATGTGACCATTCAAGGTTCTTCACATGCAAACGAGTGTAGGGTAAAGGACCCAATTTTCGTCTGCATTAAATGTGCAGCTAATAGGCCATTAGTATCAAGGGGCCGTTAGCTCGGATGTTTACCTACTAAACCTCAATTAGTGACACTCAAATTTGGCTGCCGCTCCCTTTCAGCCTAGAGTGAGGGTACAGTGCAGTGAAACAGCGGAAAATGGTCCCACTTGTGTTCTTTAACCCCTTTTTTCTCATCGTAAGAAGATTATATTATAGATTAGATTCAGAGACTCTTTAATTCCGTTCTGCTAGAGGGCATCACGCCTGAGGCATGGAACAGGAGTGTGGTGGTGTTGTTCTTCAAAAAAGGAGACAAAACCTTATTGAAGAACTATAGACCCATCTCACTCCTGGGCCATGTCTACAAACTGTTCTCAAGGGTCATCACGAATCGTCTCGCACGTAGGTTTGATGACTTCCAGCCTCCCGAACAAGCCGGATTCCGAAAAGGCTACAGTACCATAGACCACATTCATACGCTAAGGCAAATTATACAGAAGTCCGAGGAGTATAATATGCCTCTATGTTTAGCTTTTGTGGACTATGAGAAGGCCTTTGATTCGATCGAAACTTGGGCGGTGCTTCGGTCTCTTCAGCGGTGTCACATAGACTATAGGTATATAGAGGTGTTAAAGTGTCTATATAACAACGCCACCATGTCGGTCCGAGTACAGGAACAGAATACGAGGGCGATTCCATTGCGAAGAGGTGTAAGACAGGGCGATGTAAGATCTCCGAAACTGTTTACAGCGGCATTGGAAGACGCCTTCAAGCTCCTGGAATGGGAAGGATTCGGCATCTCCGTCAATGGCGAATACATAACACACCTTCGGTTTGCCGATGACATAGTCGTTGTGGCAAAGACGCTGGATGATCTAGGCACTATGCTCGAAGACCTCGACCGAGTATCCCAACAAGTGGGTCTTAAAATGAACATGGAGAAGACGAAAATTATGTCGAGTTCCCTTGTTGTACCCACTCCAGTATCCATTGGGAACTCAACTCTCAAAGTTGTCGACGAGTACGTCTACCTGGGACAAGTGATCCAATTGGGTAGGTCCAACTTTGAGAAAGAGGTCAATCGACGAATCCAACTCGGCTGGGCAGCGTTCGGGAAACTGCGCAAGAGCGTCTTCTCGTCTCAATTACCTCAGTGTCTGAAGACGAAAGTCTTCAATCAGTGTGTGTTACCAGTGATGACATACGGATCTGAAACGTGGTCTCTAACTATGGGCCTCATAAAGAAGCTCAAAATTACACAACGAGCGATGGAGCGGGCTATGCTCGGTGTTTCTCTACGAGATCGAATTAGAAACGAAGAGATACGTAGAAGAACCAAGGTAACGGACATAGCCTTGAGAATCAGTAAGCTTAAGTGGCAGTGGGCAGGGCACATAGCGCGAAGAACTGATGGCCGTTGGAGCAGGAAAGTTCTAGATTGGAGACCCTTCGATCAAAGACGCAGCGTAGGACGTCCACCAACAAGATGGACAGACGACCTTAAAAAGATCGCAGGATCAAACTGGATGCAGACCGCTAGTGATCGGTCGCTGTGGAAAGCCGTGGGGGAGGCCTATGTTCAGCAGTGGACGTCCTTTGGCTGATTATGATGATGATGATGATGAAGAAGATTATGCTAGTGTCATTTGTGAACACAAACAGCCAAACTGAATTTTATCCTCAACCAAGATTTTTCTACGGTTGATAATTTTTAAAAGTTTTAAAGTGTAAGTGATACAGGTTGGCTACAAAGTTGAGACCTATCCGTCGTTACTGTTGTCGCCTTTTTCATTTCCCTTTCAATAAATGTAGTACATGGCATTGTTCTCATTAAACGGTCTTTTCTACACCTGAAGAGAACATTTAATTCATAATAATAATCCAAAATTTTATGTAACTACTACATAAATTACGGTAGAAATACGATATCTTTTTTCTATACAGCATTCGGATTCGATCGTTCGGATCTGCTTTAGTGTTTTTTGCTTATTTCATTTTGTCAGTTGCAATGGTTAAATGTCATTCATTTATCATTTAAATGTGTGTGTGTTTTAAATAAAAGTATCTTAACTAATGGTTTATAAAATTGACATTTGATAGTTAGGGTTAGTAGGGTATAGTAGGTAGTAAGGTTATTTTCTTAAACACACACAATTGTAAATATTAAGCCGCTGGTAACGACATTTAACTATTACTATCAGTCACGCAATTGGACCTAACGATATTTATCGCTTCCGCTTACTCGTCAAATCAACAGGTCACTGTTAGCAAGCGAAGCGCCGAGCGCTGGTATCAAGTTGCGTTATAATCACCCGCGCCTGACGTCACAGTCTTTTTAAGCGTGATGCGATAAAAACTAGGTGTTTTCCTTATTAAAGATGCCGATGAGTCGGAAAATTTTAGAAAATCTAACCGACAGGGAGCAAGTTCATCTTTCCGTAATTATTATCTCACTGCACCGGATCACACCATGACACCATGCCATGACCGCACGGGAACGTGCCAAAACAAAAAAAAAAAAAACGATGGACACCCCACACTTGCATAGGTTTGAGCAAAAATCTTTTTTTTGTTTGTTTTAGTTCCATGTATGGGAGCCCCCCTTAAACGTCATTATTTACTATTTTTATATGAGTATCGTAAAGCGGTCACCTAACTACTAAGTTTCATCTGTGTAATGCTAATAGTTTCAGAATAAAGTAGCTGTGACATTGTACCGTTGTACATGTATTACGTGTAATAAATTGAGTACCTTAATATATTTAGTATTCATCGGACTCACATTAACATTTTCATCACATTATCTTTGTTTTTCCATGCTTTCATTTCCTTTTTCCATCCAAAGATTGCTGGTTCATTTGCTGTAAACACGAACTTAGAGTTAATCATAGATTCTATCTACCATAACGCAGTTCGTATTTTCTCCCTAAAAAGTCGTACTGTAAACATTAAACTATAGGCATTACCTGCCTTTCTACTCTTCTTATACTATTACTCTGTATTTTTGGATTATTGATGTTTTCTAATCCTTTTTGAACCATATTTATTGTGAATCTAAAAATGTCAAACTTTCGAAGCTCTGTTATTCTACTTTTCTGTACATAATACTGTAAAAATAGCTGTGTTTTACCTTTGTTTGCAATTTTCCTTTAATTTGCATTGGGTGATGATTCGTTTTCCTGATTATTTGTTTAAATTGCTTGATTTTTGACATATTTTTATCTTTATTGACATGGTTGTTATGACAATATCTTTCAAAGTCTGACAACTTCTATCAAAGTCTATTACTTTTTCGGGTTTAATCCTCTATAAACCACCAGTATTCATGTTCTATTTTTGAACCTACCTCGATCTAAATTTGAACGGCCCAGGCTCCTATATAAGCCTTTACTTTTTTCATTCAATTCATTCGATTCCGAGTTCTAAGCTCGAACAGTTCTATTATTCATTAGACATACTACAAGTTTAACACTCTTCATTTTCCCTCAAGAAGTCTTGAAGAACCGCCGGTGACTGCTGTAACACCTCCTCACGCTAGGGGAGGGACCGGACACATATCCGGAGGAGTATCAGAGTCCATTGACTGCAGTAACACCTCCTCGCTCTAGGGGAGGGACCTGTCTCCTTCTCGGAAGAGGACCCGAGACCAAGTACTTCTGGCACTCCAACTGATCATAACATTTTCTACATAGTTCCCGTTACCCTCATCACTGCTGTGAGTTACTCCTTCACGGCGCCTGTCACCGCTGCACATCGGCGTCGCTGCTCTTCACGGCGCCTGTCACCGCTGCACATCGGCGTCACTGCTCTTCACGGCGCCTGTCACCGCTGCACATCGGCGTCACTGCTCTTCACGGCGCCTGTCACCGCTGCACATCGGCGTCGCTGCTACCTCCGCTGTGTCGGCCCTGCACTCCGACGCCGCCCTTTGCTGCCTCCAGGACAATACTTATAGAAGATCTGAAGACACTAACTCAGGCCCACTGCACTTTACTTACATTCATACAGACATCAACTCATCTCATATTTCGGTACTGTATTTTTTTGTTTTAATATAAATTCTATTCCCTCTTTTCTACCTCTTTCTTTTAACTTCTACTTCTTCACATTTGTCGCTTCACGACAACATACGGACGAACAGGCAGACTTGACGAAACTATAAGGGTTCTGTTTTTGCCATTCGACTACGGGATCCTAAAAACGCTCTACGCCTTGCTAACTGAATCCGTATACAACCCGTATGATGCCCGTATCTTATATGTTATTTGGTGGTAATGAGCGAACCGCGATTTGTTTTGTATTTTGTTGGCAAGGTCTACCTAGGACTACCTAAGGCTCTGGACCTAGGAGTGTTTTGATCAGTCCGACAGTCTGTATCGGACACACAGACTAAGTTACGGTGACGTCTTTATAACAGTCATCATAGGCGGTTACGACCCGTCTGCTCTGCACCGCTCTAGCAACGTAGCGTGTCATGCACGGATCGTGTCAGCACCAAAATACGCTCCGTGACACGCAACGGTCATGGTCGGTGACAGTACTGTCTAGTGGACAAGGTGTTTTTTTTTTAATGTAAATAAAAAAATGTTTGCCGGACATGTTCGTAGCACGGTCAAGGCATGGTCATGGTATGCTTCGGTGTACTGGGCGAATATCTTAAAAAGCTCTATCATCGTGTCAAACACCAACAATTACGTTAGCGCTTTGATTGTAAAGCATATGCGAACAGAAAACGAAAGTTCCTTCTGTGAAAGTACTTGTAGATTTGCCTTTCCTTAATGACATACATGATGCTTTGTGTTTTGACATCCGTTTTTACTGATCACATAGATCTTCATCGTTTTCACTGCTAATTTGTTTTGTTTTATAAGGAGATATTCAGATAATTATGATGAGGTTGTCTACACATGATAGTGATTATTTTCGTTGTTCTCATAGAGTGATAATGATAATGACATTATCATTATCACTGAAATGTTGTTCTGTTTTTAAGGGTTTTTTTTTGATAGAAATAAGCTAATTATCACAGGGTTTAGTAATCTAAAAAGTCTTTACATATATTTTTTAAATCGTATACGATAACTTAATAGTTATATAAAGCTTGTCGACGTGACTTCGAATGCAATCTAAAATAAACCCAATTGTAATTTTCAAGTTCACGGAAAATATAACGAATGGAACAAAACGTCCAATCCAGAAGGCAATTTTATTATTAAGAGAAAGTAAAGTTTCAGCGAGTTGCCATGAAATGCCGAGAGTAACGATTATTGGTCCGGCTACGTTTCAGTGCTTAGCTATGCAACAGCCGGCTAAGAACAGCCAGTTCATTTTTTTTTTACAAACGGATGTCAATTGATAATATGTAAAAATTACTATGTGCACATTTTTTTCCTGAAATAATTTAAAATGAAGGTCAACATATATTTTCCTTTCATTTCTTTTTAGTGTTTTACCTAAAAATTACTCTTTAAAACTCTTCATTCCAAAAGTGCGTGAGTGTAAAGGTAGGATTGTGGTAGAATGTTACGAGGTCCCGACTTTGCTTTATTCAATTAAAAAACCTTTGACGTCTATACAGTGTTGTGGTATGAAGCAATTGTAGAAGAAAGATATCGTTATGTATAGTTCGTATAGCCGTTGAGTATTCCTTGTATATGTATTATTACCGAATTTATGTTTTGTAAATAGTAACTAGAGCAAACGTAGGATCGTTTCCCATTACATAATATTCTTACGATGTCTTAAAATAACTATTATATGAGATGCGTTTCTGTATTTTATGTCCTAGCAAAGGCGTACTTGTGAAATGCCTACTCCTATGTTCTTTTAAGTCTTTTTTTATTTAACTTTAAAAATAAATTACTAAAAAATATAAAATGGTTTTCGAATTCTCATACCTTTCAAAATATTAAATGTAGGAAATTTATCGTCAGCCGTCAATTTGCTGTGGGGCGCTGTAGACATAAAGGTGTTTTTAGTAATCTGTCGAAGGCTGCTTTCGACTTGACGGAGGTTGTCACTGACTGGCTGAAAATCTGAACTCAGAGGATTATGTCATGTGTTGCCATCAAGATCGTATTACATTTTTATTATTCTTTTTTACGTTTGGCGGGCGATCGTAAATTTTACTTCTTTGTCTTGACTAGAGTTTTCTTGTTACAGTACCCGTCATTTGTATAGCAAAATGGTATATCTCTTACATTCTAACACTTGCAGTAGTATTTTTAATGAATGTATATTACAGTACATAAGTACAGGACAGTTGGGAAACATATCGTTAAAAATATTGCTAGAAACAACAATTTAACAATGCTAGAAATAACAATGTAACAATTTAGGAATGTAACATTGAATGCGGTATGTGACATTGGAAAAAGCTGTCTGTCTCGCTATAACATAGCTGGTTTTGATAGTTGCATCCTTGGTATCGTTTAGCCTAACGCTGCAGCATGCGAAAATGTATTTCTGATTGTGTGTTCTGAAGAAAAACTGCCTTAAACAAATGCCAGAATGACAATTTAAATGACAATTGGTTTAAGTTATTTTTTCCTTAAAACACACAATCATAAATATTCAACAGCTGGTAACGACATTTTACCCTTATTTAGTTAAAGAAATTGAGCCTCTAATATAGATGGCAAGTTTAAAGCAATGTGGACGTTCTGTTATATTATGGCTGTAGCCAGAGTAAACTTACCTATTAAAAAGTTTAGCGCCGACTGTTTGTGCAACACTCCATGAAGCAAATTTAATTAATTGAACAAACCTCAGTTCAGCGCAATAACTTGAGAAACCGGTTTTACTATCGTTCCAGATAAACAATGTAACGGTAAAACTATAAAGTTGAGGACGACAATGGTTGATATTGTTAGTTTTGCTAAATACATTGATACCTAATCACACGCTATCTAATATTTTAATAATAATAAGAACCATTAAGTTACTTACCTATCAAACGGCCTAGTGTCAAATAAAGGGGTAATAATTTACCCTAAGTACATCGAAAATAAAACACGATTGCAAATTGGGTTTTTCTTTAAAAAAGAAGGTATTGATCCACTTTCGTTTCAGCTCTGAATACTTTGTGCTTCCAAATATTTAATGGGTTTTGAACGATTGAGATTAAATACAGTTTGGTTTGGTAAAAAAAGGATGGCTGGTTTTGTCATAATATCAAGTTCTGTATGATATTATTTAAGCAAATAATATACGCTAGACGCAAACAACATACATTTTGGTCAAAAGAGTCGTAAATTAACATTGACAGAAAGTCGATGTGATATTATGGTGGGTATTTATTTCCGGTTTATACATACTACTACTACACTGTTTTATTAAGACGGTCGATGCGACTCACAATGACACCTGATTTTATATTTTTATGCCTTAAAAACTAGAATGTAAAAGTACAGTATTTATGTCGAGTGCGGTTTTAAAAATATATGGATTTACTCTACGTCTAATTTAGAATACCCCATATTTAGGCGACATTGCTTAGGTATATTTGTTGCTACATTACTATTCCGTAACACAAACTAACCCAGGACAGTTTACAAAATATATTCGTGTTCAAACGCACAGGAGCCGCGTAATAAAATTATCCGCGTACAAAGCCCTTTCAGCTGGCGCACAAAATGTAGTTTTAATTAGTACGGCCATTGTGATTGGTCTCGCCTGCAGTACCTCAACGATAACTGGGTTTATTCATAGTTATATGCGGAAGCGAGAGCGGTAGCGGAAGCGGCAATAAGTGAGATTGGTACTCAAGACCTAAGTCTCTATAGTCCGTAGTAGTACGTATATACTTAGGTACGTATAGAGACTTAGGTCTCTAATCTGATTTCAAACGCGGCCGCGGAAATAGAAGTAAATGAAAGCGAATTACGAGATTATGAGACCATTCTTGCTTTAAGCACTTTAATGATGACGGAACCAGCCTAGCTTGTTCCCTCAACTAAAAGTCATTTATTTATGCAAATACTGGGCCGGAGGGCGGGGGCACTTTCACACGTCCAAATATAAACCCTACCACAGCTTCGGGACAACTGTGGGCTAGTGCTGAGAAGAAGCTGCGCAACAAACTCAGTCACCATTGTTAATGCGTCTTTTCTAAAGGTTAACAATGTTTGTAGTGATCATGCAAGTGCATACATTATTATCATTTAAATAATCACCTACTTTATAACACCCTTTCGTCATAAGGGTTTCTTTAAAAACAGTTTTCAATTTATTAACCGGTAAGTTTACAATGTGTTCTGGTAGTTTATACCAGCGGTTGAATATTCACGATGGGTTTTTTCATCAACTGGACACAAGAGAATATAGACAGACGTGTGTCCAATTGATCAAACTTAAGGATATTACCACATATTTCATGTTTCATAAACAGAAGGGAAGATGGCGCTACCATCACGCTTAATGACGGATCCATAAGAGAACAGAAATTTCGTGCGGTTGGACCAACAGCACGGCAGATCAATGGTACAGCGTTTGGCCCGGTTAGCCAAGAAGTTGCTGGTTCGAGACCCACCCGTGCGCAAATTTCGGGTTTCTTATTTCATCTTTAAGAATATAATGATATATGACACCGTGAGTGTTAAAAGCAATCTAAACTATTACCACTAATTATTTCGTGATATGGAAACGCCCAGATTTTTACGCGTGTTGACATAGGGAAACCTTACTTAACTTGCCCTATGTGGACAGGCATAAATTCTTGAAACGACAAAATAGCAATTATGTATAATATTTTTAGGTTTCATCAACTGGTCACACGTGTGTCCAGTTTCTTGTGACCAGTTGGTGAAAGACCCTTATTTCGCGTGTTTTGAAGCCAAACAACCTAGATATGTTTTTCTTTAAAGCGCGCACAATCGCAAATACTCAACCGCTGGTAGCGATATTTAACCATAGTTGACTTAACTATCGATCAAGTAACCGAGCCTAATGGAGATTGGGATTCACTGGTGAGATTAGATTCTCAATTTATAAAATACAAACATCAACAAAATGGGAGATTTGCATCGGTGCAACTGCTGGTCGAAAATTTAAGCCTGTAATAAATTAATGGAAATGGTAATTCTAAACTACTGAAATATTTTTTCTCGTCAAAGAGGCTCGGAAACCGAGTCTGAATGCAAAACTCTTAGTTGATTACTGAATAGTTGTTAAAATGTTTTAGGAATAACCCAATTTCTGGATTGTTAAAGTTATGAATAACCTAACGGCCCATTAGTTATGTGATTTCAAAAGCTGAAATCACTATTTCCACCAGCTATAATTGAATGAAAAGATTGTAAGTTGTGAGTTAGTGCTTTGACACACGAGAGGCATTTAATGACGGCACGACAAACTACTGTCCTCGGCAAACTGCCGACTGTGAATTGTATATTTGACAATATTGGACATCGATAACATACATTGCTCTGATCCCAAGGTGCCCAGAAACAACGGTTGTATCTCAACTCTCATACCCGAGACAATGTATAAAATCTTTTTATAAATTTTAAAATAATATATCAGTGAATTAATTTTTACAACTTTTTTATTTACAAAGATCGTATTCTGTGATGAATAATCTATAGATTGTGAGTTTATCTCATTTTAAAATAAATTATTTAAAAGAAAGTCAAGATTGTTTACAAGAAAAGAAGAACGGACTATTACTGCCGATAAAAATTCTGGCCCACGGTTGAGAATTTTAATTGAAAAGTTTTTTATGTAGGTAAATTATTAACAAAATACGTTCCAATGTTTTGAATGTCAATAATTAAACTACATTCAATGACTTTAATTTTCATTTTAATTGACGGAATCTCACGAATACGAAACGATTATAATATTGAATAACATTGTGCTCCAATGAACAGGAGGAATAAGGGAACGAATTTCACCAACAACACGAACTTGCTTAAAGCCAATCGAATTTGTAAATAAGGCTTGGTATACATCGCAAACAAAAGAAAAAAATAAAGGATTTTCTTGTCGCATATAAAAAAATAAGCGCAGAGGATTTATCTGCACACAAGTCCTGGACGTGAATGTGTAAGTAATACCTATTTATATTACTCCGCTTCATATTGGTTATCTAAAAGAAATTAAAAAATAGTGCCACACTTACTGGAAGGAATATTTTAACGAAAGATCACTCGAAAAGGGAATTCGGTTCATAACGTTCCCCCCTTATCTTACAATCAACTGCTGGATTGACGATTGTAACCAACATAAACAGAATCTAACTTTAGCTTTAAGATTACGATCAGGACATACTCTATCAAAAAATTTTGCTTTCCGAATGAAAAAGTCTGCAAGCTCCGCTCATTGAATATATCCTTCATATTTTGACGGAATATGTTAGGGTTCAGAATATACGTAATTCAATTTTGTATTTCAAATAAGTATTATTATTATTATTATTGGACACCAATCATATACATTGCTCTGATCCCAAAGAAGTAGTTAATGCACTTGTGTTATGGAAATCAGACTCAACGGTGGTACCACTACACCCAGACCCGAGACAATATAGAAAATTTTGATTTCGATATTGACCCGACCGGGAATCGAACCCGGAACCTCGGAACGGCGACGCCTTGAAACCAGCGTGCTTAGCCACTACTCCACGGAGGTCGTACTATCAAATGAAGCCAAAGCATTTTATTTAATACTAAAGAGATGTTCAGATTTGTCAGCATAGGTAAACATTGTATTGATTAAAATTACGAGGCGACGTGATTGCTAAGCGACCAAGCCTCAAAAACGAATAACGCCAAATAAATTACTTCCCACACTAAATCGGTTACATTCTAATTTCTATGGAGAGTCGAGATTTTTGGCTCATTCCGACTCATGTTTCTAGGAGAAAGTTGTGTTGCTGGATTTTAGTAGCTCCCTTCATTCTTAACCCATTGTTTTGAAACACCTTGTATATATAGAGTACTTGTGGTGACTAGGACAACGGATAGACATACGTTTCTTTTTTTTAAAGCTTGGTTAGCTTTTTTTACACGCAAACAAATCAGAAAGAGATCGGCCATAATAGTTCTCTGCTTATGTTAGATTTTTGAAACTTTGTGAAAAAACAGAGAGTTTTATTAAACATAAATGTTTCTTAAGCCAGTTTACTCAACTCCAAGATAACTGTTTGAAAAGCTCTTGTGACTGAAAAGCTATCTAGCAAATATTTGACTATCAAAATACGCTGTGTTGGTTTTGGATTCCTGTTAAACGACAGAATAATAAATGGATTCGGTACTGAAGCCTTTGTGTGTTGGCATGCCAGCATGTTAAAAAGCTAAAAGGCTTAGAGTAAAGTCTTTATTTGTTACTATGGGTAGTTTTTGATGAAATGAAAACAGCAAATTGGCTTTCTTAGATGATTTAAGCTGAGTAAAAAAGGCGCATAGTATTAATTTCAAAGTCATAACGAGACATTACGCGTTTCTAAAAACAAACAAGTAGCAACTATTCAGAAATTGAGAAATCATCAGTTTTCATTAAGTCATCAAGAGCAATTTTGTTCAAAATGAAATGTAGTGATGATGGCTATCTTTGTTTTGATAAGAAAAAATATTCGTGTGCATTGTTTTAATGCACACAAATATTTTTTGAAAATAGTAAATTCATTCATTTTTTATAAAATTTTCAACGTTGTTGTTAGTGAGTAAACCATATCAGATAGACATATGGTGTCGCAGACTTTATTTTAGAACTTTTAAAGCCAAACACTCCCATTATACATGATTTTGTTATATCTTAAACGGGTTGCGCTGCGTACGCAACGGAAGTTCTCAAAAGGAATATTTATCCCTCTATTTGCAAAAGTTTTCATTGTTGATCTTTTATAAGTCATACCGTGATGTTTTGTAGTCGAAAACCTTTCTCTATAAATTAGCTATCAACCAAAAAAAAAAAATTTTGAAATAGAATAGAAAGTAGAAAGAATCCAGTAGTTCCTGATATTAACGCGTTCAAACAAACAAACTCTTCAGTATTATTTAAGCTATATAATTAAATTTTAAGCAATATATTGATTATAATTGATTATGATTGAATATATTGACGGTTACGCCGTGACCATGGCATTTGCAACAGTGCCGAAATATCGGAAACTCAAAACTAATAAGGTACATGGTAGCAATCCTGTTACAATCTATTCTAAATTTTAAGCAGTATAGATAAGTATCGATGAGTAAATATAGGTCTGTTTTTCATACATTACTAATGTTTGACATCCTAAAACGTATGAATTATAATCAGAGATGTTAATTTGACATCCTTAAACGAATGAATTATAACCAGAAAGGTTATGATAAAAATACCCATAAAAAATGGTGGAATAAAAATGGTTCAGCCGCAAAACCATTCAGTTGTTGTATTCGCGGCCCTACAAATAACTCTGATGAAAGCCAGTTTACAAGCTACAAAAGCTTTTCATTTAACATTATCAAGCTCAAAGAGATTCGAAAAGACGACATTTGAAATACAGTTGTGGTTATAATACAAAAGAATGAAGTAAGACTTTTGAATACGCGTTACTATTTCTTTCGCCATCTCGTTGGATTATTAGGTACCATCGAGGTCACCGCCACCTTACCAAAGAGACAAAATCGCTTGCGCTTGCTTCGCGCCGCGATTTGTTAGAAGTGACGGCCGTTTAGGCGTTGGGGCGTGTGTAAGTGATTTTCGTTAGATGGTGGTAATGAGCCAGAGACCTCGACGCTGCTGTGTCCAAAATTCATTTTGAATGTTAGTAGTACAGACGTTGCAAGCTCTCAGGCGATTATTTATCTTCTGCGCTTTAGGTGCAGCTGCTACTTACGGACCGAAAGTGAAATGTTCATGTTCTGAAACATTAGGAAAACTTAGTTCCACTTTATATTACTTCATTGACTAATTAATGAACATATGATTCACTTAAAAGAAAAACAGAGAGATACTTCTGTATATTCACGCACTTTGTACTTTGAATCTGAAGATTACATTTTGTCTTTGTGGGAGTTACCAAATTATTATTTTTATGGTCGAAGGATTTGTTGGATAAGTCGTGATTCCTTTTTGACAATGATATTATATCCTTTTGAACATTCTGATTGATAAACAACGTAAACAAAGTTTTCATTTAGAAGACAGTCTCTTTTGAATCATGTTCAAATCGTGTGTAACATTCCGTTTTACTGGTTCTATTGTAAGTATGTTTTTTAATCGAAGCCGTATGGAGAGGTATGAGTATATTATGTTAAAAACATAACCCTCCTTCTGGCGCATTTGGGTAAAAACGTTATTACACATGGTCTAAGACTAGCTTGCTTGGTGTAACTGATCCTAAAATATATTGATTTAAACTTACATGGTTAACATTAACATTAGAATTGATTGTAACGGGATTGCTACCATGTACCTTATTATTTTTGAGTTTCCGATATTTCGGCACTGTTGCAAGTGCCATGGTCACGGCGTAACTGATCCTAAAATACTGTGATTTATCAACATCATAGCTTCTACTATGGTTCTAAAATAGCGCGGTGCAGTTACCGTATCCAGAATTACCCACTGCCATTCCCATGAAAGCCATGGCCATTCCGAGACGAATTCCACGATGTTATCCGTCTTACGGGATGGAATCTTGACAATCCATGCTCTGTGGCAGCCATTTTGAGGTCATAATGGCGCAACTTGATTTTCAATCTAAGATATTACTAGATTATCAAGCATGATATATTTATAATGAGTGTTGCTAAAAAAATATGGATATTGTACAGACACCCAAAGAAATATGTCTGTGCAGTTTATTATTTTGTATCTATTTTTTAGAAAAAAAATAACTTTCGTAGTAAACTAACGTCTTTAGATTGTAATATATGGACTTCCGTCTATTTTCTGTGACAAGCAATCGAAGTAATCTCCTTAGTTGAAAAGTTCTGCCTTCAAAAACAAAGTACCAGGAGGCCGATTCTCGCATGATCGAAAGAAGTTCACACACGTAAAAAAGTTCACCACTCGAATTTTTTTCGAAGAAAACAAGGCTTGTGTATTCTCAGACCTTCACAATCGAACTAATTCGATGGAACGTCACACGAACATTTCGATTGCTGGAGACCAATAGATTTCGAAATTTGTATACGAACTATTGAGGTTCTAATCGGGCAAAATGATTACATAACCTAAAATTGAGTAAAATTTATATTGACTTGAATGATTTTTAGTCGACTTCAAATAAACAAGTTTTTCTATGTTTCCAATATATAATGATTTATTTGCCCTCTATTATATCATGTTCGGCTAAACCGATTTTGATGCGGTATTCAGAAGAGTACTTCTGCGTTTTAGAGACGTTTCGAGTATATGAATTGACTTACAAAAAACCGTGGTCACTCCCGACTTACCACTTTCAAAGGAAAATCGCTTGCACACAAGACATAAAACAGGCGTCGGTTTAAACAAAAGTCGACACAAGGTGCAAGCGATTTTAGCTCTTAAGATGGTTAGGCAGCGGTGACCTCGATAGGACTTAATATTATGTTAAGAGCTACCCAACCCTGGATACTTTAGAGACAAAGTAAGTATTTTACAAGTCGAATCTTACGAGCCCAACTCAATTAGGTTTTGTTGTTTTATTACGGAGTACCTTTGGTCTGAAGGTGACCAAAGGTACTCCGTAATAAGACACTAAACAACAACTTCATTCTCAGACCCTGGTTTTATATTTTGGCTCTGTTTCAAGCTCAGGAACATGGATTGCCCCTATGTATTGAAAACAATCTTGAATTTAAATTTCCTAATGTCAATGACTAAGGAAGATTACACAGTATACTTAATTAAATAACTAACATACAAATAAAAAATACCAATTTAGCAAGTGGTTTTATTTTCTTCATACATCAGTCAAAACACAAAACATTTAAGAAGCAATAATGTTATTGTTAAAAAAAAGCAATTTAAAGCCATTGGTCATACCAGGAAGGTTTCCATTCTTTAATCCAACGCGCTTACATTTCTAACTAATCATTTATTTTGTGCAATAAATGCATGCAGTTGAATTTTCAGGAGTATTTAAAATCCTTTCATTTGGCGCTCCTTCCTTTTGGATTATTATAATTTGTTCTACTGCTCGCTTCTGTAAAAAACAATAACCAACATAAATATCACAAAAAGTTACCTACTACACACAAAATAAAAACAAAACTTGAACACCATCATTTTTTAGCTTAGTATCTCTTTTCTGGGATAATAATGATTATTGTAGATACTTGTAGGTGGAATTCATAAACTATGTTTGAACACATTCAAGCTCACATAGAACAGATCGCTAATGTACTATCTGTTTATAATAGGGTAACTATAGGCAATACTTTAACACACATAGATTTTGGTAATAAATGGAAAATTGATTTATAAATTATGAAAATAAAACTATCATTATGTATGTGTCTAGTTAATTAGGTACTTACCTAGATACCAGAGAATTAAGGTATTCAAGTATTCCCATGTATTATAACCAGTATTTTATCGCATTAAATTGGCAACTAAATGTTATCTCTGCTACAACATAATCCAGACTATCTGTAAATAAAAATAGTTTGTTTTGTAAGAACATTACATCTACAAAGAATATTAAAAACTTTATCCAGGCTACACATTAAGAAGGTGCACTAAAATCTGTGATGTTAGTTACCTAACTGAACCTATTACTACTAAAGAATAATTTAATGCCTCTTTCTTGTATTTATTTTATTATATATTTATGTAAATAAAAAAAGCGTTATATCAACCTTAGAGAATATCTAGATTTTGTTTGTATTTAGCATTGTAATTCTTACTAATTCTTATTTTAGGCAAAATTTAATGCTTTAACTCCCGAGCGGTTGCAGGCAACCGCATAACAATAGAATTTGCATTGTGTCTCGTTCACATACGCTTGAGGGATTAATTTTCTCAATCACTGAAAAATCGATATTTGGAACAATTTTGGCACACACACACATTGACATTTAGGGCCATAGTAAGGTAATATGGCGCGTCACTGCGTTTCATATCATGCTATGCATAATTTTAATAATTGATCTACCGTTATTATATTTTTAACAATATGTATAGTTTTGTGAATATATACACCAAATTAAACAAACGAATAGATTTACTGTCTAATTTCACCAAAATTTTTTTTTTTAAATGGACTTAAATATACTTAATTTCGTCGTTTTTAAAAACGCCCGTACGATCTCTGCAATGGAACGTTGTAATGAAATTCGAACGTGAAATGTTCTATCGGTGCATGATAACAGCAGTTTTATGTATTACTCGAACTTTTACAATAGAATTGTGAACTTCGTATACGAATTACCACACGGAAAAAGTACTGCTTCACGAGAATTGGCCCCCTGGATTTAAATATTAAGTGCTGAACGGCTTTTGATAGGGCATTTAAAAAATTTTGACACAATTATAGTGTTTTTTTGTAAGTTTAATCAAAAATATCTGGACAACATTATTTCAGTTGAGAAAAAGATTATTCTTTCCTACGAGTACTCGCAGTAGATTGTAATTGAGTACCGAGAAAGTGCACTTAGTGCAATTATTTGCAGGACAACGTTCTGCACCGTACCGAACATTTATCACATGCTGTGGATTCATCTATTGCTTTGTGTGTTTTTTTCTTAATTTTGTTATCAGCCCTCTGAAATGAGTAATGTATGTAACGTATTTTAGTTTGACCCTTTTTTTAGAACATACATTTATTTAAACAGTAACTTGAGAGTTTGGAGTGGATCCCCTGGTCATTGTCATGTATTCGATTATGCCCAACAAGGTTCACCGTCGGAACACCAGGTATGTATGGAACAGGGAAGATGCCCTGAATATGTAATGCCCGTTTGGTGGTTCACTTTAGTTTTTAAGGTTACGTACCCAAAGAGTAGAAACGGGACCATATTACTAAGACTTCACTGTCTGTCCGTCCATCCGTCTGTATGTCAGTCACCAGTACCGTTACCATGAGATTACTTAATAGCGACGACGGTTTTACTCACTAGAGACGACGTAACTTTTTATATGGAAAATTTTAGTTCAGTCAGTGGCCGCGAGAGGCGCTGTGCAATTTTCCATAGCCTTTTTACGTCGTCACTAGCGAGTAAAATCGTCGCAAACTCATGTTAACGGTACAGGCTGTGTTAAGAACCAGGATAGCTAAATAAAATATTAAAAACAAAATACAGTAAATATTAAAGTAAGTGCGATTTTCTTTGCTTGAAAAAGGCACTTGATTTTTAATTCACAAAATACTCAGTTGTTTCTTAATTTTAATAATAAAATAAAAATACAATGGATTCATTACGGGGGCTCCCAATACATAAAACGCATTTTTTTACCTATTTACCTAGTCAATGGTACGGAATCCTTCGTGCGGGACTGCTTTTCGCACTACGCCGGTATATAGCTTCTGTTCCGGTTGAAATTACATAATGGTAATGTTGTAAAATTCCGATAAGAGATGCTATTACCATAATGTATAGGCTTAATCACTCGGAACAGGAGCTTTATTTCACATTTTGAATCACCACAATCATCATCATTCCCATTTTATCAGTCCCACGCTTTAAAATTTAATATTATAATTAAAAGCACTTAGCTTACACTTCAGCTCAGCAACATATACAAATTGAACGACCCATATATGTTTTATATTGTTACGTGCATTTATAAAAGCGTGTTTAAAAGTGTTTTTAACTATTGTTTGTTGTTGTTTTTAAAGAGCTTTATTTAAATAATGATAAGAAAATACATGCTTACCAAGTACAAAACATTTGATTAGCACAATCATGCATACGATACACTTTTTTTGGCTTCTTGCACCACTTAAAGCTTATTACATTTTGTAATTATTACGTTAAATTTACCTCCAGGACTATAAGAAACACAAATATTTTATATAAACAACGGACTTAGTACAAGACCTTCTTATTTGCAATGAATATGACGGTTTAAACTATTTTAAATAGCGGGTACATAACTAATACCGCTTTGCGTGACCAGAGTTGCGGAGCTCTCACGAGATAGGCTAGAACGACCGGCGGGGCTCCGCGCCGACTGGTTATTGCGTTCACGCATACACAATGGATGACGTTACACGAGTGATGTGTTAAAGGCTACTGCGGTTAGATGTCGATATTGCGTTTGTTGCACTTGATATTGGAGATAAGCGGATTGGTGTGATTTAAGATACTATTGTAAAACCGTAATGTTAATTTAGAGATAAAATTATATAATAACGGATAATTAATATTATGATGTAGAATTTGCAAGTTAGTGCGGAAAGGGGTGTTAAAAGCTATTTTAAGAGCTTTGTTTTGAATAACTTGCAGCGATCGGTGATTAGTAAGGCATGTTTGATGCCAAGCAGGACAGGCATACGTGATAATGGGGCGAACCAGTGTCGAATAGATGCGTAGCTTGGTTGAAGGGCTTAAAGTACTTCTGCGATTTAAAATAGGATGCAGTCCAATCAAGGCAGTTGCTCCTTTTATTTTTGCTAGCTTTATATGGCTGGTCCATTTGAGCTTTTTGTCAAAAGTAGCACCTAGATATTTCACTGTATCATTCCATGGAATGGAATAAGAACCAATCTGCAGTGTTTTTAAAGGTTTTTGGCGCTTCTTGGAAAACATAATTGCTTCGGTTTTAGCATCATTTAACTTCAATCTCCACTTTTTAAAATAAGTTCTTAAAAGATCTAACGATAGCTGCAGCCTATCAACAATGAGCTCCTCGTCAGAGGCAGAAGAAAAAGATGCTGTGTCATCCGCAAAGCATGCTAATTCTGTGCGCGGTTGTTTAGGAATATCATGAACGTATAAAAGGAACAGGTATGGGCCCAATATGGACCCCTGCGGAACTCCAGCTGGTATTTTCTTCGCTTGGGAGCAGGTTTTACCGATATGTACTCTAAAGCTGCGGTCAGTTAGGTATGATTGGATAATTTTTACCAGACCAGTCGGTAAATTTAGGGCCAAAAGTTTGTGAAGCAAACCTTCATGCCAGACCGTGTCGAACGCCTTCTCAATATCTAGCAGAAACATTCCGGTAGACTGCTGCTGTCGGAAACGACGTGCGACATGCTCTGATACCCTGACCAGCTGGTGAGTGGTGGAATGATTAGTTCTGAAGCCAAATTGCTCGTCCATCAACAAATGCTGTGAAGAACTCAAGAGCCTGGAGTAAATGACTTTCTCGAACAGTTTTGCGAGAACCGGAAGAAGACTAATGGGACGATAGCTTACTGGTATGCTAGCATTTTTATTTGGCTTTTTTATGGCGATTACCTTAGCCTTTTTCCAAACGTCAGGAAAGTAGTTAAGGCGAAGGCTACTATTCATAATCTTAGTTAAGTAAACAATAGCTTTTTGAGGGAGGTTTTTTATCAATAGGTTATGAATGTTATCCTCACCAGGTGACTTGTGGTTTTTAAGTTTTTTAATATGCCGTAAGAGTTCACAAGGTCGGACAAGGGTATATGCACTATTTTCATTGTTGTGTGAAAGTAGTTCAACGGATTTACTTACATCTGCATCTACATCTTGGTTTTGCCAGTCAATGGTTAGTGACATATTAGACACAAACGTTTCAGACAGTACTTCGCATTGATCGGCAGTATTACAAGTAAGAGATCCATCAGGTCTTTTGAGAGGAGGAGTAACTTGAAGAGGATTACTGCGAACAGATTTTATAAGTCTCCAAATGTCAGAGCTGGGGTTATCTACTTTATTTAATTTTTGTTTCCAAATTTTATCCTCGTACTGTCTAATTTTTGACTTAATTACCGTTTGTAGCCTATTTATTTCACGCTTAAGAGCCATTTTAGTTACAGAGCACTCGACACTCTGAAGATCACGTCTTAGACGATTACGACTTCTTATAAGTTTATGGATAAACCAGGGTAACTTATCCTTAACACTGTTTTGACGAGATCCCATGGGTATACTAATGTTGCGAGCTTCGTTGATGCATTTGTTCAAATGATTGAGTTTTGAATCAATTTCGGAGCGTGTTTCATAAGATTTTGAATCTAAAATAATTTTGTCGTTTATATACGAACGAAAGCCTTTCCAATCGGCTTTATGATATAAGTAAGTTAATAGTGATGGCTTAATATTTCGTCGACCGCCCACTGTGAAAAAGAGGGGTAGATGATTTGAATACAAGGAGTTAAGGGCAACAATTTCGCTTACGTTGGCAAAATTTTGAAAAATTACTAAGTTAGGATTCGTCGGAGATAAGTTAGGACGATAGTGAAGCAGAGTAGAAGCCTCACTGGCTTGGACAATGCAGTTGTTTGATAACATATAATCATATATTTTCTTACCATGGGCGTTGTTGATTCCCGGCATCCATAAGTCGTGATTTGCATTTAGGTCTCCCATTAACATAACACACCTACCAGACGAGAAAAGTGCATCAAGGTCTTTGGTTGCTAGGGGAAGGTTTGGAGACTGATACGCTGAAAAGATTATATGATCAGTGCCCGTAATTGATAGTTTTACTCCTACAGCTTCAAGATGCTGCGTAGAAGGTGTCGCTATGGGACAATGATCAACATTTTCCCTCAAGAGTATAGCCACACCCTGGCCACGATGCCCATCGTGTTTATCCTGCCTGTAAATTACGAACCCCGGTGTTGAGAGATAATTTTTTTCAGATAGTCTGGTCTCACTAATTGCGACAATATCGACACCTAACTCGTTCACCAAATGAAGCAACTCAGTGATTTTCGTACGGATGCCGTCGGCGTTCCAGCAAAGCAATTTAAGACAACTAGCACTACACACAGTGGCCTAGGTGCGTAAGCACTAAAATTACTTTGTCAAGCAAGTTATTACAAGCAACAAATTTACTTTTAATTTTATTGATGGCGGTCAATATATCGAAAATTTCTTGGGTAGTTGAGTCATGACATTTAGTTTCGTATTTATATGCTGTTGATGGTTGGGTTTCAACGTTGCAAGTTATTGTATCAGTGAGAACAGGAGCACTAGGATGATTCGACACCGAAGTAAGTATGTTTGGTTTTAGATCCATCAGGGGCCTTTCCGCTTGAAAGCCAGGTTGTTGAGTTTTTGAATTAGTTTTAGTAACTGCAGCCCATGTTTTATGAGCACTGACGAATGAAGGCTGTCGATACTTTTTGGTTTGTTCCTGATGTTCTTTTATGCGTTGTAGGTATGCTATTCTAGCAGTGCATTCCCTGAAGTTAGCCGGATGATTTTCTTTGCAATTGACACACTTAGCGGGTTCATCTCTGTTCGTTTTAGGGCACTTACCGATAGGATGCTGGTTTATGCATTTGATGCAGCGCGGTGGCATATTACAATTTATTGACGAGTGACCAAATTCTTGACAGCGAAAACACTGTGTACCCAATGATCGGTTTGGTCGATATCTTACGATGTTTACGATGCAGTTTAATATAGTCTTGATTTGTCGAAACTTTTTAGGGTCACAGCCAGGTGCCAGTTTAACCAATAAAGGAGGGCAATTCGTGGGACTTTTAGTTTTCATGATTGTTACTGTAGCGTTTGCAAATCCCATCGACGCCAGTTCAACTGGCAAGTCTTCGTAAAGGGTGCTAGGCAAACCTCGGACGACGAGTTTATGTGTTTTTTCATCCTTTCTGGAGTAGGTTAAGAAAAAGACATTTTGTTCGCGTAGCCCCTCTTTCAGGTCTTGATGACCTTTGGCCGTGTGGCAGATGACAGCTACTTTGCTTTTGCCGCGGTATTGTAGGTGGAAAGACTTGGTATACTTAGCGATCACGTCAATGATTTTTTGGTGAGTCCATTCTTGATCCAAGGTAAGAACGATCGGTGGTATGCGCCCGAACTTTTTAGGCGCTGTTGCTTTTTCAATGAGTTCAGTCTCAGAATCACTGTCGACATCGGTTTGAAGAAGTTCGAAGCTGTTCTTATGGACAGTGGTACGAAGTAAATCCTTATTCCGAGCAAATGCTTGTCTTTTGGCGTCGCGCGCTACAGCCATTGGTTCTGCTTGGCGCTTTGAGACGTTAGGTCTTGATGGCGATCTAATGACGAACTTATCCATAAGGTAAGTTAAAGCAGCGCATTTTACTGCAAAATATCGATGTCGATGACAATTGCGGTACACACAACACTATTTTAGCAGGAGCACAGATAACACGAGTGTTCACAGGGACGATAACTGTTGAACTGGAACTTTTAACTATTAATTTTCCAGACTAGACAGTGACAGCAGTTATGTTTCATGTTCCATCTAGAAACATTGCTGAAATTCGAATGAGATGTCTTCAGAAATTAAATTAAAGAAGCAAAATGTAGATATGTCTCTAAACATTTCCGATACGAAGAAAATTGTTACCTAGTACCTCCTCGTATTATGAACACATTGTATGTGAATGTATCGCTTCGTCTCCGCTGTATTTTTCAAAAAGATGCCAAAGCGCTGCAAATACTTGTCAATGGAAATTGGGCTTTATTCGAATGGATTAGGAGCGATGTGCCAAGGTATATTTTTCCTGGTTTCCCAACGATTTGTATTCCATAGCTGAGAAGGATACGCGTTTGTTATAATACTTAGGTTTCGGTTTATTGTATGCAGATGTCTGATATTCTTAGTGTAGCTTTAATAAAAAAAACCGCCCAAGTGCGAGTCGTCCTCGCGTACTGAGGGTTCCGTGCCAACTTTAACTGATTTAAGGAATTGACTTAGCTTAAATACCACAACATTTTGTTGACAGCAAATATGTACTGTATTTTTCATAGTGTTTGTATGAAGAACAAAGTTATGTTTGCGGTTGTTGAAAATGAGCTATATCTCAAAAACTACTAGTTCGATCTCGTTCAAACCAATTTTCGTTGGAAGTATTTGTTAAGATTTACATTATGTATATTTTTTTCAAAATTTACACTCGCTTAGCTTAGAAGTTAGATGGGGGGGGGGGGGGAGACGCCCATTTTACCCCTTTGGAAGTGTGTATCTCTCCAACGTTAGACTTTACAAGAATATAGTTTTAGGAACCTTAATGTCATTTTAAAAGATCTATCTATAGATACACACGCATAGGTTAGAGTAAAAAATATTTTTCGGTTTTAGTTTCATGTATGGGAGCCCCCCCTTAAATATCATTATTTTTTGTATAAGAATCTTAAAGCGGTTAACAGGATACACCTTCCTACCAAATTTCAATAGTGTGATGCTTATAGGTACAGAAAAAAGTGGCTGTGACATACGGACGGACAGACAGACGGACCGACAGACAGACAGACAGACAGACAGACTTGACGAAACTATAAGGGTTTCGTTTTTTGCCATTCGGCTACGGAACCCTAAAAACAACATACCAAATAAGCGATGTATATTTTTTTTATTTGAAGAAACGATAAGAGATTATATTACACATTATCTACAAGAGTCTGAAGCAAATTTATATTTTATAAAATGCGTATGCGTCCATTCCGGCAGATACTGGCCATCATTAATAAGTTTTTGGCTCCCCAATTACGAGTTACTGGCCGCGCTAACTTTAAACCAAATTTTGTACTAAAAATTTTCTTTTACAAAACAAAGGTTCACTTCCGCTCAAGTAGAAAAGAGATAGATGTCGAAAGCTGTCGAACGCGGAGGCCAGTTGTGCCTCTTTGTCGCTCGTTTCGCGCTTTCGCTTGCACTTCAAGCCTTAAATGGAACGCATCTTTCTTATATTGTACTATATACTGTGATTTGTTTGTTTTTAATGTTTGTGTTTTTTTGTCCTTACTTGTGCAATACACAATATTTATAATAATTATTATTATATCTCAACTAGGAACAGTTAGCCTAAGTATCAATGCGCAGGGACCATAACGCAAAGGACGATGGCCGTCGGAGTAGAATATTCTAGATTGGTTAGAAATGTCCAGCGTAAGACGTCCAAAAGCATACGACCTTGTAAATATTAAAGGGTCACCATTAATGTTGACCGATTACAATTTGCTATGAAAGAGGTCTATGTACGCTAACCATTCTGGGGCTAACAATGATGTTTTGATTGTAATCTGACGGTACCTTTTAATAAAAAAACAAGAAATAAAATAAATGATGATGATAATACTTCAAGCTACATGCTTGAGAGCTAGTTATTGAATTCTAAATAGTAACTTTTTTATTTATCAAGCTCTAGGACAGTAAGTTCGAAATATAAAAATATGTTACTAGCGTAGGGGGCCAGTAATTGAAAATGTTTATTTTATTCAGTTCTGTATTTTGTATGAATTATCAAACAAAATAAAATAATAAACGGTTATTTACAACAAATACAATAATAATATTTATCTACTGTCTGTTATCTTACACTAAAGTTACAAATAAAACCATTGACTACCTAAAGCTATATTTACGTTTATATTAGTTATCAAAACAGTCTTCTGAAAATTTAGACCTGACTGTCAAAAATTCCGTCAATTGGCTCGAGTGGCGGAATAAGTTGTTATAAACGTTTGCTAAGTAGTAAATAGATTAGATTATTTGAAATCACAAATCATCGTTATTAGTTGATTAAAACTTACAAATATTAATATTTGTAATTTGTGACCAGGTGGCCATTAACTGCCGGAAGCCAGTAATAGCACGGGTTACCCTACGGGAGTACCTACCATAGAGAAATAGAATACCCAAAAGTCAAAAATTTCCTCGTTAACTATATACAATATAGATAATCCAATTGTTAACCTTGCCAACAAAAGAAAAAATAGTGATATCCTGCTCTTTACATGATAATTTATCGATAGCGATTTATGGATCCCTTTCCGAGATGTTTTTAATTATTTAATTAATCTTGGTTTCGTTTAAGTGGTAAACACTTGTCATGTAAGTATTTACCACTAAATAAAACCAAGTTTAAGTTTTGTAAGTAATCAATAAAAATATCTAGAACATATAATATTTATTTACTTTAAATTTCATTTTTCCAATCAACCCGACAACGATTCATTTTACGTTGTTTTAATAGCGCACTTTACCACACACGTAATCTAAAACAAAAATATGTTAACTCAATTAAATTTACCTATAATTATGTTTCCTGGAGCGTTTTCTTTTGAACTCATTACACATATTATACATCGTCTAAAGCCATTTATTATCACTTTATTACAAATACAGATAAATTCAAACATTGATCGCAAAAAACAAAACTTTTAAAGAGTGATTTTCTTATATTTATTCCGATAAAACAGTGAAAACACAAGACAAAATTATATGTACTCGTACTGCATAAGTGTTTTTGAATTTGACATGTGACAACTTCGCTATCCGGTGTCGATCCCAGGCGGAGGCGTTGCTGTATACGTAACGTGCTTCTGTTGACGCCTAGTTGGTGCCCGTTGGTTCCCGTGTTGGGTTGATAGGTCGACTACCTTTAAACTGTAATGCCAACATATCGACCGCCTCGTCTTGTAATCGGATTATCCACTAAATTATTTCCGACAATCCTATGTAGGATGGATGGGCTGTGTTGAAAAGGCTATCTATTTGTTAATTCCTGTCACGTGATATAAGGCGGATTTTGTGAATTGAATTTATAATTACCGCATCAATGAATTATTAATCAAAATGAGCTAAACATCATTTGGAATGATTAAATTATTCCTTAATTATACCACAGTGTAATTAATGTTGGCCTTTCTAAACCGGCTTCAAAAAAAGGGTGTCAAAAATTCAATGTATATGTATGTACTAGCGGTCCCCCGCGACTTCGTCCGCGCGATTTTAGTTTGCTCCCTCCCCTCCCATCGCAGCGTCATGTTTAATATCCTAAATCCTTTCTCGATAAATAATAAGCTATCCAACACAGAAATATTTTTAAATCGGTTCAGCAGTTCCTGAGATAAGCGCGTTCAAACAAACAAACTCTTCAGCTTTATAATATAAGCGGTCCCCCGCGACTTCGTCCGCGCGTTTTGAGTTTGCTCCCTCCCCTCCCGTCGCAGTGTGATGTTTTTTATATCCTAAAGCCTTTCTCTTTCAACACAAAAATATTTTTTCAAATCGGTCCAGCAGTTCCTGAGATAAGCGCGTTCAAACAAGCTCTTCAGCTTTATAATATATTAGCGCAAGCGCACGTTCAAGCGCACGTTGTACTTAAGCTGCGAACATTATTTGGTGCGGAGTTATGTTAAAACTGTGATAGCTCCTAAGATATTCATTGAAATCATATGATATAAAGGGCAACTTTCTTTTCAATGAAATGCTCCTGATGATGAATGTATTTGTTTTGATAAGAATAAATGCCTGTGTGTATTATACACCTCTAAAAATAATGCATTATTTTTTTTACAAATTTATTAACATAAAAAAGGTTGTAGTAAGTCAACCATAAAAGATAGACATATGCTGTTGCGGACTTTATTATAGAACTCTTAATGCTGAACAATCCTGTCATACATGATTTTTGTGTAACTTAAGCGGTTTCCGCAGCGTACGCAGCGGAAGCTCTCAAAAGGAATATCTTTCTCCCGTTTTCGCAACATTTTTCATTGCTGCTGTGGTCTTATGAGTCGTATCTTTATGTTATATAGCCTAAAGCCTTCCTCAATAAATGGACTATACAACGTAAAAAAGATTTTTCAAATCGGGCCAGTAGTTTCTGAGATTAGCGCGTTCAAACAAACAAACAAATAAACAAACAAACAATCTCTTCAGCTTTATAATATTATAAGTATAGATGTGATATCGTTAGAATTTGATAATATTAGAGCATAAAAATCTATTAAGGCTTTCAAACACGTGAAAAATTTCGTAAGTGTATGTATGTTTGTATATTTGTATGTTTGTCCACGGATTTCTGGAAAACGACAAGTCATAGCGAAATGATTTTTAATTAATTCAATCAAGTTTATTTCAACTTAGGGAACAGTTTGAATTTCATCAAAATCGGTGAAGTAGTTTTTGAGGTATGGGTTATAAGTAAAAATCATGATATAAAAAATAATTTAAACTACATCCTTTTTTTTGGAGTCGGTAAAACTTAAACAGCGTTCAAAAACCTGTCTGATAAGCTCAAAATAACACATTAGGAGAAAAAAAAACATTTTGAGTCGGTGCATGATCTCAAGCTTACGTTCATCAGTATTCTACACACACCATGCACCGAATCTGCATGAATTTGTTTATCCTAAACTGAGGGCAAAATGATATTTTGAGGTTTTCAGTCAGTTATTTCAACGCTTCTTAGCACATTATTGTTGACCTGTGAAAAATGCGTTACGCATACCGTCCTTTCCCTGTGAGGAAAGTGGGGTTATGTAGGGCTTCCCTGCTCGACAGGTACAGGTGACTCCCTCGTCACCTGAGTGAGGGGTCAGGTGATCAACGGACCCTTGACTATTCCGCGTACACCCCAAAACTGTATAATGATGACCTAGAAATGTGATCAACTCGTTATTATATTCTATCTGTTTCTTAAGTCATAATGTCGCAGTACGACTCACCTGTCCACTCTTTTTGATCATGATGTTGTGTGGATGCCTGTCGGCGATGCCCAGCAGATACGTGGCGACGCAGTACCTCGTGCAGCTCATAGTAAACTCGTCCAGCACCTTGTTGAACGCCACCTCGTTATTTCTTTAATAATAATAGTACCCCTAGCCGATTTCGACTATGGCCAGTCCCAACGACTTACCGACCGCGCGGGACATATTATAGTCCACAAGTGTGTGCGCAAACACAGTGTACTCTCTATTCCTCTCACTCTCATAGCCCGATGGGACAGCAATCAGACACGACCGGAGAGGGATCAGGCGCAGGACCAACGTATTTTCGTGCTTCCCGAGGCACGGGGATAAAATACCGCCAACTCTGAGCTACCCTGTGAATTTCTGAACAAAAAAATTCAGGTACATATTTTTGGTGACACGACCCGGGGATCGAACTCGGGACCTCTGGCGCAGCCGTTGCTTTAAATTACGACCCTCTTACTGTGGCGCCACCGAGACAGTTTTTATTATTAAATTGAGGGAGCAAACATGCAAGCGTCTTCCTACCGGTTCTGGTGGAAAGATTATATTTTTGGTAAATATACCATACACGTTTCCTCCTTAAATATTACCTTCACTGCTAGATAAAGGTTTACTCTTTAGGTTTTTCGTACTTTCAGTTCTGCGAGTCTATTTAAATTTGTATTAGTAGGTTTACACATCGAGGTATTACTACTACGTATAGAGACGATACGACAAGAAATAAGTGTGCGTTATTTGATGACAAGATTTTGACGTGAACTGTCAACTGACTGACGTATTCCTTGAAATTTGAATGTTGAATATGAAACTGCAGAAGGGACACGGGCTTTTGTGCCGATTATACCTGACTGTATTGGTTGAATATTATTTTATTTAAATATATAATAGTAATTTACATGGATTAACATTTACTTATAAACGCTACGCTACAGCCTGCGAGTGTGGAACATTTTATTAGTAGCACGACATCGCATTTCCTTACCTCATTTATTACCTAATTTTCCATGCTATGCGAGTCACTTTTTATAATCTTTGATTTTCGTATAAAATGGCGGCAATTTCATACAACACATTTAAAACTTTTGAAAAAAATATAAAGTAGGTTACAGTTAACATTTCATTTACTTAACGCTGAAAAGTAACGCCGGTTTCTTTTTATTTTTTCTGAGTTTAATTTTTGCATGTGTCTAAAACGGATGACGGCATTTTTGAGGAATTAAACGTGAGCGGGAGTGAGTGACTAGGATACCGCGCATGCGTTGATGTCCGTGACCATCAATTGATTTCGCACGAGGTTCCTTCGGGATGTCATTTCCATACGTAGTGGTATAGTTCAATGGGCTTACAGTCTCTTATTTACTAAGATAAACAAATAAATTTTAGAATTCGTAATTTACCAAATTTAATGGTACATCGTCTTTCAAAATACGGTTTAATGTAAACCACTAGTAAAGTGGTCCCCTGCGACATCGAGGGAGCCTAAAGCTTAAATCCTTCCTCTATAAATAAGCTATCCAACACAAAAATATATTTTTAAACGGTCCAGTAGTTCCTGTGATAAGCGCATTGGAACAAATTCTTCAGATTTATAATGTAGATTGGCTAGTAAAGCCATTACTGCAAAATAATGATATTTTGTAAGCTGATGCCTACTTTCCTGGCATACTACACATTATAGACTTTATAAAATCTCTATACACTTTTTATTCAGCTTGCAGGCAACTAACGAATAGAGTTAGAATAAATTCCATTAAAAACTTAAAGGCTTAGTAACTAGCAAAGTTTTTAAATAATATGTGCCTAGGTAATTCTTGACACATAGTTTTATCAGGAACAGCCCAGATAAGAAATAAGTTTAGATCGAGTTAATTTAATTTATTTTAAATTTGTTGCTAAGTTATTATTTTACCTACCTTAGTTTCTAATATGACTTTATTTATTGTAGAGCAATATTTGCCTTCAATTTTATTACATACATTTTTTAATAAATATTTGATTTTATCCCTAGTATTTCAAAGCATATACTTAGGTGCTCTAGTAAGAACCCATTTTTCAAAAACGCTATAGCTGCTCCTTATATCGACCTACTCATTCTGTCAAAATATTGCAACCATGTTTGAACTTACTGTTTATCACATAGAAGTCAAAATAATTTACAATGATATGACTATGATATGACTGACTAGATGTTCAAACCTATTTCCTGTCAAACACTTGTACAGTTGCTCATCAATAAAACATGCGAGCTTGCTTTCAAAACCCATCTGTAATGCAGATAGCAGTGTCCACGGGCTTATTGAAATCTATTGTTTCCTATCACTCTTAATTTAGGGGATTTTTCTCGGCCGCCTGTCCAAATCGACAATGATCTAACTTTCTGGACCCCACAGCCAGTTTAATTTTGAATTAAAATGCGTTGAGGCGTTTTGGCTACAGTCTTACTTTGTGATATAAACAGTAAGAATTTTAATTAAGATCAAACCTTTCGGGAGACAGATGTGTGTGACATTAACCTTGGAATAACGGAAACTTTTTAATTAAAACAAATAGTTTTTTTTTTGCAATTTCTAGCACTTCGTAGTTTAATACCTGAAAACACACAAACAGGCTGACACATAGCGGTCAAATTTATAAGGGTATTACACTCTTGTTTTTGCGACGGGGGTTAAGAAACCAATCTTACGGCTCTTACGGAATTGAGTCCTAGAAACAACATGCAACTTTTTTTTATTTCCATAACAACAAAAATCATTCATGTCAAACAGCATTAATTATGAACTAAATTGATGGCATATTAAAGAGTATGCGAAAACAAATTTAATTTGGGTTTTCCAGGGGTTATCCCTTTGTAATTTGACACACCTCTTTTAATGCATTAAACCGGTATAATGACTAAAAATAATAAATGTCGAGCCTTTTCGCATTAAAAATAAAGGATTAATTTTACCTGAGATTTGGATTACATTTGGACTTGGGACAAAATAATATGCTCTTTTCTTTACTACTTATGCTGGAGCTTTAGAATGATTTTTGAACACTCACAGTGTCATATTTTATATTCATAAAGATGAAATAAGAAACCAAAAATTTTGCGCACGGGCGGCACTTGAACCGGCAACCTTTTGGCTGACCGGGTCAAACGCTCTTACCAATTGAGCTACCGTGCTGTCAGTCCGACCCTGCGAAATCTTGTGGTCTCTTATGAAAACGTCAATTGCGTGACGCTTTACACATTCTAAAGCTTTAGATAGCGAAGCGTCATCAATTTCCAAGTTGAATTTATTCTGTAAAGAATAATTGCTTGGGCCATCTGTTTCATAAACAGACGGCTAGATTGCGCTAAGCGTCACGCAATTGACGTTTTCATAAGAGACCACAAATTCCGCAGGGTCGGACTGACAGCACAGTAGCTCAAATGTTAAGAGCGTTTGACCCGGTCAACCAAAAGGTTGCTGGTTCAAGTGCCGCCCGTGCGCAAAAATTTTGGTTTCTTATTTTACCTTTATCAATACTTATGCTGGAATTATTATTGTTCTGAAAATAGGTGCAATATCACTAAATGTTATAAAAAGGAAAACTGGTAATATGGAATTCGTTATGAATCTCTCTGCATTTTCAATTTTATGTTGTTTTGAAATATAAGGAATATTTTTCATAATGTTAAGCTTAGCTTTAGTTTTTGTTTTGTTTTGTGGAATTCACATGTCAACTGCACTGTCCTTAGACTCTTAAAAAGTATGATCCTATATTTTAAATCCATTCGAAATTTCAACACAGTATCAAGCAATATAGGCACTTTTTTTTAATAAAGTCGTTAATGAGAACTAGTACTAAGAAAAGTTTACTTTGTGAATGCTGCCGAATACTATTCAGAATAAATAGAGTTGGCATTCAATTGTTTTTGGAGCGGGAGATTAGCTGGCGACTCTGATGAAGACAAACGACAGTCGCTTATGTCCCTTTTAAAAGTTGTTTAGAGTCTTAAAAGTAGAAAAAGTTTTAACTTTAGTAATATTAAAAACGACAGACGAAAGGTCGTCTGGTCGTTTATAAGGATAAAGATTGCAGGATCAAACTGGATGCAGACCGCTAGTAATCGGTCGCTGTGGAAAACCGTGGGGGAGGCCATGTTCAGCAGTGGATGTCCTTTGGCTGATAATGATGATGATGATGAATATTAAAAAATCAAATTAAATTTTATTTGTCAATTTAGAAATGAATACGATACCTTGGTTGACAACGATTCCCTGAAACACTATTAGTTTTATTTTGTGTTTCTAAAAATCTAATTAATATGTTCGAGAAATTGATTTGTTCGTTACAATACTTTTCTCATTTTTTTTTTAATAAACTGTAAAAATTTTATTGAAAAGTATGATCAAAATCTCTGCAATATCAAACAATCACTGTAAAGTTTAAATCTACAATACAATACTAAGTTAAGTGGCTGTATTAATTTCAAGTCTTGTACGCTTTCGTGTGAGACGTCAGTATGATTTTCTATACCTGAGATTTTTTTACTTTGCAAGGCAAATGACTGCTTTAAAAGTAGAATAAAAGTAATAAGATGCTAATTCTTGCCCAAGTTTCTATCGCAAGATGGGCAGTGACCTACGGCATTGGCCTGATTCATTGATTTAGGCAATTACCAATCTTATGGCAGCAAAAAGTTTGCAGTTATTGTAAACTAGCGGTCCCCCGCGATTTTGTCCGTGCGCTTTAAGTTTGTTCCCTCGCTTCTCGTTGCAATAAATAAGCTATCCAACACATTTTTTTTTTTCAAATCGGTCCAGAAGTTCCTGAGGAGATTAGCGCGTCCAAACAAACAAACTCTTCCGCTTTATAATATTAGTAGATAAAGGTTATAATTAGTATGGTAATAGGCCTAATACAAGAAAAACTTTGCCAGAATAAATACAAAGAATCAAAGAGAGCAAAGGTAGTTATTACAGTTTATGATAACAGTCATGTTACAGGCAGCGATCATATTTGTTTCGTTATTGGTCAGCAATACAAAATGAGTCTTAATAATTATTCGGAATTATTTAAAATGGATATTTCTATCCATTGCAAGATACGTAATAGTACTGCGGATCAACATCACAATTTATTCGGTAAGTATATTTTTTTAATTTCATTCGGCAGTTAAATGGTTTATTGCCGAATAACTCATCTCCACTTAAAGGCAAATAGCGATGACCGGGAAAGGCAGTGGATGAAAAGATTAAAATACTTATAACTTTATTTATTCATCTACCTTTAAGTGTTAATATTATGATTTTCTATATTCATTAGAAGATAGAACAAAGAAATAGTTGACCGCAATAATGACTTAATTTTTCTAGTGAGGCTTATCACATTAAGCAATTTTAGTAGCGCGATGATCGCGCAACATTCGCGCTGCTGATTTCATATATAATATGAGCAACAATTTTTTTTTCACTAAAATTATTTCTAGGGCGGCTTTGAATTTTCGGGTTTTCTCTTTAATATGTTCAACATACTTAAATTTTGTTCATACCTTGATGTTCAAGAAAAGAAAGAAAGAAAGAAAAAGTATTTATTGGAAGGACATCACAATTTCAATTGAGCAGTTTTCAGAGAATTACCTGATTTAATATTTTCTAAATATAGTTCCGCATCCGATCAACCTGTTACGAGTATCTTTATCAAAGCCACAACACCAACTTTGCCTATCCTTCAATAACGAAAGTTTGGTGCTGCCATCAAAGACGTATCCTTTGTAACCTTTAGTAGTACGGGTTTCTTAATTAATACCCGTTTCGATCTAGTTCCTTTGTCAATGCGCCGGTTTATAAATGACGTATTTGCGTTGAACAGGTTATTAATAGGGCGCAATTTTCAGGTGTGTCTTTGACATTTTGCCCTTTGGACGCTTACTACGTTTTAGATTCATTTCCTTTCGGGCAGTCGCAGTGGCGCTTAATTTATCTATTTAAAACTCCATGCACGAAATATTTGTTAATACGACGGGCTTAATGCCAAAAGCATTCTCTCTCGGAAAAAAACCGACGGTGTAAATTAAAGTATGGAAGCAATAAAAGTGAAGATTATATTAATATAATTATTTTGAAAAAAAAAAATTAAATGAAAACCTAGCTCCGTTTTACTTTTTTACATAAAACGTCAATTAAACCTACTTATTTAACTTAGAAGATAAGCTGTCGCATTTTCTGGCTTGACCATTTTCATTATAATAAGTGTCGTAGAATCAAAAACTCAGGGCGCAAGTTCCTTATATAAGGTGGTGATTCAAATAAGGTTTTACCACGTTCCATCCTACCAGTAGTTCAAATTTCGAAAGAAGTGACTGAGGCAAACATCCCTCTTAAACAATAAAACTTTTTCTGGAAAATTATTCAGGAAAAGGTTAAATGGACGGGAAGGTTCCACCTTTTATTTGTTTTGAGGCTGATATGATCTTACCTGACAATCCTGACATACTACGTTTAAGTAAATAGTGATCGGATAATCGGATGCATATACATACCTGAACTTGAGGTGTTGGATATTATGAAAGCACTTTTGAATCGATTAAATTTCAGGATTGCGGGTTTGACGAAATTATTCATGATTTTATTATTATTATTTTTTCAATATTGGACTCTAATCACATACATTGCTTTGATCCCAAAATAAGTAGCTAATGCACTTGTGTTATAGAAATCAGACAACGGTGGTACCACAACACCCAGACCCGAGACAATATAGAAAATTTTGATTTCTAGATTGGCCCGACCGGGAATCGAACCCGGGACCTCGGAACGGCGACGCCTTGAAACCAGCGTTACGAGGGTCAAACTGAAAGTTCTTAGAACTGGCCACTTATAAACAATATAATAAAAAAAATATTCTAAAATTTGAAAATAGAACTCTTTGCCAATATTACTGAGTATATATTTCATTCATTTGTCATTTGTTTTACGATTTGGCGGCAAATTGAAAATTGTCTGTGTCACGTCAACATGAATTTAACACGAGAAAATTTTCGTGCAATGATTTTTTATGACTTTCGATGTCATTTAAGTCAACAAGAAAGTTATGATAGACTACGATTGGCCTTTCACGATGAAGCCCCATCTCGTGCGACTGTTTACAACTGGTTTAATGAGTTTAAACGTGGTCGCACTAATCTCACTGATGATGTACGTGAGGGACGGCCTTCTACGGCGACGACTGAAAATAACATCTGTGTTGTGCGGCGTATGATAGAGACTGACAAAAGAGTGACCTATCAGCAGATTCGGACAAGCTTAGGCATCGGTATGAGTCAAGTGCACAAAATCCTCCACGAACATTTAGCGGTCAGGAAGCTTTGCGCCCGGTGGATACCTCATAATTTGACTAAGGCTCAAAAACTCCATCGTGTGGATTGGTGCCGTAAAATGATTGAAAGATTTAACGGAGGTGACTCAAATGCTGTGTTCGACATACTAACAGGTGACGAAAGCTGGATTTACTGTTATGATCCTGAAACCAAAAGACAATCTGCTCAGTGGGTGTTTCCTTTCGAGGAGTTGCCAACTAAAGTGAAGAGAGATCGAAGTGTGGGAAAAAAAATGGTGGCCTCGTTCTTTGGAAGGATAGGTCATTTCGCAACAATTGTGTTAGAGGATCAAAAAACAGTTTCTGCAGAATGGTACACTACCAATTGTTTGCCACTTGTCTTGGAAAAAGTTCGAGAGAAACGACCTCGCAGTAGGATCCTCCTTCACCACGACAACGCCTCGTCACACACCGCCAAGCGAACGATCGACTATTTGGCGACATCAAACGTTGAATTACTGGGTCACCCGCCGTATAGCCTCGACCTCGCGCCTTGTGATTTTTATTTATTTCCAAAAATTAAAGAAAAACTTAAAGGAAAGCGGTTTATGAATGCTGAAGAAGCGGTGGCTGCGTATCGCGATGCCATTGAAGAGACCCCTAAGGACGAGTGGGCAAAGTGCTTTTCCCAGTGGTTCCATCGCATGCAGCGGTGTATTGACGTCAATGGACAATATTTTGAAAATATATAATAAAACTAAAAACTGGCTAATGTAATCAGTTTTTGATTTTCTAAGAACTTTCAGTTTGACCCTCGTATTAGCCACTACACCACGGCCACGGAGGTCAGCGTCGTCATTATGGAATCAAATGGGATGTAGGTATATTTACTTATTTTAATGTGTTGGCTTATGTGAAAAAAATCCCTCCGCTTCTAAATCAACAAGTCTAGTGGTATAATATTCATGTTAGAGGCAGTAACAATATTTGTTTCGTTAGTGACCGGCAATGCAAAATGAATCTTTTATTTTGAATTATTAAAAATAAATATCCATAGTAAGATACGTAATAGTACTGCGGATCAAACTTGCAATTTATTCGAATAGGCAAAGTTTTGAGTTTCATTCGGCAGTTAAAAGGTTAACTGCCATTAAGCTCATCTCCACCCACTTAAAGGCAAGTGGCGATGAACGGTAAAGTCAATGAATGAAAATATTAAAATAACTGTAACTCTACTAGCGGACCCATTAAACTTTCTTTCGCCCCTGGTCCCGTTTCACCCCAACCTGTAATTTAAATAATTAGTATCTTACTCCGGAAAGTGACAAAAGACAAAGTAAAAATCATGAAAATCTGTCCAGCCGAAAATTTATATATTTCATATTATTTGTTATTTTTGTGGAACTAAATCTGGTATACTACTGTGTGTGTAATGTGTACTTTCTACTGCTTTTCTTACACTCAACATACTCATATATTGACGGGAAGCTTAAAATTAACTTTGAGTACTTTCACATTATTAATCCCTCAAGCATATGTAAACGAGACACAATGGATATTCTATTGTTATGCGGTCGCATGCGACCGCTTCGGTGTTTATGCGTTAATATGTAATCACTGAGTTCTGATTTAATTCAATAAATATTACATGCTAAACACGTCGTTTCCTCGCCATGTTACAGACTAGTACTGCATTCTCGAATTTTCTGAAATCCCACGATTTATATATTTAAAAAATATTTATAAGAAGCCACCTCCATAATAAATGGCCGTTGGGGCAGGAAAGTTCTAGATTGGAGACCCTTCGACCAAAGACGCAGCGTAGGACGACCACCAACAAGATGGACAGACGACCTTAAAAAGATCGCAGAATCAAACTGGATGCAGACCGCTAGTGATCGGTCGCTGTGGAAAGCCGTGGGGGAGGCCTATGTTCAGCAGTGGACGTCCTCTGGCTGAGAATGATGATGACGATGATGACCTCTATAATATCTTAGCCAAAAATTAATTTTCGGTTAATGTGTATCCGATCACTGTTAACAAACAAGTTACACATTTATGAGACTTTTCTAACACAGTAAACAAAGGAATTCAGATTTTTATATTTATTCAAGTCGTTTATCTCAATCTGACTATAAAGAGTTTATCGTCCGTTTTCAGTTTCAGCCTTTTTAGCTGGTGAACTATTGTAGTGGAAAGCTTTTTAGTTCGGATATCCGATAACTGTTCTTTTCAGATCGTAAAAAGAACAGAGACGATAGGGCATTATAGTGATTGCCAAAGATGACCTTTTAAAAATAGGCAAAGGCCTTCTGCAATTATGAGTTACCTAGTTTAAAATGTTGGAAGGTTTTTTTGCAAGGCAAGCGATTATAAGGATAATACAGCAAGGGCTGTCAGATGACTAATATCAACCGATATTAGCTGGGACTAGCGTCTTAATGTCCTTCCGAAACACGGAAATGCACGAGCACTAAAACTATTTAAAATTGTTTATTTTAAGTAGTTTTAGGATATTTTTAAAAGATAATATTTATAAGAAATGAGTTGGTTAATGTATTAATAACTTAAAATAGTTATTTGTTTCCTGTCTTTATACAGAAACACACGTAAAACTGATAAATGGTCAGCTCCTTGATAAAACTACATGTCATTTCTAATAACTCAGCTGTGTCTTTTAAGGAACAGTAGGAACATCTGGGTTAAGTGTCATTATTTTGTATTTTAAAAATCTTAAAGCGGTTATCATGATACAAGTTTCAACTGTGTAATGCTAATAGTTTCAGAATGAAGTGGCTGTGACATGCGGACAGAAAGACAGACTTGACGAAACTACAAGGGTTCCGTTTTTTGACATTCGGCTAAGGAACCCTAAAACAGGTTATGCTATTCATAACAAGCTTTTTTGATGTGTGTAGTACATCATATAGTGTTACTTTCACGTTTAAGAGATAAGTTTGTAAACGGAAGATTTAAGTCAGAGATTGTTTCAACACCGATATTGTTTAATAGACGCCTGGTTGTAATAACTCGCTTTGGCGAATTACCTTCGCGGGCTATTTTCGGCAACTGTTAGTTAAAAATGATATAAGGGTATGACCACACTAAGGAGAAACATTGACAAATAAACACTAAACAACGAATAATTCAAATATTAGAAAGAGTAGACAACGTGAACAGAAACTTATTAAGATATAGTGAAACAGGCTGTACCTAAGATTTGATTTACATCTGAATTTAACACATCATCAAAAAAGTTTCCGATAACTTTATAAAAACCCTATCTTTTTTGTTACGACAAGTGATATCAGTACATACTCGTATTATTCATGTCAAAATATTATTACAGGGTATTTATATTTTAAGAAAACACACAAAAAATATGTTTTCTTGATACAGTTATATTGAAAATTTAAATCGGCTGCTAATTATCACTTTTTTTTGATGTGTGTGTGTATTGAGGTACACTGTGAAGTAACTAATACACTAGCTCTTTTATTTTTTATTGCCACTAACCTGTTTTTTTTTTATTACTTGTATTAAGTTTTCAAGCCTAAATATGGACTCATTGAAGCAACAAGTACTCGTATGTTAACTTTTTAATAAAGTTCAAATTTTATTTTCTGCTGTTGCATGTAAGTAAAGACGCCTAGTTTTTAGCTGGTTCATTGTCCTGTATAAAACATTTATTTTATTTTCTCGCCACTCATGTAGTTCTATCCTAACCAGAGAGAAATATCTTTTAAGGAACTGAGTTAGGCAATTGTTATCGGGATTATGGGGTATTAGAAAAAAGATTAAGGAAAAAGTCATTGCGTTATCGTTAGGGGAATGGGATTTTTAGTAATGTGTTTTTAAGATTGCACATGCGATGTGATTACTATCTTTTGATGTACTTACTTACTAAACTGGGTGCGTCATTGCTTTGACAGTTATTAAGCAGCTCTACTTTTGAATGGATTAGAAATTCGTATAGTGATTTTGCATTATTGAGTAAAACACCAACTTCCGTTAGGCAATTTGAGACAACTTTATTTTGATAAAGCCTTGACCTAGTTCTCCAAAAAATCAGCTTACTGCGCGATCTAACATCGATCAGCGATATCTGTTGATATTTTATTGAACCTAACTGATGGTAGTTTCCATAATTACTCTGAATGAAGTTTACTATTTACAATGAAATAAAATTAGGTTTATGTATTATAATCAATAAGATATTTGACGGTCTTAGGTACTTAAATAGGTATTTAACAACAAGAAAATTATACTGATATTCTTATCATAATATAATAACATAAATATTCATATCATATCAATGATTATTACAATTAAATTGATAATATTCGTCTACACTGAGTGTGAATTGATCTGCCTGAAAGTTGAACGAATTGAACATGATCGCATACAGGTCGCGGTTGGACCCATTACAAAGCCTAGGAAATCTAGCTTGGTGATGAATATTTTTTTATGAAAAATGTAATGGTAGCCTGTTTCACCTATGACCCAGTAAGTTACGGTCAGCGCTATCTCCAAGATACTTCATACCATATAACCAATTTCATACCGATCGATTGTGAACAGGCCCTATATATTTTGTATGTAAAAGGTCAAATCTGAGGGCTTGTAGTTTTTAGCAATGGCTGCTAACTCACTTGTTCACTTCAATTACAATCGTATCACAAAGAGTCTTATCTCACTAGCTGTCAAAGCTAACCATTGACCCTACCTTGAAAGGAGTTGTTGCTGATTTCTCTGATAACTCTTGCCATCCCTCTCGGCTAGGCTGGGTTGCGGTATGAGTAAGAAAGATAGCTGGATTCGCAAATATAGAGAGAATCTTTTATAATACAGCAAAAGAAATCCTCAAGAGCCTTTTCTACTAATAACACATTAGGGCATTTCTACAGAAGCGACTGATTGACCGACTGGAGCAAAAAACCTACCTTTAAAATTGAATAACGTGTCTGAAAAAAATCACACGTATTTATACAACTCTTGGCCTGATGGAGAGCATATCAAGAAGACCACCAGGTTGTACATACGGTCTAAAAAAAATCGGAAAGTTCAAAAACGGGCAGAATTTGGCCTAAAATGGAGTGTCCGGTTTCCAGAATTTACTCGTTTTCGTTTCATAACTTTTAAAATAATAAGTTGCTGATTATTATTCCTACATTCTTATAACAAGGAATAAATAATGAAGCCATATACGTGCTTACATATATCGTGAATCCTTTAATTTGAATACAGTGACTCATTTAAATTTTGTCCGAGGCTTGTGCCTCAATTCGGTGAAATTTACTTTTATGTACCTGTAGCACTAACTATGCATAATAGGAACGCGCACTGCTTGTTCCCGTCATCTGACAGTTGCGCCCGAGCGGACAAACAGTGTAAACGGGAGATCTGTAGCACTCAGTAGCAATTTTCAAAGGTACGAAATCGTTCGGTGTTTTTGGTACAGGGTAATTTCTCAAATCGGTGTGCCACCTCGATTATGTATCTCAAGTATTTTATGAGATTTGTGCTAAAACTATTAAGTGTTTAACAGTTTTCTATCGTTAGGTTTAGTAAAAATTACTTGAACTCATAACATTTTTGGGTAATTTGATGTATTGTGTTATTTTCTCAATTCCATGGATCTCAATCCCGTGGAAAATGGTACACCGAATCGAGAAAACTTACACCGAATTGAGGTTTTACTTTTATATTATTAATTTAGCTAATTGTTGTTGTTGATTATTGTTGTTTATCGAGAAAATCAACAGTCATTGCTATAACTCACGTTTTAATACATTGGGTATGGTCAATTACATATCTCCGTATAAATTATCAGTAAGTTAGTACAAAAATACTAACAAGTGTCTTAAAATTGACAAATTAACAATTTAACAATAACATATTACGATCGTACCTAACATATTAAATTTCCTATTTTATGTGATTAATTGTATTTAAATATTAAATTATTATAAAATATTTAATGTGATTAATTGAATTAAAATAATAAATGTAACAAAATATTATGAAGACATAATTTACTAACAAACATGCTGCACCAAGTAGCTAGTTATGGAACCCCCTCGCCCTTCTGTCTTAGATTAGGGTTGCCTCAGCATATTTAAGGGCAAGCTCATGTATTTTATTATCGACTTAGCCGTTTTAGCCTCAACGGGCCGTGCCTGTATTTAGAATTAGTTAGCCAGTAATAAATAATCTTCGAATCGGTGCAGACATTACTCGCATTTTAATTTTAATTAATTTAGTTAGTTTTTAAAAAACTCCCCACCCGGCTCCCGATACGTAACTGGCGCAGCCGGATCGGATTTTTCAAGAAGTTTCCGCGTTTTTCCTGTGTGTCTAAACTCACAATTAAGGGAGATTGAAACAGCTCTAGCCTTAAGTAAATTGACAGTTTTACATCAGTCCATAGTTAATTCGAAAGAATTACTAAATCATTTAAAATCGAAAGCTCAATTTGCAAATCTTATGTATTTACCTAACGAGGTATTAAATTAGAGGGTTTTTTTTTAAATTAGAGGAAACAATGTATGTCAAATCAAACGTTAAGAAAGACAAGATAACATATATAATGGAGATACCAATAATTGATAATCATACTTACTTATAGTTATTATAAGATTTATTCCTTACCAATATTCCACGAGTCACAAAACATCACAATATCAATCTTTCCTGAATTTCCTTACCTATTGGCGAGAAAGTCTGATTACTTACCAATTTTCATGCCGCGCGCTCGCTGCTGGCGACCACTTCTTATGTACGACAGACAACCAAGCTGTCTACCATGAACCTACCTGTGCGGAGCAGCTTATGGAGTTTGACAATACTCTCACACATTATCACCAGCATCAATTTCAAATCGAAGTAGTAAGAATCCAGAGGGTTAATACCAACAATTGGATCTTGTATAGTCGAAGACCAACGACGATAACTAGTCTGTGTGATAACCACGACCAGAACAGTAAGCAGCCTATTTTTGGGACTTACCTCGTTACTATTGATGAACCCTGCAACCTAGAAGTCCTTGGACTCAAAATCAATCACCATATCTACGAGTCGCTAGATATCGCGAAGCCGATCCCGATCATAAACTTACCTGTGATGCACGGTCATACGAATCTATCAAGCACACACGCACTAAACATGGTTGGAGTTAACCTGGATGAAATAAGTTATATGTCATATGCTATAAAGCACAGTGCGGAAGTGGAAAGTGTTTTGAGTGATAAAAAAGACATTAACTTCAGTGTTAATTTAGGTTATTTTGTCATATTATGTTTAGTTATAATATGTTTAATTGTATTCCTTTTATATGTGTTGCGTAAAAGGTTATTAAAAATTTTGCGAAATGATCGGAAAGTTATTGAAAATGATCGTTCTGATAATTTCACCATTCGGGAGGGATGAGTTATGGAACCCCCTCTCCCTTCTGTCTTAGATTAGGGTTGCCTCAGCATATTTAAGGGCAAGCTCATGTATTTTATAATCGACTTAGCCGTTTCAGCCTCAACGGCCCGTGCTTGTATTTAGAATAAGTTAGCCAGTAATAAATCATCTTCGAATAGGTGCAGACATTACTCGATTTTAATTTTAATTAATTTAGTTTGTTTTTAAAAACTCCCCACCTGGCTCCCGATACGTAACTTCTATCATGTGGTGAATTTGAACTTTCGTTCAATTAGCAGAATGATTCCTTTAGCGCTTCAATTAGGTAAGGCAATAAAGAATAAGGATAAGAATAAGATATTAATATATACAATAAAGACAATAAAGATAAAAAGACAATATAAATATTTATATATATAAAACAATAAAGATATAAATATATCGATAATAAATAGTATTGTGTTATCCTCTTTGAAAATTGTAATGTTTAAATTGTTTGAGTTTTATAAACAAGACTGATTATAAGTTATATCGAAAAATAAACATGTTGATCAGTTTTTTTTTATTATTAACATTACAAAGAATTATTGATATAGATAGGCACATAAACTATGGGTCTACCTTGTTTCGCAGAATTTTTATTGTCGTAATTTTATTTGACATATCATCAAACAGCATAAACTTCCTTTCGCAGAACATCAATTAGCATTCACTCATTTATCAGACGTTCAAAACCCATAATCGTGTAAGCTAGAATCATCTTTAGGTAGAAATTTAATATCCATAATATTCTGAAAGCAGAATCATCATAACGAAGAAAGTTCACAGATAGAATCGTCTTGTGGCATACAATTCGTATATAGTCATTAATAGGCAGAATCATCCTATCGCAGAAAGTTCACAGTCCGAATCGTCTTTTGGCATATTTTTCATATTTAATATTCTCCTATAAACCTTAATTTTTCTGTGTATCCCAAGTAGTTCTGTCTCAGCAATACTAACATACAACATGCATGGCAAATCAAACATGCAGCATGCAAGCAAGCATTCAGCATGCAAGCAAGCAAGTAAAACATGCAGCAAGCAAGCAAGCATGCAGCAAGCAAGCTAGCAAGCATGCAGCACGCAAGCAAGCAACAGCTTGCATGCAGCATGCAACATGCATGGTTTCTGTCACAGCTCCGGCGCTGCGGGGCTCCGGCAGTCCCACGCGAGCTTATCGTCGCAGATGGTTTTCGCTCACCACCGCAGCTACGGCTTGCTGGCCGGCTTCGCCGGCCAGCCTCAGCCGCGGCGGCGAGCTTTCAAACCACCTGCTCCTCAGCTCGCGGGCTGCCTCGCCCCTCCGCGCCTACGCGATTTTGAATTACACTCTAGGGGTGGGGCAAACAAGACTGCGTGGAGTCGGTTTTGCACCGATTCGTTTCTGTCACTAACTTTTGTACCATAACTTAATGACTTTTTAATTCAACTTCAGGGTAAAATACTATTTAAAAGAAATAGCAATATGCGTAGTGAAATTATTCTTAACGAAATTCTGCTTTCTTCATAGTATGCCTAGTCAAATTATGCCAAATAAACATCGTACTTAATAAACATTATGCTTAGCGAAAGTATGCAAAGTAAAATTTTGCCAAAGGTAATTATGCCTTATAAATTTCTGCTATTTTAAAAGTATGCCATTGTAAATTCAGGCATATAAATATTCGACCACACAATAATTATGCTAAAAGAAAATTCTGCCTGAATAATATTCGACTAAAGAAAATTATGCCAAGTGTGTTATGCCAAGTGACTTTCGGAGCAAAAAGATTCTGCCAGATAGAGGGAACCCATAAACTATTAAACCGATAGACCAGCAGTCAGTTAACATAACGCTTTAGGTATTTTTTTATTTTGATCATTCAAATACATTATTTATACACAATAAAATGCAATACAATACAATACATTAGATAATGTTGCATCTATTCTCAATTCGGTGATTCATTTTCTCAATTCGGTGCATCGTTTTCTCAATTCGGTGCTTTTTCAATTCGGAGCCTAACTTTTCTCATAGATCAATCAACAAAATTTAGGCAAATCATTATTTTATGTTTTAGGATGGAGTAAACTTCATTTTTTATTATTTAAACTACTATAAAATTCAAATTAAAAATCAACCACCGAATTGAGAAAAAAAGTGCCCTTCTGTAGAAATGTCCATTAGAGCAATTTGCCGTGTCATTCGCGCGCACCGAAGCACCCGACTGAATCGATCTATTTGCAATGACGAGAAAAATGTGAGCAAACAGACAGCTGTATTACTAACCTAGATCTTTTTACCCTAAATAATGTTGGTACTTATTGTATGCATGAATGTTGGATAAGAACAGCATCTGTTCATTTCGATGCTGTCGCGCGTTACGGAACACGCATCGATGCTATAAGCCGCAGTGTGTAAGGAGTCTAACGACTAAGTTGCTGTTTAAATTAAATAAGCCAGCTGGTATCTAGCTAAAATATTAGCATAGCTATCTAACGCAGCTAGCTTCTTAGCCTCCTTGCCACAAAGAAATGGTTTCGTTTTTAAATAAGTGAATGTTAAGTTTCTTTTTTAAAAAGAATATAATACCGACTTCTTTTATAAGTTTTATGAAGTCGGTTATTTTTTTTAATATTGCAAGTCTTTTTTTTCTTGTTTGTTATTAATAAAGATTCTGAGTCAACCACTAGCTATCGCGGGAAACTAGAGAAAAATGGCTTAATTAAAACAAGGTTTAAAACTCAAAGATTTATTTTTTCTTTACCTAAAAATGTATACCCCTTATATATTTTCCTGGATAATCTGGATATGAGGAGACATGTTTATTCAAAACATATTTGCAACATTTCACTAATATGTACTTAAGTATTATTTAAGTACATATTAGTGGAATGTATATTATAATAAAAGTAATGCAAATCTAATTAACGGCAACATATTACAGGTCACCAAGATTGTATAAATTGTCTTAAAAATGTATTCTTTCTCTAAACAAACAACAATAAACAATATCAAAAACTTACAACAAACTTGAACAGTTAACGTCATTGGCCAGAGGCTGTAATTTTGATAACAATATCGCATTTGTTACGTGAATGTCAAAAATAGTGTTTTTTTTTTATATAGTGTGTTGTCACTATACAAAATTACAAACATAAACTGAACTTGTAAAAAGCAACTGTGTCTGACAAGGAATCGAACCCTGTCTCTTACGCTATCCGAGCGCATGCCTAAACCACTCGGCCAACAACACATTGACAAGCTTGTTGAATTTTTGCAAGTGCTTTCTTTAACGCGCAGGTTGCGTGACGTCTCCTATGTTGCGAGTTCGCTTTCTCAACGCAACAAAGTGTCAGACACACGGTTCATTTTTGTGTCTGACACAGTTGCTTTTTACAAGTGCTATACTAATAAAAAACAATTACTTTAATAACAAAGTTAATTAAAAGTTTCGTCTATAATATCTTGCAAATCGGTATGGACTCGCAGCCGGGGCACTCGGGAGGGGTGTACACTACACACGTCTCCTCACCTCGGCAGATGTGGTCCCGACACACGTCGTATGATGATAGACAGGATCTGTAAGCTAGAGGAGATAATGATATGATATAAGAAAGATATAAATAAACACGAGCAATGGCTTATAATATTTTACTATGAAAAAAAAAACATTGACGCATCTAGTGATCGAATACAAAAGCCTTTTTTCAACCACCTAAAAATTAAATCCACAAAAATTATGGAACGTGATTAATCATTGTAATGAAATTTATACAATTGGGTGTTTTTTACGTTATGCTAGCGGTGCTAGTATACGTTAAAAACGGTTAGCGATCAGCTAGCCCAAGACCGAATAAGAACAAGACTTGGGTGAATGCAACAAGAAATGTTGCATTCATCCTAGTTTATTGTCCTTTGCAGATGGCTTTTTGCAGATTTCTATTTGTGCAAATATTCATTTGCGTAAATGTCCACCAACTTAAATGGATTCATGCAAGTTTAGTGTCGCCAACAAGAGCCCATGTTTTCAATCATTCGCTAAAATATGGCGTGTGTTTTTCGTTCGGAAACAAATTAAAAATCAATGAAAAACAAGACGTTAGCACACACGAAATTCAGTTTTCTTTTTTACCACTCCCGTGTATAATTGTATTAATTTACATTGAAAAATCAGATCAGATTGAGAATCAGATCAGACGATAATAATATAATATCACAGGCCATCTTGACTCGAGGGATGAAAAATAGGTGCCCAGTTTTAAGAGTCTGAACATTAATTTATCCATCTAGCGTTACAGTTAGGTCCATTTCACAAGGTTAGGTATATCACTAGATTTAATACATTCCTAGGTATTGTCTATATTTAGCCAAAGGATGTCCACTGCTGAACATAGGCCTCCCCCACGGTTTTCCACAGCGACCGATCACAAGCGATCTGCATCCAGTGTGATCCCGCGACCTTAACAAAGTCGTTCGTCCATCTTGTCAGTGGACGTCCCACGCTGCGCTTTTGGTCGAAAGGTTTTATTAAGGTCCACCCGTTATATTTACGCATAAGTATTTCAGAAAATATACTTATGTAAATATACGGATGTAATAAATCTCTTTTGAGAAAAGAAACCTAATACGCTTGTGTATTTTCCATAGGCAATAACCAGCCTAGCCAGCCGTTGATAAAGTATATCAATGACTCTCGTCTGCGAAATTACTTGTAGTTTGGCAAATAAGAACTATATATCATGTTATTGTTTTTGACTTATGCTCCACAAACAATAAGCTTAAGAACTCTGTTCAACAATGAACACAAATAAGGTATTGTCTTCTATATATTTATTTGTCAATTCATCAGTTGCATTTTTGTATACAAGATTTGACGATTGTACAAATCTTTTATACCTATATCGGATCGTATCTTTCATTGCCTACATTTTTACCTTCATCTATGTCATAAGGGCCTCAAAATTTCGAGTCGCTTAACTGCGATATAATAAATTAATAAATATGTAACAACATCACAAACATTGCTCCGATCCCAAGCTAAGTAGCAAAGTCACTTGTGTTATGGAAATCAGAAACAACGGTGGTACCACAACACCCAGCCCCGTGACAATATAGAAAATATCGTTTTCTACGTTGACCTGACCGCGAATTGAACCCAGAACCTCACGAGATGGTGCCTAGATAGTGATATAATTCGACTATTTCACAAATGTGAATTAATAATTTAAAATACAAGTTATCACAATTCAAACGGCATCAAATATACTAAGACAAAAGTAATCTCTTGAGAATATCTTATTTTAACTCTTATACTTTCGTAAAGACATCTCTCATTGTCTAAGGAAATAGTTTCTCAGAATCAGGGTAGTCTTTGCATAATTAATTTTGTCCAATTATCATGCCTTTAGTCTACAGAATGACGACTACCTTTTGTTTTTTTTTGCTCTTAATCCTAAAACTCGATTTCCTGTTTAAATTAAAATCACTAAGGAATCACTTGAATCTGCAAATCCTTAGTTACTTGAAATGAGTTTCTTTTAGTGTTTTTTATTATACTAAATACACAAAAACAACAATTTCAAATAGTTCTAAAACAGATGCTGTATTATGGAAATCAGAATCGAAATTTGTATCACAATACCTAGAAAATTATGATTGCTAATAATGTGCCGACCAAGAAACGAAACTACTTACTTTGAAATCAGAGAAAACCAGTATGTGATTTCCAATTATTAATTTATTTTTTCATGAAATACTTACTGTCAACACATTCACCGTCGAAACAACATCCACCGCAGCACTGTTCATGGTCGACGCACTGAAATGAAATAAATAGGTGATTATTTCGTAACTAGTGTATTTGTATGTTAAATTAGTAAGTTCACAATATGCAGGCTTTTTTTGATCGAGACCACATGAAATGTAAATAGTAAAGTATTTGTTGCAAAATTAAAGTGAAATAAAACTTTAGATGTATTTTTTTATGTTGCATGTCTTAGTTTTAATTTTTTCTTGTTTGTTATTAATCAAGAACTCTATATGTTATAGAATATCAGATTAGCTTGTTTCCAACCTAGGTGCGTATTGCGATTTTGCTTTGATAGGTAGACCCCTTACACACTACGACTTTTAACATCGATGCAGTCGCGCATTTTGAAAACGTCCTTCAGCATCGCGATTCACGCAATGAACAGATTTATTTTAGCATCGATGCAGTTGCCAAAATTTAGTACATAATTTGTCAATTTCCAGCTTCTGCATTGCAACTGCATCGGTGCTAATGCGCGTTAGCATCGCGACTGCATCGATGCTAAAAGTAGCGCAGTGTGTAAAGGTTGACATTTTTTCACTGCAAGGATGCCAACGCGCGTTAGCATCGCTCCTAAAAGTCGCAGTGTGTAAAAGGTCTTAAGCTGCTCTGCTTTTGAATGGATTAGCAAAGTTTTGTATTAGTTCCGACCGAATTCCATGTCCTAATTTTGACCAGAATATGATTATGTGAGAAAGAGTTTTCCTTTATTTTTTTTCTTACATTGGCTCAAAATACCAATTTAGCAACTCTGTTAGCTAATTGGGAAAAGAACTGCCTGGAACTTGATCGGATTAAAGCAAGTTCGCAATAAGCCGCCTGTATTTTATGAACAAAATTGCTTCAATGTTGAATGATTGTTGTCTTTACATAGGATGAATACAGGATCAATATAGGATAGCCAAAAACAAGCCATACCTAGATGGATAACCTCTATTGAACCAGCTTAGAAACCCATTGGAATTGTACCTGAATAAAACTAGTGGTTCCCCACAAGTGCGTACGCGCGTTTAACGTTTGTTCCCTCCTTTCCTGTTGGAGCGTGATGTTTTATAGCCTAAAGCCTTTCTCGAAAAATAGGCTTTCCAACACCACAATTTTTTTTCTAATCGGTCGAGTAGTTCCTGAGTTTAAACCAACAAACTCTTCAGCTGTATAGTATTAGTATAGATCTAAATTTATGTTAAGTTAGGATCGAGTCACATGACGTTATATTCGGTTTGTTAATAACGAAAGGCTTAAACTCCTAAATCAAATTAATTCAATTAAGTTCTGCTATTAGTATTTATACCTACCATTTTCCCGCCAACATTGCAGTCCTGAGCACATACTGCGAGCATCAACACAAAAAATCCAAACATTATCACTAATTTCACCATATTTTTTTTGCTCTGCAAACTATTTTAACTCAAGCTTTTATTCAGCACCACCTCATAAATAACAATGTATATTTACTTTCACAATCACTACAACTAAAATCACAACACAATTTGATGTATTTTCAAAATAAAAACCAGTCGTATTAAGCTAAATACTAAGCATCGTCGCACGCGCAGCCATTCTCGCGATGTGTGACTGAGTTAGGTATTATCTACCCATTTAGTCGTATGTAGGTGTATTGTTTACTTCGAGATTGCATAGGAATTCTTTACCAAAGGTATGTAGATAGATGCAAATTAGTTTCGCCTTATGGTAATTTATTTTTCAGTTAGTAATCTAAATGTTGTTGTTTGCTTGTAAGTTAGCGTTTTCTACTGTGGAATCATGTGAAAAGTGTACAATTCATAAGAGAAAATTTTCACAGGTCAAAGAAGGTGATAGGATGAATTAAAATGAGTGTTATCTACATTTCTTTACAATTTTATTATTTGTTTGTTATTAATGTACTTTTATGAATGTTATGTGTTACGTTTAACTTAATGCAATTTGATAAAAAGAGATAAAAACTGACCTTTTGTTCAAAGCGACCCTGTTAATAGCAGTTTTTAGAAATTACTTACTACGATTACGCAGCAACACAATGTAAGTCTTGGCTTCTGACTTTAAGCGCTTCTCTTAGATCGTTAATGTCTTTCTTTTTTTTAGAAAAAAAAACCCACAGTTTTTTTTAGTACGAACAAGGAGTGAAAATAACACAGGTCCAATTTCTATAAAAATCTACATCATTTGACATTCATAGAAATTGAAATAAGGGTTTCTTAATAAGTCTGTAGGTTATGTCGAAACCGTGACCAATCAGACGTGACCCCTATAGTTGTATATGGTCCACAACCGTGTTTACAATTCAGTTCACCATGTAAGGGGCCAAGGATCTTGGTTTACTGGTCCTGTCATCGATATGCGTGAGCTAGTCTATTGTGCGGGTAATTTATAATTTCAATTCAGATATAAATCGGATCGATACCGGTTATAGCGCTGTGTCGAAATGTTTAGAATGTTGATAAACATAGCTACCCATATAGTTTATTTAATAAAATTCATATATAGTTCTATTAATTCCAAATTATACACGAGGATCGATGTAGGTACTTGAATATTTTTGCAACTGTATTTTCGATGTGTTCGAAGTTGGTGTTGGTGGAAACCAAATCAATGACAGCGCTCGTAGTGACCAAAAAAAAAAACGTTGCGGAGCCATTTTATAGCAACTTCGGTTCAAAACTTTTATCTCTTATATCGTATCCGTCCATTATATATTTTAATGAGTATTAAAAATCTACACTGTATAGATTAATTGTTATGTTTATATAATAAATATATTATTTCATTATTTTTATATAATCGTATATAAGTAATAGGCAGTATGTATGTTTATCATCGTATTATAGTTATCTCTATCGCTATTCTCTTCTCTTTTATTGCCTATATAACTTTACTTGCACCGCCTGTATTTATATTTTTCTCTGTCCTGACCTGTGGTTGACTGGTAGAGAATGCTTTTGGTGATAAGTCCGCCATATGTACCTACAATTTTATGTTGTATGCATGAAGTTTTTAAATAAATAAATAAATTAATGTTATTGAATAGAATAAATGGATCATACAGTATTTCATTGATATAACTTTTAATTACTTTTCGTAATGACAGCCAGCCATTTACGTACTTACGGCACGGTCCCACATATTATGTCACAATAACATAAATGAGCCATTGTGTTTACAGGAGACTTTGATGTTTTAGTTTAGTTTTAAGCAGTTGCAGTGCAATGATCAACAAATCATATTTTATTAGTTTACAAAAATGACAATATCCTGTTTTGGAATACTGACCTAAGTTCTGACAAGGTGTAAGAAAAGCCGGTTTTCATGCACAATATCTTCAGGGAAATTCCTAAGAGCTCTTCTCTGAAGCATATCCCAGGTATGCTCAATGGGATTTAAGTCAGGAGATTGTGCAGGCCAGTCTAAAGCTTGGATATCATGTTGTTGTAACTAACTTGTAACGAAACGCGCCGTGTGTGGACGGGCATTAGCTGGAAATTTAGTGTCATTTGCTGCCTGTGGGGTAAGATTACAGGTTCTAGCACCTCATCTCGGTATTTTAGAGAAGTCATATTGCCTTGTATCTAAACGAGGTCCGTTCTACCCCCGAGACGAATTCCTGCCCAAACCATAATCGCGCTACCTTGATATGCACCCACAAGTGGGTGTTGCAGTCGATTCCAACGTCTAGGTTCTCTTTAAACGCATGCTCTTTGCGAATCAGGATGAAATCCAAACCTTGATTTATCAGTGAAAAGCACAAGTGACCACTGAAAATAGTTCCAGTTTTTGTGTGCAAAAGCCCATTGTAATCTTCTTCCTTGATTGCCTCTCCTTAGCGCTGGTACCCGAAGTGACATACGAGCACGTAGGTTGACTTCATGCAGTCGTCTTCTCAAATATTGACGGGTTACCAGCAAACCATACTCTCTCTCTGTAGCCTTGAAACCAATAAAATTGCATCGGAGTTACATTTGGTTGACTTCGTGCAGCATTTACTACGAAACGGTCTTTTACATGTGTTGTAATGCGGTGAGATCTTCGGTGCCGTTCCACCACTTTTCCCGTGACACCATAACGTGACCAAAGCCTACATATAAACAAATTTGAATTTCGCTCATTTGAGACAAGAACGTGTTAACGCAAATATGTACCATTATGGAATTATGGTATAGTAGAATCCGGCGCATTGCGCTCTACTTGCTGCTAAAACGCGATATTTCTAGTGCCGATAATGACCAAGTAATGAGGGAAAAAGTCGGTGACTATCGGTTTAGCGCCATCTCTTTCTGTATCTAAATTTAATGCAAGATCGGTTCACGTCCGTTGTCACCGCTCGCTTGAGGAGGAAAGTGCTGCCCGATTTCGGCAAAAACGTAACAGCTCCTGGTCTCACGGTTTTGATGAAAAGGTAAATACAGCTTTTTGTTTTTTTAGTGATTTATTTTTGCAACTTTAACGGGTCATTTATATGTAGGTCATTATTGTAGTAAAAATAGTAATGGCATGCTATGGTTTACATAGGATTGTACCATTGTTGCTGCAATAAATAATGTTTTTTGTTGGTTAATTTAAGATGTTCTGTTAAAGTTGATAAAAAAAGGACAAAATATTTGGTGTTAATGTTGGTTATTTCAAGTTAACACATTATTGATAACAATTAATATTTTTTTACATTGAATAGCTTACAATGTTGCATTATAAATGATAAAAGTATTGTCTAATTACAATTTATTTTTCAGATGGAATCACGGTCTAGGAAGATTGTAAATCTTGTCCGAAGAATTAATGAACATTTACCATGTGAATCAGTACAGCATGAACAACAACTGCAATGTGACCGGCCTCGTTGCGACTCGACTAGTTCTTTGAGCACCAGCACTTCTTCATCATCAATACCATCAATTATTGAAGACACTGACGACTCAGGAATTCTGAAGGATTTTGACTACGTATTAGATCAAAATCAACGAAGTTATGACAGTTCTAGAGAAAGTGGAGATAATGATATAATTATGGACGACAATGAAAATCATAATAAGACTGCTATACGTACTATACAGACTAATAACAAACAAAAAAATGAGAACACAAATAATAAAAAGCAATATACGATTTTAAATGACGAAATAGATGACACAGCTAAACAAATGATGACAGGAAATGACGAAAGAAGAGAAAAAAAATGCTGGATACCATTGCAAGCATCGTGTCCACATGCAGAGAAACACCAACATTTGTATCTGAAAATAAATATCCGACTGCAGACATACAAATGAGTAAGAATAATGAAACAACACCTGCTAAAAAAGAAAAAGAAAAACCATTGAATGAATAAATTAAACCTAAAAATCAACAACCGCTTGCAGACGTACAGAATAGCATTAATGGAGAAACAACACCTGCAAAAAAAGCAAAAGAAAGACCATTTCATAAAGCAATTGCACCTAAAAATCAACTACCACCTGCAGGCGTAAAGATTAGTACAAATGAAGACCCTACACCTACAAAAAAGGAAAAAAAGACCACTGAATAAAGAAAAATGGAACATTACTAAACAGTTAATAAATGTAAAACAGACCTACGAATCAAAAACATCACAAAAAACTGTTTCGCCCCGTCAACTAAGAGAACTCTGTAAAGAAACCTGCATTTACAAGTGTCAAAAAAACTTTTCCGAAGAACAACGCCGTGAAATACTGAAAGATTACTGGAATTCAGGAGAGATCGAGAAGCAATGGAGTTTCATTGCTTCATCCATTGAAGAAGCCGTTCCAGCAAATCATTATGTCAAACTCGATGATGAAGGACAGGTTATTGAACCAAAGCGAACTAATAATGTTTTTTATTTGATTTCGAAGGGAAAAAAATATGGAGTGTGCAAGTTGTTTTTCAAAAATACGCTTTGTATCAATAATCGCCCAATAACAACTGCAGTAAGCAAAAAAAATAACGCAACAAATATTTCATAACAGATAACCGTAGACGACATGGAAAGCGAACAAAAATTGACGATAATATTAAAGAAGGACGATAAAGGAGAATATTAAAGAAGAACTTGTATTTCAGCGAAAGTTACACTATTACTTCGCTAAAATATCTTTCATTTTGTAAAACAAAATACAAAAATAAAGAGATTTCTACGACAGTAACGTGTCAACAAAGCGTAATCCATAAGCTTCTAATACATCGTCATAGTATATTATTATTATAGTATGTACAAGTATATGTATTTATTTTATCGTTTGCGTTATGTATATGTAATATTTTATTAGATCATATTGTATTTATTGTAAATTGTAGTTATTTTGTTTTATTTTATGAGATATGTTTTTTTTTCATGTATATATATTTTTTTATGCGTGAAATTTATCGTTTTTTTTCTTTTAATAGTAACCCATTTTCTTTTTTTCTGTCGCACCGCCTACAATCATTTCTGCTTAGCCCAAAGGTATGACTGGTAGAGAATGCCATATGGCGTTAAGTCCACCTTTTGTACAAATTTTTGGTTGTGCAATAAAGTATAAATAAATAAAAAAAAAAGTGTCTTAATTAAAATGTTCCATACATTAAGATTACAGATTATCAATGAAAACGTAACAATACGACATAACTTGTAAAGGTTTAGTTTTTATTCAAGAAAAACGGTACATATCTCTTTGTTTTGCAATAATTTTTATTCAAGAATAACGCAACACACGACCCTTTTTTAAATAAATAATTATATTAAATTTAATTACTGACATAAAGGTCTAAATGCATTTGATCAAAGAAAACGAAAACCGTGAAGTTATGTTCTATTGAGCTGAATAGTCTAAACATAATAGATATAAAGTTTCAAGAAATTTAAACATACAAATGCGTTTTACCACAAATTTAGATTTTTACTTTGTCACGTTCTTGTCGCAAATGAGCGATTTAAAAACGGAATATAATAATGTTTCTATTATCTATCATCATTTTTTTTGTAAGGCCAGCAGTACTTTTTGAGTCATTTTAAATGTGAGTTATTTTAAATGTGATTACATATTAATCTAAGATTCTACAGGTATATGTATACTCTGTAGAATCATAGATTAATATGTTAGTACCTATTACCGGCCACACGCTGTTGAGTCTCTGGTACCATATACGTTAAAGTAAATTGTTCGTGGAATAAGTTTTTTCAGCTAACTCATTCTTAACTTTCCTAGTCATCAATACAAATTACCCGAATCGGATATTCGAGCGATGAACAATGTAAGGACACCTTTTATGCACCTTTAAGTCACTCCGAGATAATAAAAAATGACAGTTTATGCATCACTTCCGTCTAAATATTATCAACACAAGGGCCTCAAATACATATATGCATTAAGATGTAAAAGGGTCGCGAAGCCATTTGAAGAGATTTCAAGGTTTACCTGACAGTAATGCTGCGATAATGGAGTCCTGTGAGCAAGATCTTCGGAATAATTTATAAGTAGTGGGGTACACGCTAGCATAAAAATTGAGACCAAAACAAGGTATTATTTACCTATGCATTTAACTACATAATAATATGTTTTTAGCGACTTTTTTTTGTGTTATTGCACATCTCAAAAATTTTAAATAAAAATAAAAATAATAATGTCTTAATAGGAGTTTTTTTTAAAAAAAAACAAGGAAAATGCTCGTTTTTCAAGTTTTTTTTTCAGAAACTCGGTGTTTAATTAATTTTTTTAGTACATAAGTACTATGAATTCATGCTTTTTTTGCTTTAATAATTTAAAACAGTTCATAACAAACACAATGACACCTTTTTTGTGCGTGTATCTTGCTTACAGCGATAATTATTTTTTTTTAGATAAGCTTACGTAAAAATACCATGAAATTAATAAAATTGTCACCAAACTGAGAGGAGAGGGTTGCGACCCCTATTAGGGGGTGTTTTTAATGACGAAATGAAGTGTTAAAATCGTCCTTAAATTATCGCTAGGTCTATCCCAAACACATTGTATATGTGATATCGTCAGAATTTGATAAAATTTTAGTATATTAATCTATTCAGGCTTCCTAACACGTGTGCAAAATTTTGTAAGTGTATGTTTGTATGTTTGTCTCAAGATTTCTACAAATCGAGAAGTCATAGCGAGATAATTCATTTTTAGTTTAATCAGATGTGGTTCAACTTAGGGTACAGTGTCAGTTTCATCAAAATCGGTCCAGCAGTTTTTGAGCTATGGGTAACACTAAAAATATATATTTTTTGGCAAAAGTTGTTAATATAATGATTATTATAGTAGAAAGTCAACATCTACAAGAGCTTATGTAACTGATTGTAACTGGCGATAATACCCATGTGTGTGTTTCGCAGCCATTTGGTTAAGTAAGCCAGTTAATTGAATGCCGATGGTTAATTCTACTAGAAACACTTAACTTTTACCGACTTGGCTTATTGAAAGTTATCCAAATAAATAAAAAAAGTTCAGTTTTTTTCCACCTCGGCGCCACCGAAAAAAATGGGGCCGGTGCTAAGATGTTTTTAAATTATATAGATACGACCTATGCGCTCGAAAACGGCTACACGAAAGGCAGGTAATTGCCCGGAGTGCATTCAGTTGGTCAAGCTTTCTCTTTATGGCTATACGTCCCGACAACGCCTTAAATTATTTCTCGTTTGCTGGTAAAAATGCATTCCTGGGTGGTAAGGAGTACTACCAATTACACTGCAACTGTTAGAGACAAGAAAAACTTATCATTACATGCATTAGTATAGTTTTTTCATTTGAAAGTATTAAAACTTAAAACACCTATTTATGCTTTACCATAATTTAGCAATGGCTGACATTAGGCTAAAGAGCGAGATGTCACGCGCTCCAGCCAATGAGCGCTCAGTAGCAACCAATACGTAACGAATGTTATATATTTATCTCTGTCTATCAACAGGCATGCCCCATCTGTTGTCTTTATTAGCGCTCAGTGTCGTAATACACAACTATTCGTATATAGAGTAATCCTTGCGCTACTTTAAAATGCTTTAATGTTGATGTAGAACGTGCCTATACTTTTACGTCATTGGGCCGGTGCCGCAAATTGTTAATGATACACGTATTTTTTTCCTTCTTGTTTGTACATTTAGCTTAATGAGCAGTTCTATATTATTGAAATAAAGTATGGAGGTAACAAATAAATTCCCCGAATTTTAAGTTTAAAATTACAATACGATCAACAATAATAAGGTCAGTTTACTGTTGCTAGATGTTTTTTTGCAATGTTGTGTAAATCGTACTATTGAAAATAGGAATTCAAAAGTCAAAGCAAAAATAATTTATTTGTAACGCTCGACTGCATCGATGCTAAAAGTCGCATGTCGCAAAGTCGCATCAAATGCGTGTGGAAGGGGTCTCATACTCACCGTGACGCGTGAAATAAGAGCTCATTTAAGTATAACGTTATGAAATCCGCTTGCCATATGATTTATGTCATTATGATTCATGTCAGAATGTTTTGTCAAATTCAAAACTTTTGACAGCTCGATACTTTCCCACGGCATTGTTTAGTTAACAGGATTTTTACTTTCACACCATACTGCTTTTGTACAGCATTTATTTCCCGGATACTAATACAGTTCAAACATTCATTTTGAGTTTGGTGCACATATGTAGGTACTTTAACTCTATAACACATGAATTTAGCTTATTTTAGGATATGTGCGATGCTATCTAGATTATTTACTGTTGGCCGTACAAAAGTTTGTATTTCTACCCGCTCTTTGTGCAAAATATAATTTACATTTAAAATGAGTCCGTCTACTCTTTGGAATTAATCGCTGGATTAAGAGGTTTCTAAAATTTAAGCAGCATTTGTTTGTTTGCTAAGGTCTTAAAGAGGTTTTATGTTTTTTTGGAAGACAAGCTCGAATGAACGCGGCAGTGTGCACGAGGTCGCACCTAAGAGGTCATATTCGAAAATCAAGATGGCCACACGCCCCGCCTCTAAGAGAAAAAAAGAAAAAACCGGCCAAGTGCGAGTCGGACTCGCGCACTGAGGGTTCCGTGCCAACTTTAACTGAATTAGGGAATCCATTTACTTCTACTTAGTAAAATACCACAATATTTTGTTGACTGCAAATATAATTTTGTTTTTCAAAGTGTTTGTATGAAGTACAAAGTTATTTTTGTGGTTGTTGAAAATGTGCTATATCCGAACCAATGTTCGTTGAAAGTATTAATTAAGATCTACATCATATATTTTTTTCAAAATTTACACTTGCTTGGTTTAGAAATTAGATGGGGGGTACGCACATATTACCACTTTAGAAGCGTCTAGCTATGAAACTTTAGACTTTAAAAGAAAATGGTTTTAGAAACCTCTATGTTATTTTTATTATTTTTAGGTTTTAGTTTCATGTATGAGAGCCCCCCCCCCCCTCAACTGTCATTATTTTTTATTTTTTGTATGAGAATCGGTAAGCGGTTAACAAGATACATCTTCCAACCAAATTTCAATTGTGTAATGCTTATAGCTACAGAATAAAATGGGTGTGACATACGGACGGACTGACAGACAGACAAAGAGACAGACGGACAGACAGACAGACTTGACAAAACTATAAGGGTTCCGTTTTTTGCCATTCGGCTACGGAACCCTAAAAAGTGAGTAAATACTTAGTGATTTGGCTGTATGACACGTGACACCATATTTCATTGTTTTTTTTTTCATGGAAAAATTTATAAAGTAAATTGACATTGTTTTGTAAATATGCAACATAGGTTATTTTATTATTTAATCTGATAAACAAAATGAATGCTTTGTATTTATAAATGTTATTAATTAAAGAAAAGGTTTGATTAGTAGAAAATGATACGTGACATCTTTTTGATTTGTTAACCACTAATCAAATAATCACTACGTTTGGAAAAAGGGTGGGCGGGCAGTTTCTTTCAGATCACAATACTTACTAAACTGAATCGTATTTATTTATTCATGGTAATTGGGATTTTATGCAGCGCATTGCGTGCGTCCAAGTGAAAATTAGTATGAACTTATTAGATAATCTTATAAATTGCCTCGCATAGAGAAGCTATAAGCAGAGTATTCACCACGGGAATATAGTTGTCTTCGTTTTGGGCCAGCTTAAAACCCACTTTACACCCAGGATTTTCTATTGCCTAGTAAAACTAGTATCTCAAAATAATGATTCTTTTGTTTTGCTCGTGACTCAAGACGGCGCCCGTGCCGTAAGACATATATTTTCTTTCTTTATTCCCGTAGTAAATTATCTACTATTAAAGTTTCTCACCAGTTACGTTAATAAGACACAAGTACATTGTTCGAAACTAACTGCCTCGGTGGCGCAGCGGTAAGATAGTCGCACTTTAAAGCGACGGCTGCGCCAGAGGTCCCTGGTTCGTCCCCAAAAATATATACCTGGTTTTTTTTGTTCAGAAATTGTTAGGGTAGCCCAGAGTTTAGTAGTTGGCAGTGTTCCACCCCCGTGCCTCGGAAAAACACGTAAGTCCTGTGCCTGATCTCTTTCCGGTCATGACAGATTGCTGTCGCATCGGGCTATGAGAGTAAAAGGAATAGAGAGTGCCTGTGTTTGCGCACACACTTCAAGTGCACTATAATATGTCCCGCGCAGTCGGTTAGTCGTTGTGACTGACCACCGTTGTCGAAATCGGCTAGGGGGACTATTACATTATTTGGTTTGATTTCTTCATAAATTAATTTACTTATTAATCTTAAGTCTTTTGTCATTCAAATTATTCATTCTTCGTAATTGATATTATCATTTTAAATTTCCGTAGTATAACTTGCATTATATTTGACGTTTAACAACGATATAAAATGACTTATAATTATAGTATATAGTCAAATTCATACCTCTTCTTCAGAATCATCGCAATAATCTGCGCATGCGACGGCACAGCACACAGTCAAACCAATCCAAAGTGCAAGTCCGAACATTGTTTTTGATTACTACAAACTTGAAAAAATATTGACATAAAATGTATGACTTTTATAAAATACAAATCAAAACCATCCGCCATTGTAAAATCAACTTTATGATTTTGTTTATACGATACTGTTTGAACATTTCTTTGGTAGGAGAATCAAGGATGATATTAAATACTCCAATAGACAAGGTTGTCATACTTCATTTGGAGACCATACGTAATTTCAAACAAATGACAACTCTTTCGCAATCCTTTTTGTTATATAACACAATGACTGGCTTTGTTCCTGAAATGGTATTGTTAGTTAAGGTCGAGACATCCCTGTATCAAGGCTTTGACATAGAATGGATCAGTAGTATTTTGGCGCTTTCATAATATTTAAGGGGGTGAGGCTACCCTTCAATACCAAGCAAATATTTTTTGCTCTGATAGTTGATGCTTGAGATGGTGAAAGTGATGGCACTGACTCCTAATATAAATGGTTCGACTAAAATTCATTTTAGGCGAACCATTTATTTTAGGAAATTTTCTTTGAAAAGGTTAAAAAATATTTGCGACTTTTTAGTTCATTTTAAAGTTATTTTATTTCTTTATTTTTAGGGATTACAGGGGGGGGGGGGGGGGCTTCCATCAGTAGCCTTCTGTTTCTTACTCATCTACGGAACATGTTATTGGTGCGTACTTACTATGTAACTATGTATTTTTTTTAACATTTGTACATTACCGTTTGTGTTCTTCCAATTAATTAAAAAAAAATGAGGGTTTCCCTCTACTGCACCAGGAACCCATCATCAGATCCTGACTTGGTAACAATGGGACCAACTAGAAGTTATAACCTCTAGGCAGGCGAAAAAAATGTTCTGATCGTTCTAAAAATGACTGAAATATCCTCACAAAAAAAATACAGTCTAATTGACAACCTCCTTCTTTTTGAAGTCGTTTAATAACAACGTGCAACGTGGGACCTACTCAGTCTTTCCTTGTTTGTGGTTTGGGCCCTGACAAAAACAAGACTAAAGTTGATTGAAATAAGACAGATAAAAAAAATATTGAAACTTGATGTTTCTTGGCAAATTGTATTACAAATATTACAGTACTAGATTCTGATGCTGGATCTCGGTTAATGTATTATTTTTGTTTGACGTATTACGTTTATAATGTAAGAAGTCGTATGGATAAGTTAAAAAAAAAGATTTATAACATTAAATTTGGCGAAGAAGTTCTAGTAATCTGCAAGTTACTTACAATAAGAAATTAAGATATCGAGTAACCAGTTTTTTCGATACGTAGAAAATAGCTTTATCAGGTTCTTTTATTCTTAAGCATAGTTTCGTTATTTTACTAAGTTCCTTAGGTCTTTTGAAAATATAGTTAACTGGGGTCATTGCTTTCTTCACAATAAAAAATGACTCGTACGTAATTTGGCACTTACCTTTCACAGCATGCGTAGTGAGTTAATGCATAGTTGTAATGGTACCCAGAGGGGTGATTGCAGTCGAGGTCATGTGTTCAGAGCTCCGACCCTAGAGATCCAGTCTGTGACTTAACTAAGTGCTGTTTAGTGCGTTTGTTACTGGATGGATGATGAACTGAATAACTCAAGTTTTCTGAAAGGTACTGTAACATTTTGGCGTCGTCATCGTAAGCTGAATGACGCAGCTTCAGAACGTAGCAATATCAACCACTCCAGTCGATTTTCAAATGTGTCCTTTGTAAGCGGCTTACATCTCTACCTATTTTTGAACAAAACGGAAAAATATTCTATCATTTCCCTTCAAAAACCTCAGAAAACGAGTATGTATAACCTTGATTCTGACTTAACTGAATAGTGCTGCACGTTAATATATTTGCCCAGACAACCCTAAAATTTTCAAAATGTAAAATGTCATAAAAATTCAGTGTTTTTTAGGGTTCCGTAACCGAATAGCAAAAAACGAAATATTTATAGTTTCGTCACGTCTGTTTGCCTGTCCGAATGTCACAGACACTTTTATCAGCATTACACATATGAAACTTAGTAGGTAACCCTGCCAACCGCCTTACCATTCCCATACAAAAAATAAGAACCGGCCAAGTGAGGGTTCCGTGCCAACTTTAACTAATTTAGGGAATCCACTTACTTCTACTCGTACTTAGTAAAATAATGCAATATTTTGTTGACTGCAAATATAACTTTGTTTTTCATAGTGTTTGTATGAAGTACTAAGTTATGTTTGCGGTTGTTGAAAACATGCTATATCTCAAAAACAAGTATTTGTAAAAGTATTTGTTGAGATCTACATTATGTATTTTTTTTTCAAATTTACACTTGCCTGGTTTAGAAGTTAGATGGGGGAGGACGCCCATTTTACCACTTTGCAAGCGTCTAGCTATCAAACGTTACACTTTAAAAGAAAATGGTTTCAGAAACCTCCATGTCATTTTATTCATAGACACCCCACACGTATAGGTTTGACTAAAAAATTTTTTTTTGGTTATAGTTTCATGTATGGGAGCCCCCCCTTAGATGTCTTTTTTTATTTTTTGTATGAGAATCGGTAAGCGTTTAACAGGATACATCTTCTTATCAAAATTCAACAGTGTAATGCTTATAGGTACATAATAAAATGGCTGTGACATACGGACGGACAGACACAGACAGACAGACATACAGACTTGTCGAAACTATACGGGTTCCGTTTTTTGCCATTCCGCTACGGAACCCTAAAAATAATGTCATTTGAGGCTCCTATCACGGAACTAAAACAAAAAAACTCAATCCTATACATGTATGGCGTCTCTGGAAAAGTCTCTTAAAATGACATCGAGGTTCCTAGAACTTTTCTATCTTAAAATGAAACGTCTCCCCCTCTAGCTATTGAAATAAGGCAGTGAACATTTGAGCTTTATACAAATACTAAGAAAAACAAAGTTATTTTAGCTATCAACCAAATGTTGAGGTATAGTGGACCAATATTTTAGTTAAAGTTGACACGGAACCTTCAGTGCGCGAGTCCGACTCGCACTTAGCCGGTTTGTATCGGTCTAATATAGTGCAAAGGTAATAACTAAAGGTATAACTCAAACAAATGAGAAACAAAAAAGTATCATTGGTAAAGCATTATAAATTATTGATATCGCCACACACTCAGCTACTAAAATGAATATGTGTATGTATTTTTATGACCAAATTTCGGACCAGAAAATTAACGCTATGTCGTAACCAACCCTTTCAGAAGACTTTAATTACTATACTGCTTTTAATTACGTCATCGTGTACTCATATCAGTGCCGTAAAAGCGGAATCCTGTTAAAGGTTATAATCAAGAAATATTCCTTAGAAATCTAAACGGATGAAAGGAAAAGGTCGTCTCTACTTTAAGAGCAAACTGGTTAACTGATTCATTGAAGTTTTGTTTTGAATCTTGTAATTCTGTTAGCAGATGTGAATAGTGTTTTCTTTCGCCAAACTGTTGTTTGAGGAACTCCACAAACTGGTCAAACGAGTCGAAGTCTTTTATGCTACATATACTTTCAGCTCTTCCTTCTAATTGACTTGAAGAGCATGGATTTTTGACTTTCTGTTGCGAGGTTAAATGCGCTTTGGCAGTTTATTATAAAGGGATTTAATTTTTCTCGCGTCCCGTCAAATGGCTTTATAAACTTGAGCAATATATTTAAATCTATCGTTTCAACTTCAGGCAGTTTCGAAGCTGCTGTTTGACTCCGCGTTATTGGCTTAGTAGCTGTGTTTTGTGTGGGAACGCCTGGTTCGGAATCTACATACTCCTCTGTTTGGTTGTTAGCCATGTTGAAATAGATCTTAATTTAATAAACTAACTGAGTACGCACACAAATAAAAGTTACTTATATTTAATCGTTGGTTCCTTACTGCATAACTTATATTTAACAATGACCAAAGACTCACCATAGCGCGAGTATCGGATGCATACTTGACGTGATTCGGAGATAGGGGCGAGATTGTGTCACAGACCAGGCGACTCGGTGACTCGGCGACTCGGCAACTCGGCGACTCGGAGAGCTTGTAGCGATGATAAGCACTTTAATCGTTTTAGCAGGATACAGTGATAAAAACAGGAAACAGCGGTACCAGCCAACCCGGGCCAGCAAAAGTGAGTTAAATTTTCTTTTCAGGATACGGTGATAAGATGTTGAAGGAAACCAGCCGGTCTGGCCAGTCTTGGTGAGCCAGGTTCCAACCAAGCACTCGGGAAACAGCGGATGCAGTGGACTTCAACGTTGCACTCAGGATGTAGTAGATGCAGAGGACGCAGTGTTTTTTTTTCACAAGGACACACACTGTTTTTGGGTATTTCACTGTCACTTAGAGCCGTGTTTGCGGAGACGAAACCGAGGACCAATTTTTTTTGATCCCTTCACGCTGCCATCAAATGTTACACGGGATATTTCGTTGAGGTTTTTAAAAAAGATTATTTTAGGAAAACACAGTTTATTTCACTAATTGACAGAAAATAATACAATTAATTTGGGAGCGTGTGTCTTGGGTGGAGGTTGGAACAAGACTACCTGTCTTAACCTAGGACCTAACGCTTGCTAACCTAAATGCTGACACAGCAGAACATCCCTAAGAGATGTCAGCCCTATTACTTACGTATCTAAGGTGTAACAGTACGCAGCGGAAGCTCTCAAAAGGAATATCTTTCTCCCGTTTTCGCAACATTTTTTATTTCTGCTGTGGTCTTATGAGTCGTATCTTTATGTTATATAGCCTAAAGCCTTCCTCGATAAATGGACTATCCAACATAAAAATATTTTTTCAAATCGGGCCAGTATTTTCTGAGATAAGCGCGTTCAAACAAACAAACAAACAAACTCTTCAGCTTTGTAATATTAGTATAGATATAGATTTATCATCTTATCTGGCGTTGGTCATAAAATTCGCAAAACCGTTCCTAAAAAGTCTAAATGTATGTTTGTAAAAGGGGTATTTATACTCAAAAATTATATCTTTAAAATAATGATCAGTATTTTCCGACCGCCATCTTGTGTTCGACATGTAAAACCGTGTCGTGATTTCATCGCCTAACACACGCCTGTGGCATGTCGAATAGCAGGCGATACAGTGCGACAAGGATATTCTGGCCGATAAGGGACATTGACAGAGGGGCGCTAGCTTTCAATCAGGATAGCCAATGCAAAAAACCCTTGATTTAAGGAGTTTAGGAAGTTGTTTAACAAACTTTTCTTTTACCCAATCATGGCTAAGTCTAATTATATTTGTTACCACACTGACTTATCGAAATCCGATGAACCTGCGACATTAATTTAAAAATGAATAGAAAATCTAGCCGAATCCCAAGCCGAAAGGCTAATCGAACGATCTGAATCGCCCTGCTGATAACGGCTCTAGCCGTCGGTACGTCGACGGCACCCACTGACAGGATACCACTGTGGTGAACCCAACATTTCAACCGCGTCCTCTTCATCGGATTATCCACTAAATTATTTCCGACAATCCTATGAAGGATGGATGGGCTGTTTTGAAAAGGCTATTATTTAATTCCTGTCACGTGATATTAGGCGGATTTTGTTAATTGAATTCATAATTACCGCATCAAGGAATGATTAAACAAAATGAGCTAAACACCTTTTGTAATGATTTATTTAATCATTATTAATTAGACCACAGTATAATGATGACCTTTTTAAACCGGCTTCAAAAAAAGGGTGTCACAAATTGTATGTGTATGTATGTGATGTCGTTAGAATTTCATAATATTAGAGTATAATTATTTATTTAGGCTTCCGAACAAGTGAAACATTTCGTAAGTGTATGTATTTTTATTGTATGTTTGTCCACGGATTTTTGGAAAACGAGAAGTCATTGCGGAATGATTATTTTTTAATTCAATCAAGTGTATTAATTTCAACTAAGGGTACAGTTTGAATTTCATCAAAATCGGTAAAGTAGTTTTTGAGAAATGGATTATAAGTAAAAATCATGAAAAAAAAACGACATCCTTTTTTTGGAGTTGGTAAAACTTAAGCGTTCAAAATAAGCTTAAATCTCAAGCTTACGTTTATCAGTATTCTACGCACATCATACACCGACCCTGCATGAATTTGTTTTTCCTAAACTGAGGGAAAATGTTTTATTTTGAGCTTATCAGTCAGTTTATTAAACGCTTATTAGCTTATTAGTGTTGACCTGTGAAAAATGCGTTACGCATACTCTCCCTGCCCTGTAGGGAAAGTGGGATTATGTGGGGCTTCCCTGCTCGACAGGCAGGTACAGGTGGCTCCCTCGTCACCTGAGTGGGAGGTCGGGAGATCAACGGAGCCTTCACTATTCCGTGAACCCCCCAAAATGTATAATGTGAATGAACCCCTAGAAATGTGTATAGAAGAAACAACCAAACAAACAAACCCTAGAATAAACTCGTTATTATCTTCTATTTGATTCTTAAGTTATAATGTCTCAGTACGACTCACCTGTCCACTCTTCTTGATCATGATGTTGTCTGGATGCCTGACCCAGCCCAGCAGGTACCTCGCGACGCAGTACCCCGCGCAGCTCATCGTGAACTCGTCCACCGCCTTGTTGAACGCCACCTCGTTATTACTATAATACTAATAGTCCCCCTAGCCGATTTCGACTACGGTAGCCAGTCCTAACGACTAACCGACCGCGCGGGACATATTATAGTGCATAAGTGTGTGCGCAAACACAGGTGCACTCTCTATTCCTCTCACTCTCATAGCCCGATGGGACAGAAATCTGACATGACCGGAGAGAGATCAGGCGCAAGACCAACGGCTTTACGTGCTTTCTGAGGCACGGGGATAAAATACCGCCAACTCCGAGCTACCCTGTGAATTTCTGAATAAAAACACAAGTACATATTTTTGGCCCGACCCTGGGATCGAACTCGGGACTTCTGGTGCAGTCGTCGCTTTAAAGTGCGACCCTCTAACCGCTGCGCTACTATGGCAGTTTTTTATTACTATATTGAGGAAGCAACATGCAAGCGTCTTCCTACCGGCTCTGGTTGAAAGTTTATATTTTTAGTAAATCAATCACGCATCCTCCTTAATTACCTTCACTCCTAGATGGGTTGCTGAAAGGTTTACTATAGGTTTTTCGTACTTTCAGTTTTGGGAGTCTTTCTCGATTTGTATTGGTAGTTTTACAGTCTCTTATTTCTTAAGATATACATTTAAGAATTCAAAATTTACCGAATTTAATGGTACATCGTCTTTCAAAATACGGTTTCATATGTGGTCCCCCGCCACATCGTCCGCACGTTTTTGGTTTGTTCCCTCCCCTCCCGTAGCAACGTGATAAATAAGCTATCAAACACAAAAAAAATTTTTTAGACGGTCCAGTAGTTACTGTGATAAGCGCGTTGAAACAAACTCTTCAGATTTATAATAATAGTATAGATTGGCTATTAAAGCCATTACAGCACAATAATGGTATTTTGTAGTAAGCTGAACCCTACTTTCCTGGAATACTATACATTATAAAATCTCTAATATAATATCTATAATCTCTAATATCTATAAAATGTCTATGTGCTATACTGACGAATACAGTTAGAAGAAATTTCATTAAAAACTTAAAGGCTTAGTAACTAGCAAAGTTTTTAATAACATGTGCCTTGATAATTCTTGACACGTAGTTCTACTATGAATTGATTTCTTGAAGAGCAATATCAACCTTAAGTTTTGTTACATAAAATAATTAAATACAGATTTATTTTTTCTCTAGTTTGGCAAAGTCTATACTCTAGTAAGTACCTATTTTCCAAAAACGCTACAGCTGCTCCTTATATGGACCCACTCATTCTGTCAAAATATCGCAACCATGGTTGAATTTACAGTTTACCACATAGAAGTCAAAATAATTTAGAATGATATGACTGACTTGATGTTCAAACCTATTTCCTGTCAAACACTTGTACAGTTGCTCATAAATAAAACATGCGACCTCGCTTTCAAAACCCATCTGTAATGCAGATAGCAGTGTCCACGGGCTTATTGAAATCTATTGTTTTCTATCACTCTTAATTTAGGGGATTTTTCTCGGCCACCTGTCCAAATCGACAATGATCTAACTTTCTGGACCCGACAGCCAGTTTAATTTTGAATTATAATGCGTTGAGGCGTTTTGGTTTCAGTCTTACTTCGTGATATAAACAGTAAGAAATTTAATGCAGATCAAACCTTTAGGGAGACAGAGGTGTCATAAAATTAACCTTGGATTAATGGAAACTTTTAAATTCAAACCAATAGTTTTTTTTGTAATTTCTTGAACTTAGTATTTTAATACTGTAACATTAGCTAAGTTTTCACAGACAGACTCACAAAAAGACTTACACATAGTGGTCACTCTTATAAGGATGTTACAGTTTTGTTTTTGCGTCGGGGGTTAAAAAAATCAATCTTACGTTATGCGGTGACGACAAATTGTGTCTTAGAAACCACATTAAAATACAAGAAACAACATGCAACTTTATTTTAACGTCTCTTCAACCTCCAAAGTTGCAGGTGCAGCGGCTGCCTCGGCGGAATCTTCCAAATAATTCCAAATACTCTTCCTAGGCCACTTGATTCCGTGTTGCGGGTTTTTGGGGTTGAAATGTTGAGTCCCTGGGGCCCTGAGGCAAAGAAACTGTTCCTTGAGTTGTCCACCCGTTTAATAAGTGTAACTGGTGACACGAGGACTGGCAGCTACTTCAGCCAGCGCTTAAGCATGACCATTCAACGGGATAATGCTGCCAGCCTTCTTGGTACAAGTTTCACTGACGTGATTTGGGGTCAGGCTAGTTTCTTTTTAGTTCCAGTTTATTTTATTTTTTTAACTATTTGTACATATCAATTTAGTTTTGTTTTAGTTAAATTTATTTATGTTAATAATGATTCATGTTAATAAATATATTTCCATAAAAATAAATATACGTCAAACAGCATTAATTATGAACTGAGTTGATGGAATATCAAAGAGTATGAGAAAACAAATTTAATTTGGGTTTACCGGGGGTTATCCATTTGTAATTTGACACACCTCTTTGAATATAACCGGTATAATGAGTAAAAATAATAAAGGTCGAGCCTTTTCTCATTAAAAATAAAGGATTAATTTTACCTGAGATTTGGATTAAATTTGGACTTGGTACAAAAATAATATGCTTTTTTCTTTAGTTGTTAAGCTGGATTTATTATTGAACTCAAATAGCTGCAATATCGACCAGTAAATGTTATAATCCCATCAAAAACAATACTTGTCAAAAAAACCAAGTCTCGAAACTCAGTTGTTCTACGGTAAAAAGTTGTAAGATCCATGTAATACCAAGTCGGTTATAAATTTATTGAAAATCAATTGTGTCTGGAATCTCCGTACTCGAAGCATTAAGTTGTTACGTAATAATTAACAACATCTTATAGTGACGCATATCAATATTAAAATTCTTTAATGTTTTATGTAAATATATTGAGACTTGGCCATCGCACTAAATAATTCAATTTACATGTGTTTTCAGGCGATTGAATTTACACGTGTTTTCAGGCGATGGCCAAGTCTCAATATATTTACATAAAACATTAAAGAATTTTAATATTGATATGCGTCACTATAAGATGCTGTTAATTATTACGTAACAACTTAATGCTTCGAGTACGGAGATTCCAGACACAATTGATTTTCAATAAATTTATAACCGACTTGGTATTACATGGATCTTACAACTTTTTACCGTAGAACAACTGAGTTGCGAGACTTGGTTTTTTTGACAAGTATTGTTTTTGATGGGATCTCATTTCTTTTTGTATTTTGTAGACAGTTCTACTTTTTTCCTCTTCGGTACCTTCTACTTATTGTATATGTGTATATCTACCAGCAACGAATTTTTTAAAACCTTTTCTCTGACTTATGAACTCTTCGCCTCGCGCTAGCACCGCGACAGCTCGCTCGGCGACATTCACCTTTCCGCGCGCCCCGCCACTGTCCCCGCCCGGGCCACGCCCTCGCGCTAGCACCGGACAGCGCGTAGTAAGTAACGGCCCGCGCTCACTCGCTAGCATCGCAGCGCGTGGTATAATAATTAATTTACAACCATAAGCACTCGTAATAAGTACGAATACGCACGTAGGTACGTTTTTTGCATAAAAAAAATAATTTACACGTGTTTTCATGACGGAAATACCCATTTTTTGCTCGATTTGGCAGGGGCACTACCATGCGCCTATATTTATATGGGACTAGCTTAAATCCGCGGCTTCGCACGCAATAATAATAACTGCCGTAAAACATCGTTACGAATAAAGCCAATATTGAAGAATTTAACTGAAGACTTGGCTGTAAGGGCTTAATTTTCTTTGCGGTCTTTTCTAGATTTTTTAGTTTTTCCTTAATTCATACACCAAACACTACTTATATTCCAAATTTGAAGCTTCTAGGTCTGCTAGAAGTGCCTTAGCATTTTGATGATCGGTGAGTCAGTGAGTGACAAAATTAAGAAATTTGACCTGTTATAATTCTTAAAATACTGGTTCAAATTGAATGAAATTTGAAATATACCGTGTCTTTACAATGCTGCATAGTTACTGAAAATATCAGTCTTCTAGTTTTATCCACAACGAAGTTATAGGGGGTCGAAAATGGTCTGAATTGCTTCGAGAAAAGGATGGTACGGCCGTGACGCTTTTTTGCTCGACTTGGTGGGGGCACTGCCGTGCCCCCAGAAAAGGGAAACTGGTACTGTGGAATTCGTTATGAATCTGTCTGTATTTTCAATTTTATTTTGATTTAAAAATAAGGAATCTAATAAGAGTTAAGGCCATGTGAGAGTTAATACTCAATAGTTTTTTAAAAGTATTTTGAAATTTAGAATTTTTATCCAAAATAAAATCTGGAATACCTTCATCGAAGATTAGAGCACCAAGAAGGCGAAGAGATTTTTTAGTTTGTATAATGATGTTTGGTGCCAAAAAAGAAAATTTGGAAATTATATCTTGTTTTGATTCTTGGCGAACGTGGTCAGAGATGAATAACTCACATTTTGAAAAATTTAAATTTAAACCAATTTCCTTAAAATTTCGAATCAATGAGGACAAATCGTCGTAGACAGATGAGACTTGGCCAGCCATGGTTCCATCGTCCAGATACCATAGATTTAATTTAGAATTTAGGGAGGATATGATAGGATGAATAGCCAAACTAAAAAGAGCTGGTCCGAAAGGATTGCCTTGCTGGCAGCCAACTGACGATAGAAAAAGTTTTTTTTTGTAGACTAATTTAGACGGTTTTCCATAACATTGCCAAACATATTTGTATATAGGTAGTGGTTTTTTTTTACCTGAGTAAGCAGGGCTCGTCTGTCGACTGAATTAAAAGCATTTTTAACATTAACTTTCAAAAGCACTTCACCACCATTATTTAACAGAAATGTTCGCACTGAGTGAACGGCAGCTTCGCATCCACCCCTTGTACCAAAACCGAGCTGTAGTGGCTGAAAACATTGAGGCAACGACGGAGTCAGCAGGCGGACACAAATTTTAGAAGCCAAACGACGTAATACCGAACCGATTGCTGTTGGTCGGATGCCACCATCCTTTTTTTTAAAGCAATTAAATTGGCACCATATAAAATGTCCGTGATTCCGTCGAAGACACAACCAGAAAGCATCAGGTTATAAGAGAGGTCAAATTATTCAGAAGCTGGCATGAGGCGATATCTGTGTCAACTGTCAGAAGATCTTTTAAATGTTGCGGTGTAAGACCATCTAGACCTCCGGCAGAACCATTTTTAAAAGAAAATATAGCAGACTGTATATCTTTACAATTAATGGCAAGAAATGGGTCCGAAACTGAAGGAGCATCAGGAAGGTCAAGCGAAGCAGGTGAAAGTGGATGTTTTGAAGAAAGAGCGGAGAGAGTATCTAGGTTATATGGAGCAAAAACATCACTTGAAAATAAAAGTTGGGCGGCACCCTTAATGTCGCCATCGTTGATTTTACTTTCAACTCTTTGGAAGCAACTCTGATTAGATACCTTCTCAGGTGATCGTGTAGTTGGAGCAGGAAAAATTAAAAGAGTTATTTTTTATTTTTGAAGTGAAAACTTCTTTAGCGGCGTTGAGCACTTTTGTGGGATGGGGGAAAAATGTGAAACTCGCGTCAGGACACGTGGGCTGATCGAAAAACCGTAAGACGGTTGGCGAAATTATGGATGTAAGTTGATTTTTCTGAGAGATAAACTTTTTAATGTAATTTAATATAATATAAATTGTAATGTTTGTGTACGATAGCGCAATAAATAAATATTGTATTTTATAAAAATATTATATTATTATTATTATTGTTATTTTTATATATTTTTAGATCTCAGCCATTTTAGCTGGAATTTTGAATAATACGGGCCAAAGCCAAGTAGTATCCATATTAATAGGTCTACATTGTTTGTGAATTTAATGTATTTATATGGAGTGTGTGCAGCTGCGTTTCTTCATTTACCTGTAAAAACTTTCTAACAATTCGACATGTGTTTAATATGACTGCTTTTTGTAATTGTGTATATGTATACTTGGGAAGATTAAGTGCCTAAGTGATTGGTGCAGTTGTGTAGGTATAATGCCAGTTGTTGATAAAACAATGGGAACTATATTGACTTTTTCTAATTTCCATATTCTTTTGACTTCTTCTCTAAGATCTGTATATTTTGTCATTTTTTCAGCTATTGTTGTTTGTAGGTTGTGGGTGTTGGGGACTGCTATATCTATTAGCAGGGCAGTTTGATTATTTTTATCTATAATTGTGATATCCGGCCTATTAAAATGTATTGTCTTATCTGTCAAAATTGCTCTGTCGTAATAAAGTTTGTGGGTTTGATTTTCCAACACAGTCACTGGTGTATATTTATAGTACGCAACCGGAGGATCTGGTAGAAGTTTGAACATTACTGCAAGTTTTTGATGGATGATGTTAACAACCTGGTCATGTCTATGTTTATAATCTGTTTGGGCTATGGATTTACATGCACCAGTAATGTGTTGGATGGTTTCAGAAGAACTATTACATTTTCGGCATAAATCAGTAGGCAAATTATAAGCTTTAATTATATATCTCTGGTAATTTCTTGTTTCTATTATTTGGTCTTGGATCGCTAGCATGAACCCTTCCGTCTCTGGAAACAATTCTCCTTGGCTTAACCATTCGTTCGACGCACTCTTGTCGACGTTTGTTTGGTTTAAGTCGTTGAAGTGTCTACCATGGAGAGCTTTCCGTGCCCATTCAGCCAGTTTTTCTGTTTTGCTCACTATTTCTTCATTTTTTTGACTAGCTCTGTCATACAAATTAAGTGGGGTTAATCGATGGTCGTTTGAAGTTATTGCACTGTGAAGAAGAGACGTATCAGCTTTGTAGTGAAAATACCTACGGAGGTTAGCTATTTGCTTGTTATGCAAGTTAGTAATATCTATTATACCCCTCCCTCCTTCACTTCGAGGTAAGGTCAGCCTCTGGACGCACGATCGAGGGTGATGTTTCCTATTTTTGCTCATTGTTGTATTAATTGTACGTTGTAAGGTTTTTAATTCGTTCTTTGACCATTTGATGAGTCCAAATGAGTATGTTAGTATAGGAATGGCAAAAGTATTTATTGCTTTAATGGTATTTTTGGCATTTAGCTGAGTTTTAAGTATTGATTTCAATCGGTGTTTGAATTTTTTTGTGAGTGTTTCTTTAGTTTGTTTTTGTTCTATTTGTTGCGATTGATTATATCCTAGGTATTTGTAGGTTTCGTTTTCTTCTAGCGCTTTGATTTGCTCTCCAGTTTCCAATTGGTAAGTGTGTTTGTAGTTTTGTCCCGCTCTCACTGAATTTATTTTACACTTATCGATACCAAACTCCATGCATATATCTCTCGTATAATTCCCTGTACTATCTGCCAGTTGATGTAGATCGTTTTGAGATGATGCATAGAGCTTGATGTCGTCCATGTAAAACAGATGATTAAGGTTGAATTGTGAAAAATCATTACCATTTTCATTGATGCTATGATTATTTAACTTGTATCCTGCATTTATTACTTTTAGACTATTAGATAATGGATTGAGAGCGAGATAGAATCACAGAGGGCTTAACGAGTCCCCTTGAAATATTCCACGCTGGATTTTAATTGGTTCTGTCTCTATGGGATCTGCTGCTGTGTTGAGTTTAAGTCTTGTTGTCCATTGTTTCATCGCTGATTCCAGAAAACTAATGATCTGAGGATTTATTTTATATATTTTTAAAATTTCAAGCAACCATGTGTGAGGTACTGAATCATATGCCTTTTTATAATCAATGTACATTGTAAATAGGTCTTTCTTCATTTTCTTGACCTGTTGTAGTACTACTGTCAATAACCAGCTGTTCTTTGCATCCCTGACTAAATTTTCGACATCCTTTCTGCTGCTCTGTAAGAATGTTATTAGCATCAAGATGTTTATACATTATTTGCGTCAGACAACCTGTGATTATTTCGTAAAGTGTTTGTAGGCACGTGATAGGCCTATATTTAGCAGCGTTAGCAAGATCATTTTGGTCCTTTGGAAGCATATATGTTACACCTTCAGATATATATTCCGGCATAGTTTGTGGGTTTTGAATAAAGTAGTTTATGTGATTGTGAAGAAAGGGATGTAAATATGTGTATTTCTTTATCCAAAAGTTATGTATACAATCTGTTCCAGGCGCTTTCCAATTATGCAACTTGCTCAACACAGTTTGAAATACTTCTATTGGTATCATTTCAAATTCCATTGTTTCTATTTCTTGGGCTCTAGCTTTCTCTCGTTCGATCCATGGGGCCTCACGGTTGTGCTCGACTGAGTTTTCCCATATCCCTGACCAGTAGCTTTTCAGTTCTTCGACTTGAGGTGCATCGGATATGCTTACATTATTAGTGTGGCTGGATGTTGATGTCTGAACTGTTCTGTAAAACCGTTTTTCATTGTATTTAAACTGGGTGTTTTGTGTTTTGCGTAATGTGCATGCTGTATACCTGTTTAATCTACTGTTAGCAACTGTAAGTTTTTGTTTAAGTGTATCAAGGAATTCATACAGATGTGTATTAGGCGACTCATGTACGGTATGTGTTTTATAATTTCCCCTTGGATAGCCAGAGCGCCCGATGGTGGGCGCTGAGCATGAGTTTCGCGATTTTACCAATAATTAAACACTTATTACTTATTTGCAAAAAAAAAATGGGTGTATTAATGCTTATTCCTTGGGCATGTTGACCTTCATGAGTAAAAAACAGATGTTTCTACACCATAGACCGCAAACACATCCGGTTGCTGTCAGTTATTGATTAAAATTCGATTTTTTTCTCGCAATTTTTTTCGTATATGTCGTCACCCTACCACGAATTTGTTTGGATCTATTTTTTCATTTTTGAATACATTTTTTTTTATTACAAGTGTCGCAGTCACTCCCGGCTAGTGTGGACAAAGGGTGTTTAAAAGGTACTAATATTCGAATGAAATAAAGAAATCCGGGTATAGCATTTGGCAACAAAAGTTTATTCAAATTTGCTATTACACATCTACCTTTTAACACCTTTAAACAAATCAAATTCAAAACTTAATAGCTCAGAATACAGTAGAGACTAGGTTAGGTTCTAATTTAGTTATCAATATCTATACTGTTACAAATCTTAATGTTCACAAATTTCTAATTAAATAAAGATAAACCACCAATTTAAGTGTTTAATTACCTAAATAAATTCCAAAATTTATCCTCAAAGGGATTCCTAAATTATGCCTAAATTAATAGCTAAATTATCCCACTTTTCACTAAAGTTAAAGTAATACAAGGAAAACCAACCTTTGATTTCAACGGAGGTTACTATTTCAAATCTTTGTTGCATCAAACTACAAACAATTCTGCAACATTACCCCAAAATTTCACCGATACCGATCCATCCTCAAAACAGCAGACAAGAAGCAAATCAATCCATAAGGAAGTTCTGACTTCAAAAATTAATCCAAATGAGGTCTAAGTAAGGTCTTAGTAAGGTCTAAGTAAGGTCACTGAAAAGAATTTACAAAAGGTTAGTTCAACGCACAAACCAAAGTAAAAGTTAAAAAACACTAACTTTTCATAATAAATATTTACCTGAGGTTACAACATGATCACCAAATTGTGACTGTTCAACTTACAGACACATATCAAAAGCGAAACCTAGAAATAAAAGAAAGTTCTAGTTAACAACCAATTTTTTTTTTTTAAGTGAGGGTGGTTATACTTTTCATCACCCTATTTATGAAATCTATAATAAACCAATTTAATACCTGCAAAAGCTGTCTCGCCATATAATTTCTGAATTAATTACTAAACATTTATGCTAATTTTTCTATTTGAGACCTGAAATGATAAAAATTACAACTCTCAATACAATATGACCAGATGTAGGTAGACTACATTTTCTTTACAAGGATTTCCAAAGGGGTTTTCTCCACATACTTACCATTTTCCAGTCATTTATATCAAATCATTTTTGAAATTAATTCATCCAAATTGACATGTTGGCGGCGTCTGAAACGATAAAAAGAACCATGTGCTCAGACTCTAAGAAATGTCTCGCAACAAACAAAAAATCAACGCAAACCTTTCTGCAGATACTTACCAGGAGTAACTATCAAACTACAAAATAATTTGGGGCGTGCCCCATTATAATTTTCACTTCTAATACATTATTATAACAAACGTTCCACTCCGACGCACGACCAACAGTGCGGAACCGGAAAAAAAGCAGCTGTCACACTTGACACATGTCAGTGTCACCATCCATCTTATCTATGCCAAAATATGGACTGAAGTCCTACATCCATTTAGCTTTTCGTTTCACGCGAACTTAGACAAAAATATACAACGTTACAATACCCCCCTCCCAAAGAAAAGAGGTTCACTACAGTGAACCGAAAGCTGTCCCCAGCTTCCGTAACTGTAAAAATATGTACTGTTACCAAGTGCCAAAATAAAATCAAAATAATTTCCTTCCACTATCCAACAAGTCCTAACTGACACTAAAAGGCAAACAATTTCACAAGAAGGATTCAAACTATTTCTGTAGATCCAAAGTATATACCAAAAAATATGTCCCAAAGGACCTCAAAAAAAGGCTAACCCTATGTTATTTAAGGCTGCTCTGCCAAAATTATTCAAAAGATCTACAAAAAAAAACTCAAAATCAACGCTATTTAAGTATATTCTATTCCAAAATATCGACAATACCTCAAAAAAATTCTTACCGTCAACGCTATTTAAGATTTTCTGTTCAAAATATCCAAAATACCTAAAAAATCTCAAAAACGCCGTTTAAAAATATTCCAACTAAAAACATTCATAAATACCTAAAGATCTCAACGTCAACGCCATTAAAGATTGTTCTGTTCAAAATAATCCAAAAGCTCAAAAAAAAAAACAAATCAACTACATTGAATGTTCTGTTCAAAATTATCCAAAAGCCCTCATAATAAATTCTCAATAACAAAATATATTTCTTTTCAATTTACTCATAAAGTTAATTAAGTCAAAAATCGGGCAACAAACACATTCAAATAATTCCAAAACGACCTCATGCTAGACAACAATTCAAAATCATAAGTTTCAAGCGACTTAACTTAAGGGTTTCCGCTAAAACATACCCACAAACAAATTAATTTCATTCTTCCACAAGCAAACCATCTTATCAACCTCGCCTTTCATACTTCATCATACAAAAACTAAACAGTTTTATTTCTCAATCTAAATAAAACTGAACCCTTTCACTTTTGTGTTTAGAATTTTCATCAATTTAAACACAACCAAAGAAACTCTAGTCGAATCAAAACTTATGTCTCAATATCCTTAAATGCCACGAACCGAGTGAACGACCATCCATAGCCTCCAACTCGTAAACAAAATGGTGAAAAATACCTCAGTGATCCCACACCAAACAAAAAACAAACAAACTGGTGCCAAATTGGGCATCACTTGAGTGTAGCTGGACTCCCAAACTACATCACCAACCAAAAATCAAAACGCATTTCTGCGCCCTAAAACAACAAAATTTGTGGCATGTCTAGCACGGACACTAAAAACTTCAAAAAATATCCTTTAAAAAACCGAACTCACCAACATAATACTCCTTAGGCATAGTTACTGCGTACTCCGTCCCGGTATCCCTGTAAAATTATGTTAAGGAATGTTGTAACAAACCAGTGCCTCCCTGAATCACGATCCCATAATATGTGTCCAATTAACCACAATCACGGTTTCAGTAACTCATGAATCACTATAAATGGTTTCTAAAATTTTTGGCAACATCCGTACCAGTAGCACGCCTAATAGGAAACAACAGAGTCGATTTACCAAAACAATGTGTTACACCGAGAAAATTGTAACTGATTTCTTGGTTTATATACAAAACAGACGCAAGTAACATAATTTAATTCATTTTCAGAACAACTCCAATAACGCTGACACGTAACCACAATGACCCTACATTTACTTCATAACTCATTTATCAATGTAACCAAAACAAAAGCAATAATTAAATTCAAAAATTAATTCACTAATTCGCAACGCAAGCTTATGAATTTACTGTTAAATCACTGTTAAGTAATATTAATTAATATTAATTAATCATGTCAACTATTATTTGGTGGTTTATATTTTCACAAGTTTTCAAACAAAACAATATAAAGTGAGTACAAAATATTACAACCAAAACAACTCAAATATATCACAATACTTAAACAGATTGTGAGTATTTTAAATGCTTAATAAAATCAAACACAACAAATTGGGATTTCACAAAATAAGGTTTACACCGTAACAATAACTTTTATTTGGTTAGTAAATACAAATTGTTTGATGCAACATTAAACTTGTGGGATAATTCCTAACCAGTTAGTAACACAGGCAGAATTTAACCTAAGCTAAATAATATGGTGGTTAATTAGCATTCCAAAAAAATTCTAACAACAAAGTGCTCAAAATTGTACTAATAACTAATTCTAAAGTTGGGCGCCATTTGTCGCAGTCACTCCCGGCTAGTGTGGACAAAGGGTGTTTAAAAGGTACTAATATTCGAATGAAATAAAGAAATCCGGGTATAGCATTTGGCAACAAAAGTTTATTCAAATTTGCTATTACACATCTACCTTTTAACACCTTTAAACAAATCAAATTCAAAACTTAATAGCTCAGAATACAGTAGAGACTAGGTTAGGTTCTAATTTAGTTATCAATATCTATACTGTTACAAATCTTAATGTTCACAAATTTCTAATTAAATAAAGATAAACCACCAATTTAAGTGTTTAATTACCTAAATAAATTCCAAAATTTATCCTCAAAGGGATTCCTAAATTATGCCTAAATTAATAGCTAAATTATCCCACTTTTCACTAAAGTTAAAGTAATACAAGGAAAACCAACCTTTGATTTCAACGGAGGTTACTATTTCAAATCTTTGTTGCATCAAACTACAAACAATTCTGCAACATTACCCCAAAATTTCACCGATACCGATCCATCCTCAAAACAGCAGACAAGAAGCAAATCAATCCATAAGGAAGTTCTGACTTCAAAAATTAATCCAAATGAGGTCTAAGTAAGGTCTTAGTAAGGTCTAAGTAAGGTCACTGAAAAGAATTTACAAAAGGTTAGTTCAACGCACAAACCAAAGTAAAAGTTAAAAAACACTAACTTTTCATAATAAATATTTACCTGAGGTTACAACATGATCACCAAATTGTGACTGTTCAACTTACAGACACATATCAAAAGCGAAACCTAGAAATAAAAGAAAGTTCTAGTTAACAACCAATTTTTTTTTTTTAAGTGAGGGTGGTTATACTTTTCATCACCCTATTTATGAAATCTATAATAAACCAATTTAATACCTGCAAAAGCTGTCTCGCCATATAATTTCTGAATTAATTACTAAACATTTATGCTAATTTTTCTATTTGAGACCTGAAATGATAAAAATTACAACTCTCAATACAATATGACCAGATGTAGGTAGACTACATTTTCTTTACAAGGATTTCCAAAGGGGTTTTCTCCACATACTTACCATTTTCCAGTCATTTATATCAAATCATTTTTGAAATTAATTCATCCAAATTGACATGTTGGCGGCGTCTGAAACGATAAAAAGAACCATGTGCTCAGACTCTAAGAAATGTCTCGCAACAAACAAAAAATCAACGCAAACCTTTCTGCAGATACTTACCAGGAGTAACTATCAAACTACAAAATAATTTGGGGCGTGCCCCATTATAATTTTCACTTCTAATACATTATTATAACAAACGTTCCACTCCGACGCACGACCAACAGTGCGGAACCGGAAAAAAAGCAGCTGTCACACTTGACACATGTCAGTGTCACCATCCATCTTATCTATGCCAAAATATGGACTGAAGTCCTACATCCATTTAGCTTTTCGTTTCACGCGAACTTAGACAAAAATATACAACGTTACACAAGCATAGGTTATTTATTCAGTAACAATAAGCTTTTTACAGAATGATAATAGCTTGTTTCAATAAGATTTTATAACTGTTTACGTAACGTGTATCCTGACACCGCGCGAATTGCGTACGCGCACGCAGTCCACCGCGGTAACGCGACCGCCACCGCAATTGCGCCTTAGGAGGTTAATATCTCTTTGACATACTTATTTAGTTTAACGCTTCTGTTTCCTTGAATATAGTGTGTTAGTCTACCTATTTGAGCTCTTAGCTTTACAATTTTGTTTTCTAATCTTTGTTGCCACCTAGGTTTGCTCTTGGGCTTTTTTCTTCTACCTTCTGATTGATTTTCTAGTCTCGCCCCATTTATTTTTGCCGCTGTCCATGCAGCACAATACAAAACGGTTTGAACATTTTTAAATTCTGTATCTACGTTTACATAATTATGTAACACTTTCGTATTTATGTATTTAACTGTAATGGCTAGTTTTTTGGATGGTCTTTGTTTTGGAATACTGTGTCTTTGTGTAGGATGTATATTAATAAAGTGGTCATATGCATCTGAAAATGTTTTGTCTATTTCTAGGTTTCTATCACCGTCCTCAACTTCAAGTGTACTATGATCTATGGTCACCTGTGTATTCTGTGTAGCTGCTGTTTCATTTAACAAATCATCAAGTGAATGATTATTGCTAGGTGTGTCATCAGGTTGTGAGTTTACGGTGACGGTTGGTTGCGTATGTAATGAGGGATGTGATTGTGCTTGTTCGATTTGAATAATGTTGTGTTGTTCCAACTCAGTTTCTATTTCGCGTCAGATTTGATTTAACCTGTCTTCATTTATCATTTTATTTTCAACAATTATACGTCGCTGGTCTGCTATTCTCTGTAACGTTACATTACCTAGCTCCGGGTGAATTTCTGTGACAGTCTTGTGCAAAATCTGTCTGTATGCTGTTTTGTTCCTCTCCCCCTGTGTAATTCTGAAATAGGTTTTTATGATTGTTTCATTTACTTCGTTCGACCATTTTTTACGGCTTCCTGCTTCATTTTCTTGTAAGTTACTTGTTAATGTGCAACCACGCCTTCGGAAATATTCTTCTACCTCAGTTTTGATTTTTGTTATTTCAGTATCAGTTAATAATTTCCTACGCATTATTGCCCTTCGCTGATCTCCCAGTCTTTGCTTAGTAGCTGCCATTTCAGGGAATGATTTTGTGAATTCGTCATGAAGTGGTTGAAGATATTTATGTACGTCCGTTTCCAGTTTTGTATTGATAAAATATGACCGCACGATGAATTTCTTCATATCATTTGTCCATCTCTTGCGCGTTGTTGGACCAGCCTCAGTGGGTGCAGACTTATTAGCATTAATTGCCAACTGCACAACATCGTCGGCGGTAGAATAGGTAGAGTCACTAGCTATAGAGCTAGGAGGTCTTGATGACTCGGCTGTGTCTTCGGCTGTATTATATTCTTCGATGAAGGCCCGCCTGCTCAACTCTCCATCGCCGATGGTCCGCATGCTGTCACATCCAGCACCGGCTCCAGATGCGCCCCGGCGACCCCCGGGCAGCGACCGCAAACTATATCGACATTTACTTCTCTCCATTGTAAGTGATGGGTTTGCCAGTACCTCGTTGGTCACCTGCATTGTAATTTTATTGCAAGTGTGTGTATTATTATTATAATTATAATTATTATAATTATTATTATTGCATTATTATTATTATTATTATTGTATTCTATCACAAAAATGATAGTACTTTTATGTTGATAGTAAGAGCAATTCATTCAAAATTAACCCTAACTATTCCAAAAAATGAAAATGTGCAACGTTGATACTCAAGTTTTCACTTCTGCCGACACTCCCGGAGTGCAATTTTGTATTTTTTGGGATAGGGAAGTTTCGTTAAACTCATGTCTGTGATCAATAAACAAAATACGGTATGCAAATGTGAGCAACTGTTCCCAGCTGCTAAAGTCGTTTTTATTTATTACCTGAGAAATGCACTGTGAGAGCGCCATAGATACCGCCGGGCGAGCACCACGAGGAATCCTGTTTACAAGCGGGCGGCTGGATTTTAAAGAACTCAGTTTCTCCCACAGTGGCAAATCTGAGGAGGGTGACGAAGGGGTAATAATTTGCGCATTGTCTGTAAAAGCTACTCCTGGAGTATCTTTGTGGCAGCGGCTACGGTGAATACTCAAGCCTCTGGAGCCTTTAAAAAAGCGAGGCTGGGAACAGAGCTCACAAGGAAAAAAAAAGAATAAAAGTAAATATTATTTGTATTTCTTTTACGTGTTCCCGAAAAGATATTTATTTAAACAAGAAAAAATAAAACTAAGTCATGCAACATAAAAAAATAACTTTAAATCTACCTATTCAAAAACGAAACCATTTCCTTGCGGCAAGGAGGCTATGATGCTGGCTGCGTTGCCGCGTTGGATAGCTATGCTATCCTTTGAGCTAGGAACCAGCCAGCTTTATTATTGGCTGTAACGGAATTTAATTTTGGCGCAATTTTTCGAAACAGCAATTTAGCTGAGAGTCCCCACGGCCCAAATGTTTCAACGCCAAACGGCGCAAACACATAATCACTTGAAAGTGAGACGTAATTGCGACGCTTGGCGTTTTCAGCCAACTCTGCTGCTGCTCTAGCATTAAGGGCTGATTCTCTGAGATGGGAGGGGGCCAAAGTATCGACACAAGTTGCATCCCAAGCTAAGGCCCGACCCCGTTCCCAGGGAATAAGCGTGAGGCCATCGGGTCTCTTGCCATCCTCACGGACCGAACCACGTGGTTCCAACGTGGAAGGAACATTAATGGTGGCAAGAGCTCTTCTGATGGCGTCATTAAGGGTGGCGTGACGGGCGAGACGCCCAGCGCTTTGCTGGCAACAAAGGCAGTGGAGACCAAATTTATCAACCTCCTTGCCACAGGGACACGTAAAAAAAACACATATACCAAGACGGAGGCCCACACACACCCGGAAAGACTCACTATCGAAAAGAGTGTCCAAATTTTTCGACGGTAAAGCATGAAGCCAGTGACCAGAATCTTTGCAGGAAACCGCCAAGAGCCTTGCACGACCACTGTCACTGACGGAATTTTGAAGTAATGAATCGAAGGTCTCTCTCGCAAGAGGGACATCCAAAAGTTTTTGTTGGTGACGTTCCTTTGGAATGTCTTCTCTAGGACAGAGACCTTGCTAAAACTCCTCCGCCTCTCTCACCTCAGAAAGCTGGCGAGGATGTTTGAAGATATTTTCGGCTAAAACGAAACGAAAACGAGGGCTATACTAGAAATTTGGCGAATCCCGATACCACCCAAACGAATAGGAAGCGAAGCCTGAGTCCAAGAATTATTATCAAAATGTATTTTTTTTTCCAAACTATTTTTAAGGGTGGTGTCAAAAAGTTTTAATCAATTATTTTTTCCAGATAGGACTAGCACGTAGGAAATATGTAAATTTAGGAACAAAAAGACACGATTTAAGTATAGTAAATGCAATGTGTGAATTTATGTGTTCTAATCTGGTGGCTGAAAGGGTGAAATCATTCAATTTTTTATCAAAAAAGGATCGATGCTGGGATCAAGAAGAGGGGCACCCAGAAGGCAAAGTGATTCTGAACTTAGAATCTTAATGTTAAGAGCAAGGGAACTGAATTTATCAATAATTGCCTGACGGGAACCAGACGAAACGTGATCATTAATAAAAAGTTCACATTTTGGAAGGTTCCGTTCTAAGCCTAATTTCTTAAATCCTTCTATAATCAGGACAAGATCTTGGAAAACAACATCTGCTTTGCCTCCAAAGGAGCCGTCATCCAGATACCAGGCATTGAATTTAGAATTTAAGGATGAAATGACAGGATGGATGCCTAAACTAAAAAGGGCTGGACCTAAAGGGTCGCCTTACTGAACACCGACTGCAGAAACAATCGAATGTTCGTAGTAAAGTAATTTTGATTGATTATTGTAACACTGAAAAACAAAATGATAAATCTGAGGAGTGTGAGTCTGAACTTCATTCAGCAAGGCAGACCTGTCAAGAGAATTAAAAGTATTCTTCACATTAACTTTCAAAAAAACTTCAGATTCGTTACAGGAGAGGAAATTGCAAGCGGAATAAACCACGGCCTCGCAACCTCCCTTACTACCGAAACCAAGTTGAATGGGTTGAAAATACTCTTTCAAAGGAGAAAAAAGATCACGACAGGCTAATTTGGCTGCAAGACGACGAAACGTTGAGCCTGTTGATAAAAACGGGAGAAAATTTTCAGTAACCCTGCCAGATAAGAAAAGGTTGCACAGTTTCGTAATGTTGGAAAGCAAAACTCTACCGGCGTCAGCAGCGGAAGCACTCACCAAGTCCTTAAGGTGTTGGGGAGTGATGCCGTCGATGCCACCAGCAGAATCAGCCGGAAAAGACATGATGGCAGCAAACGTGTCACCGTCATGAAGTATCTGTAAGGGTTGGAAATTTTGAGGAGGAGGAAGAGGTAAAGGTGGAGAATCTGGACGTGAAGGATGACTACGAAGGCTCTCGAGAGTTTCCTGATTATGGGGAGTGAGAGTGTCATCGGAGAACAAGATTCGGGCTGCGTTTTTCAGGTCGCCGTCCATAACCAATGACGTAAAAGTATAGACACGTTCTACACCAATATTAAAGCATTTTAAAGTGGCAAAAGGATTACTCTATATACGAACGTATAGTTGTGTATTACGACAATGAGCGCTAATAAAGACAACAGATGGGGCATACTTGTTGATAGAAAGAGATAAATATATAACATTCGTTACGTATTGATTGCTACTGCGCGCTCATTGGCGCGAGCGCGTGACATCTCGCTCTTTAGCCTAATGTCAGCCATTACTAAATTATGGTAAAGCATAAATAGGATTTTTAAGTTTTAATACTTTTAAATGAAAAAACTATACTAATGAATGTAATGACACGATTTTCTTGTCTCTAACAGTTGCAGTGTAATTGGTACTACTCTTAAACACACAGGAAGGCATTTTTACCAGCAAACGAGAAATATTTTAAGGCGTTGACGGGACGTATAGCCATTAAGAGGAAGCTTGCCAAACTGAATGCACTCCGGGCAATTACCTGCCTTTCGTGTAGCCATTTTCGAGCGCATAGGTCGTATCTATATAATTTAAAAACATCTTAGTCCATAACCTTGTTCTCAACGGTACGATAAACATTAAATTTAGAAGATAGCGTACCAGACGAACTTGATAGAAGGGATGGATTGTGGGAATTTGAAGCATTATCTAAAAGCGCCCGAGTTAAAGTTTAAGACTGAGACTTTACATGAAAAAACGAGTATGAAAATGTAAAAAGATTTTGCCAGGCAGTTTCAGTATTATCAAAACATTTTTCAATACAAGTAGAAAGGCATTTAGCTAAAGCAATTCTCGCTCCCCTTGGGATTCTTTTAACCAGCGAAGTAGATTGGTGGAGGTTTGTGATAATAGAGTCAAAAGATGGAGAAGAAGATAAAGGATTTGAAGTAGAGGGTAGAGGGAGAGATGCAGGTAAAATGGTGCTATTATGACTACGGGCAATATGAATATTAAGGCCCCTCTTACCTTTAAAAGCCCTATTAGTATTACAAATAGAGCAGCGAATGAACTGCGGCTGTGAGTGGGTGCCCACCGAAGGAGATAATGTACTCATATGCCTTACCGCTAATCACAAAAATAAATTTACAAAAACCTGCCAAAACACAAAATTAAAACTTATGAGACAATATGAAACTTACAATGTCAACTTATGTAAACAATAGTCTTGAACTTCTTAAAACTTAATACAAAATTTTTACAAACTTAATTTAATAAGATGTAAACCAAAAATTTTATATAAAGACCACACATTACGTTATAAAATCCTTTTTGCACAATAACACTGATTATTTAGCACCAAATTGCATATCACAGCAGGAACGAAATCAGGAACACATTTGGCACGTAAATGACACTGCTGGTTGCTATGCAGCACGAGAAGAACGCGCTCTTATTTGTATTAAGAAATGAAAACCTAGTTTGACAACGATTGCCTGAAATACCATAAGTTTTATTTTGTTTTTCTTAAAATCTAATTAATATGTTCGACAAATTGATTTATTCCTAACATACTTATCGTATTTAAATTGCACAAACTATCAGGAATTTATTTAAAATAATGTTCAAAATCTCGAATATAACAGAAAAATACTGTAAAATTTTAAATCTACAATCGTAGTCGATTTTTCAACCTCAGTTAAGTGGTTGTATTCATTTAAAGTCTTGTACGCTTTCGTGAGAGACGTCAGTCTGAATTTTCTATACCTGAGAATATTTTACTTTGCAAGGCAAATGACTGCTTTAAAAGTACAATGAAAGTAATAAGATGCTAATTCTAGCCCAAGTTTCTATCGCAAGATGGGCAGTGACCTATGTTACAGGCAGCGATCATATTTGTTTCGTTATGGGCCAGCAACACAAAATGAGACTGAAATTATTTGGAATGATTGAAATGGATGTTTCTATCTATAGCAAGATACGTTACAGTACTGCGGATCAACATTGCAATTTATTCGGTAAGTAAATATTTTGAGTTTCATTCGGCAGTTAAAAGGTTATATAACTCATCTCCACCTACTTAAAGGCAAATGGCGATGACCGAAAAAGTGAATGAAAAGATTAAAATACTTATAACTCTATTTATTCATCAACCTTTAAGTGTTATTCATGAAAAGAAATAACAAAGAAATATTTGACCGAAATAAAGACTTAATTTTTCTAGTGAGGCTTTTCACATTAAGCAATTTTAGTAGCGCGACGATCGCGCAACGCAAGCACGTAGCGTAGCGCGAAGCTACTGATAATTTCACATATAAACCTTAACTACCTACCGGGAGTCTCTCAGACTCTGGCGAATTTGTTTCTTGTCTTAACTTGTCGCATGCGCGTCTTTAGTCTTTAAGCGTTCATGTACCTTCCGCCCTCTACCCGCAGCATCACGTCAGCGCTCGTCGAGGTTACACTTGCGCGCGTTTGCTCTCTAGTGAGTATTTCAAAATTTTTGGAGTCTTAGAGACTCCAGGTAGGTACTTAAAGGATTTTTTTCTAATCATGTAGGTTTTATTATTTTAGTGAAAAATGAGATTTAGTGATACAATTATTGAGCGCTGGTTAGAGCAAGAACTTGCTACTGAAGACGATTTACAAAATACAGAATGCAGTGATGAGGATGTGAATTTTGGTCAGGATTTTATGCTGGGCGAACAGTCCGGATCGGATTCGGAAATTGACGGTGAAGAAGTGGCGGATTAAGTGGTAGATACTACCAATTTTGTGCCCCAAAACACGTCTTTAGTTCTTTCTTCATCAGACGAAGCTGACATATCCTTGGAACAATTGCAATCTTTACCAATAAAAAGAAATTATTTTGGCAGAAACTGATTTCGTTGGTGACTGTGTTGCGACTGGACACAGATACACTTTCTGGTGCTGCAAGAAGTAGTTCAGAACAACCAGAAAGGCTGAAAATCCGCAAATACTGCTCTCAGTGTGGTCTTAAAAAGAAACGGAAATCCCAGTACTTGTGTTGCTATTGCAAAAACCCTTTTTGTCTAGAATGTTCCTATATATTATATGGGCTTTGTCGGCTAAAATTGTAAAAGTTTAGGACTTGCAATTTTGTTTATATTCTGTCATTTCAGTTATAATTTATAAAAACATTTATAAGTTGATTGTTTATTTTTTAAAAATTAATGGAGAAAAGTTCCTACTTTTACTCATTTTTTTTAAATGGATTTCAATATCATAAAAAGTTATTTTGTTAGTTTTTTGAAGTCTCAGTGATTAAGGCATTTTTAAAAATAAATATCTTATATTGTTTACGCCTTAAATACATTTTTTTGCAATAAAACTATAAAAAAATAATATTTTATGTATTTAAGTACCTTACGATACCCTAGTTTTTTGTTTAGAGTCCCGAGAAGAGAGGAGTCTGATAGACTCCAGGTAGGTAGTTAACGGACTGAAACAAGGGGTAGGTAGCTAAGGGATAATGTGACCAACCATTCTTTTCACTAGAATTATTACCGGGGTGGATTTGATTTTTTGGGTTTACCTTGATGTTAAATTAAGCAGTTTTCAAAGAATTGCCTGATTTAATTTTTCTAATACATAGTTCCACATCCGATCAACCTGTTACAAGTATCTTTATCAAAGCCACAACACCAACTTCGCCTATAATCCTGCTAACATGGATACAATATTCATGATGCGGTTGGCAGCCCGCCGAAAATCTTCAATAAAGAAAGTTTGGTGCTGCCATCAAAGAGGTATCCTTTGTAAGCTTTAGTAGTAGGGGTTTCTTAATTAATATCCGTTTCGAACTAGTTCCTTTGTCAATGCGCTGGTTTATAAGTGACGTACTTGCGTTGAACAGGTTATTAATAGGGCTCAATTTTCCGGTGTGTCTTTGAGATTATTAGACGCTTACTACATTTTGAATTTATTGCCTTTCGGGCAGTCGTAGTGCCGCGCAATTTATTTATTTAAAACTCCATGCACAAAATATCTAATGGTTAAGAATGTTTTTACCACTCCAAGTTTCATATTTTATATTTATAAATATGAAATAAGAAACCAAAAAATTTCGCACGGGCGGAACGCGAACCAGCAACTTCTTGGCTAACCATGAACGATAGCACGGTAGCTCAATTGGTAGAGCGTTTGGCCCGATTATCCAAGACGTTGCTGGTTCGAGTCCCGCCCGTGCGACATTTTTGGTTTCTTATTCCATCTTTATGATTAATATAATATAATTATTTGAAAAAAAACTTAAATGAAAACCAAGTTTTACGACGACACTCTGTTACATAAAACGTTATTTAAACCTACTTATTTAACCTAGAGGATAAGCCGTCGCATGTCCTGGCTTGACCATTTTCATTAAAATTAGTGACGTAAAGCAGAAACTCAGAGCGCAAGTTCCTTATTTAAGGTGGTGATTCAAAGAAGGTTTTTTCACATTCCATCCTACCAGTCGTTCAAACTTCGCAAGATGTGACTGAGGCAAACATCCGTCTCAAACAATAAAACTTTTTCTTGAAAATTATTCAGGAAAGGAGGATTAACATAAATCACAGCGAGCAAACAGGTTCAGGAAAAGGTTGAATGGACGGGAAGGTTCCACCTTTCATTTGTTTTGAGGCTGATATGATCTTACCTGACAATCCTGAAATACTACGTTTTAATAAATAGTGATCGTATAATCGGATGCATATTTACCTGAACTTGAGGTGATGGATATTACGAAAGCACTTTTGAATCGATGAAATTCCGAGATTGCGGATTTGACGAAAGTATTCTTTTTTTTATTTTTTTATTTTATACTAGCGGTTCCCCGCGACTTCGTCCGCACGTTTTGAGTTTGCTCCCTCCCCTCCCGTCGCAGCGTGATGTTTTACATCCTAAAGCCTTTTTCAATAAATTAGCTACCTAACACAGAAATATTTTTTCAAATCGGTTCAGCAGTTCCTGAGATGAGCGCGTTCAAACCAACAAACTCTTCAGCTTTATAATATAATTAGCGCAAGCGCACGTTGTACTTGAGCTGCGAACATTATTTTGGTGCTGAGTTATGTTAAAACTGTGATAGCTCCTAAGATATTTATTGTAATCAAATGATATAAAGGGCAACTTTGTTCTAAATGAAATGCTCGTGATGATGAATGTATTTATTTTGATAAGAATAAATACCTGTGTGTATAATACACCTCTAAAAATGATGCATTATTTTTTTACAAATTTATTAACATAAAAAAGTTTGTAGTAAGTCAACCATAAAAGAAAGACTTATGCTGTCGCAGACTTTATTATAGAACTCTTAATGTTGAACAATCTTGTCATACATGATTTTTGTGTAACTTTAGCGGTTTCCGCAGCGTACGCAGCGGAAGCTCTCAAAAGGAATATCTTTCTCCCGTTTTCGCAACATTTTTCATTGCTGCTGTGGTCTTGTGAGGCGTATCTTTATATTATATAGCTTAAAGCCTTCCTCGATAAATGGAATATCTAACATAAAAATAATTTTTCAAATCGGGCCAGTAGTTTCCGAGATTAGCGCGTTCAAACAAACAAACAAACAAACAAACAAACAAACAAACAAACTCTTCTTCAAAGCTTTATAATATTAGTATAGATTGGACACCAATCACATACATTGCTCTGTTCCCAAAATTAGTAGCTAATGCACTTGTGTTATGGAAATCAGACAACGGTGGTACCACAACACCCAGACCCGAGACAATATATTTTTTTTGATTTCTACATTGACCCGACCGGGAATCGAACCCGGGACCTCGGAACGGCGACGCCTTGAAACCAGCGTTATTAGCCACTACACCACGGAGGTCGTCGTCGATATTATGGAATCAAATGGGATGTAGGTATATTTACTTATTTTAATGTGTTGGCTTATGTGGAAAAAAACCCTCCGCTTCTATATCAACAAATCTAGTGGTATAATATTCATTTTAGAGGCAGTAATAATATTTTTTTCGTTATTGGCCGGCAATGCAAAATGAATCTTTTATTTTAAATTATTAAAAATAAATATTCATAGTAAGATACGTAATAGCACTGCGGGTCAACATTGCAATTTATTCGAATAGGCAAAGTTTTGAATTTCATTCGGCAGTTAAAAGGTTAACTGCCATTAAGCTCATCTCCACCCACTTAAAGGCAAGTGGCGATGAACGGTAAAGTCAATGAATGAAAATATTAAAATAACTGTAACTCTACTAGCGGACCCATTGAACTTTCTTTCGCCCCTGGTCCCGTTTCACCCCAATCTGTAATTTAAATAATTAGTATCTTACTCCGGAAGGTGACAAAAGACAAAGTAAAAATCATGAAAATCTGTCCAGCCGAAAATTTATATATTTCATATTATTTGTTATTTTTGTGGAACTAAATCTGGTATACTACTGTGTGTGTAATGTGTACTTTCTACTGCTTTTTTTACACTCAACATACTCATATATTGACGGGAAGCTTAAAATTAACTTTGAGTACTTTCACATTATTAATATGTAATCACTTAGTTCTGATTTAATTCAATAAATATTACATGCTAAACACGTCGTTTCCTTGCCATGTTACAGACTAGTACTGCTTTCTCGAATTTTCTGAAATCCCACGATTTATATATTTAAAAAATATTTATAAGAAGCCACCTCCATAATAAATGGCCGTTGGGGCAGGAAAGTTCTAGATTGGAGACCCTTCGACCAAAGACGCAGCGTAGGACGTCCACCAACAAGATGGACAGACGACCTTAAAAATATCGCAGGATCAAACTGGATGCAGACCGCTAGTGATCGGTCGCTGTGGAAAGCCGTGGGGGAGGCCTATGTTCAGCAGTGGACGTCCTCTGGCTGAGAATGATGATGACGATGATGACCTCTATAATATCTTAGCCAAAAATTAATTTTCGGTTAATGTGTATCCGATCACTGTTAACAAACAAGTTACACATTTATGAGACTTTTCTAACACAGTAAACAAAGGAATTCAGATTTTTATATTTATTCAAGTCAATCTGACTATAAAGAGTTTATCGTCCGTTTTCAGTTTCAGCCTTTTTAGCTGGTGAACTATTGTAGTGGAAAGCTTTTTAGTCGGATAACCGATAACTGTTCTTTTCAGATCGTAAAAAGAACAGAGACGATAGGGCATTATAGTGATTGCCAAAGATGACCTTTTATAAATAGGTAAAGGCCTTCTGCAATTATGAGGTACCTAGTTTAAAATGTTGGAAGGTTTTTTTGCAAGGCAAGCGATTATAAGGATAATACAGCAAGGGCTGTCAGATGTTATCAGCCGCCCATAAGGCCTCCGACTAGGCTTAACGACTAATATCAACCGATATTAGCTGGGACTAGCGTCTTAATGTCCTTCCGAAACACGGCAATGCACGAGCACTAAAACTATTTAAAATTGTTTATTTTAAGTAGTTTTAGGATATTTTTAAAAGATAATATTTATAAGAAATGAGTTGGTTAATGTATTAATAACTTAAAATAGTTATTTGTTTCCTATCTTTATACAGAAACACACGTAAAACTGATAAATGGTCAGCTCCTTGATAAAACTACATGTCATTTCTAATAACTCAGCTGTGTCTTTTAAGGAACAGTAGGAACATCTGGGTTAAGTATCATTATTTTGAATTTTAAAAATCTTAAAGTGGTTATCATGATACAAGTTTCAACTGTGTAATGCTAATAGTTTCAGAATGAAGTGGCTGTGACATGCGGACAGAAAGACAGACTTGACGAAACTACAAGGGTTCCGTTTTTTGACATTCGGCTAAGGAACCCTAAAACAGGTTATGCTATTCATAACAAGCTTTTTTGATGTGTGTAGTACATCATATAGTGTTACTTTCACGTTTAAGAGATAAGTTTGTAAACGGAAGATTTAAGTCAGAGATTGTTTCAACACCGATATTGTTTAATAGACGCCTGGTTGTAATAACTCGCTTTGGCGAATTACCTTCGCGGGCTGTTTTCGGCAACTGTTGGTTAAAAATGATATAAGGGTATGACCACACTAAGGAGAAACATTGACAAATAAACACTAAACAACGAATAATTCAAATATTAGAAAGAGTAGACAACTTGAACAGAAACTTATTAAGATATAGTGAAACAGGCTGTACCTAAGATTTGATATACATCTGAATTTAACACATCATCAAAAAAGTTTCTGATAAATCTTAAGATCTGACTTTAAAAAAACCCTATCTTTTTTGTTACGACAAGTGATATCAGTACATACTCGTATTATTCATGTCAAAATATTATTACAGGGTATTTATATTTTAAGAAAACACACAAAAAAATATGTTTTCTTGATACAGTTATATTGAAAATTTAAATCGGCTGCTAATTATCACTTTTTTTTGATGTGTGTGTGTGTATTGAGGTACACTGTGAAGTAACTAATACACTAGCTCTTTTATTTTTTTATTGCCACTAACCTGTTTTTTTTTATTACTTGTATTAAGTTTTCAAGCCCAAATATGGACTCATTGAAGCAACAAGTACTCGTATGTTAACTTTTTAATAAAGTTCAAATTTTATTTTCTGCTGTTGCATGTAAGTAAAGACGCCTAGTTTTTAGCTGGTTCATTGTCCTGTATAAAACATTTATTTTAATTTCTCGCCACTCATGTAGTTCTATCCTAACCAGAGAGAAATATCTTCTAAGGAACTGAGTTAGGCAATTGTTATCGGGATTATGGGGTATTAGAAAAAAGATTGAGGAAAAAGTCATTGCGTTATCGTTAGGGGAATGGGATTTTTAGTAATGTGTTTTCAAGATTGCACATGCGATGTGATTACTATCTTTTGATGTACTTACTTACTTGATTTTTAGCCTAAACTGGGTGCGTCATTGCTTTGACAATTATTAAGCAGCTCTACTTTTGAATGGATTAGCAATTCGTATAGTGATTTTGCATTATTGAGTAAAACACCAACTTCCGTTAGGCAATTTGAGACAACTTTATTTTGATAAAGCCTTGACCTAGTTCTCCAAAAATCAGCTTACTGCGCGATCTAACATCGATCAGCGATATCTGTTGATATTTTATTGAACTTAACTGATGGTAGTTTCCATAATTACTCTGAATGAAGTTTACTATTTACAATGAAATAAAATTAGGTTTATGTATTATAATCAATAAGATATTTGACGGTCTTAGGTACTTAAATAGGTATTTAACAACAAGACAATTATACTGATATTATTATCTATACTAATATTATAAAGCTGAAGAGTTTGTTTGTTTGTTTGTTTGTTTGTTTGTTTGTTTGTTTGTTTGTTTGAACGCGCTAATCTCAAAAACTACTGGCCCGATTTGAAAAATTTTTTACGTTGGATAGTCCATTTATCGAGGAAGGTTTTAGGCTATATACCTAACATAAAGATACAACTCATAAGGCCACAGCAGAAATGAAAAATGTTGCGAAAACGGGAGAAAGATATTCCTTTTGAGAGCTTCCGCTGCATACGCTGCGGAAACCGCTTAAGTTACACAAAAATCATGTATGACAGGATAGTTCAGCATTAAGAGTTCTATAATAAAGTCTGCGACAGCATATGTCTATCTTTTATGGTTGACTTACTACAACCTTTTTTATGTTAATAAATTTGTAAAAAATGATGCATTATTTTTAGAGGTGTATTATATACACAGGTATTTATTCTTATCAAAATAAATACATTCATCATCACGAGCATTTCATTTAGAACCAAGTTGCCCTTTATATCATTTGATTTCAATAAATATCTTAGGAGCTATCACAGTTTTAACAAAACTCCGCACCAAAATAATGTTCGCAGCTTTAGTACAACGTGCGCTTGCGCTAATATATTATAAAGCTGAAGAGTTTGTTTGTTTGAACGCGCTTATCTCAGGAACTGCTGGACCGATTTGAAAAAATATTTCTGTGTTGGATAGCTTATTTATCGATAAAGGCTTTAGGATATAAAACATGACGCTGCGACGGGAGGGCAGGGAGCAAACTCAAACCGCGCGGACGAAGTCGCGGGGGACCGCTAGTCATAATATAATAACATAAATATTCATATCATATCAATGATTATTACAATTAAATTGATAATATTCGTCGACACTGAGTGTGAATTGATCTGCCTGAAAGTTGAACGAATTGAACATGATCGCATACAGGTCGCGGTTGAACCCATTACCAAGCCTAGGAAATCTAGCTTGGTGATGAATATTTTTTTTATGAAAAATGGAATGGTAGCCTGTTTCACCTATGACCCAGTAAGTTACGGTCAGCGCTATCTCCAAGATACTTCATACCATATAAACAATTTCATACCGATCGATTGTGAACAGGCCCTATATATTTTGTATGTAAAAGGTCAAATCTGAGGGCTTGTAGTTTGGAGCAATGGCTGCTAACTCACTTGTTCACTTCAATTACAATCGTATCACAAAGAGTCTTATCTCACTAGCTGTCAAAGCTAACCATTGACCCTACCTTGAAAGGAGTTGTTGCTGATTTCTCTGATAACTCTTGCCATCCCTCTCGGCTACGCTGGGTTGCGGTATGAGTAAGAAAGATAGCTGGATTCGCAAATATATAGAGAGAATCTTTTATAATACAGCAAAAGAAATCCTCAAGAGCCTTTTCTACTAATAACACATTAGAGCAATTTGCCGTGTCATTCGGGCGCACCGAAGCACCCGACTGAATCGATCTATTTGCAATGACGAGAAAAATGTGGGCAAACAGACAGCTATATTATTAACCTAGATCTTTTTACCCTAAATAATGTTGGTACTTATTGTATGCATGAATGTTGGATAAGAACACCATCTGTTCATTTCGATGCTGTCGCGCGTTACGGAACACGCATCGATGCTATAAGCCGCAGTGTGTAAGGAGTCTAACGACTAAGTTGCTGTTTAAATTAAATAAGCCAGCTGGTATCTAGCTAAAATATTAGCATAGCTATCTAACGCAGCTAGCTTCTTAGCCTCCTTGCCACAAAGAAATGGTTTCGTTTTTAAATAAGTGAATGTTAAGTTTCTTTTTTAAAAAGAATATAATACCGACTTCTTTCATAAGTTTTATGAAGTCGTTTTTTTTTTAATATTGCAAGTCTTTTTTTTTCTTGTTTGTTATTAATAAATATTCTGAGTCAACCACTAGCTATCGCGGGAAACTAGAGATAAATGGCTTAATTAAAACAAGGTTTAAAACTCAAAGATTTATTTTTTCTTTACCTAAAAATGTATACCCCTTATATATTTTCCTGGATAATCTGGATATGAGGAGACATGTTTATTCAAAACATATTTGCAACATTTCACTAATATGTACTTAAGTATTATTTAAGTACATATTAGTGGAATGTATATTATAATAAAAGTAATGCAAATCTAATTAACGGCAACATATTACAGGTCACCAAGATTGTATAAATTGTCTTAAAAATGTATTCTTTCTCTAAACAAACAACAATAAACAATATCAAAAACGTACAACAAACTTGAACAGTTAACGTCATTGGCCAGAGGCTGTAATTTTGATAACAATATCGCATTTGTTACGTGAATGTCAAAAATAGTGTTTTTTTTTTATAAGGCTACCTCGTTTTAAGTGATACTATTTTAAAGGCAGATTCAGAAAAATAAATGAAATATATTTTGTACGAAAAAAAAAATTTTTTATACGCTAGTTTTCGAGAAAATCGCCTCTAAACATGTAGAAAAAAGAGTAAAATAAAACACCCCGTGCCGCGTGTTGTTGAGCGGAGCTCTCGGTCTTTCTTTGTAGGTATTGTCATACGCGCCGCCCATCGCCGCCGTGTTGCCTGCCTGCCTACACGTGTCGCGCTCGCGGCCGCTGGGGAGCGGGGGCGGGGGCCCCACCGGATAGCCGCGGCCGCGCGCGCGACGCGAGTCAGTAGGGGTGGGTCGTTGACGGATTTTGTGTTAACGAAATGAAACTGTTAATTACAATCAAATAACCTGTTAAAAAAGCAGTTAACGTTATTAACTGGTTTGCAATTATGTCAACAGATTTGGACGTAGCAGTTTATAAGTCGAAACAGTTAAAATTTAAAAAAGGAGTTGACGTTAATACACAACTGAAACAACATTTCCGTTTAAAACATCTTAAAGAAACAGCTAATAAATTCAACTGGTTTTACGTTAAGAAAAAGCAGCTTCGGATGATGTTGAGCGACTGCGCGTTGAATGTTCGTTGAGTTAATCCACGCGTTGCGTTCGGAAATCGTTGAATAAAACAGTTGATAATTTTAACTGGTTTTGCAGTAAAAGAAAAGCAGTTAATTCGTTAACATTACAAAAGCGGTTTAAAAAAACAGTTTGTTGAATTAACGCCCACTCCTACGAGTCAGTCTGCCAAAAAAAATCGCGTTTGTATGTCGTGTGCGCGCGCGTCGCGGACCTGCGGTGCGTTTTCCGAAGCCTGGGTCGTGTGACCAGCATCACATAGTTTCCCGCCGCGCCTTGACCTGGTACGGCACCGACTGCCAAACACCGCAGACGCTTGCTATGGCGGTTTCTGCACAACGAAGCCCTCCACCTTTATCACTTGAGGGTCCAAGATTTGCTGTTGGCGGGGATTACGCCTTTATCACTTGAGGGCCCAAGTTTTGCTGCTGGTGCGGACTATGCGACGAAGATCGAACAGCACGAGCTCGAGTCCTCCCGTTGACTACTGCGCAATTGCACGTTGTTGGGATAACGTGCATGCACAACACAATGCTGCAGTTATTCGTCACCAATTCCAGCAAAGGTTCAGTGCATACGTGTGTGAATGAACAGTGAATGCCGTGATGACTAGTGAAAAAAATAGCAGTGCTCGTGATAGCTAGATTGTCTAGTGCTCGCTTCAGGGCCCTTATTTTTGAATCACTCGCGTCAAGATGGTGTGTGATATTCATTGTTTAATGTCCGATTTTCCTATGAAAATTAGTATAATCTCACGTGGAAGTGCTTTGCAAAAATGATTAATGAATTTTGTGAGTACCAACGCGAATATTTTGCGTGATTTTTATTGATTTTTAATTTGTTTTCAAACAAAACTCACACGCCATGTTCAAGCGAGTGATTCAAAAATAGAGGCCCAGTTTGCATAATAATAAGGTTAGGAGGTATCGCCTCAATTGGCAATTGTAAAATAAGATGTTACCGTAAAAATAGTAACCTGTTTTACTTCAAATCTTTGACGTCATTGTTTTCAAATGTTAACTTATCGCTGCTAATAAAGAAAACGTATTTGTAAACCAATGTAGAAATCCTAGTTTTAATTTATTTTATTGTGAAATAAGACTTGTATCCACATATCTGTACAAAAACTGAGCAAGTGTGATAATTAAAAGTAAAAAATAATAAAAATGTACGTAATTTTCAAAGATGTGTTCGCGTTTTATGTGTTATGTTAATTTACGGTACCTAATAAACGAAATTTAAAACAAAACTGTGTTAATTTTACTCACGCAATTTTAAGTGCATATCCATCTTCTGAATCAAAAGGAATCAATAGGTACTCATTAGGTAGGTAGGTAGGTAACTACAACATCTGTCTAAGTTAAATTTAGTAAGATTGAGAATTTTAATAGGTATTCTTTTTTAAGTTTACTTTCACATAAGCTTTGTCTCCTTATTATTATTAAATAAACAGAAGGAACACAACACAATTAGGTAGTTTTAGTTTATCATACCTGCCCAGCTGTTCATGTTTTAAGCCTGCGATAAACACATAGGTACCTAAGTTGAGTTTCTGTCTTAGTTTATCATACATACCCAGCTGTTAGGGTTTTAGGCCTACGATTAATGAACACATACCTACCTAAGTTGAGTTTCTGTTTCAGAGAATCATACCTACCCACCTGTTTTAGGCCTCAGATAAATGGGCACATACCTTCTTAAGTTTTTGTCTTTGTTTTCATACCCAGCTGTTTTGTTTGTTTAGCGTTTATCTAACTGATCTATCTGTTTGATTTATTAGGTACTGATACACGTTGATAATATTTTTTTCATATTAGTGTTTCGTTATAATAGGTAATCGAATGCAGTAGGTAGTTACCTTTATTATTATTATTATGTAGGACCAAATAAATAGGCGCGCAGCGGCGCCCCCTACCGCCCGAGTACCGCGCATCGGCACGCCGCATGAATGAGATAGGCATCTTCTGTCACGCTCACGCCCACGCGTCTGTCTCGTTCTCGCTTAGCTAGTCCATCTTCCGTCACACTCAGGCCCATACGTCTGTCTAGTTTTCGCTTAATGTAGTACTTATGTAAGAGACGAAAGGCGATGTCGCGGAACAGGGTGCTCTTAAAAAATAATATTTTTTTTTGTTAGGAAAAATAAAAACGTAAACGGGCCAGTTTTCAAAAAAAATAATTATTGGGTCCTCTTTCTATGTTATTGTTTGATGCTCTGTTAAAATATTATCACTTAAAACAAGGTAACCTTATATAGTGTGTTGTCACTATACAAAATTACAAACATAAACTGAACTTGTAAAAAGCAACTGTGTCTGACAAGGGATCGAACCCTGTCTCCTACGCTATCCGAGCGCATGCCTAAACCACTCGGCCAACAACACATTCAAAAATCAAAAATCAAAAATCAAAAAATATTTATTCAATTTAGGACACAATTTGCCACTTATGAACGTCAAATGTACAGTGAAAAATAAAATAAAAATAATTGTGCCCTGAAGGGGCCGAATCATGTCTCCTTATCTTTTGGGCCCTACCAGCGCTTCGAGACAGATCACAGACAATTAGGCAAGTGCTGAGAAGAAACGCCGGAACAAACTCAGTCACCACTAGCTGCCGTAAAATCAAAATCATCAAAGGTAAGTACATCAGTCGGTGCAGGCTGGACAGACCACACATTCGTGTCGTTCAGATAGTCTTGAACCTTATAATAGCCTTTAGACATAAGCGTGTTTTTAACGTGTTTCTTAAATTTATCAACCGGCAATTCGACAAGATTGTGTGGTATATTATTAAAGAATTTTATACAATTTCCCATGAACGAATTACTAGTTTTAACTAATCTGAAGTTAGGAACGACAAGCTTGTGTTTATTTCTTGTGTTATATGAGTGAATGTCGCTCTTCTTCATGAAATAATCTAAATTTTTACGGACGTACATTATATTGTCAAAAATGTATTGAGAAGCCACAGTTAATATGTTGATTTTCTTAAAGACCTCTCTTAGGGAGTCACGAGGACTAAGTTTATAAATAGCACGAATGGCTCTTTTCTGCAAAATAAATATGGTATCATTGTCTGCAGCAGAACCCCACAAGAGAAGACCGTAAGACATAATACTGTGGAAGTAACTAAAATACACAAGCCTCGCCGTTTCAACATCAGTCAGATACCTTATTTTTCTAACTGCAAAGGCTGCCGAGCTTAGCCTCCTTGCTAGGGCTTCAATATGAGGTCCCCACTGTAATTTTGAGTCAAGTGTAATGCCCAGAAATACAGTGGAGTCTATTAAAACTAGATTATTACCATTTAGTACAATATTTGGTGTAAGTTGCTTTACATTAGGCAAAGTGAATTTTACACATTTAGTTTTACTAGCATTCAGCAACAAGTTATTGGTGGTGAACCAATTCAATACTTTGGAGAGAGTATTGTTTACTTCGTCAAAATTTTCTTCATGTCTTTTCATTTTAAAAATCAAAGAAGTATCATCAGCAAACAGAACTATCTCACAAAAGTTTGTGGAATAAAATGGCAGGTTGTTTACATATATCAGGAAAAGTAAAGGCCCCAATATTAAGCCCTGGGGGACCCCCATTTGAAGAGGGGCTCCGGAAGAGTAGGTACCATTTATGTTAACCGATTGTATTCTACCTGATAAGTACGAACTTAACAACTTAGATGAGTTTTCCGAGACACCATAGTGTTCTAACTTAATGAGCAGTGTCTGATGGTCTACACAATCAAAAGCCTTTGACAAATCACAGAATACACCTACGGCATCATGTTTGTCTTCATAAGCATCAAGAATGTGTCTGATGATTGCTACTCCGGCATCAGTTGTATTTCTACCTTAAGAGAACCCAAACTGTTTTTCGTGTAGTAAATTATTAAGTTTAAAATGGGAAAGCAATTGATTATAAATGAGTTTTTCAAAAATTTTACTTATTGTGGGTAATATTGAAATAGGCCTAAAATTGCTGGGGTCACTTTTGTCTCCCGATTTAAATAAAGGGACAACCTTACTATGTTTCAATAAATTTGGAAACTGATTTTGGTCAATACATTCATTAAAGATATAAGATAAGTAAGGAGCTATTAGAGGTATAATAGGTTTTATTGTGTCTATTGATATACCCGATTTATCCTCTGTTTTCTTTTGTATAAATCTTTTAAATGTTTTTATGATGTCTAAAGGACTAATATTTCTGAATTTAAATGAGGATTCGCACCTATGAACACTCGACACAAGTAATGATTTCGCGTGACTTGAGCAAGAACTCAACTGTTTAGTCGTCTCTATAGGAATGTTACAGAAGTAATCCTCAAAAGCGTTTGCTACCTCGTCATCAGATTTAATAAGCTTGTTGTTTATTTCTAGACTAAATTTGTTATCATGAGATTTCGTTTTACATGTTTCTTTATTTATAATATTCCATGTTTCTTTGATTTTATTACTAGATTTTTTAATTTTATCGCATTGACAAGCTTGTTGAATTTTTGTAAGTGCTTTCTTTAACGCGCAGGTTGCGTGACGTCTCCTATGTTGCGAGTTCGCTTTTTCAACGCAACAAAGTGTCAGACACACGGTTCATTTTTGTGTCTGACACAGTTGCTTTTTACAAGTGCTATACTAATAAAAAATTATTACTTTAATAACAAAGTTAATTAAAAGTTTCGTCTATAATATCTTGCAAATCGGTATGGACTCGCAGCCGGGGCACTCGGGAGGGGTGTACACTACACACGTCTCCTCACCTCGGTAGATGTGGTCCCGACACACGTCGTATGATGATAGACAGGATCTGTAAGCTAGAGGAGATAATGATATGATATAATAAAAATATAAATAAACACGAGCAATGGCTTATAATATTTTACTACGAAAAAAAAAACATTGACGCATCTAGTGATCGAATACAAAAGCCTTTTTTCAACCACCTAAAAATTAAATCCACAAAAATTGTGGAACGTGATTAATCATTGTAATGAAATATATACAATTGGGTGTTTTTTACGTTATGCTAGCGGTGCTAGCATACGTTAAAAACGGTTAGCGATGAGCTAGCCCAAGACCGAATAAGAACAAGACTTGGGTGAATGCAACAAGAAATGTTGCATTCATCCTAGTTTATTTTCCTTGCAGATGGCTTTTTGCAGATTTCCATTTGTGCAAATATTCATTTGCGTAAATGTCCACCAACTTAAATGGATTCATGCAAGTTTAGTGTCGCCAACAAGGGCCCATGTTTTCAATCATTCGCTAAAATATAGCGTGTGTTTTTCGTTCGGAAAAAAAATAAAAATCAATGAAAAACAAGACGTTAGCACACACGAAATTCAGTTTTCTTTTTTACCACTTCCGTGTAGAATTTTATTAATAAATTTACATTGAAAAATCAGATCAGATTGAGAATCAGATCAGACGATAATGATATAATATCACAGGCCATCTTGACTCGAGGGATAAAAAATAGGTGCCCAGTTTTAAGAGTCTGAACATTAATTTATCCATCTAGCGTTACAGTTAGGTCCATTACACAGGGTTAGGTATATCACTAGATTTAATACATTCCTAGGTATTGTCTATATTTAGCCAAAGGACGTCCACTGCTGAACATAGGCCTCCCCCACGGTTTTCCACAGCGACCGATCACAAGCGATCTGCATCCAGTGTGATCCCGCGACCTTAACAAAGTCGTTCGTCCATCTTGTCAGTGGACGTCCCACGATGCGCTTTTGTTTTATTAAGGTCCACCCGTTATATTTACGCATAAGTATTTCAGAAAATATACTTATGCGTGATTATAACGGATGTAATAAATCTCTTTTAAGAAAAGCAACCTAATACGCTTGTGTATTTTCCATAGGCAATAACCAGCCTAGCCAGCCGTTGATAAAGTATATCAATGACTCTCGTCTGCGAAATTACTTGTAGTTTGGCAAATAAGAACTATATATCATGTTATTGTTTTTGACTTATGCTCCACAAACAATAAGCTTAAGAACTCTGTTCAACAATGAACATAAATAAGGTATTGTCTTTTATATATTTATTTGTCAATTCAACAGTTGCATTTTTGTATACAAGATTTGACGATTTTACAAATCTTTTATACCTATATCGAATCGTATCTTTCATTGCCTACATTTTTACCTTCATCTATGTCATAAGGGCCTCAAAATTTCGAGTCGCTTAACTGCGATATAATAAATAAATAAATATGTAACAACATCACAAACATTGCTCCGATCCCAAGCTAAGTAGCAAAGTCACTTGTGTTATGGAAATCAGAAGCAACGGTGGTACCACAACACCCAGACCCGAGACAATATAGAAAATATCGTTTTCTACGTTGACCTGACCGCGAATTCAACCCAGAACCTCACGAGATGGTGCCGCTTGAAACCAGAGCGTGCTAGCCACTCGATCGCGGAGGTCATCATACAAAGTTGAGTAGTGCTTACTTGAATGAGTAACAGGCCCTGTAACTACGAAATCTAGATAGTGATATAATTCGACTATTTCACAAATGTGAATTAATAATTTAAAATACAAGTTATCACAATTCAAACGGCATCAAATATACTTAGACAAAAGTAATCTCTTGAGAATATCTTATTTTAACTCTTATATTTTCGTAAAGACATCTCTCATTGTCTAAGGAAATAGTTTCTCAGAATCAGGGTAGTCTTTGCATAATTAATTTTGTCCAATTATCATGCCTTTAGTCTCCAGAATGACGACTACCTTTTGTTTTTTTTTTGCTCTTAATCCTAAAACTCGATTTCCTGTTTAAATTAAAATCACTAAGGAATCACTTGAATCTGCAAATCCTTAGTTACTTGAAATGAGTTTCTTTTAGTGTTTTTTATTATACTAAATACACAAAAACAACAATTTCAAATAGTTCTAAAACAGATGCTGTATTATGGAAATCAGAATCGAAATTTGTATCACAAAACCTAGAAAATTATGATTGCTAATAATGTGCCGACCAAGAAACGAAACTACTTACTTTGAAATCAGAGAAAATCAGTATGTGATTTCCAATTATTAATTTATTTTTTCATGAAATACTTACTGTAAACACATTCACCGTCGAAACAACATCCACCGCAGCACTGTTCATGGTCGACGCACTGAAATGAAATAAATAGGTGATTATTTCGTAACTAGTGTATTTGTATGTTAAATTAGCAAGTTCACAACATGCAGGCTTTTTTTGATCGAGACCACATGAAATGTAAACAGTAAAGTATTTGTTGCAAAAATAAAGTGAAATAAAACTTTAGATGTAAGTTTTTATTTAGAATGTCTAAGTTTTATTTTTTTCTTGTTTTTTATTAATGCTTCAACACCCGAGCGGTTGCAGGCAACCGCATAACAATAGAATTTGCATGTTGTCTCGTTTACATACGCTTGAGGGATTAATCAATAACTCTAGATGTTAAAGATCATATTGGCTTGTTTCCGAACTAGGTGCGTATTGCAATTTTACTTAGACAGTTAGACCCCTTACACTCTGCGACTGTTAGCATTAATGCAGTCGCGCGTTAGCATCGATGCAGAAGCGCGACTGCATCGATGCTAACGCGCGTTAGTATCGATGCAGCTGCCAAAATTCAATACATATTTTGTCTGTTTCCAGCTACTGCATCGCGACTGCATCGATGCTAAAAGTATTGCAGTGTGTAAAGGTTGACATTTTAAGACTGAATCGATGCCAACGTACATGAGCATCGCGACTGCATCGCTGCTAGAAGTTGCAACCTGTAAAACTGCTCTGCTTTTGAATGGATTAGCAAAGTTTCGTATTAGTTCCGAGCAAATTCCATGTCTTAAATTCGACTTAGATATCATTATGTGAGAAAGATATTTCCTTTATTTTTTTCTTAAATTTGATCAAAATACCAATTTGGCAACTCATCTAGCTAATTGGAAATTAAACTGCGTAGAGCTTGATCGATTAAAGTAAGTTCACAATAAGCCGCATGCAATCTATAAACGGATATGTCAACAGTTTTGGCTTCAATACTAAATGATTGTTGTCTCTACATAACGAAACACAGGATAAATTTAAGATAGCCAAAAGCCAAGCTATACCTAGATGCATAACTTCTATTGAAACAACTCACAAACCCGCTGGAATTGTACTAATTAAATAAAACTAGTGATTCCCCGTGAGTTTTAAGTTTGTTCCGTCCCCTCCCGTCGCAGCGTGATGTTTAATAGCCTAAAGCCTTTCTCGACAAATACGATTTTCAACACTTTTTTTTTAATCCGTCTAGTAGTTTTTGAGATTACTGCATTCAAACCAACAAACTCTTCAGTTGTATGGTATTAGTATACGTGTGAATTAAATTTACGTTATTTAGGATTGAGTGACATGACTTTATAATCGGTTTGTTACTGACGAAAGGCTTAAACTCCTGAACAAAATGATTTCAATTATTACTCAAATCATGGTTAATAGCCATAAGTAAGTCTTTATACCATTTTCCCGCCAACATTGCAGTCCTGAGCACATACTGCGAGCATCAACACAAAAAATCCAAACATTACCACTAATTTCACCATATTTTTTTTGCTCTGCAAACTATTTTAACCCAATCTTTTATTCATTACCACCTCATAAATAACAATGTATATTTACTTTCACAATCACTACAACTAAAATCACAGTACAATTTTATGTATTTTCAAAGTAAAAACCAGTCGTTTTAAGCTAAAATACTAAGCATCGTCGCACGCGCAGCCATTCTCGCGATGTGTGACTGAGTTAGGTATTATCTACCCATTTAGTCGTATGTAGGTGTATTGTTAACTTCGAGATTGCATAGGTATTCTTTACCAAAGGTATGTAGATAGATGCTAATTAGTTTCGCCTTATTGTAATTTATTTTAAGTAATTTATTGTAAGTTAGCGTTTTGTATTGAGGAATCATGTGAAAAGTGTACAATTTGTGAGAGAAAATTTTCACAGGTCAAAAAATGTGATAGGATAAAATTAAAAAGAGGAAGAGTTACCTACATTTCTAAACAATGTTATTTTTTTGTTTGTTATTCATGTACTTTTAAGAATGCTATATGTAGCGGTCAACTAAATGTGATTTTATAAAATAAAATAAAAATACTTCAGCGATCCCTTTCTAGCAGTTTTCAGAAATTAATTACTTACTTAATTAAGTCTTGGCTTCTGACATTAAGCGCTTCTCGTAAATCGCAATTGTCATCCTTCTTTTTCGGAAAAAAGTACAGTATTTTAGTACGAACAAGGAGAGAGAATAATTCAGGACCAATTTCAATAATTCTCTACATCATTTTACATTCATAGAAATTGGAGTAAGGGTTTCTTAATAAGTTTGCAGGTTTATGTCGAAACCGTGACCAATCAGACGTGACCCCTATGGTTATATATGGTCCACATCTGTTTTTACAACTCAGTTCATCATATGAGGGGCCAAAGGTCTTGGTTCACTGGACTTATCATCGATATGCGTGAGCTAGTCTATTGTGCGGGTAATTTATTCAATCCAGATATAAATCGGATCGATACCGGTTATAGCGCTGCGTCGAAATGTTTATTAATAGTATATTTACGAAAATTTAATGTATGTACGGAAAAAAATACATTTAATCACGAAAAATAGTGACATACACAAATACAATACTAGAAATAAGGACAAGCTTGCTATTCCACAATTTAGGCTTCGAAAGGTTGGTAATTCTTTCATGGGGAAAGGTATATTTTTTTTCAATAAACTACCAGAACACATTATTAACTTACCGGTTAATAAATTTAAAACTGTTATTAAAGAAACCCTTATGACGGAAGGGTATTATAAAGTAGATGATTATTTAAATGATAACAATGTATTGACTTGCATGATGACTACAAACATTGTAAACCATTTGAAAAGAGGCATTGACAATAGTGACTGAGTTTGTTGCGCAGCTTCTTCTCAGCACTAGCCCACAATTGTCCCGAAGCTGTGGTAGGGTTTATATTGGGACATGTAAAAGTGCCCCCAGAGGGCCTATTTGCATAAATAAATGACTTTTCTGACTTTTACTTTTAGAAAGTTGATAAAGATTGCTACCCATAGAGTTTATTTAATGAAATTTATATGGTGTTCTATTAATTCCAAATTTTACACGAGAATGATATAGGTACTTAGTCTTTTTGCAACTGTATTTTTGACGTGTTCGAAGTAGGTGTTGGGGGAACCCAAATCAATGACAGCGTTCGCAGTGACCAAAAAAAACAACGTTGGAGGACGTCTTTCACCATTTCTCTAGCAACTTTAGTACAAAATTTACGTATCCGAGCATTGTATTTTTATAATGAGAAGGAAGATTCTAAACTTTAAAGATTAATGTTATTGAATAGAATAAATGGATCCTATAATATTTCATTGATATAACTTTTAATTACTTTACGTAATGACGGCCAGCCATTTACGTATGTATGGTACGGTCCCACATATTATGTCACAATAACATAAATGAGCCATTGTATTTATAAGAGACTTTTCTGTAATTAGTTCTGAGCAGTTGCAGTGCAATGATCAACAAATATTAATTTATTAGTTGACAAAAATGTGTGGAACAAGGATGTCAATATCCTGTTATGGAATACTGACCTAAGTCCTGATAAAGGTGTAAGAAAAGCTGGTTATCATGCACAACATCTTCAGGGAAATTTCTAAGAGCTCTTCTCTGAAGCATATTCCGGGCATGCTTAATAGGATATAAGTCAGGAGATTGTGCAGGCCTGTCTAAAGCTTGGATATCATGCTGTTGTAACCAACTTGTAATGAAAAGCGTCGTATGTGGATGGGCATTAGCTGCACATTTTGACCCATTTGCTGTCTGTGGGGCAAGATTACAGGTTCTAGCACCTCATCTCGGTATTTTAGAGAAGTCGAGTTGCCTTGTATCCAAACGAGGTCAGTTCTACCGCCGAGACGAATTTCTGCCCAAACCATAATCGTGCTACCTTGATATGCACCCACAACAAGTAGGTGTTGCAGCCGATTCCAACATCTAGGTTCTCTCTAAACGCGTACTCTTTGCGAATCAGGATGAAATCGAAACCTTGGTTCATAGTGAAAAGCACAAGTGACCATTGAGAATGGTTCTAGTTCCAGTTTTCGTGTGCAAAAGCCCGTAATATACTTCCTTGATTGCCTCTCCTTAGCGCTGGTACCCGAAGTGACCTACGATTACGTAGGTTGACTTCATGCAGTCGTCTTCAAAGACTGCATGCAGTCGTCGTCTGCAAAGTTTGACCGCTTATCAGCAAACCATACTCTTTTTGTAGCTTTCGAACCAATTGCATCGCCGTTACGTTTAGTTGACTTCGTGCAGCATTTACTGCGAATCGGTCCTTTACATGTGTTTTAATGCTTTGAGATCCTCGGTGCCGTCCCACCACTTCCCACGTAACACTATAACGTGACCAAAGCCTGGATATAACGTTCTGAGCCATGAGGCCTTTGGTCCTCATTTTTGAATTACACAACCGCAATTTTGGTAGCACCAGCTTGAATCATGCCCACTGCTCTTAACATTTATTTTCTGGTCAAGTGTCTACGTGGCAAAGATTAATAGAAACATATGGAGTTTTAATCAAGTTAGAGAAGTTCGTAAAGATTTACTTCATTGTAAGAAATATAATACAAATTTGAATTTTACTTTACAAACTTAATAATATTTTTATAATTTGTCATCATTTTTTTTGTAAGGCTAGTACTTTTGAAGTTATTCTAAAAAGTTTGATATATCCCTAGACCTTAATATTGTGTGTATGCAAATTCTGTACAGTCATTGATTAAAATTTTAGCTCCTATGACAGGCCACACGCTGTTGAGTCTCAAATTGTTCGTGAAATAAGTTTTTTCCGACTATCTTTCCTAGTCATCAATACAAATTACCCGAATCGGATATGTGAGCGATCACCAATATACACCTATTACGCACCTTCAAGTCAAAGATAATGGACTAAATAGACTAAAAAGTGATGAAGTTTATGTATCTCTACCGTCAAAACATTTTAAACACAAGGGCCTAAATGTATGCATTAAGATGTAAAAGGGTTGTGATGGCTTTTGAAGAAATTTCAGGGTTTACCTGACAGTAATGTTGGGATGATGGAGTCCTGTGAGCAAGACCTTCGGAATAACTTATAAGTAGTACACGCAGGCATAAAAATTGTGACCACAACAAGGTATTATTTACCTACGCTTTTAGCTACATAATAATATATTTTTACCGACTTCAAAAGAAGGTAATCTATTCGACCTGTATGTATGTGATATCGCCACAATTGGATAAAATTTTAGGATGGTAATCTATTCGCTGGCTTTTAAAAATGTATGTTTGTTTCAGAATTTCTTAAAAACAAGAAGCCTTAGCGAGATGTTTTTTTTTAGTTTAATCATGTGTATTTTAACTAAGGGTACTAATTATAGTTTAATTAAAATCGGCCCGGTAATTTTTGAGCTGTGAGTATCACTAAAAATATGTTTTTTTTGGCTAATGATTATAGAAAATCAACATCTCCAAGAGCTTATGTAAATGATTGAAACTAGCAATAATACCCATGTGTGTGTCGCAGTCAACTGGTTAAGTCAGCCAGTTAATTGAATACCAATGGTTTATTCGAATAGAAACACTTGACATTTAACGACATGGTCGAAGTTAGCCGAATGAAAATAAATATTATTCAGTATTTTTCCACCTCAGGGCCACCGAAAATAATGGGGTCGGTGCCGCAACGTATTTTTATTCCTTCTTGTTTGTAATTTTAACTGATAGCTTAATGAGCTGTTGTTTATTATTGAATTAAAGTATGGAGGTAACAAATAAATTCCCCCAAGTTTCTAGTCTATTATTACAATACGATCAACAATAATAAGGTTAGTTTACTGTTGCTAGATGCTTTTTGCAATGTTATGTAAATGTTATCGTAGTTTTGAAATTATAAATTGAAAGTAGTCTTAACCAAACATTACAAATTCGTCATTATCTAATGTGACTGCATGACTACTCGACATTTAGCCATCTGGCTTAACGATTTGGCTAGTTGACGTTCAGACATTTAATTAGATGCCAGAATTTTAATAAATTGCCTAGGCAATCGATTAACTGGCTGATTTAAGCAAATGGCTGCGACAAGTATATGAGCAACAGTATTATAAGTTTTAAAGTATAAAATATGATATGTTGTCCAGTATGAAAAATGCGAAAAATCATATTAATTTCATCGACGTCATTTTAAAGTTTGTTTTGATTTATTACTACTTATTTTTGTAGTTTTTCATATTTTTAGACAAAAATAAAGTAGCAAGCAAATTTTCTTAGAGTTTTTTTTAAAATAAAACCATATTATGTAAATTACGCATGACTCATTTGTTTACCTTTTTAGCATAATTAAATGTGATACCTGCTTTAACTTTCTAATTTTTTCATGCTTAAGATAAAAAAATTGGTATCGATATTTAATGGTCACTGGCAAACTTGACCGACTTCTCAACAGCTGTATTAGATTTATCTTTGGCCTCCGAAAATATGACCATATTCCCGCTACAGACCGCCCTGTAATAATTATTAGCTTCTCTACAATTTAATTTTAAATAATTTTACGTGTGTGTTATCTCTTAAACAGGATATACCAAAAACAATATTTGTTACCATCCCGCCCTTGTGGGACCTACTCAATCTATCCTAATTTGTGTTTTGGGCCCTGACAAAAACAATACTAAAGTTGATTAAAATAAGACATAAAAATATGAATGAAAGTTGATGTTTCCTGGCAAATTGTATCACAAATATTACAATACAAATTTTAAATGCTAGATATCGGTTTACGTATTATTTTTTGTTTAACGTATTACGTGTATTTGTATATTGCTGTATTGGATAAGTTTAAAAAATATTTAAGGTATTACATTAAATTTGGCGATGAAGTTCTAGTAATGTGCAAGTTACTTACAATAAGAAATTAAGATACCAAGTAACCAGTTATTTCGGCACGTAGAATATGACTTTAACAGGTTTTATTTACACTTTAAGCAAAGTTTCGTTATTTTACTTAGGTAGAAGAGTTCCTTAAGTAAGTAATATTTTTCAAACCTTTGAAAATAAGGTTAACTGGGGTCATTGATTTCTTCACAATAAAAAATGACTCGTACATAATTTGGCATTTACCCTTCACAGCACGTGTAGTGAGTTAATGCATAGTTGTAATGGTACTGTAAGTATAATTTGGTAGAACAAGAAGAGACATAATTCACTGCAATTCCTTAAATAGATATATGCAGCGCCATAAAAAAGTCATAAAAGTCATTTATTTATGCAAATAGGCCCATTGAAGACACTTTTACACGTCCCAATATAAACCCTACCACAGCTTCGGGACAATTTTGGGCTAGTGCTGAGAAGAAGCTGCGCAAGAAACTCAGTCACCATTGTCAATGCCTCTTTTCAAATGGTTTACAATGTTTGTAGTATTCATGCAAGTCCATACATTATTGTCTTTTAAATATTCATCTACTTTATAATACCCTTTCGTCATTAGGATTTCTTTAATGACAGTTTTAAATTTATTGATCGGAAAGTTTACAATGTGTTCTGGTAGTTTATTGAAAAATGTTATACATTTCCCTATGAAAGAACTACCAACCTTTCGAAGCCTAAATAGCAAGCTTATTCTTGTTCCTAGTATTATAATTATGTTTACACTTTTTTTCGTGAATGAATGTATTTTTTTTGCGTACATACATTAAATTTTCATAAATATACTGAGAGGCTACAGTTCCTATTCTAATTTCTTTAAACACCTCTCGTAGGGAATCTTGAGGTTTTAGATTATAAATAGCTCGCACGGCTCTTTTTTGTAACACAAAAATTGTCTCTACATCAGCAGCCGAGCCCCACAGTAAAATGCCGTAGGACATCAAGCTATGGAAATAACTAAAATAAACTAACCTAATGCTTTAGAATGTTTTAACACTCACAGTGTCATATTTTATATTCATAAAGATTCAATTGGTAAGAGCGTTTGGCCCGGTTTGCCAAAAGGTTGCTGGTTCCAGTCCCGCCCGTGCGCAAATTTTTGGTTTCTTATTTCATCTTTATAAACTAACCTAGCTGTTTCTATATCAGTCAAACGTCTAATCTTTCTTACAGCAAAAGCAGCTGATCTTAGTTTTCCTGACAAAGCCTCTATTTGAGGATCCCATTGTAGTTTGGAGTCTAAAGTGATTCCCAAGAATGTTGTGGAGTCGATAATATCAAGCGATTTGTCTTTTATCTTAAGCTGAGTTGATGCCTGTCTGACATTAGGCATCGTAAACTTTACACATTTAGTTTTACTTCCATTAAGAAGGAGATTGTTAACTGTAAACCAATGTAATACTTGTGATAGAGTATTATTCACATCGTCAAAATTTTCTTCAGCTCTTGGGATTTTAAATATAAGTAAAGTATCATCTGCAAACAATACTATGTCACAAAGATTCCCTATAAAATGCGGGAGGTCATTTATATATATCAAAAATAAAAGTGGTCCCAATATAGATCCCTGGGGCACACCCATTGTTAGACGCGCTCCAGAAGACTCAATTCCGTTTACATATACTTTTTGCGTTCTACCTGATATATAAGAATTAATTAAGTTTAATGAGTTTAATGAAAAGTCTCTCAAAATGACATCGAGGTTCCTAGAACTGTTTTTTCTAAAATCAAACGTTTGTAAGAAAGACGCTTCCGAGTGCACGACCTTCCAACCCTCAGTGCGCGTGTCCGACTCGCACTTAGCCGGTTTGTATCGGTCTGATATAGTGCAAAGGTAATAATAACTCAAACAAATGAGAAACAAAAAAAGTAACATGGTAATGCACCATAAATTATTTATATCGCGACACATTTAGCTAATACTCGTAAAATTAATATGTATTTTTATGACTAACTTTCTGACCAGAAAATTAACGCTATGTCGTCAACAACCCTTTCAGATGACTTTAATTACTCTACTGCTTTTAATGACGTCATCATGTACTCATATCTGTGACGTAAAAGCGGAATCCTGATAAAGGTAAACAGTGTTATAATCAAGAAATATTCATTAGAAATCTAATAGGGGATGGAAGGAAAAGATAGAAGCCATAGGAACTTCTAGCTATGTATACGTATGTAGTTAAAGCGGACCTACAAGTGGGACGCATTAATTAATACTAAATGCGGTGTTATATTTCGTTCAGAACTTATGCAAACGTTGGACTAGTTATGGTTAGAACGTTAGTTAGTTATAAGTGTATTTTTTAAAACGTGATTTGTGTCAGTGCCTCAAAAGTTATTGAAATAAGTGTAGCAAAAGCTTAAATCAATAATAATAAGCAATTACAAGCCCCTTCCTATAAAACTCATAATTTCTTTACCCAAAAGTTTTCTGGAAATCGGTTAAATGAAACTGGTTAAATTGTACATTTCTTTAAAAGATTATTCAATTTAAGGTTATGTGATGTGCAATAAAGAATTATCATCTAATTTGTGATTTTAGTACAACTGATATATTTTTGGTAGTATGTAACATTTCATTCAAACCCTTTGACTCATGTAAAATACAACTGCATAGAAACTCGGTTTAAACTGAATAATTACAACGAAATACGCTGAGATGTATTATCAGCTCAAAGCATAGCTCACAAAGGACTTAATACAGCGCTAATGGAAAGTTGAGTCACAATTGACTGGATAATTAGCAAATTAACGTTCTCTTTACTCTGATTTTCTGCCCACGGGTTAACTGAGGGATCATTTTGGGAAAGCCGTTTGTCTTTGCAATCAGGCTCGTGGGAGGCTCTCACGTACTCGTAATCTAATCGTATTAGGATTATGAAATTAAGGTAGTTACGATTAGGATGTAAACTGAAGCTGTGCATACTTTACAAAAAGCTTAAGTAGCAGTTATGTGTATTGTAGGTGATAAATTTATATAGGCAAACAAATTTAGTGTACAAAGGTGGACTTAATGCTAAAAGCATTCTCTGCCAGTCAAACCTTTTTAGCTCATGCAGAAAGATAGCAACGGCTGCAGTGAAAAAACACACAAATTAAAATAGAAAAAATAGTAACAAGAATCTAATCAGTATATTATTGAATTAAATAAACTAAATAAATAACTATATCTATAAATAAATAAACTACAAAATATATATAAGTAGGTATATACATAAACATAAATAAAGCATAAACACATGCATATAATAATAATATTATGCAATTATTCACTCTTTCAGAAATGTACGAACTTTATTCTTAAAAGACAACTTTGCATCGGTTCTCTTTATATCCACGGGAAGAGAATTCTACAGTCGTGTTGCCGTCACTGTGAAAGACTAAACGTACGAGGAACGGTGGGCCAGCGTGCCTAGCCGGAGATTGTCAGATGAACAGCGAGACCGATCATGGGTTTGACAGAGATATGGAAACATATCTTGAAGATAAGAAGGAGTATAGGGGTTATAAAGAATAGCGTGTAGAATGCAAAGAACTCGAGAGTCTCTACGTTGACGGATGGTAAGCCAATTCAGTTGCGCTCTGTAACTGGAGACATTATCGTATTTACGGAGGCCGAAGATGAATCTGAACTGTTAAAGAGACGTTCGAGTTTATCGATGAAGGTTTTAGTGAGATTAGTACAGCACGAATCAGCACAGTCAGTGATAGGTATTACAAGAGTTTGCATAAGCAGAAGTTTTGTCTTAATTAAACAAAATGATTTGGTCATGTTTAGAGAAATGTTTGGTAGTAATCTTACTACAGTAGATTCTACAGTCACCATCATTAGATGTCATCAGGTGAGATTATGGCCAAATAGCTGCATCACGCATTATAATCAATTAATTCATATTACGCAGTCCATAATTCTTTTAAGAGTTGATTTTTCAATGGGCAGATAAAACTTATCAGACTGATAATTGATCCCCCTCCGGTCGTGTCAGATTTGACCCATCGGGCTATGAGAGTGTAAAGCATTCACCTGTGTTTTCGCACACATTAGTTCACTGTCCCACACAGTCGGTTAGTCGTTATGGCTAGCCGCCGTAGCCGCAATTGGCTATAGGACTATATTACTTTTTCACTGTAGACGTATAAAACAATAAAATTGAGGCTTCCTTTGAAGATAAAAGCAACTATTGATAAATATGTGTTCAAGTGATTTGTCTTTCTGGGCGGCTTTTAAGAAAATGTCACTCATATGTAATAAATCAGAAAATGGACAGACAACATAAATGATCTATATATGGCACTATGAACGTCAACAGTAATTCTATTAATTTGACCAGATCGGCCTGTTTCACAGTGTCCTAATAAGTTCTAAATAAAATTATCCGTCTAATACTTCAAACGGAATGAGGTTCCATATTGGAATTATTCATTTTAGCACATTCATCAGATTTTCAGGTGTCACAAAAACAACCGGAAAATATATGAAACAATATCAAGTTCAAGGTATGGTTGTTATTCGAGCTGAGAATACAGATAAACAAATTACATAAACACTTTTTTTCTTAAATTTTATTTCATATTTTTTTTGCATATAATTTCTGCATCCTAGAAGTACACTTGACTAATAACCACCCACTTGAATAAAGCTCGCAAATTTTAAGCCCTGCATAGAGTTTTAGGGATCCGTGGATGTTTTATTCCATATCTATGGTTTTTCTTTCTTTTCTTTGGAAGGCATCTCTATGTCATTCATTTTAGGGTTACCAAATAAAAAGATAGTCCTGGAGTTTATGACTCACTTATGTACTGCATTTGTTTATACCTCATGTATTTATGATTATACTCATGTATTCATTGTCCAATGCGATATATGCCGCTCCACATGATTTTGCAATCTTTGACTGTCTCATAAAAGAGAGGAGATAGAGGAGAACAGAAACTTCGAGGCTAAAACAGCGCATAAAGCTCTGTGTTCACCCGTAATATCAAGTTTAAGCGCTAGACCACTAGCTTCTGTATAAGAGATCCCGTGGAGGGTACAAATTCGATGTCATGTCCGACTGCTGCATTCTTCAACTGCATGGTCGCATATCGTTAAAAAGGGGTACATTTTTTTTTAATTATTATCCCAAGTCACATGGTTACCCTTCTCAGAGTGCAAACAAGTGGGGGTCAAAATAAATAACAGCAAGCGTTTTCTGCGTCGCAAAATGGCCGTTGCTCGGACACTATTTTCCGGATCGCTTGTTTAGTAGCCCAGTGGACTGTTTGTGTTCGCGGTTTGATTTTCGCCTCGTAATTTAATTGTAATTGCGGCGATTTAGAGCTTAAATTGTTGTTCCGAATTGAAACGAAATTCCATTTTGGGGAGTACGGAACACATGTTGGGACGAGCGTGAGTTCGGAGCGGTTGCAGTGTGTTTTATTGGTTATTTGTTATTTAAGGCGATTATAATGATGTAAGTAAGGATAGTTTATATTGGACATTGAATTATTCTGTCCACTTCTCTTTGATATTTCATCGCCAAGCCTCTTATTTCATTATTTTGCTTTTCCTTACTTGAAGGTTGTCAAAAAGAAATTGCTAGAAGCAAGACCGCCTGACTACTGATAAAATACTTACTGATATTAAAGATGTTAGTTATCCTGTAACATACATAGTTTATGGTGTACAATACATTATTATTCCAAAGATGTTGTTTTGATGCAATGTTTTGGGACTTAATTGTATTGAGAGCTAAGTTTTTAAATTTTATTATATTGCTGTGACATCTTCTAAAACTTTATTGATTCTGTTAGTTTCTAGCTAGTTAAATTCCATTTTTCTTTGATAGTTAATTATTGTAAAAAATCTTGCCTTTTTTTAAACACAATAATTCATTTTAAAATGAGATAAATACAATAAAAACACATAACTCTCCACCTTCCCCGGGGGGATTATGCGTACTGCATTCTGCGCGAAACAATGATATTATATTTAGAAGTAGATGACGCCTCGCGACCTAAAAGAGTACACAAATATGGCACCGTCTGATTAATGGATGTCAATGGATGGACATCTATCACATCAGACATCAGTTTCGGAACAGAGTCTTAGTAGAGTAGCTGTGTCAATATATTTTTTGTCGAGACATTAGGTTCGTGGAGTTTCAACGCTATCTCTTTGCATAGGCAAATTACAAAAAGGCTCACTGACGTCAGTGGTGACCCAAAAGCTGGCAGCTTCCACGCACAGTGAATAAGTATAGCCATTCAGCGAGGCAACGCTGCCAGCATTTTGGGCACCTTACCACAAGAGGCATTTTTATAATTTTATTTTAATATCCCCTTTTTAATTTATTTTGTAGTTTATAATTTCTATTCTTTAAGTTGTATATATTATTTTATAGATTTATCTATTAGTTTACGGTATAAAGTATGTATAATATTTCAACTGTCAAAATTTATCATCAAGAAAGTATTTTTTTAAAGTATGTAGGTATATTACAATAGACTCGTTGGCCTTATTTTAAAATTGAGCTCACACTTTAGCTCGGTAGTATATTAATCAACAAAAACTTTTTATTTTCAAACCATTTCACATTTAAAATATTGAATAATAATCTATTAAATGCAATTTAAATGTATCACGTGAAAGCTTGAAACGCCATGGCGCCAATATCAGAGTCACGTTCACTGCTAGGCATTCACTATCACGTGACCACATGTATATTTTTTACAAATTAAATAATTAAAATATTTACAGTCCTTATTTCAATAAAAAATATATTTATTAATACACCATATTCATCTGGCATCATGTAAACATGATGATTCCTTCAAATAACACGGTAATAGTGAGCGTACATATTTTTTTCTACAATCGTGAGGATTATCCCTCGCAGATGTGTTTTGTACCGATGTACATATATTACATGTTATAAATTGAGTACCTTAATATATTTAATATTCATCGGACCCACATTAACATTTTCATCACATTATCTTTGTTTTTCCATGCTTTCATTTCCTTTTTCCATCCAAAGATTGCTGGTTCATTTGCTGTAAACACGAACATAGAGTTAATCATAGATTCTATCTACCATAACGCAGTTCGTATTTTCTCCCTAAAAAGTCGTACTGTAGACATTAAACTATAGGCATTACCTGCCTTTCTACTCTTCTTATACTATTACTCTGTATTTTTGGATTATTGTTGTTTTCTAATCCTTTTTGAACAATATTTATTGTGAATCTAAAAATGTCAAACTTTCAAAGCTCTGTTATTCTACTTTTCTGTACATAATACTGTAAAAATAGACGTGTTTTACCTTTGTTTGCAATTTTCCTTTAATTTGCATTAGGTGATGATTCGTTTTCCAGATTGTTTGTGTAAATTGCTTGATTTTTGACAGTTTTTTTAATCTTTATTGACATGGTTGTTATGACAATATCTTTCAAAGTCTGACAACTTCTATCAAAGTTTATTACTTTTTCGGGTTTAATCCTCTGTAAACCACCAGTATTCATGTTCTATTTTTGAACCTACCTCGATCTAAATTTGAACGGCCCAGGCCCCTATATAAGCCTTTACTTTTTTCATTCAAGGCATTCCATTCCGAGTTCTAAGCTGGAACGGTTCTATTAGTTCATCAAATATACTTCAAGTTTTAACATTCTACATTTTCCCTCAAGAAGTCTTAAACCGCCGGTGACTACTGAAACACCTCCTCACGCTAGGGGAGGGACCGGACACATTTCCGGAGGAGAATCCGAGTCCATTTGAGACTGCAGTAACACCTCCTCGCTCTAGGGGAGGGACCTGTCTCCTTCTCGGAAGGGGACCCGAGACCAAGTACTTTTGGCACTCCAACTGATCATAACATTTTCTACATAGTTCCCGTTACCCTCATCACTGCTGAGAGTTACTTCTTCACGGCGCCTGTCACCGCTGCACATCGGCGTCGCTGCTACCTCCGCTGTGTCGGCCCTGCACTCCGACGCCGCCCTTTGCTGCCTCCAGGACAATACTTATAGAAGATCTGAAGACACTTACTCACGCCTACTGCACTCTACTTACATTTATTCATACATCAACTCATCTCATTTTTTTTTCTATTCCCTCTTTTACCTCTTTCTTTTACCTTCTTCTCTTTGACTCCTTGTCGCTTCCCGACAAGTTGGAGGTTAGGTCATTTTTAAATCCCTTCTACTTCTTCACATTTGTCGCTTCACGACAGTTTATCAACAGTCTTTTATTATACTTTTGGTAACGCGAGTGCCGGTAACCTTTTGATCCGTAAACGTCTACGCTGGTACTTTTAAAAAAATGAAGGTGTAATTGATAGTTATATAACAGACATATTAACATACATTTCCATAGACATATTTGTTAGGGTCGTGCGGGCGGGATTCGAACCCGCAACTGCTTATCTTTGTAGTCCAGAGTAAACCACCACACTATGACGGTCGTTAAATTATTATTAAAAAATATAGTACAAAACTACTCCATGTATGGCACTGTCTTAGAATATCGACCATGTTAGTTTGTGGGTTGGCTAAGAAACATGACTCACTAATTTTATCGAAAATACTTCAATCATGAATGATAGGCATCATTTAATACAATTTATCTAACGAAAATATGATATTTGGACTGTTTTTTTGTAATCAGTTAGGTGTTTCTGCAGTTTTAAAGGCGCGCTAAGGCATTGAGACACTGACGCCATCAAAAACAGACTAAGTCAAAATTATGACCCCAATTTGAAGTGAGGTGTTGTTTAGCTGAGCCATCTTTAAGCCTCTCACCGGTGATCTAGTTCTTAATACAATATCATTGGCGCGAAATAAAGAAATAAGAAGTTTATTGAAAGGTAAAAAATATGGCAAAATCAGGTAACATTATAGGTTGCTGTTAAAGTATGGCATGAGCTATATATTGTATTAGCCTGTGTTACACGATGGTTCCCGATCCTAGTCTGCCCCACATATTTCTGTAATAGTATACTTGAGCACTTAACCACATACTCACTGCGTGTGACTTATGTAACCCCATTGTATTCACTAAATTACACATTCTCTTTGTCATAAATGTATTTCATATGCTTATCTAGATTGGAAATATTATGATTAACGTAAATGTCGGAAGTGTCTACCATGTTGAATGTCATTCGGCTATGATATTAGAATAACTTGGATTAATATTTTAATGATTTATTTATTAGAATTGTATTTTATTAATTGTATATTAATTATTTAAAGATTATTGGGACACTTATTAGATTTTTATATCTGCCGTATAACAAATGTTTATTTTGGCGCTAAAATGAAGTTGACTCTGATTGGTTGGTGGAGGTTAGATTTATTTCAAATATTTTAACAATTATAATAATAATATAAAAGGCTAACTAAATTCAGTACAATTAATAACTTAATAATTAATGAATTTACATATTTAATCAGCAGATTGTTTATCCCTACAACTAAATATTTTAGTAAATGTTCGGATATGGAAACGGATGTCGTCCCCACTGTTTTTTACTGTCGTTAAGGGTTTTGATTTGTATAAAAGCGAGCTTCATGCCAAAATATAGTCTCCGTTTGTACTAACTCTCACTTTGTGCCCTATCTTTGTACTATTTTGTTGGAATAAAACTATTGGAGAAGATCTTAGAGATTTGTACTACGTGTTTATTATTCAAGCACCCCACACGCGGACACACCTGTTTATATTAGGAAAAAGAGATATTATTGGTTAGGTAGGTGACATAACGTCATTTTACTATTGTCAAAACATGTCATGATCCCAGTGATGGTTCCGAGATGAAACTGAGATGAAACTGGTACAACCAGCTGTAGCATATCCAGTTACCCTCCACCATGCCTCCGAAGAAAGGAAAGGGAAAAGACGCGAAGGGGAAAGACGCGAAGGGTAAAGCTGCTTCCACTACCAAGGCTGCTCTGGTGACTAGTCCTCCTCTAAAGCCTAAAAAGATGTGGGATCTTCCCTGCCAGCTTGCTTCAGCCCTGACGACCTGGTCTGGTTCAAAAAAGTGTTCATGGCACACGATGAAGATATCGATAAGGTAGGAGGGACGATCTCTACAGATAAGTGTGCGGGTATAGTCTATATTTATTTACATTTCACATGAGCCACCAGTATCTCATACTGTCCTACTAATATTATAAAATGACACAGTTTATAAAGATGAATGGACGGATGGACGAATGGATGGATGGAAGGATGGACGGGTGAACGGATGGAAGGATGGACGGGTAGACGAATGAACATATGAACGGATGGATTTACGTATATTTGTTACTCCTTACCGCAAAAACTACTATATGGATTTTGTTAAAACTTTACAATAATATATTTCATACACTGCAATAGCATATAATAGGCTATATTTATTGTGATACATAACTGTATCTTATATTTGATTTACGCGGGCTAAACCACGGGGAGCCCCTAGTTCACAATAATTTGAATAGTTTCTAAGGTGAAATTAGAAATGATCCCGTTGATGCTGAGAAAGATAGGGTTCAATCCGAAGACTGCAGAGGTACACAAACTATTTGAGATGTTTCTCGAAGACTCGCTTGTAGATACAGTGGAATATCACGAATGGCTGTTCATGATCGAAGCCAAAATGGCGTGGGGAGACGACTTCGAGCGGGCCGTGTTGAAAGCATTTTAAGCTCTGGGGCACGATGATGATGAAACAGGTAGGTATGTAAGTATTATCAATAGGATCGACTTCAAACATAGCCCTGACGTACTTTTTTGTGCTAAAAAAGCTACATATCTGGCCGTTGGGGCAAATCAATGGCCAATGATGTAGCTTTTTGGTATATCATCCCATATCGAAGTTGGGATCATGGGTGGTGGGAGGCAACAATACCGTAGTATAAGTAGGGCATTCGCAATCAAAACAGAGGGTTAAAGCAAAGGAAATGCTGCTGAGCTAATTTTATTGGCCAATTTTAAATGTCAAATTTCGTTTAGTCTCTTATTCATCCTTCGAATTTTATTGAAGGTATTTGTAACTTCGAACTGCTCAGAGAAGAGCGTCTGGATCAAATTGATGACCAAAGACAAGACTTACAATATAGAAGACGGGTCTTTCAAATACGCTTAGTTCGTCGAGAATATGAACAACAAAGATCAAAGATTCATTAAGGATCCTATCAACTACTTCAAACTGGACCAATAGACGTTGGCTAAGATGGCTCTGACGAAGGCCCAGGAAGAAAAGGAGGAGCAAGAGCGAAAGGAAGCTGAAAAGAGGGCGAGAGAAGAAGCCAGGAGACAGAAGATGATTGCCGATGGTTTTATATCTGCAGACTAAACAAATTTCTGAGTTCACTTGGTGTTATTTAGAGAGCAAATATTTTCAGTGATTCAAACCACTCCGTAAATCAACAGCTGACCCAACGAAATACTTTTAAGTGTTTCAGGTGTACGTCGTAAACATTTTATCTTGTAATAAACACTTTAATATCTATTTTTAGTGTTTCGTTGCCAAAAGAATATGAAAGGCTATTCTAAATGCAGAAGTGTACCACGTACATTATACAGAATTACTCTGCTCGTAGATATTTTAACAGGTCGTAATTTGAAACCAAAGCTGTATAATATATACTTTAAATAATTACTTGTCTTCGAGATTGTTAAAACTTTTTAGCACTTACATTTTATTACTCTTTTTGCTGATTTAAAAAAAATGGGGTAATCAATTTAATGTGCATGTATGTAATATTGTTGTAATTTAATATTATTTAAGTATGTTGATCTAAAAATGCTTCCAAACGAGTGTTCAAAATTTCGTAAAGGTATATATGTATGTTTGTATGTTTGTCCACGGATTTCTCGAAAACAAGAAGTCATAGTGGGACGATTCTTTTATAGTTAAATTAGGTATATTTTAACTTAGGGTACAGTGTAAGTTTCATCAAATCAGGTCGTTATTTAAAGCTTCTTAGTCAGTTTTATGTAGGTGGTTTATTTTTTTAATTATGTTTACTTCGTATGTTTGGCCTCAGTATACGATGGAATTGTTCCGCAATAAACGTCTTAAAAGTTTTCAAAATATTATAAAAAAGTATTGCATTATTAGAAGCTTGAGTGAGAATTGTTTATTGAAGTTATCAACAACTATAACTTTTTACGCGTTTCTGAGCTGAAAATGAGACAGAATCTTGTGCATCCATATTCATGGGAGTTTATAGGTTCTGGGTAAGATGGCTGCATAATTCGCGCTTAACAAAGAAATGGCACGAGCATAATGGACATGTTTTTTGCATGAAATCACATTTATGTTAAGTGTATGAGTTGCATTTGAAATGTGAATGCCCATTTGCACGCTATCAGTTTTTGTGTCGTGTTTAGGTTTCTAATTAACATGAGGATTCGGCAGGAAGTTTTGGTTTAAAAAAATGTAAGTGGACGTTTGGAGTTATAGATAGTTACGATTACTATTAGGTACTTGCATTTTGTTAATAATAACTTGAAAAAGCCATTACACCGAAAGTATCTGACCTCAGAATACGACGACAGAAAGCTGACAAAAGAAATAATCTCTTATAAAGTTTCAAGAGACCATTGCTTCTCTCCTTGCTTCCGGCGCGCCCTACAAATGTTATTGGGGTTCTATAAAGGTAAAATCACTATTTATTTTTACTTTATAGAATCCCTGTAGCTATAACTTCCTTTTAAATTTTTATTGCTCACTGAAGATATGCTTATATTTTTAAAGAAGGATGCAATCTCGCCGATATGATTAGAAACTCTTATTTATAGGTATATCGACTTCCTTCACGAACTAATTCCAGTGCTTCGGAATTACCATTTGCCTGATGCGTTGGCTGTTAATACAACGATTTATCCCTACACCGCCTCAAATTTTGGCGACCTATTTATAAAATGTGTAGGTAAGTAAATGAAATATTATTACCTTTTCTTGATTTTGTTTGTGATCATGTTAGTGTGAGTTGTAAACATTCTGCTTCTGTGTAAGCTCGCTCCGTCGTCATCTCTGTCTAGTCTACACTTAGAGTGCGAAGAAAATCAATTTTATATTTATAAATAATAAAGACAGCAAGTGGATTAAAAGATCGTGTACATTACAGAGTAGGCCCGCCAGATTTGAGAGTTCATTAATAAGTTTACTCCACTCCCGGAGTCCAGACTACCCCGAAGATTGTTAGGAAATTTGTAAGGAAAAAACCCGTATAAGTTTTTATTAAATTATCATAGACATCGGAGCTTTGGTTGACTGAAAATATTGGTAATGTTATTCAAAACTTAGGACTCTTACATGCTTTCGGGATCTTAACAATTACCCGTTGAATTTTGAGTAGGTAATTTCATTTCAAGCCAATTACTGACTGTGGGACTGGGAACGAAAGAAAAGTAGGACACGTTCACTTGCCATGTTATGTCGGAGGAACATGATAACTTTGTCGATGTCGGCAGAAAAATAATTGGAGGTATTTTTTTATTGCAGACTCGACATTCTCGATGTTCGAATTAAACACAAATTTAATGAGACTTAAAAAACATGGAAAAATTACATCTCTTATCTTCATTGGTGATACAGTATACCTATAATCTAAAAGATGTGATGTGAACGGGTAAAGGTTTTTATGACAAATCACACATGACGCGGGTGAAGCCACGGGGGGGCTGCTAGTGATAACATAATTACTTACACATAATTACATCTCCGAACTGCCTTTCTATCGAATATCTACAAGAGGTTTAATTAAAAACATAATACTCGTAATTGGTACACATAAGTGAAATATTTAATACACATTGGCATTTAGATTGCTCTGTGAGATTACTGCAAAGATAATGAGGACACATAACAACCGTAGACTTTATGATCAAAGTTTAATTAGAAAAGTGAAACATTTTGCATTTCTAGTCATGTTTATGATAAACAGAATAATTTTGAACAAGCAATTTAAAAATGTGAATTTGATTAGTGCGTAATATTAATAGTAAAAAGTAAATACCTTGTAGACCATAAACATTTCGTTTGTAAAAACCCGAACAAGAGCGAGTCGGACTCGCGTACCGAGGGTTCCGTACAAACTTGTTGGTAAAGTAAAAGTTCACCCATAAGGCATTTTTTTCGCTAAATGAAATCCAAAACATTAAAATATGGAAAGTTGGAGGAGCATAAATTAAAGACAAAGGTCTCTTTATCGTTTCAGTAATATTTTATTTCTATTAAAGTTATTTACTATGTCGCGGTCTGGCGTATATTTCCGATTTCCCGTATGTTTATTTGACTACTGATGTATAACCAACCCAGCTATTATAACTTTATCAATGGTGGCAAAATTTTATACACATTCTAATGATATTTTAACCTTTTTTCAAAGCCTGAAAACACCAATAAAAATCATATTCTGAAAATTAAACATAGCTGGTACGTTTTATTGCTTTTGACACCCGCTTCATACAAAAAAACATGAAAATTGTTGTAGCCGCGATCTACAAGAATTGCTCATGTAACTAAAAATAAAGGTTATCGATATTTTCCCTTTGTGAATAATAGAAGAAATAAGGTAGCTATAAAAATGTTCGTTGATTCGTTCGAAATTTTAAGATTCTGAGTACATAGGAAGTTCCCTGTAGGTTTTGATTTCCTTGCAAGTTGTATGTGATAAACGGCTGTCTCTTTAATTGCATTTGACTTTGTTACATCTGAAAGGTATTATACAAATATCTGTTTATTTAATATTAATTTTATACCTTAACGCCTTCATGTGGAAACGGGTAGTAAGTTTTTTTTTATAATAACAAAAAAATAAACAGGTTTCGCAATTAAATCTGCATATTTGCGGCAAAATGCTGATATTTACGGCAAAAACGGTACCGGTATCTTTTGATTGCGTTGGTTTAGAAGTTTATTGTTTTTAACAGCTGAAAACGACCATTTCAGCCCCGATACCTCCATGTGTTCCTGAGAAAAAGGGTAGGGACAGACAAACGGACGGATAACGAAGTGTTATCTTACAAATTTTACCTTTTGAGGTACGGAACCCTAATAAAGTTTACTAATTTTAATAAAACTCGTAACGTTGTTATTGCTGCAGTATATACAGTATGTAAATTACAAATACAATGAATAAACAAAGCTTCTACGTCATTCATTGTATTTGCAATTTTTCCTCACATTCTTAAATACGTTTCGTTTATTTATATTTATATATAACACGCTTTTCCTGAGACACTCGTTTCAAGAACTTTAAAAATGCAATTTAGCACATTTTATTTCAATGTAGGTGTGCTTCTTTGGAGTGTTTCGTGTCGAAGAAAGATTTATTTGGATTTATATTTACGGGGAAGAGGAATTTATGTAAGCATTGATGATAAAAGTACAATAAAATGGTACAAACTAGCGACGTAGATAATAAGAAATTATTACTACAAAAGTGTATCTTATAGATACGAATCACTACTCGTACGTACCTACGTGAAAAAATCATCATCATTATCAGCCAAAGGACGACCACTGCACGACATAGGCCTTCTTCAAAGTTTTCCACAGCGTCCTGCATCCAGTGTGATCCTGCGATCTTTACATGGTCGTTTGTTCATCTTGTCGGTAGATATCCTACGCTGCGCCTATGATCGAAGGGGTTTCCAAACGTGAAAAAAAGTGTGACGAAACCGTTTAGCCGTGTCTAACTTCCATAAAATAATATTCTCCTGATGTGCTTATTCTTTCTAAATGTTTTCTCGTGTAGTTGTCATAAGCCCTTTAAAATTGCGAATACAACATTTTCATTTGTAAGCTTTTGCTATTTCTTGCACACTATTGCCTGAGTTATACACGCAAATAACACATAAGTGCTTTTTCACGTAAGTGAAAAAGCACTTACAGCTTATTAGATGAGATCACATATGTCGGGAGTTTAATTTCTAACATGAAACGGCGTGAAAAGTAATATCAGTCGCACAAAATATTACGTGCACATTAAAACTCTCATCGTGGGTTATTTGGAAACTCCAATTTGTAGAGAGTCACATTTAATCCCTCAAGCGCATGTGAACGAGACACAATAGGTATTCTATTGTTATGCGGTCGCATGCGACCGCTCGGGTGTTGAGGTATTAACACTTTTTGTATGAAATAGAAATGAGGATGGACCGAAACGTTGCCTAAATGACTTAAAATAAGCCTTATGCTTATGATATCTGCGTTCAAATTATTTAACCTTGCCCGCTCATGGTGAGCTCAAACAACAAGGTTTGGCAAAGTGACGATAAGGCTGAGGACGAATCATGTCTAACTCTTAGGTCGAAATGTAAAAATAAAGTATCTAATAAACAAAGTGGGTTCTCTCTAACGAACTTAGCTGGCAAGGTAGACAAATGAGCTACTTTAGTAGCTTACGCCGCTCTGGACAACTTAATTCTTTGAAAAACGGGTCGAAGGATATAACTTTTATTGTCACTCGATGCTAGATTAAATGGACGTGTATCTTTGCGTGGTTTTATTTACACGCTTCGTAATTAAAAGAAGAAAATAGACTTTAATAATAATTTTAGGGAATAACATTAAATAGGACGGGTGTAAACGGAAACTCTGTAAGTAGAGATATGATAAAAACACGAAAAATTCTTTTAAATAAAAAATATGTAATTTTTGATGGACTTGTTAGTTACAGTTAGTCCATATATAATGTAATTTTATCAAATGCTTGAGGTTCGTCTGTAGAATAATGATCAATCTAATATATAAAATTCTCGCGTCACAGTTTTCGTTGCCATACTCCTCCGAAACGGCTTCACCGATTTTGGTGAAATTTTTTGTGCTTATCCGGTATCTATGAGAATCGGCCAACATCTATTTTTCATCCCCCTGTATGTTAGGGGTAGTCCACCCCTAATTTTTTTATTTATTTTTTAGACAAAATTTTTAATTTCTATTTTTTTATGATACAACATACAAAAATACATACAATCCTCAATTTTCACCCTTCTACGATTAACCCTTATTTTTTAATAGCTATTTTAGTAATTTAAGGGCGAAACAAAAGTCGCTGGGAATACTTAACTTTTAAAATTACGGGACTCGGCGGGACGGGGCTAGGGCGGGACGGGGCTGGGGGCGAAACAAAGTTAGCTGGGTCCGCTAGTTATCAATAATTATTATTTTTACTGTGAAATAAAAATTTTCACATGTCAAAAGTTACCCAAAGAGAAAAGTTGTGTTCTTAATTATTTTTCTCAAACACACCCCCATAAAATAAAGTTTAACAAAGTTCAGACACACTGACATGTAAGCTATTTGTAACATCACAGTTCAGAGGTCTGTGGCTTCGGCTAAACTGCGAAACTTTTATTGTTAGCTGAAATAAATGAGCTCGCGCGAGGTGAGAACGACTGGTTTCATTAAGACTGTTACAATATATCTTTATCTCAAAGGATTTCTTTTCTCAAAAACCTTTGAGATAAATATGTTGTTACTGTACCATATGGGTGCAGAAATGATATTTTGTGAGCTTTGTGTAACTTTGTTGGAACATTTATTTGTAATGTAATTTGGAATCTATTTGATTGAAATAGGTACTACGCTCAAACATGAAAATTGGGTTTGCTTATTTTTCTACGGAATATACAAATGACTAAGAACATGCCTATTCTGCTTTTAGTATCATCTGGCTGCTTTTGTATTGAGATTCTAGTCTAGTCTTCAGGACTAAAAAGTGATGTTAAATTAAAAATAGCTTTAATTTCATCATCATCATTATCTGTCAAAGGACGTCCATTGCTGAACAATGACCTACCCCATAGTTTTCCACAGCGACCGAACACAAGTATCCAGTTTGATCCCTGAGATCCTTACAAGGTCGTCTGTCCATCTGGTCGGTGGACATCCTACGCTGCGTTTTTGTCGAAGGGACGCTAATCAAGAACTTTTCTGCACCAACGGCCATTAGTTCTTCGCGCTATATGCCCTTCCCATTGCCACTTGAGCTTACTGATTCTCAGATCTATGTCCGTTATCTTAGTTCTTCTATGTATTTCCTCATTTTTGATTCGATCTCGGAGAAAAACACTGAACATAGGCCTCTTTATAGCTCGCTGTGTGATTTTGAGCTTCCTTATATGGCCCATTGTAAGAGACCATGTTTCGGATCCGTCTTTATTTATACATCATTTTGTTTTATTTGAAAGCTTCGCTTTTTGTTAGTATGGTAGCATACCAAAGCTAAGCAACCTACGGCGCGGTCGTGTTTGTGCTATTTCTCAGCAAATTTAAAATCGGTCGTTTTATACTTATTCAAACTTATCTGACGTTAGTAAAATCGACCCAAAATATATTTTTCCCCTTATCTTGCAGCGAGACAACAAATTCTGCAATCGAATAATAGTTAATGATAATTTCAAGGACACGCCATGTTGTAAAATCTATTGTCATTAATTACATAGGCCTAGAGCTTAGTATCAGGCAAAGACAATAATAACGTTATTACAGTTATCCGACAACAGAATTAGCTTAATGGCAGTGGAAGTTATATATGCCCATGAGTCTCAAATCCGGAGCTAGAGGGCCTACTCTGTAAATGGCGGTGACAATAGGTACGATCGATAGCACCTGCCTTATCAGTTTTAGGGCCAAAATCGTGTCGTTTTTAGGGTTCCGTAGCCGCGGATACTGTGAGTGTTGTGTGTCGAGAATAGGTGCGAGAAAATAGTGAGTTTGTGAACAATGGTACTGCAAGTGATCGCAATAAAAGACTTCGAAGGAGGGTAGACCGATATGTCTGCCAATAACAGCTTACCCGCAACAACTTCAGTTACGCCGTGACCATGGCACTTTCAACAGTGCCGAAATATCGGAAACTCAAAAATAATAAGGTACATGGTAGCAATCCCATTACAATCAATTCTAATGTTAAGGACCATGTAAGTTTAAATATATATATTTTCAGCTTTATAATATTAATATAGATTGCTTAGTACGAAATGACGTTCCATATTTTTTTATTATTTATAGGTGAGTGCTTATTGTCAGTGGTGAAACATGCTTGTAGGGTTGAAAAATTTAAATGGCATTACACAGTGGGCCCCTAGGGCTATCGCTAAGCAGATATTTGCCAGTCATTGCCTGGCCCCGGGCGACACATCAGCCTAACCTATTTACCTCTCTTAGTTCAATTTGTGACGTCCCTGTAATATGGCTTGCGGTGACCAGAATGATAGGAAAAATAAGGAAAATGAAGGTCCTATTAAAGCGTTTTAACGTTGGAACCAACACAGCTTTTTTGTGAACCGCTTATACCATCCTTCTTGCCACAAACAAATTTATGAGAAAAATGTATTTAATATGGGCATTGTGTTGTACAATAGTCTTCCAGATGATATTAAATTGATTGACAACCAAAAATCGTTTAAACGCAAATTGACTAACTGGCTTTTACAACATTGTTTCTATAGTATTAAGGATTTTTTTGACTCTAATATAAATTGTTTAAAATAATATATAATGACAGGCTATATCATAATTATGTAATTGTATTTGAGACATGTAGAATAATTATTTTAACTTAGTTTTGACTGTGCTTTATTAATATTTGCATGCTATTATTTTTGGCTGAATGCACTGAACGTATTTTATGTTTAAACACCTTAACATGTACTGTGTTCTTGCAAATAAATGATGATTATGATTATGATTATGATTATTGTTTGAATCTTATATCACAGTCTTAATATTTGTCAATGACACGAGCCTGAAATACACTCGAAAACACTCTTTTGTAATAAGCGATTTCAGTGCTTAGTGTTACTAATTCAAAGTCGTAATTGAATTAATAATGGTTTATTATAAGGAATTGAAAACAGAAAAAAATCCAATTAACCAGCTCAATAGTGTTAACACTCGTTTCGATTTTAAAACAAAAAGTATAGTTTCGAATGCATACTAACGAAAGAAGCCAAATGAATGAGTAATACCTTAATAAATATCATTAAATCGTCTATTTCGTGTCACGCTCTGCGGCGGTGATGGTGAAATTCGATTTTCCATCTATACTAGTTTGATATTTCATTCCGATTTGGCCAATGAATGTTTATTGGTGTGGCGTCATCAGCAGGTTAAATGTTGGTTTTCTCAGGACTTATACAGAGAGAATGCAAACACAAAAATAAGTTGTGTGTGGATTTGTACATTTATTTTATTATAAGTCAATTCAATCATATACTCGTATATAGTATCTTAATTGTTTTATTACACGGAGATTCTACAAAAAAAAAAGATAAACAAACATTTGCAAATTTTTATGAGCATTATATTCGTGTTATTCAGTCAGAGTACATTTGTATTACAAAAGAAATGCCTTCGAATAATGTTTAATATGGATAAAATAGAGATTTCGAGAAATGTATTAAGGCAACTGAAATTCCTGACTTTGACGTATATTTATTAGATCTCTATGTTTTTATAAAAAAAAAACAAGTAACACATTTGTATAAAAAGTGCAATAAGACAGAATATCCGGTCTCAGTATGGTTAAAATGTGTGTATTGTGAATTCCTCAAGCTATATCGGCAAAAAAAGCATTGTTATTACAATACAGGAATACGGGTTTTTAATCATTTACCACTTAGCATTAAATTCCTGAAAAACCCTCTTTTCAAGAGAAAACTAAAAGAATAGTTACTTTTGAAATGGTTTTATACGCAGGGCGAGGATTTTAATAATTCATAATTGCCTACTCGATACAATTATTTTTCCTGATTTAAATTATGTTTATTTAAATTATTATACCCCGAAACGGGTAAACTGTTGAAACATCATTTCATTTTTAACAACTATTGTATACAGTTTTAAGACAGTAAATGATTATCTTATATTACCTAGCAAACATCCCTCTGTTTGTGAAAACTTTAGTAGCTACATTCATAATTTAAACTTAGGTGTTGTAAAATGTTTAAGTTTTAAACTTTAAAAAAGTGCTTGAAATAAAAATACTTTACAGATTAATTTCGGGCACATTTATTAAAAACTATACGCCTGATGTTTCGAATGCTTTATAGCATCGGAGGTAATAGGCTAGACTTCAGAATCAAATGAATAAGTGATATTTTTACCACGCATAAATAAAGGATTTCACAAGCAGTTTTCCTAAGTAATCCTTGGTAAATAAAAGAGTTGGTGTTTCCACTATCTCAGGCATAATAAGTGGTACGAAAGTATACGACCTCCAAACGAGTATAATACGATAATATGTACTTAACCGTTTTCATCCCATAGTTTTTCCTCGTTAGGATAAAATTAACTTTGGGGCTTCGCATTTACATAGTAGTTTTTGTTTACAGTATAATAGGCCCTATTTAATAAAATATTAAGGCCAATTAATTCACCTTCCTCTCATTTTCCTCTTTATACATTATCAGAATTTCAGTGTAACAAAGATGTCCCTGTTTTCTTTGTTACACTGAAATTCTGATAATTGATTTTTTGCAAAATGTTTTTTTGCAAATAAATATTATTCTATTCTATTCTAAATGTGCGTGAAAATATAAGCCGTATATAAATGTGTGTACTTATAACCGGCACTTGTACAAAAATATCAATATTATATGATTATCAGATGAATTAGGTTTAATTGATAATAATCGCTTTCAATAACGACCCCGAATAAGATAACAAACAGGCTTCGTTACGACCCAGGCGCCTCTGATTGCAAGGTATTAATTTATTTTTCCTTTAGGTTGTGTGGTCTTACTGTAAGCGAGGCACATACTTTTCAGAGTTGGCAATAATTCGAAGTTACTCTCGGCACATTTAATTTTAACGCTCAGATACGCTAACAACCCCAACCATACCACATAGCCTCAGCCGCATGCTAATGTATAATATTTAATATTTATTATCTCATATTGCTGGCGAGCGGGTTAAGGTTTAAAATATACGTAGAACAGAAACATACATACATTATGTTCCTGAAAAAATATGTTTGAAAGCGGCTACAGCATTAATGCGTGAGTTAAGATGACGATCGTGCTCGATTTCTAAATAAGTTATACTGCTTAAGATAAGATATGATAAGATGATAATTTATTGTCTCAAAACTGTGTACAATAGTTGTTATACAATAAAATAACGTTTCAACAGTTTACCCATTTCGGACATACAATAATTATAAAGATGCAGTCTAAATAGATAAAATAATAACATAATTTTAATTAGAAATAATAATTGTATCGAATCGTCAATTTATAAATGATTAACATATTCGTCAAGCGTATAAAAACATTTTAGAAGCAACCATTCCTGCTTGCTTCTTATTCCTAGTACTATTCGCTTTTTGTCAATAGTTCATAAATAATTGCTTAATAGTCGAGAGGTGAAACCAAATGTAAGTAAGACCTTTAACAAAAGGTCTGATAGATAATAGTGCACTATCTTCGCTGGTAATGAGACTGTACCACAAAGGGCTGGTGTTCGTCAGAGGCCTTTATTCGGCACAAGAGACAAAATCAGCCCCCGATTGCCTGACGCCATATCTAACAGGATATTGAACTTATTTTCGACTCTACCCGACTTTGTTATTCATATCAGTATCGAGACGCGAGAGAATGTGATAGTTGGCGCCGCGCCGTAAACTATGCCATCAATTACCGCTAACTGTCACTCGGAAATAAGAAATGGTAACTTGTAGGATGCATACAACATATGTAACATACAACATCTTTCAAAAGATGGCCTAGTAAACCAATTAATTAGGTATATATTTCATTGAAATAAAACAACTTTTTTACGGATTAACTTTTCGCGAGTTTATTAATTTTATCCCGACGTTTCGAACACTTTACAGCGTTTGTGGTCCCGGGTAGACTAAGATGTTATTTGTCATTTACAAAGTTTTTGAAAAACACACTACCGTCACTACACACAATAATATTTCTTAACGTTCCTATCCACGCAGAAAGAGCTAACTGTGTCTTGTGATCTCGCAGTGAGTAATCTATCTTGGGTCCTAGTTAGAACTGGATCCCATGCTGGTGGAATTTTCCAACCATCTTCTCCGTTGTTTTATTTTATTTTCTGTTGTTTTAGTTGTTTTATTGCGATGAATTATATTCGTGTAAACTTCAGAAACAAGTATATTTTGTTAATTTTCTCAAACTGCGATACTGAAGTCACCGATGTTTACGTATTAGACTCTAATTAATTAGTGAAATAATACCTGAAGATTGTGCAAAACGTTCTACCTTTAGCCGTTATTACGTTCAGAAAAATGGTCGCATCACGTTTGTGGTCCGCAAGTTAATTTGTTACTTTAATAAGCTTCTGCTGAAATGATACTACGCATCACTGGCCATTATTAAACAGTTCCATGGCACATTTGTATCTTCAATTACAATCTGCTTTATTAAATAACCCCTAAGCTATAAAATACGCTTGAATATTGCCGTTTCCTTCGTACAGGTTCTGTGTGTGTGTTCATAACTTTATTGCCAGACGATTTTATTAGTACTTACTGTTCTCCATCTGTGGCTATGAAGCCTTTCCACAACAATACAGCTTCCCATCAATCACAGGAACAAATCTTTCGCACCTGTTTCCTTCGCTTTGGACGAGCGAGATGAATGAACATCTTTGATTACTTAGTATTTAGTCACAAAAATAGATATGTTGGTAAGCTAAATAAATTGTTTGTGTTTTCTAGCACTTAGTCATCCGTATCCAAACACATGCACGACACAGAAATCGGATTAGGATGAGATATATTCAGAAATTGAGATACGGAATCGGATTCGGATAAGTACGAATTCAAAGCGCTCTACAAATATTTCACGGTCAATATAGAAATAAATAAATAAAGTATATTGTCTGGGTGTTGTGGTACCGTAGTTGTATCTGATTTTCATAACACAAGTGCATAAGCAATTTACTTTGGGATTAGAGCAATTTATGTAATTGGTGTCCAATATTTATTTATTTTCAGAATATTTTATTACATTAAAAATTGATTATTGTCTAAACGAGATTTTATATTACCAGTAGAAGGCATGACAAGGACGTATACAAATTAATTAAAAATAATTGATTTCCAATGAATTGAATATTAACGAGAGGTCGCAAGTCTGTATAGAAAATTATATTTGGGGATCATTTATTACTTTATAACGAAGTCAAGTAAATTTCCATTTCCATTGCCAGAAAATAAGTCATGTTGACTTATTGGCTCGTTATTATATTAAAGTAAATAACTACACAAAGGGCCGCTACAATTTTATGTCAATGAAAATTACAGCTTATAAAGTTAAAATAAAAGTTAATTAATATATCATAAACTAATTGGTTTATGATATATTAATTAAGAGATTAGGTACTAGAGTTATAAATTCATTTTAATGTAATAAAACAATAAACGAAAAATCTGCTTTTTCAGACATGGTCTTAAAGCCCATAGAGTTATGCCAGCGAGCATAACTTTTAAAACAGCCCATTCTTTTACTTTGAGAAGTCGAACAACTGTTGAAAATGTTTGATATCACAAAATCTATGGTATCTAACAATAGATATTTTTCACGATGGAAAGCAGCTCCCGAAAATGGGTAAACGCAAACATATTATCGCACATCATTCTCATTGAATTATAATAAAATATGTACATTAAATTTGAGCTGGCGTGTCGTATCAACAGAGGAATATGACGCACGCCTTTTAAATAGAGGTGGGGAAATTGTCGATAGTTTTCTATCGATATCAAAACAAGTATCAGGCACTAGAGTTATGAGACTGTTGCTATTTTAGTATTATTAACCTCACCTCAAAAGGTTTTTAAGAGGGTAAAGAGATCCTGTGTATATCCTTCTGCAGTATATTTTTACGCTTCATATGTAGAACTGGAATACTAGATAGTAGTAATGATTTTCATGTTCAAAGTCACTAATCTAAACGTAATGTCTTTCTGGTATCCGACCTTGGCGGCCAATACGAGTATCCACCGAGATTGGCCATTAACGCGCAGTCGCACTGAATTACTTAGTTATTGAATCACCTTTTTTTCTGAATTTCAGCACTATTTATCAAAAGTGCTCTTTTATATATTCTGTGCAAGTGTTTTTTTTTTATCTCACCTACATGCTGGGCAAAGGTCTCCCCCAATTTTTTCCATGTGTCTCTGTCAGCGGCCAACATTTCCCAAGTGCAAGTTTAGCAAGTGCTATACTCATGAAGATTTGTCGTGCTTTTTTAAAATAGGTACCGATGTTTGTTAGAGTCGATACTTTATAGTCTCTTCTTTGGAATACCATTTGCATTACATTTACACCTCACGGTGCTTCGGCTGCCAAATGTTCCTTTAATAGACTCTAAACCACTATCGTTTCGGCGCCGGCGCTTCCTTTCTACATGTTAGACAAATTGACAGGGAATTTCGTTTAAACCCGTCCATAGATTAGGCAGACGATAAGGCCGTCTACTTTAGATTGATGGTCTTGATTCCAGCGTATAGAGGGTTTTACTCGAGGTCGTCTGTAGAGGTCGTTTTCTTTACTACCCGACTGCAACAGAAGGAGGCATTTTATCATGCTCGGTATGAATTGAACCTATTCCAAACACACGGTTACTGAGGTTCTAAAAAGGCATTGAGGTTCCGTGACAAATTGAAGTGACAAAGGGTGATTATAAAGCCGCACGATAGTTTGAGAGAAAAATAATAATTAACAAACTCATAGAGCGTTTTTTTTGTATACGTATTTTAACGATGCGTAATAATTATCAACACATCAAGGGTTTAAATCAGCTACACTGAACCTGTGGCCCGCCGAGCCTTTTTGTGTGGCCCGCTAGCGTAACCCAAGACCTCATGAGAGACTCGACAGGAATCTTGGCATTGTGGGACTTGAGCATCAAAATTTTCGCGCTCGCTAGTGCGCGTTCAACATACGATTTCACAGCTTTTAGGCATAATGGTTAGGGAGGCGAATAGGGGAATTTTCGGTAATACTCGAGCGTGGCAGTTTAAGATATGAGAGATACCTTGGACCTAATAGAACAACCTTGTAAAGTATTTAGCTCTATATGTAGTGACGCGCGCCTAGGATAGACGATCAGATTAGTAAAAAAAAATCGATAGTCTGTAATACTCGAGCGCGTCAGATTAAGATATAGGGGGTTGATTTTAGTGTTTTAAGACTAAATTTAACTAATCTGACGATAAGTCCTTGACGCCGCCGAGTTATAGGGTCGCGAACTTGTAAAAAAAAAACGTTTATCCGGCATTCTTGAGCGCGATTTTTTTTATTTTTATTTTGAAGAATATAATCTAAAACGTACTAAAAATACAAAATCTGCCGGTTTCCGCATGACCAGGAGTGTGGAGGAGCCATTTCGTCTTCCGAAAAACGCGTTGAAGCATATAAGTCGCGAACGATACATTTTACAAAAAAAACTTTAAATAAACAAAAAAGGTAATTTTATTTTACACAAAAAAGGTCTCTTTACATTTTTGTCCAAAGTTAAAACTTTTTGACTTGAAGCTTCATAAAAACTCAAACTAACTAAAAAACAACTAAAGCTTCTCGACAATTTTCGTGGACTTGGAAAAGGTTACGCGTATCTGTATACAAAAGTATTATTAACATGTACAGTTTCATGTATGTATACTATTCAATAGCCTGTTGATCCTCAAATTGTTTTTTGGACGTACCGTCAGCAAAACGAAGTAAGGAATTATTAAAAAGAAAGAAGAAAGGAAAAAACAAGAAACCAAAAAACCTTTCCGGTCAGATTAAGAGAACCCACCAACATTTTTGTCAGATTAAGAAAATATGCTTTCAGGATACCGAGATGAACCTCCCCTATGAAAATCTGACGCGCTCGAGTATTTAAAAAAAACTATTTTTTTTTTGCATTTTCAAATATTCATCGTAACTTATGGTCACGCCAAAATCGTCAGTTTTTTTTAAGGGAGCTTCCTTGGGGCCTACTTAACACCCCTTCCAAAAATCTGACGCACTCGAGTAATTTATTTTTTTATGCATTTTTGACTACTTTATATGCCTACCCCCACCACGCAAACCGGCAGATTAGTATACCGTTGTTATCAGAGGCACTTGGGGCATACGTAGTATGAATATCTGACGCGCTCGAGAATGCCCAAGTAACTGTTTTTTTTTACATTTTTGAAAAACCGTACACGCCAAACCCACCGCTAAAATGGTTTTTACCATACGAGCTTTTCTTTTCGAAATTACTTTATCTTTCGATTTTGATAGGTTTCGGCGGCGCCGTTGAATTACGCCATTTAGCTACCTCGCCTCCCTAACTATAATATATGACAATTTTTTAGGCACTCTATACATTTGCGCAATAATTTTACTGGTTTTTCCGCTGTCTGATCTTATGGACTTCCAATATTTTTGCTCTCGCGATGCTTGTATGTATGATGTATTTACATTGATGTTTATATTTATACGTGTACTGTTCATAAAGAGATTTCAGGCTGTTAGTCTGTCTTGTCTCAGACGAAAAATCAATTTAAATTAACTTAAAAAATATATATGAAAAAGTGACTTCAAAACTAAATGCACTAAAAACTCTTGACTCTTTAAACGACAGGAATATATTTTTGGAGAACAATTTCATTTTCGAGTTGGTGCTCTTTTAGATGATGCATGAGATGGTCAAAGTGATGGCACCGGCTCCAAAAATAAATTGTTTGCCTAAAATAAATTCCTTTCTTTTAAAGAGTCAAGAGTTTATCTAAAACTTTTCAGGGCATTTTGGTTCCGAAATCAGTTGTTCCTTTTTTTGTATAAGTTTATTTTAAGTGATTATGAAGACTGAGGAAGAGAGAGTTGCACCTTTTAACTCTGTTCTTTAAGAAGTTACAAATTGCCTATCATAAGTCTGTTATTATAATAACTGAACTCCTAAGCGTTAAGTTCCACCATCAGCTCAGCTCCACACAATGTTGACTATCAGACGAAACAACAGTCAACAATAAGATTCTAGTACCTACAAAACACCAAAACATGACATATATAATTGGACACCAATCACATACATTACTCTGATCCCAAAGTAAGTAGCTAATGCACTTGTGTTACGGAAATTAGACACAACGGTGGTACCACAACACCCAGACCCGAGACAATATAGATAATTGTGATATCTTTATTGACCCGACCGGGAATCGAATCCGGGACTTTGGAGCGGCGACGCCTTGTAACCACTACACCACGGAGGTCGTCGTCGTCATAATTGATATAAGTTCCAGCGTGATACCTCCCTCCACGCGTTCCTGAGAAAAAGAGTAGGGACAGACGGACGGAAAACGGAGTGATTCAATAAGGGTTAATTTTTTTACTTTCCGAGGTACGGAACCCTTAAAAACAACAAACAGTCGAATTGATAACCTCCACTCACCGTCACACCGTCTTAAGGACTTATGATTTAAAGGATACAAATTGATCAAATTTCATACATCCATGGGTTGAAAACATGACCTTCCGTTTGAATTTGATGCCTTATTAATAAATATATTTTTATTTCAGACTTAGTCAATACCTAGTCTTGCCATAAATATTGTCACAAAGAATATATTTTTTAAATGCAAATAATATTTATTACTTTTACAGGGTGTTAGTTTTATACACAAATAAAAAATAATTTCAAATATAAACAGCTTATTCGAAGTGGTCTCCATTGGCTGCAATAACAACCAATTGTACCTATTGATAGCCCGGTACACAAACATTTGACTAATACTAAGCGTATAGAGAGTTTTGAGAATTGCATTTGTCTCCATATCAACTTTGTGTAATGCAATCACAGCGATTTGGTTCTCTTTATCACCCCACTCCATTTTAATATCGCAAAATATTATAAAATGTATTGGCGCCAAAATTAGAAAACACAATGAGCAATCGTATAAAAATAACGGATTCCCAATTCAAATGTAATATCTTTCTTATTTTTTATTGTAACAGTATTTATGGCCAGACTGTGTATATAGCTTTTTAGTAGTACACGTAGTCATAAAAACTATTGTTAGTTTATACTAATTTATTTGAAAAAAACATTAATTGACGTACATGAGGTGCGTGCCAATACACCTTTGAGGGTGTGCACTGGATGCGCCCATCCAGTGTCTTAGAAACGGTGAGTCCCACCGTTCGGGTATTGCGCTGTGGATGCAGTTTGGGCTTCCCCTGAGTCGACTTAAAAGCGAGGCACAATGCTTTCCAACAATGGTGTGGAATCCATCTATTTGCATTATAGAAAACGTGGTGGATTTGCTGCAGTATGGCGGCCTAAGCAACACCCTCAGCGCGTTATTCTATGTATTGAACTCTCAGCGCACCGTAAGCACGCCGCGTATACCTTACCCATAGGCTGCAAGTAAAAAAGATTTGGCAGTAAGTTTTAAACAGCGTGACCTCATCCGTACATCTCGCAAACCTCCGGGCCAGCATATTGCAACTCACTGACAGCGCCCTGCGCTCGCGTTTAATATATTTTGACGACCACCGTGGTGTAGTGGCTAAGCACGTTGGTTTCAAGGCGTCGCTGCTCCTAGGTCCAGGGTTCGATTCCCGGTCGGGTCAATATAGAAATCAAAATTTTCCATATTGTCTTGAGTCTGGGCGTTGTGTCTGATTTCCTTTACACAAGTGCATTAGCTACTTACTTTGGGATCAGAGCAATGTATGTGATTGGTATCCAATATTTATATTTATATTTATATTTATATTTATATTTATATTTATATTTATATTTATATTTATATTTATATTTATATTTATATTTATATTTATATTTATATTTATATTTATATTTATATTTATATTTATATTTATATTTATATTTATATTTATATTTATATTTATATTTATATTTATATTTATATTTATATTTATATTTATATTTATATTTATATTTATATTTATATTTATATTTATATTTATATTTATATTTATATTTATATTTATATTTATATTTATATTTATATTTATATTTATATTTATATTTATATTTATATTTATATTTATATTTATATTTATATTTATATTTATATTTATATTTATATTTATATTTATATTTATATTTATATTTATATTTATATTTATATTTATATTTATATTTATATTTATATTTATATTTATATTTATATTTATATTTATATTTATATTTATATTTATATTTATATTTATATACCTCTATATACCTATAGTCTATGTGGCACCGCTGCAGTAACTGAAGCACCGCCCAAGTTTCGATCGAATCAAAGGCCTTCTCATAGTCCACAAACGCTAAGCATAGAGGCATATTATACTCCTCTGACTTCTGTATAATTTGCCTAAGCGTATGGATTTGGTCTATGGTACTATAGCCTTTTCGGAAACCGGCTTGTTCGGGAGGCTGGAAGTCATCAAACCTACGTGCGAGACGATCCGTGATGACCCTTGAAACAGACAGCTTGTAGACATGGCTCAGGAGTGAGATGGATCTGTAGTTCTTCAATAAGGTTTTGTCTCCTTTTTTGAAGAACAACACCACCACACTCCTGTTCCACGCCTCGGGTGTAATGCCCTCCAGTAGCACGGAATTAAAGAGTCTCTGAAGGACTTTAAGTACCGGTGTTCCACCCGCCTTCAGAAGCTCTGCTGTGATTCCGTCCTCGCCAGGTGCCTTGTTGTTTTTGAGCTGTTTAAGGGCCATCTTAATCTCGTAGAGGCTGATGTCCGGGATGTCATCGGTGTAGTGTCGGGTCAGGATAGCTCATAGGTCTCTGGCCGAGCTATCAACGGGTTTGGCAACTGAGGTGCCCATAGCACCTTTCGGTCCCCCTCAAAACCTCTGCTTTTGTCGACGCTGCACTGCCATCCTCCGTCTTAAGCTCCGTCAACAGACTTTGCCCAATAGACATGTTCCCTGCAAACACTTTGGAGCCTTGGTTCCGCTCTATCGTTTCTTTAACACTATTAGTGTTAACGAACGAAGAAGCAACTGATGTCGTATCGCAGGGACTTCCACATTTGTCTATTGAGCTGCCTGTAGGTTTCAGCATTAACGGAGGTCTGCAGTGCCATAGATCATTTGTGCCATAAGGTCGAGAGTGTGGACCGATAGTTTTTGAGGTCTATTTTTACGGCCAGGCCTAAAAAACTTAGACCCCAACTGATACGCAATCCTTAGGCAATCGAAGCGGTTTGACAGCTCGAGTTGAAAGCTCTCCTAGCCTATTTTGAATATGAGCACGAGTTGGTCGGAGCGTGGACCTCATCGGGCGGGACCTTTCAAATTTGACATTTATATTCAATGTGCCTCGAACCATTCGGTGATCGCTACCGGTTTTCACCCCGTTGCCCGTCACAGTCCAAAATTTAGCTGCGCTTTATATTGGATGGTTATACCGCTATCGGTCGGTCGCCAGAGCCTCGTCTGTATAAACAGGACGCACCACGTGAAGGTGAGGTTGGCTTGGAGGTGTAGGTCTTGGTCAAGCTCCCTTACGTCCCGAGGTTCCCGTTCTCGAGGTTTTATTACCAGTTATTAAAACCATTAATCCACTCTTACTCTCGTTTTATCTGAGTCCATGAGGATTCACGTATCGTTCGCAAATCTGTAACAGCCTACGCATAGCACTGATCGATGGGGCCAGCAGCATCACATCATCCGCATAACTAATGTTATTTACGCAAATCTCACCTATGTGACATTCGATGTTAGCGCTACTGAGCTCATCGACCGGCTTGTTGATATACAGGTTGAATAGTCTCGGCGAGAATAGACCCCCCTGTCCACAACGCAGTCCAACCTGTACACATTAGAGCGTTCTCCTCCTAATTTAAGAAGATTTTCTGGATTTCTCTACCAGTACTTTAACATAGCAATTACGTCAAGTGACAAATCTGTGTCCTCCCTCAACTTTCGAAAAAGAACGTCATACGACACCAAGTCGACGGCCTTGGAGAGATTTAAGAACACTGCATAGACCGGTGTGTTTCTGGCTGTGTAGTAATGTACAGTCTGCTTAAGACACATGATATCACTCTCTGTGGAAAGACCTGACAAACCAAATTGAAAGTTGTGAAGTTTTACGTGGCTATCCAGATGTCTGTCAAGCAGACCGTCCAGCACCTTAGCTGATGCTTCAGATGTTCGATCCTAAGATTGCCATGACCTGGTGGCTTCCTTTAAGCATTTTCTGTATAAAAGCAACTACATTTTTAGCCGAAAACCGAATACTCGTTTTATTACCTCAGGCCGGGACATCCACATCGAACACCTGATCAGTGAAGCAGGTAGGAAGAGGTTCCACTTTGAAATGTTCACAGAATAAATTTGAGTATTTAATTTAGCCTTACAAATTGTGTATAAGTAGGTAAAGCAGTTGCTTTAAATCTGTACTAATACAGTTGTATTAGTACAGACTGAAACATACAAAAGATGTCTAGACCTCTTTACCCGTTAGCGAGTCACTTTGACATGGGTCAAGCGTTTTATAAATGTGTTTAATGTTATCTTACCTCTGTCACAGACGAGCGTGATTGTACTAATCAATTATTTTAGGACGGAAGGGATTAAATTTAGCCTGACCTACTTAGACTTTACCAAAGGCTCATGTAATAAGATATAACTACACCTAAATAAAATTATAGTTGAGGAAAGTGAAAACTTAATGAGAATTTTTTTCCTCATTATGATAGTTTAGGTTTCGCTAAAGTTAAAGGTAATTTCAAAAATCTTCTTAAGAGTAAAATAGTATGAAGAATTGTCTATGACAGATAAAAAGCCCGCCATCGTACAGGCATGACGTCACATCCTCTGATATGCGTTTACGGTCCAACTGTGTGTTTGTGACAAACTTATTTATTTAGAATATTAATAACATTAATTTTAAATTACAAAAAAATTCGTTTTCTGATATCTCCATGCCTTAATAAATCACTAGAAACTACCAGCATTGTGATTTTTTCTTAATGGAGACGAGCCTATTACTAACACTTCTTAGCAAAGGCCGCACTTCACCCGAGATCACGTTGTTTATAATTCAGCTCAGTACAAAATTTTAGTAAATGTGCCTTGAAATTAAAAAGCATTATCATTTGTCCACTGTGCAATATTCCTCCTGTAGAGGAATATTGCACAGTGGCTTTTCTATCAGTAGCCAAATTTAAATACATATTGGCCGCACGCCAATTGAAATTTCGTATGAAACAACAGCCTTTATTCCCGATTTCGCTATTGCTCCCATAGGAAAAAAATGCCTAGTGACAAATAAGTCATGCTGCATATTAAAATTCATCGATATCTTCCATGGTGTAGTGGCTAAGCACGCTGGTTTCAAGGCGTCGCCGCTACGAGGTCCCGGGTTCGATTCCCGGTCGGGTCAATATAGAAATCAAAATTTTCTATATTGTCTCGAGTCTGGGTGTTGTAGTACCACCGTTGTGTCTGATTTCCATATCACAAGTGTATTAGCTACTTACTTTGGGATCAGAGCAATGTATGTGATTGGTGTCCAATATCGATTTGGCCATTTTAGCGTGTAAACAGGACAGGTTATATTCCGGTTTAAGTAAGGGACTCATACTCGTACAACCAACAAGCTTTTAGAGATCTAACTTTCGAAGAACATTGTTGAAGCACAGAACAAGGCACGTGTGTTGAATCTCATTTCACGAAGGCGAGACGGTGTAAACTTTTCTTTCACAAATTCCACTATCTGTCTACAATAATTTACGACAAAGTCTAGGTTGTAGAGATCACAGTTTGGTAAGTCACGTGCGCGGATAGATAACTTGAGACTTTAGTTGGCGACAAATATTTTGCTTCACAATGGGTGTGTAAACATGTTGCCTCACAATTTTTGTGTAATCGTATATTGCAATTGTAAAAAGAAACCCCGGCTGTGTGACAGACGAGGAATCGAACTCCGTGTGTACGCTATCCGGGCGTATGCCTATACCACTCGGTCACCATCACATTAGCAAGCCTGTTGAATTTTGCAAGCGCTTACTTTAACGCGTAGGCTGCGTGACGTCATCAATATTGCGACATTGCTCTCACAATAAAGAAGAAGGAAGCTAATTTATAATTACATAATATTTGTTTTTATAGTGTTTGGTCACTATACAAAATTAATAATATAAGTTGCACTTGCAAAAAGCAACTTTGGCTGTGTGACAGACGAGGAATCGAACCCCGTGTCTTACGCTATCCGGGCTTATGCCTATACAACTCGGCCACTGTCACATTAGCAAGCCTGTTGAATTTTTCAAGCGCGCACGCAGAGCAGGCGACACTCTGCCGAGAGAGGAGCCGCTGTTCCGCACCGACATTATTATCATCATTACTACCAACGCTCCATAAAGAACTTACCATTGGTTGTTTAGTTATTTTAGCAGGATTGCGCACAAAATGGTCTGTCTTATTTATAAATAGACAAGGCAACATTTTATTACAGTTTTTTTGAAAAATAAGACCCATAATAATAAGTTTTTTAATAGATTCTTGTACACACAGTGTTTCAAGTATGCTGGTTAAACATTACTTATTCTAGTTACGAGTCTACTAGCGCTAAATTACTACTACTCAATAACTTCTGAGCCATTAATCTTCTAAGAATTAGAGTCACAAGTGTACAACGCATAAGTATACATACCGTAGCGGGTATCGCTGCTTTCACAGCATTCTGAATGGGTGCCAAATGTCATGTAACTGCAGTGCTGTGCACAAGAGCTGCGCTTAATTTTGAATTTTCATTAAAAAAAAAAATGCACTGCATGCTGAATAATACCACGCTAAAGGTTTATGGTGACTATCGATGTAGATATGTCATCATCATTGTCATTATCAGCCAAAGTTATTATCGTTATTGACGTCGCGTTTCGTGTATTGGTTAGAGCTCCAGACTATTACGCCGGCCGTCGCGAGTTCGAATCCCGCAAGGGGCAAATGTTTGTGTAATGAGCACGAACATTTGTACCTGACTCATGGGTGTTTAATATGTATTTAAGTATTTATGAGAGACGTCCGCCATAATCGTTGTCTGGTATTCGTACCATAAAGAAGAAAATTCCTTACTTCGAAACCACGACATTTGGTGTGTTGTCTGGCGCATATTTATTTGTATTTATATTTAAAAGACGTCCACTGTTAAATGTAGCCCTCCTCCACGGGTTTCCACAGCGACTGATCACAAGTGGTCTGTATCCAGTTTGATCCCGCGACCTTCACAAGTTCGTCTCTCCATCTTGTCGCCACGTCTTTGGTCGAAGGGTCTCTAGAACTTTTCTGCTCCAACGGTCATCAGTTCAGTAGATGTTCAATAGATATGAATAAATGATAAAAACTTTATATTGTAGTTAAATATTAAAAGTATTTTTGTAGAGCTTTTTTACGCAATATTGACGAGAGCTAAAAAATCATGTAGTACAAGAAATACAAAACAATAGATTCAGAAAATAAGCAACCGACATACAGCGAGCAAACTACGAGGTATCATTAATGTGGTTCTCTTGTAAAATTATTTTGTAATGTCACGGCGCAGATGGGTTCTTTGCAACGAAGTTGGTGTTCTAAATTTCACGGGATGTCTTTGTTTGAGCAGTTTCAGCACTTGCCAAATAAGTATTTAGCTACGTGTCCTCAAGCTTAATATATATTAACATTAAGACCTGTGGAAAATTAGAGCCAAAAACATAATTACATACACGTGAAAACTTAGCCAGTATCTTGGTTTCTGCATTTTGTGTTCAGTTTTGAGATGTTTAATGCTAAAAAACTTCCAAGCCATTATATTGTATGAATGATTTTTATTGTAGAATCAAGGCGCACGTTACACTATTTCGTAAGAATTGAAGTATACAATTCATGATTGACTTTATTAATGTCAGAACAAATTGAGTGTAGAACTCCAGTAACCTATAACATTTGGTTTTTTTCATCATAATAATTAATTTTATTTGTCATTGTCGCACCGCAAATATTTTCTGCTGGCAGGTAGTAAATGCCATATGGCGTTAAGTCCACCTTTTTTAAAAATGTTGGTTGTGCAATAAGTATAGATAAATCAACTAAGTATAATGATATTCATATTCTGCTTTAGCTACACTCGACTTAATATTTTATTGACATTATTATCATCTTGCGCCATTTAATATTAAGATTCCTCTGCTACCTCCAGGAATTAATTAATGTCGAAAAAGGTTTCGTTGTTAACATCATTAAGTCTAAGCTGATTATTCAATGGTAGTAATTATCTACATACACGGAAATAACTTGTATGTGATATAATTAGAATCGACTGAGAAAAAGGACTAAATTAAGAATGGTTTAGATGGGTTTAGAAGTACGTAATAAGTTGTTACACTTCGAGTAAATTAACATGACAGCTTAGTTAAAAGATAAATAAAAAATTAAAAAACGACTTCAAAAACAAAATGCACTAAAACGTCTTAAATAAACCTTTGACCCTTGGCAAAGAATTCATTTTTGGAGTCGGTGCCAACACTTTGGCCATCAAGCATCAGCTATCAGGGCACCGACTCCAAAAATGAATTCTTTGCCTAAAATGGCTTCCTTTCCTTTCAAGGGTCAAAGGTTTATTTAAGACTTTTTAGTGCATTTTGGTTTTGAAGTCGGTTTTTACTTTTTTTAAAGTTAATTTTATTTCTTAATTTTTAGTAATTACAGGAGAGGGGGGGGGGGAGATGCACTTAATGACTATGTTCTTAAAGAAGCCACAAATTACTTATCATACGTTCTGTCATTATAATTACTGAACTCCTAAGCGTTAAGGAGTTCCACCATCAGCTCAGCTCCACCAAATGTTGATCATCAGACGTAACAACACGTCAACATTAAGATTCCAGTTAAAAAATACTATATGTGCCTTTAAAATTTAAGGGTTTTCCTCAATTACACCAAGGTCCCATCATCAGATCCTAAATTGGCAAAAATGAGACCAACTATAAGGTATACCCTCTAAGTAGACCAAAAAAATTTTCCGAATCGGTCGACAACTGACTGAGATATGAGGTAACTTAGATACAAAAAAAAAACATACAGTCGAATTGATAACCTCCTCCTTTTTTGAAGTCGGTTAAAAAAGAACAACTGATTAGTCATCTTTTGATATACATGGATGGACAAAGCTTCACTCTCCATTACTCTTTGTCTGTTAGGTAAGACCTTCTTAGAACCCCTTCTAAACTACCCAAAGGATATAAAAATCCATACATTTGTTCATAGTTGGATAGAAAAAAAAGCTTACATAAATTTAACTTAATGAATGCCATGTAACTCAAAAATACATTACTTCTAAGTAAAACCGGACTGATTTGATTGATCAATATGGTTGCGGAACGCCTACGGCTTCACGTTCTATATTCATTATTTTTTTGTAATCTCTGTTATCCAACCAGAAACAATCAAGCGAAAACAATCGGCTCTATTTCCTTTCGTGTTCATTGTTTCAGCGAAATGAAAACGGAGCAAACCGAGCGTACGCCGTGTTTTGAGCCGATAGCTCGCGGAACCAATCTTCACCCGGTCAAATTAGTTACTGTCCGAATAACGGAGTGGCAAGCGCGTCTACACATGACTATAATGGTTCCACTGTTTTTTTAAGCAGTTGACTACCGCTACCGGGAGACTGAACCGATAACTTGCGGCACTTATATAGACCGGTTGTATGTGTAAGGGTCCTGGCCAGTGATATAAATGATTCAAAGCTGACTTTAGTTACATAGATTTATTGCTGGTAAAATAGTATCGCGCCTATGTGGGAGGAATGTGTCCGATACCGATGACGACGAGGGCGGAGCACCTACGACTGTGCTTGCTGGCGCACACGTAGGGGCTCATGAGCATGTTGGCTCCATTGTTTTAAGCCGTTCCAGCTGCTGTTCTGCATTGTTTCACTTTATTTCTTGTGACTAGAATTTGATGATTTTATACACGTGTTTGCACAGTCGCCAGCACGTCCGATTACACATTTTTGATAAAAATTATTCCTTTTTATAACTGCATAAGGTACCGCAGTGCTTACCTTGACATGCTGTGGTCTGTACATTGTACACGACACAATTACCCGAAACAGAGCAGCTAGGTAAGCGCATCGCAACGATCATAGAATACTGGAGAAAAAGTTGACATGGTTTGATATTTTAATGCTTGGCATAGAAACCGTGTCATTAATATGGATCACCAGCTAACTAAGCTATTTTAGTTACGAGACCCTAAAAATGGACAAGACTGACTGTAATGAACCCTGCCTATAGCTGACGAATGATAAAAGCTCTAGAATGAGTATTCAGATTAATTAGAGCATTAGTATCAAGTTTACCTTTTTAAAAATAATCTGTATGGAAAAAAATAATCAGGAAGGAGCCATTTCACAGGTAAAGAACGAATCAATCTACACGTTACCTTGATTAAGAAATTAAATGAATTTATCAATGCACCCTATATTCCGTAATCAAAAATTATCAATCCCAAATCGTAGTTCTTCGAACCGTGAAATATGAAATTAAACTTTATCCCGCCAACGAAACAGATTATAAATTTTCATTGTTTAGTATGACTCTTGAAATACTTCAGAGTTATAAAATACAGTCGTGAAGGTTCAATGTTCGGGCAATGGGTCCCTTAAAATTAAACGAAACTCCTCACTGGGGGAGAGAAAATTTCTAAATTCCGTAATTTGTTCTCGTTGATCGAGTTCTTTATTATCTATGGCCGTCCGTTCCGATTCATCATGACAATAACTCGTAATTGAGAACAGACTGTCGGACTTATTTGGATTGAGAAGTCAATTTTATGTATTATTAAAATTTTCCATCAATGTTCCGTTTTGCATTGTAACGGAGATGTAATTTTTAAAAGGATAACCGTTTTTACCAGGAATGATTTGGAGCTGTATAGATTGGGAAAAGCCAACGTAGGGGTGGATGTTGGCTTAAGATAAAGAAAAATCTAATAAAGTTTTTTTTTAAAAAGGAGGTTGGTTGATACGTTTACTTTCTCTTCTATCGTGGTTTCCAAAAATCTATTTCCCTATTACGAGTATTACCTGCCCGATTGTGGGAAACCAATTTCACTGGATGAAAACTTATTCCGCTCAAGCGCTCACCTCAAACCTCGTAATCTATTAACGCGTATTTCGGAATAGTTAGGGAGCTGGCGAGCATTTTGGTACATGATTTCCACAAGATTCACATAGAGGAAGATTGCAGTTTTCGTCGGAACGAATTTATTTGGTCCAGTCAATTAAGGTCGTTGTCCTACGTCGCTGCGTTTTTGCGTTACAGCCGATTGGAGTTACTTAAAAAAGGGGTGTATTAAATCATTTGCACACGTATGCCTCTGGGTTTACTGTCACAGTCATTTATAAAAAGAAGAAAATTGAAAAGTCAGATATTCAGGGCTCGGCATTATGATGGGACGGAGTTGTAATAATGTTATAAAAGCTCTATTATGTTAAATTGCATACGGTTCTCATTGCGCCCATTCGATTCATTATGACTTCGTGGATACGACACAACATTTGGCAGATATTTTGCTCACTGATTCTTTTTATCTGTATTTTTATACAAATGCTTTATTTGACCATCGTATATGGTAAAAGATTTTTTAAAAAGTTTTGAGAAATTAAGTGAAATGTGGTTGAGTAAATAATTCTGACGCGTTTTGAAAATCGTTCGTATGAAATGCATTAATTATTATCAATAATATTTAGTAAAAGTACAATTTTATACTTTTAGCTTAGCGCGAGCGTTTGGTTAGAAAAATAAAATAAAATAGGCCTGCCTTTGAAATATCAGAGGCTTTAAAGTCTGCCTCATAGAATTTTTCGGTTTACATTAAAAAAACAAACATTAGTCCAAGAGGCGCTGTTAATAGCAAACGCAGAGGCAACATGCTCGCTGACTGTTTTTCAGTAGTACTAGACTATTTCTCATTGTTTTAATCGATGTCTGCCTCTTCGTTTTTTTGTATTTACAAGATGACTGTAATCTTCAGCCCAGAGTAGATATGTGCACAAAACATTGCCCACCTTATGTTTTTCATTTTTGAAACGCTGTAAATTGACATCGCAGCGCCACCATGGTCGCCGACGAGGTCTTGGAGGCCGATTCTCGCGGCAATCGATTTTTTTTGAGTGGTAATTCGATTGCGAGTTTAACCGTTTAACCTATAATATCAAGTATAATATCTACACGTAAAATAACTATCGCACGAACAAAATCTAAATACATAGAAATCGTGACCCTGAGACATCAACAAGTATTTTTTCTTTGACAAGAAAATTGGATCGGTGAACTTTTTTCGTAAACAAATTGCACGAGAATTGTCCCCCTAATGTTCTTAGGGTATAGTTATCGCTATTGATAACGTCTGCCATGTATGCTGATTTTATCGAAATTTTGTCCTCCAGCTCCCTCACTAGCAGATCCACAGAGCTAAATTACCGAAAGCGATTGCAATACGAGTACGTATGTATCATGGCCGAAGTAAAAGCTCGCTGCTCTTTCAAATCGATAAGCGTATCCATAATATATTTACAAACGCCGCCAAATGCAAAGCACTAACGATGGCGACCCTCAATTGTATTGAAACCCGAAACGTGTTAAAAGAACTCAAAATAAAGCTTTTTCAACGTTGAAACAACTTTGAAATTGTTAAAATACTTGTACACATTTTATAATTGCGTGCTGAAAGAAGCCTTATTAAGCCTGGAGCTTGCAAAGAATGTATTCTTTGCAAGCTTTGAAATACTTCAAATTAAATTATTATTCTGCATACTAAGCTAACATTATAAGATATATTTAAACACTGGGTTACGTTTTTAAAGGTTTAATTAAAATTATGTTGTCTATACGATTATTTTTCGCTTCCATTTTTAATAGAAGTACAAGGTACTGTGGTATCCAAGTGTGTCCTATTCCAAATAAATATTACTGCCAGCTTGTTTTATTCCTTTGTCCACAAAGTTTATTTAAGAATTACCTTATTCCAGTTTTCACAAGAATATCGCTAGTTTTTTATTTATTTTCATAAATGACGTTCATAATAATGGCGTTAACGATATCTATTTATCGTTATTTCAAAATGAACTCGCAAAGAAAGTGTTTTTGTGTTCGAATTTCAAAGAGTCGAACGACATAGAGGTTGTGCGCGTAGCTCCAAACCTATACAGTACTACTATTCTGTTATATCATGTCTCGAAACGTTTCCATTGTTATAACGATTTAAATAAGTATTTCCATGAGATACACGACCAAGATACTTATTGGCCAAATTAATTGGAAATTCCCACTTTGTGGTTTGTTAGGGCTGTTTAACCACTTGAAATAGTTTCAAAGCAAACCTTTACCTAAATACAAGGTGTTTTTACTTTTTGTTCAGCAGCGGTAGGCCAGCGGTTCTCAAACTTATTTTATGTACTGCTTACTTTCATACTAAATTAAAGTAGTTTTAGTAGGAAAATTGCTCACAATAATGAAAAAGTATTTCCATTAGTCAATTCCACACGCTCACACACACACACACACACACACACACAAGCACACACATACACACCACAAAAACACACACATACAATACACATTGTACTATGTTATGTTTTTTTACCCATAAGATTAAATTGTAAAACTAAAACAAATTTCTATCTAGTAAGTATTTTAAGCTCTTTTCTCTTATTAGTGTCTAAGAAAATTATTTTGAATTGACGTCATGCATCGCCAAAAATGAATTACAAAAATGTTTCTTTTTCGACTAACGGAAATTTTATGTATACATTTTCATATTTGTGATCGTTTTTGGAAAGCGTTTTCCTCTTATTGGGTTACTGAACGCCCATAAGGGACCTCGCCAGACTTTGAGAGACACTAACCACAGATCTGTGCAGTAAAACTTTGCCTAGCTAGGCCAACTCTGCGGAGCTTAAGTGTCTTCTAAACCGTTTAATTATGTTGTTTCCTTAAGTGATTACTTGGAAAGTAAATCTGGTAAACTGTTTTCATCTTTGGACCAAGTTATGATAGTCTTTGTCTCGGATTGCAGATTGTAGATTGAGATGAGAGATTGCAGATATTTGTTGTATTCTTCACGTGTTTTCAATGTTTCCAACACCTAGAGTGCTATTTTTTGTATTCTTGTAAGAAAAAATAGGACACCAAAAATTACGCAGCGGTCGAAATGACAGCACGGTTTCTCAATTGGAAAAAGCGTAGGCCCGGTTAGCGAGAAGATGCAGGTTCGAGGCTGCCCCGCGCGCAATTTTCGGTTTCTTATTTCATCTTAAAAGAATACAAAAATAACACTGTGCGTGTTAAAAACAATATTCTAAACAATTGAATAACCTCTAACGGTAGTTCCTACCTAACAAGATTTTGTCGCGCTTGGCAGAGTCGTGGCGGTCAGCGACGCCTCATCGGAGACCACTGTTCGTCGAGTCGTCGTGCTGTGAAGATCAACGTCACAGAACTGCCCTACGTCTCGTCTAGTGTACCTATTCCTACCTAAATTAGCATCAATAAAGGCTGTTTCTGAAGTCTGCAATAAAGTTTGATCATTCATCACGTCTAACTATTTGCACGGTCCCCAATTCTGCCTACATGATGTCTAATGGTTCGTAAAGAAATCCTGACGATCCTTCATTTGGATATTATTAGTTTGTCGAAAACATTTGACGGATGCATTTTTAAGGGGTCACTCGCTTATGACACATTTAGTATCTTTGTCTAATATTTGACGAATTTAACATACACAGAATGTGTTCTCCCGAATCACTTACTTTAATTGAACAGCTCTCACATATTTTAACCACATGCAAAACAACCTATTAGAAATTCAACCAGTCAACCACTTTACCATACACTTCGATATTACTTCCATTATTCTCGCAGAACTCATTAGAAAACTCAACAAATTATAATCTGAAGTTAGATTTGTTTGTGTGTCACGTAATTTAGTTAGCGCGTTTCGTCCTGTCGCCGTACTTTGACAAATATACGATGTGTGAGACGAGGTATTCATAATTTATTAAGGAAAACTTTTGTTACACGGAAATTACTGAAAGTCTTACAAATTTAAAATCATTTGAACAAAGTGTTATTAAATTACTTTAATAAGGGTTTCCACGTTATCTGGTTAGGCGTTTTCACTGCCTAACGTTTTATTTATATATAATGACTGTACTTATTGCTCTGGTGGTCTTCATGTACACTACATTGGAGTATTTAGTATCAGTTCACAAGTTATACATTTACAATTTAGGCTTAACAAAACCTTAACATTCCTTGGGTGAGTTTCCCATTTGGTGCCTGCTAGTTACAAGCGGTATCATTATCAATACATATATTATAAAATTATAAAGGATAAATTTATGTTCTTTAAAGAAAATGTTGAAAATCGAGTTACGGGAACGAAAGTAGAGAAATAAAAGCAATCTAGTTTTTTAAAATTTCTCAATTTCACTGTGTTCGTGCTAATCTCCGAAGCGACTGATTTTGTATTATAATTATTATTATCATCATGTAGTAGTGTCCCACTGCAGGGCAAAGGCCTCCCTACCCCTTATCCATTCTCCATGATTTTGGGCAACTGCCTTCCAGTACCTGTCAAATGAGTCCAGCTCGTCACGCTATCTTTTTCTGGGTCTACCACGTGGCCGCCTTCCATTTAAGGGGATCCACTCGGTGCATATTTTGTATAGTTGTATATTATGTTTGCGGTCAACATTTGGGATACTTTTGATCCCGAAAAATTAACGAGATGGGTCAGCGATAAATTATGAGAAGTAAGAACGAAGAATTTCGGCTGCATTACAGCGCCAGACCGGTGGAAACAGTAAGCACTGAAAGCACTCACATCAGGAGCACACAATCATATTGATTACCTACACAAGATTTTAACAAACAATCGAATCATTATACTGGTAGGTCCACACCACCTACCTACCGTCCTAACTTTGCTGCGGTGGGTGACCTGGGAGCAGCTCTTCTATCATCACCATCATAATTATATTTTGAACCTACCTGAAGAACGCAGAAGATCATCCACTTAATTAATACGACACGTTGCTGCACCCAACGTGTCGGTTGGCGCTCCTGACTACTGAACCAGCGGTCGTGGGTTCGAACCCCGTAAGGGGTCAATGTGTGAAGAGCAAGAACATATTTTTGTCTAAGTCATGGATGTTATAAAATATATTTAAGTATTTATGGGAGACGCCCCCGTCATAATCGCTATCTGGTACTTTGTAACACAAGGAGCCAAATTCCTTACTTCGAATCAAGACACGCGGTTTGTTGTACGGCGCATATTTATTTATGACGTAACTTAATGGGTAACCTAATGAAAATTATTACCGTAACCTTTAACCTTACTTACGTTCGAAAAATAACGCAATCGAAAATGTGTGTTATTTATCTCCATTGGACATGTACATAGTATATTGGACCAATCTATTAGGAGATATGCACATAGAAGAAAGACCCCTTACATACTGAGACTTTTAGCATCAACGCAGTCGCGCGTTTTGAAAACGCGCTTCAGCATTTCGACTCTTGCGGGGCACTTGCGTTGTTTTGAGCAAGGAAAACTTTAGATTGGTTATATACATACCTAATAATTTGTGATCGAAACTTTTGATATTCCAATCATACACTTTTAAAATTGAAGACTATGATGTCATATTACAAACATTGACAATGTTTTTGGGTAACTTACAAACTTAGTTGTTGCTAAATAAAGAAGAAATTGGAATTGAAAAGAATACGTATATTTTCGTAAAACATGGTACATGTTATTATAAATTTTCCTCTTCGACCTCATGTAGCGTCGATTGGTGTGGTTTGTATCATGCTTTGTAGAAAGATTTCCATGACGCATTATTATAAAAAATGGGTGCGTAAATTGGAGCAATAAAAGCCCGTATTTTCTGGTGTGGAAGCAATTTCTGTAAATATATTGTCAAGTCCCACAGTCGTTGTGTGTGACAGTGATGGCTGTGACGTCCTCTCGCGCTTCATTTGTTTTTAATTATGTAGAGCTTGTCTAAGCTGAAATGACGCACCCCTCTTCAAAATAAGTTGATTTCAATGTGTGAGTGCAAATATTAATTACGACTGTTCATCTGTGTGGGAACGTTGACTGCTCCGCGAATAAAGATATGTATGCCTACGTCACGGTCGACTAGTCACGTGATAAATCCGACAACGCTTTTCTTATAACCAGCGCTCACACATTGTGTGAAACAAAACGTCCGCTCTCTCGCGCGTTTACGTCTATTCTGACAAGTTGGACAACGAATTGTTTCGATTCGAGACTCACCGACAACTGACCAACCAATAACAACGGTATTTGTTATTGGTTGGTATAGGGTGTGGCTTGTAATAAGGGCAAAAAATTAAAATGTAGGCCTTTTAAGCAGTCAGAAACCAATTCTAAATTAATTAGTTGATATTTTCTAACAAAATAAATCGATCCGGCAAGGTATAGCAAACAATTGTGTCTAGGGGTATCTATCACGACAAATCTTTTTTTGTTATCGAATTTAATTTAACAGAAATCTATTCAATGAATGTTAATATCTTTTTCTTGATTAATCGAATAGTTAATCGCCGCTTCATAACATCGAATTACATTTCACAAAAAAAAACGCAATTGTTTTGTTAAGCAGCAAAACGATATATACAATTAATGTTTGATAGAATTATTAAGTTATCGATAAAACCATTCATAAAAACATGTTTTAAAGTGTAACGGTTCCCATAAATATTCCCTCGAATATTTTTTCCTCAAGTAAGAAGGCATGCATGCATTAAAGCATGCGAGCAAGCAAGCACGCATGCATGCTGCAAGTATTTTCTTTTTTTGACCTAAACTGGGGCCAAAGAGTAACATGGTCATCGTTAAGCACACAGTAGTCACCATCTACACTAAAAAGCGTCAAATCATGTATTCTATGGCTAGAGCAAAGAATCAACAGACATGCTGTGTGTCGAACAACATGCAAAACAAAAACAACTATTTCTACTATTAAGCTCATGGAACTATACTACTACGTATGGAAATGACATCCTGAAGGAACCTCGTGCGAAATGACTTGATCGTTCCGGACATCAATGCATGCGCGGCATCCCAGTCACTCACCCCCGCTGGTTGCGATATGCAATATGACATTTGGACAATTAATTCGTAAAAATGCCGTCCTGCGTTTTGAAAACATGCAACAATAAAATCCACAAGAAATAAAAAGATACCGGCGTTACTTTTCAGCGTTAAGTAAATAAAATGTTAACTGTAACCTAGTTCATATTTTTTCAAAAGTTTTAAATGTGTCGTATGAAATTGCCGTCATTTTATACGAATATCAAAGATTATAAAAAGTTACTCGCATAGAACGGCAAAGTAGGTAATAAATGAGGTAAGGAAATGCGATGTTGTGCTACTTCTAATAAAATGTTTTTACATCGGTGATTTCTCCTGAGTAATTTTGTGTGAAAATGTTAAATAAAGAAAAAGATGAATTGAAAAATAATAAAACTAACGAAACACTTCGCTTTATGATAATTTAACAATCCCCCGCGACTTTAAGTACCCTCGTAGGCTGTAGCGTAGCGTTTATGAATAAATACTAATCCATGTTAGTAAGTATTATACATTTAAATAAAAAAATGTGTGCGTGTACTAGTATACACACGTAAGAAGTGAAACTACTTTATGGCCTTATTTTTCGAAAAATGATCTACATGCAACTTTCCAGAAATTGAGTAAATAAAGTTAAATTAGATAAAGTTTAAACAAAAGGATTTTATTATCATAGGCATGAATACAAATAATACAATTATTTCACTTTACCTTTTTGCTACTAAGATTATTACAGCATGAGAAAGTGAAAGTACTCTTCGTCTGAACCAACCGTGGTAGGGGCAAGAAAAAGATGGCGCGTAACGAAAAAATATGACGCGTAACCGAAAAATGAGACTGTTTTTTTTTTTCAATGCCGATAAAGAAGTTTCACCTCAATAATATTCATTCAATACAGCCAGGTATAAAAGGCACAAAAGCCTGTGTCACTTCTGCAGTTTCATATTCAACATTCAAATTTCAAGGAATACATCAGTCTCTTGACAGTTCACGTCAAAATCTTGTCATCAAATTGCGCACACTTTTTGCTTGGCATAGCGCCTTATACTGTGATGATGAAGCTCACTAATGTTTAATCCACATGTAAAAAAATGGCATTCTTGTCAGTGCACAGTTTTGCATTATTTTTATTAATCTTATTTAGAAATCAGACTTTTAAAGCCTGTGGTGTATAAAAATATATCAAGAAGAAGAAGAAACAAGAATGTACCAGTTTCTTTAAAATTAATAGATTTGGATCACTGATAAAATTGTTATTTATTTAGAATAAAAGATGTTCCTAAACTTTATAGAATTTAGTACAAAAAGAGGGAATATACAAATAATAATTTAAATTTAAATTTATGCCATTTTTAACCGACTTCAAAAAAGGAGGAGGTTATCAATTCGACTGTATGTTTTTTTTTTGTATGTTTGTTACCTCATATCTCAGTTGTTTGTCGACCGAATCAAAAAATTTTTCGCCTACTTACTGGGTGTACCTTTTAGTTGGTCCCATTTTTTCAATTTTGGGATCTGATGATGGGATCTTGGTGTAATCGAGGGAAACCCTCAAATTTTAAAGGCACGCATAGTGTTTCTTTACTAGGATCTTAATGTTGACGTGTTGTTACATCTGATAGTTAACATCTTGTGGGGCTGAGCTGATAGTGGAACTCCTTAACGCTTAGGAGTTCAGGAATTATAATGACGGAACTTATGAAAGGTAATTTGTAGCTTCTTAAAAAAATAATATCATAAGGTGCAACTCCCCCCCCCCCTCTTAGGTAATCACTAAAAATGAAGAAATAAAATAAACTTTTAAAAAAAGTAAAAACCGACTTCAAAACCAAAATGCCCAAAAAAGTCTTAAATAAACTCTTTACCATTGAAAGGAAAGGAATCCGTTTTAGGCAAACAATTTCTTTTTGGAGTCGGTGCCATCACTTTGACCATCAAGCATCATCTATCACATCACCGACTCCAAAAAAGAAATTGTTTGTCTAAAACGGATTCCTTTCCTTTCAATGGTGAAGAGTTTATTTAAGACTTTTTTGGGCATTTTGGTTTTGAAGTCGGTTTTTACTTTTTTTTAAAGTTTATTTTTTAGTCATACGTATCTTAATGTAAAATTGTTTTTGGTGTAATGAATGAATATAGTACTTAAATTCATTTGTTTATATGTATTTGGACAAGTTATTCTAAGCTTAATGCCATTTGTTTATCGTCTAAATTTTACCACCGTCCAACGTATCACAAAGACTGTGCTATTACATCGTCAGAATAGAATACATTAGCGGCACTCTACTGCTTCTTGTCATGGCATGTTGTAGCCAGGGCCCTCTTTAAGCAAGAGGCGGGCCTGGGCCCAGACGAATTTGTAGGCCCTATTGGCCTATTATAATAAAAGCATTTTATTGGTGGGGGTTTCGCCTGTTGGCGATTTTTTCGAACTTAACCTTTAACTGGTGACCTGCCCGTCTCACAGACACCGCGATACATTTTTGTGATATTTCTCCCCACCTGTACGTCGATTCCCCCCGCGCGCCTCAGTACCTTCCGCGTTTAGCGTGTCCTTGGACTTAGTGAAGCAATCGCCAGCGCATCGACTCCCGTTTCGCCAATGTGGAGCTTTCGCCGTCTCGCAGACGTCAGGTCAGTACTAGTGTAATATTACCCAAAGTGTCTATTGATCGTTACCTCACAGTTAGTGTTCTTGATTTCATAGTGTCTGAAAAACGTCACACCGGTACTAACGTTTTTCTTTTTTTATATAGAATGTCTGTCCGTCTGTTCTGCAAAAAGGAGGAGGATTCTGAGCCAGCAAGAAATATTTCAAGAGTTGTTAACAGAGACCGACGATAAGTTCAGTGATTTTGACAACGACATAGACGATACTGACTTTGTTCTGCATAGTGAGCATGGGACAGAATCGGAGCAGTCTGGGGACGCAGAAATCAACACGACTGTCGAAAAAAGCACTCTACAAGAGGAAGCGCATACGATGAAACAACAGGTAATAGGCGAGGATGTTGAGCAATATTTGAAAACAGCCGCAGATGATGACGGGAGCAACGAGTCAAACTTTTAATAGGGACGAAATCGATTTGAATGGTCATTTATTATACATATAGAATAGATATACATATATATCATAGATATAGAAATAAATATATATAGAATAGATATATAAATCGATTTAAATGGACAATACTGAGAAGAAATCTTTAGTCTCAACTCAGTTGAAACTCAGGGTTTATAATGACAGACTTCCTCGCGAGTTGCACTCGACTATACAAAGAGTTATTGGTGTTAGTGAATTACCACCTCGACCAACAAGTTCTATAGGCCAAAATCATACTGGTGCTAAAAGAACTTGTGCCATATGTCCTAGTCGTCTAAAAAGATGTACTAGATTCTCATGTAATTACTATGATAAACCTATGTGCCTAAATTGTTGTAAGCAAATATGTAAAGACTGTGTACGTAGCCATTCCTACTAGCTTCTATTTTGACTGTTGCAGTTTTTTTATTCTTGTATTTAAGAGCAATTTAAATAATAACATTTTGTTGATTTATGTCTTAAAAGACAAAAAAATATATTGAATAAGTTATTTAAGTTAATTATAGGGTGCTAGAAGGCCCATTTTAAGTTTGTTCCTATGTTAATGAATAAGTGTCATACATAAATAAAGACTGATTTATACCACGTAGTTTGTTGTTTTTGTAACTCACGTTTATTTTATTATGTATAAAAATATGTGTTTTGTGCTATATTTATCCTAGCATTTCTTATTTCCTAACCATTTTTTAGTACTGTCCATTTTTTGTTTACGTTTTTTAGACGTCACGTCACTAGATACGTCCCACAGATACCAGGTCACCAGTCAAAGGTTAAATCTATTTTTCAACACACTTGCTCAAAATGACGTTTTTATTCCACCGATTTTTGGCACATAATCATAGATATTAAACACGCGTGCTTTTTCTGTACATTATTGCACTAGTGCCTTTTGTTTATTAACCCAACCAATTTACATTTGTACCCTAGTACCAAGTAGTAAGTACGAAGATGAAGCGATATAATTTAGTCGGGTTATAACTTTTATTTTAGGAACAAAATGTATATAAGTATATTCGAAAAATTACAGTATGTATATATTTGTTTCAATTAATGGTAAATACAGCTTTATTACTAAAAATAACTCAAATTCATTTAAAAATTTCTGTAATTTGTGTTTTAAACACGAATTGTTACATTTTCAATCTTGGCTGTTGGCCGATCTAGTTCGCGCCTTAGCCTTGCGCGCCTTGCATCTGTTTCGCGGCAAGAAAAAAAACAACGCGCCATTTTTCCACAGATTTGTAAGTCATTTTTCGTAAATAATTGTCGGCTGTGGTGTGATGAAGTTTTGATTAATGGCAAGTGTGTTGAAAAACGTCGTATGAAACACGTGTGCCGTGACCTATTATATACGCGGCTTTCTTATGGCGCACTCGCTTTCGCTCGTGCGCACACAATATCGCCTTGTATATAATGGTCAACTTAGCACACTTGTATCATAATGTACTATTATGCTCGCTTTTAATTCAGGTGGCTGGCCCTTTGCAAAATGCCAAAACGAGGCGAGCCTTAAAAGTTCTGCCTGTTGAAGTTTTAAAGAGAAAATGAAACGTTATTTATGCGCGAGCGAAGCGAGCACATTTTTTATTAACTAATTCAAAAACCTAGCCAATTTTATATTGGTATTTTTGGTATCCTCTACCTAATGAACTCACCATCACAAAAATAAACTTTATGGTGTGCACCATAAAGATAATTACACAGGATAAATTCTTATATATTCGTTAGTTATTCAATTTAGGTGGTCTTATTGCTTAAAGCAATTCCATCAAGACAAAAGTCAAGTGGACTGATTTTTATAAAGACAATAGAAGAATAATACGCTATATTTTTCTTACGATTTATGTATGGTAGCGGGCCACTTGTATAGTGCTCGCGGGACGCATTTTGTGCATCCCTGGCTTATGCGATATAGGATAATGTCCGGGCGAAGTAAGGGCTTAAGGTTCGCCTGTTGACATTCGTCAGAGTAACTGCAAACAACAATGCGCTGGAAGCTAGCATTTCAATTTCGGTTCCTGAGGCTTTTCAAAGTAATAAAACGATATAAAATAAAAAGTGAATAAAACAATGGTAAAAGGTTATTCCTGTTGACGTTTTTTACAGAAACTTCAACGTATAAATGTAAGTGCGAGCGCGAGCGCTTCAGTTTTCGGTCCATTACAATTTTCAGTGCTAAAACGATATGAAGTTGTGCACGAGCGTTTAGGATTTCGGCTCTTGACGCTTTAAAGTGTGCTCTAATGATATAAAGTAATGTGTGGGCGAAAAAGGCCTAAAGGCTTTGCGTACTGCATGACGCGAGTGAGAAAAAATCTTTTTTGTCAGCCGTCCGGGAGCCCCCGAGGTCAGAGCCCCTGGCCCTTATAGTAAATACGGTTACGGTTGTAACTACAGGCAACGGCTACAGTGAGTAAACTTCACTAGAATATGGGATTTCCATATTTAGCTCTACCGAAATTCCTGTCAGACGGTTTAAATTAAAATCACACAAAAAGGCTGAACATTATAAGTGACATAAAAGAGTGATAGTCTTTAAAGAATTTAGAAAAGAAGACCCAGAAGAGACCCAGTTTACTAATTCAGTATAGCAAATCTGTACCTTAAGTGAAAATTTATTTATTTTTTATTTTTATAGAAACGATGTACAAAACAGGTTACAAACAATATTTTAAAAACCAAATGTGGAACATACTAAGTAACAAGTTTACAACCCTTAGCGTGTACATACTATTATAAATAATGTAAGCAAACTAGACGCTAACTAAATATAACATGATACAAAAAGTAAAACTAAAAATACAATAATTGGAGTAAAATCTAATCGTTATAGCTCATAATAAAATAAAAAAAGTAAATTTAAAAACAATAAAATAATTCTTAATCTATCTATCTCTAAACTATAACCCTGGCAATATCTCTCTTGAATTTATATCGACTGCTATTAAAAATATCAATGTTTGAATAATCATCAATCAGCTCGTTGTGTTGACGGCACATTCTAGTGATAGGGTTAAAATAGGAGGTGTTATCTATACTAATATTATAAAGCTGAAGAGTTTGTTTGTTTGTTTGTTTGAACGCGCTGATCTCAAAAATTACTGGCCCGATTTGAAAAATTATTTTTACGTTGGATAGTCCACTTATCGAGGAAGGCTTTAGGCTATATAATATAAAGATACGACTCATAAGACCACAGCAGAAATGAAAAATGTTGCGAAAACGGGAGAAAGATATTCCTTTTGAGAGCTTCCGCTGCATACGCTGCGGAAACCGCTTAAGTTACAGAAAAATCATGTATGACAGGATTGTTCAACATTAAGAGTTCTATAATAAAGTCCGCGACAGCATATTTCTAACTTTTATGGTTGACTCACTACAACCTTTTTTATGTTAATAAATTTGTAAGAAAATAATGCATTATTTTTAAGAGGTGTATTATACACACAGGTATTTATTCTTATCAAAATAAATACATTCATCATCACGAGCATTTCATTTAGAACCAAGTTGCCCTTTAAATCATTTGATTTCAATAAATATCTTAGGAGCTATCACAGTTTTAACATAACTCCGCACCAAAATAATGTTCGCAGCTTAAGTACAACGTGCGCTTGCGCTAATCTATACTAATATTATAAAGCTGAAGAGTTTGTTTGTTTGTTTGAACGCGCTAATCTCAAAAACTACTGGCCCGATTTGAAAAATTTTTTTTACGTTGGATAGTCCATTTATCGCGGAAGGCTTTAGGCTATATAACATAAAGATACGACTCATAAGACCACAGCAGAAATGAAAATGTTGCGAAAACGGGAGAAAGATATTCCTTTTGAGAGCTTCCGCTGCATACGCTGCGAAAACCGCTTAAGTTACACAAAAATCATGTATGACAGGATTGTTCAGCATTAAAAGTTCTTTAATAAAGTCCGCGACAGCATATGTCTATCTTTTATGGTTGACTTACTACGACCTTTTTTATGTGAATAAATTGGTAAAAAAATAATGCATTATTTTTAGAGGTGTATTATACACACAGGTATTTATTCTTATCAAAATAAATACATTCATCATCACGAGCATTTCATTTAGAACCAAGTTGCCCTTTATATCGTTTGATTTCAATAAATATCTTAGGAGCTATCACAGTTTTAACATAACTCCGCACCAAAATAATGTTCGCAGCTTAAGTACAACGTGCGCTTGCGCTAATATATTATAAAGCTGAAGAGTTTGTTTGTTTGAACGCGCTTATCTCAGGAACTGCTGGACCGATTTGAAAAAAAAATCTGTGTTGGATAGCTTATTTATCGAGAAAGGCTTTCGGATATAAAACATGACGCTGCGACGGGAGGGGAGGGAGCAAACTCAAAACGCGCGGACGAAGTCGCGGGGGACCGCTAGTATATTATAAAGCTGAAGAGTTTGTTTGTTTTAACGCGCTTATTTTAGGAACTGCTGGACCGATTTGAAAAAATATTTCTCTGTTGGATAGCTTATTTATCGAGAAAGGCTTTAGGGTATAAAACATCACGCTGCGACGGGAGGGGAGGGAGCAAACTCAAAACGCGCGGACAAAGTCGCGGGGGACCGCTAGTTAACATATACATTCAGAGTGAACAATTTGGGCTTCCGAACCCGACAGAAGATGTTAAAATTTAACAGGGACAGTAAATTAGGGAAATCATTTGAGGGTGTATAATATTATACAAAATCATTTGTTCGGTCTGTTTCCTCCGAGTGGACAGTGTCGTCTTTCGAAACCTCTCGAGTCTTTCCTCATAACAATTTAAATAACGATGGAGATGCATCCTAAAGCATAGCATTCGTAAAAATCTTTGCTGAATCCTCTCGATCTTCTCCATATGAACCTTATAGAATGGCGACCATATCACAGAGTTATATTCAAGCAAGCTACGCACTAAAGCATAAAAAAGAGTAAGATATTGCAAAACATTTTTAAATGGCTTAGATATCCTATAAATGAATCCTAACATGCACGACGCTCTCTTAACAATGTGCTCATAGTGTGGCCGGAAAGTTAACTCAGAATCAAAAACTATCCCCAAATCTCTAGCCTCAGTCTTGCGGACGAGGGTATGGTCACCCATAGAATAATTGAAATTAATGGCATTAGACTTACCAGTGAATGTTATGACGAAGCATTTGGTAATATTAAGTGTCATGCCATTCGACTGACACCACTCAAAAACCAGGTCCAGGTCCCTTTGAAGCTGCATAGCATCGTTGAGTCTGGTAATGGAGTTAAAAATCTTGAGATCGTCTGCGTAAAAGAGGCAAGGGCATGAGAGCTTACTTACAAGGTCGTTAATAAAAACTATGAAGAATAGAGGTCCAAGATGAGATCCCTGCGGTACACCGGAGGGTACAACAAAAGCTGAAGAAAGATCCCCTTTCAGGGCTACTAATTGATTCCTTTTATGTTAGTAAGATTTGACCCATCGCAGCAGGTCCCCATGGATTCCATATGCTTCCAGCTTCTGGCACAAAAGCACGTGGTTCACTCTATCAAATGCCTTCGAAAAGTCAGTATAAATCGAGTCCACCTGTCCTCTTCTAGCAAATGCACCACACAAATAATGTTTATATTCGACGAGATTACTGGTAGTAGACTTGTTTCTCACAAATCCATGCTGACATGGTGATAAGAAAGGTTTAAAGTGAAAGTAAAGAGCATCATAGACGAAAAGGGATCTAACTTGACTTAGATCGAAATCGAGTTTATTAGTTATTCTGAATTTGATTTTTTATTTTGAATTTGATTTTTTCTCTATCTTTCTATGTAATCGGCATATTTCTGCGCCGCTTAATAAAGAAAATAATTTTGTGCCAAGTGATATAAGTAAGACTTTGTGAACTCATTTTGAGTATTTTTGGTGATTATTGACTCATGTCTACTTTACACAAAGTGAACCGGGGTGTTCAGACGTTATTTTAATGTGACAACAGATATAACTCGTGTTAATACCCTTTACACGATTTAAATTGTTCAGATTGAATTTGTGCCTAAAAATACAAGAAGACTTTTACACAAAAACAAAAATGTGTTTGAGGTTCGTGAAGAAGGAAGTAACTTAATTTACAGCACTAAAGATCAAACCCAAAACATTATATTAATTATATTTATTTTGTGTCTATTGATCCATTTAGACTTACACCATTAATCACAAAAAAAACATTTATGTGTAAAACGATTTAAGTAACTTACATCAAAAATAGTTTTAAATTCGCTACAAACATTTAGGTAAAATTTTTGGTGTAAAATGATTTAACTCAGCCCAAACGTCTCCCGCGCATCTTTCCCCCAAGCTGAGCGACTGAGATAAAAATATGGAATTCCGAGCGTGTGAGCGGAAGGGCAGCTTCGCATTACGCATTCAGAGCTACTTAGTGTTAGTGCCACGCATGAGCATCAGTGCAACGGTCGCGTCCCGCTCTCGATCGAAAGATGTCGCGATATGTAAGTTATAGCAGTTTACACGAAAATATCGAAACATGTCATTACTATTTAACGCTTTATCTTTAAAATTACAATAATTTACACAAACTTCAATCAGAGGGTGTGTAATTTATTAGTGTGTATTCTCTTATATATAAAAATATGATTTAAGCAGTTGTTTATCGTAATTTCTCTATTGTATCTGACGGAGTTGCCGCAAAATCTGTTAGTAATTAATAGGAACATACACAATTACGTACGTAGGTAATGTATGTAGGTAAATAATATCCTTTGCGCCATCGAGTATGTATCAATAAAATAAACGAGTGGGAACGTTTGGGCCGTGGGGGCCCTCTGCTAAATTGTTGTTTAGAAAAATTGCGCCATAATTAAATTCATTAACAGCCTAATATAATAAATATAATAATAAAGCTGGCTGGTTCCTAGCTCAAAAAGTCAGCATTGCTATTCAACGCGGCAACTAGTTACTAGAAATGGTTTCGTTTTTGAATAGGTGGATATTAAGTTATCTTTTTATGTTGCAAGTCTTAGTTTTTTTTTTCTTGTTTGTTATTTTAAAAAATATAGTGGGAAGTAAATATTTTACACCGGAGCTAAGAGTTCAAGAACAAAGGTCAGTAGGTGTTACATAAAATTAAAAAATGATTGAAGTTAAAATGTTAAATAGCTTTATTTATTTTGACTTGCATTTATCCTTATCTGGTTAACGGAAATTATGACATTTTAGTTTGATTTCCACTATTTCATGCACTTAAAATCGTCTGTTGGACTGAATTGGTTATTTTATTCGTATCTTTTTATAGCCCAAGTACATACTTGTATACTTAAGGTTACCCGTATTGCCATGGTATATGGTTTTATATTTCCATATATCTTCTTAATATATAAAATTCTCGTGTCACAGTTTTCGTTGCCATACTCCTCCGAAACGTCTTGACCTATTTTGATGAAATTTTTTGTGCTTATCCGGTGTCTATGAGAATCGGCCAACATCTATTTTTCATCCCCCTAAATGTTAGGGGTAGTCCACCCCTAATTTTTTTTATTTATTATTTAGACAAATTTTTTAATTTCTTTTTTTTTATGATACAACATACAAAAATACATACAATCCTTAATTTTCACCCTTCTACGATCAACCATTATTTTTTAATAGCCATTTTAGTAATTTAAGGGCGAAACAAAATTCGCTGGGAATGCTTAATTTTTAAAATTACGGGACTCGGCGGGACGGGGCTGGGGCGGGACAGGGCTGGGGGCGAAACAAAGTTCGCTGGGTCCGCAAGTTATCTATAAATCTTGAATATCGCATAGATGTAGCAAGTACAAGTACACATAATAAAAGTATCGTGTTTTGAAACATGTTTAGTATTTTTACACACAACTATATCAAAAATGATGATATTGATCTGATTGAAATTAAAATTATATTGTTTTTGCCATTCCTCTCTCTCTCTTATTTTGTTGGTGTTAGGCATGTGAATATGTAATTGAATGTTGGCGCTTCTTCAAACTTGGGTTTAGGGTTCAAATTCCTTGCCAGTTCAATATACAGGGTGTGGCCTGTAATAGTTATATTTCAATTTTCATCAAGCTAAGGCACGGTTGGATAGAATTATGCTGTATGAATTATGAATTATGTGAAAAAAGGTGAACAAATAGAAGAAGGCAAAATTTTGGCTAAAGATCAACATAGTAGCATTGACAAACAAGCTCATGAACAAATGAACGAGTAATTGATTGAAAAAGAAAATTTATTAGCACTTGAAGAAAATGATTTAAAGAACAACAAGAGACATACCGTTGACGCAAAAAATATGATAAGGGAAAACCAGAAAAAACGACTGAAGAAAAAAAAATAAACCAGAAAATAAAGAAGACAAATCAATGAAATTGTTACAATGGACCAAACCATATATCAAAACGAAAGAAAGAGAGATTTGATATCTTTCTTAGAATACCCAGATCCGAGTGTTCATGACTTTTACCATCAATTAACTACGAATGAAGATTTGCGTGACGTGGGATCTACATTTAGCATCGAATGATTGGATATCGAATGATTGGATTAATGGGATTTAGCATCAAATGAAGATGAAGATCAAAAAGTAATAAAGACTAATCTGTTGTATGATTAATAACGTTCTTATTGATTTCAAAACCTATATTACTTCTTTCATTGAAAAGATAACTTTTTTCAATGTTTTAATTTGTTTAAGCTGAAATGCATAAATCAAACCTAATTGCCTTTATTTCTAGTGAGTTATCATTAATTAATAAGCAGTTATTAAGTTTTCTTTAATCGTTTTGTTTCGTTTCGCTGAATTTAAAATTTTGATTGTTTTTTTTTTTAGTTTTGGATAAAACATTGCCAAAGTGTCTTGCTTTGATCTCAGTTTCATATTTCATGAAGCTTTGGTATGTTAAACTAAGATACTAATAATAGCCATAAGAATCGATCTCATAATATGTTTAGTTAATTCATTATGCTTGTTATTTCAAAACGCTACGGGTATGTTAAGTAGACTAAAAGTCATAATATATTTCTCTTTTTTTGATTGTGTAGTATTCTCATACTATTGATACGATTAAAATACATTTTTTAAAGAAGTAATACATGTTTGTATTCATAAATCTCAATGTTGTTTTAATTTTTCGATAAACCTTATTAGCCGAAATGCAAATAGGGCTTGATATCTCTGATGCAGATTTCAATCAACAAAGTAGATGATGTGAAATAGGTTTTGTTTTTTATTTTAAATACGCAAATAATTCAGACACAATTACCTCTAGATATGATATGATATATGTATTTTTTTTAAACATTATATATGTAACATAATGTAATTCTAAATAAAATAACAATTTCTAGCAATTTTAGGAGCAAACAATTTGATTTTATTTGCAAATTATAGCTTAGTCAGTTCCAATCCACACTTACGTCACTAGACACATAAATCATAAGATACTTATATCGTTAATTAAGTCAATTAGATCAGCTTTCACATAGTTTTTTCCTACGAATTTGGTGTATATTGATTTAAGTGTAAATTTTTCAACGAATTTCTCTAAAATAAACTTAAATAATGATTTCCGATACAGTAACTAGTGATGTTTGTTTTGCAACATTTTCGCAGAGTGAAGATACAATTATATATGCACAGAAAAAGTATGAAATGTATCACTTTACACTTGATAGCATGAGGGTAATTTACTGCAGTGTAATGTGATATAAGTTCAATTAAATCACTTGACACGAATGTAAAGTTTCGTGATTAGTGATTTAACTGAGTTTAATATTTAATTAAAGAATAACTATAAACTGTATATCTTAAACTGTCATACTATCTGATTATTTTAAATATTAACTCTCATCCAAAAAATAAAGCACCAAAATATCTTTGATAGCCACGAAGTAGGAATTTTTTAACCTTCAAATGCGATTTCCCAAAAATCAATGTTTTTGACTTAGATCACTTTTCACTGAAGGTAATAACAATGCGAACTCTACAATACCTCTTTCGCTTCCAAGCTGCTAGAGTCGTTTTGATCAAACGGGAATAAATGTTAACCTTAGAATAAATCGCTAGTTATTCGAGAGTATATCAATTTTCCAGTCTACTATCTACTGTTCTAGAATAATGCGTTTATACGGAAGTAACTCTTATACCCACTGTGTTGCATGAAATAAGTGCTAATTGAAGTTTATCGTGATGACATCTGCTTGCCATATGATTATGTCATTATTTCAGAATGTTTTGTCAAATTCAAAACTTCTGGCAACTCGATACCTTCTCAAGGTATAATACGACATTGTTTAGCTGGCAAGATTTTTACATTCACACCACACAGCTTTGGTGTAGCATAGATTTGCCGGATAGTAAAAAAGTTCAATTGTTCGTTCTGTTATGCAAGTTTAGTAATTCCTTTTACAATTTTACGTCGAAAAACGACTGAGTTATTCGAATATAAAATCGAAGATAATTATTCTTCGTATAATTACGTGCATATAAGCCAATGTTTGGTCGAATCCAACCTTATAATTCGTATAAAGCCTAACAATAGTTTAGCAACATTACCGCTAACACCTGATCGGCTTTTGTCCCATAAAATAATTTTAATTTAATTAGTTTTTAAGTGTTTTATAGGTCAAAAACGTAAGAAAAACGTTTGAAAATAGTATTCTGTGTGCGTTTGTGATAATCAGTGTTTTAAATACGTATTTAGTGTTAATTGCTACGCTAGTGATAACCGGTCAATGACTTAGCGAAAATTCAAATTCTTAATCGTTGTCATCGCTTTTATTTCATCCGATCTAACATTATAACCGTGTGTATTCAATATAATTATCACGTGTTTATAAGCTTATTTTTATGAATATCTAACAATTAACTACGGTTTTGTGTTTCTATCGCGTTGAGGTTATAACTTTGTTTACATTCTGTAAATAGCCTTGAGTTGGTCGAGCGGCACTTTGGTTTACGTTTTTGTTTTGATTCTTTGTATTTTGACGTAAATATGCTTACTCGCAAGGCCTGCGCTCGCCAGGAGGAGTCCAAGCTCAGGATGGCTTTGAGCGAACTACAGGCGGCCAAGGAGTCGATCGAAAAACTGCATAGGGAAAGAGATGACAATGAAAGGGAAATGTTAGGTGAGTTTGATAGGAACGCCCAACTAAGAAAAGAGATGGCTGAGCTGCACACCAACTATAACTTGGTAGTTAAAGAACGGGACCAATTGAAATTGGTGATAGAAGGGTTCGGGGAGTGCTGTGAGGAGTATGAACGGAACTTGAAACGCATATCTGTTCTTGAACAAGATCTTGGTGATGCCCATGATTATATCAACCAGCTGGAGACGGAGAAACAGGACCAAATAAACAGCCAAACCACCCTTCTATTTAATAAGTTGGTTGGTAGTGCGCCCAGCCTGACGACAGCTGCACCTAGTAATCAACCAATTTTGACAATAGATTTAACTCATGACACACCTTCTAAAGGTATTACTAAGTGCAGCAAAAATTAGTTTAAGAAATATGTTAGAATAAACCGTTTCATTAAAAAAACTAATAAATTAATCAAAAAACAAAAATCCTTACACACTAAAGTAAAATACATCAATGAGCGGAGACAACTTGGAGATGAACTGGATATGTATTCTTTAATTTTAGAACAAAATGTAGGTAAATATGAGAAAGATGTTATGAGTTTAGAATGTCAAATTAGGGAACTTAAGCAGTCATTAAAAATAATGACTGAAACTTATGATTGTACAAAAAAGGAGTGTGGTAAACATATCCAGGCTTTGACAAATATAATAGCTTCCTGTGAATGTAACTCTTCACATGTCATTTCAAAAAACTCCATTGATATCTCTGGAAATGAGTCATCACAACTCACCAATAAGATTACTAGAACTAAGTGTAATGTGAACCCTTCCTGTTCTCAACCCAGTGGATCGCTGAGCAAGTCTGTTAAAAATATAGTTTTGTTTAGTGATCAGATTGGGAAAAACATGGGTCACTTATTATCAAAATACATGGGACAAAATGTGATCAATCATTGCATGCCAGGGGCATCATATTCGGAAATAGTTCAGAAAGTGCTTTCTTATGAGTTTCAAGAAAATTCAGATTTAATTATTTTCATAGGAAACAGAGGTAATCCGAACAAGAAAAACCTAAATACATACTTTGACAGTTTAAGAAAATTAAATGTGAATAAAACAATATTGTTTACATTACCTTACAGTAGTGGATTGCCAGACGAAGAAAATGATTTAAGATATAAAATTAATTTGCAACTGCATAAATTGACATTATATGATGTGAATAAATTCCACCTAATTGACATGAATAATTATTTAAAAAACAAAGTATATTTGACGCGAGATAATAATTATGTTAATAATTATTTCAAACGACAGATAGCAATGTCGCCATCATATTATTTTGACTATTCAGCCAAGAACTTGGCTACCAAATCTGCTTTTATTGAGCAGATTATTGACATGAATATTCAACCATTGGAATCAGTTCCAATAACAAACAATCATTTAAATTAGTAGATCAGACAATAGAGAATAACTCTTGCTTATCAGAAATTGTAGAATCAAATCAATTAAATATAGTACATCAAAATATTCAAAGCTTTTCTGGAAAAGATTTGGAAATTGAATTGATTTTGAATAAAATGAATATTCATGTTCTCTGCATAACTGAGCACTGGCTCAAGCAGCATGAACTGATGTTATCGATAGATAATTATAATCTTATTAGTTCGTTCACTAGTGAGACTGCCATTCGCGGCGGGACACTTATATTAATTAATAACAAACTAAAATGTAAAGAGCGAAAAGACATAGTGTCTCTCACTATTGAGCGAACAATTGAGATATCGTGTGCGGAGCTGGACGACTACATTATTGTCTGTGTTTATAGACCCCCAAGTGGAAACTTTAAATTATTTGAATCTGTAATGGAAAATGTGTTAAACAAAATATGTAAAACTACAAAGAAAGTAGTTGTATGTGGAGATTTCAATGTGGACATTATAGATATTACGGAGGAACATCGCGTTCGGTTTTTGAGCATTTTCAAATCATTTGACCTCACACCGGTTTTTGCTGAGCCCACTAGAGTTACTCCTACAACAGCTACTTGCTTAGATAATATTCTCTGCAACTGTAAAATCATCAAACAATCTATAATTAATTTTGTAAAATCGGATCATTGCGGTCAGATAGTTACACTACAGAACCGTTTTATTCCACCCCGTCTAGAAATCAAATGCAGGCCGGTCACTGCATCTCGTAAGGACAAATTTAAAAACCTTGTAAGTGATAAAATACCGTTTATACCTTTTGATAAAAAAAATGCTAGTGACTTGTATAAACAATTATTTCAGGTAGTTAAAAACAATTTGATATTACTTTCCTTCAAAAGAAAATAGTTATCAATAACTGCAAACCAAAATTCAGTGACTGGGCTACACGAGGAGTTTATACAAGTAGGAAAAAAATGTTTGAATTGTATAACAAAAAAGCATATTAGGATCTATCGTTTCATGAGTACATTAAGAGGTACTCAAAAATTTTCAAAAGAGTTTGCTATGTAGCTAAGTCGAATTACATACGCGATAAAATTAAAAAATCTAGTAATAAAATCAAAGAAACATGGAATATTATAAATAAAGAAACATGTAAAACGAAATCTCATGATAACAAATTTAGTCTAGAAATAAACAACAAGCTTATTAAATCTGATGACAAGGTAGCAAACGCTTTTGAGGATTACTTCTGTAATATTCGTATTGAGACGACTAAACAGTTGAGTTCTTGCTCAAGTCACGCGAAATCATTACTAGTGTCGAGTGTTCATAAGTGCGAATCCTCATTTAAATTCAGAAATATTGGTCCTTTAGACATCATAAAAACATTTAAAGAATTAAATCAAAAGAAAACAGAAGATAAATCGGGTATATCAATAGATACAATAAAACCCATTATACCTCTAATAGCTCCTTACTTATCTTATATCTTTAATGAATGTATTGACCAAAATCAGTTTCCGAAATTATTGAAACATAGTTAGGTTGTCCCTTTATTTAAATCAGGAGACAAAAGTGACCCCAGCAATTTTAGGCATATTTCAATATTACCCACGATAAGTAAAATTTTTGAAAAACTCATTTATAATCAATTGCTTTCCCATTTTAAACTTAATAATTTACTACATGAAAAACAGTTTGGGTTCTCTAAAGGTAGAAATACAACTGATGCCGGAGTAGCACTCATCAGACACATTCTTGATGCTTATGAAGACAAACATGATGCCGTAGGTGTATTCTGTGATTTGTCAAAGGTGTTTGATTGTGTAGACCATCAGGCACTGCTCATTAAGTTAGAACACTATGGTGTCTCGGAAAACTCATCTAAATTGTTAAGTTCGTACTCATCGGGTAGAATAAAATCAGTTAACATAAATGGTACCTACTTTTCCGGAGCCCCTCTTCAAATGGGGGTCCCCCAGGGCTCAATATTGGGGCCTTTACTTTTCCTGATATATGTAAACGACCTGCCATTTTGTTCCACAAATCTTTGTGAGATAGTCCTGTTTGCTGATGACACTTCTTTGATTTTTAAAATGAAAAGACATGAAGAAAATTTTGACGAAGTTAACAATACTCTCTCCAAAGTATTGAATTGGTTCATCTCCAATAACTTGTTGCTGAATGCTAGTAAAACTAAATGTGTAAAATTCAGTTTGCCTAATGTAAAGCAACTTACACCAAATATTGTACTAAATGGTAATAATCTAGTCTTAATAGACTCCACTGTATTTCTGGGCATTACACTTGACTCAAAATTACAGTGGGGACCTCATATTGAAGCCCTAGCTAGGAGGCTAAGCTCGGCTGCTTTTTCAGTTAGAAAAATAAGGTATCTGACTGATGTTGAAAAGGTGAGGCTTGTGTATTTTAGTTACTTCCACAGTATTATGTCTTACGGTCTTCTCTTGTGGGGTTCTGCTGCAGACATTGATACCATATTTATTTTGCAGAAAAGAGCCATTCGTGCTATTTATAAACTTAGTCCTCGTGACTCCCTGAGAGAAGTCTTTAAGAAAATCAACATATTAACTGTGGCTTCTCAATACATTTTTGACAATAAAATGTACGTCCGTAAAAAATTAGATAATTTCATGAAGAAGAGCGACATTCACTCATTTAACACAAGAAATAAACACAAGCTTGTCGTTCCTAACTTCAGATTAGTTAAAACTAGTAATTCGTTCATGGGAAATTGTATAAAACTCTTTAATAATATACCACACAATCTTGTCGAATTGCCGGTTGATAAATTTAAGAAACACGTTAAAAACACGCTTATGTCTAAAGGCTATTATAAGGTTCAAGACTACCTGAACGACACGAATGTGTGGTCCGTCCAGCCTGCACCGACTGATGTACGTACCTTTGATGATTTTGATTTTACGGCAGCTAGTGGTGACTGAGTTTGTTCCGGCGTTTCTTCTCAGCACTTGCCTAATTGTCTGTGTTCTATCTCGAAGCGCTGGTAGGGCCCAAAAGATAAGGAGACATGATTCGGCCCCTTCAGGGCACATTTATTTTAATTTTATTTTTCACTGTACATTTGACGTTCATAAGTGGCATATTGTGTCCTAAATTTAATAAACAATATTTGACTTTGACTTTGACTTTGACAAATTAAATTGATATCAATTTTAGGTAAACCGCGAAACGTTTCTGACGTCACTATGTCGCCTTTCCTCCCAATTACTTCATAGAAATGTCTCAGTTTTGCGGTCGACCTATAACTGCCTGACTGTATGAAGTAGGCTTCATACTTAACACTGCACAGACAGCTTGTGATTTCCACAAATTAAAACGTCGTGTCTGACGTCATGATACGGCAGTCAAGTTAATTGGCGATATGATAATTGGGCGCCCACTTGCGCGTCCACTACAAAAGTACGGGTAGTACTGAAATCTCATGTAATAAGTGGATTTTTATTCAAAGATAGCTAAACATTAGGCCGTAATTCCACCTGATTCACATAGTAAGTGATGATGTGGCCAGGGGCGTGCATAAAAATTTTAATGGAGTAGGCATATACTAATATTTTGATTCCGAACTTCGGAACAAATTCAATATCGATCTTGGATTTTGTGTCTAGTAAAGAGCTGTATGAAAATGACGGTGTAATACCAGCAAGTAATAACTTACCTAGTTTTTTCTGTGTCATTTATGAAGGAAGCATACAAGCTGTGTTTGCGATAATTTAACACCACACACAAGTATCAAGGAAATGGATGATTTTCTAATGACATACCATATAACTGATACCCACAGTGGCTATGATATGATTTTGACCTTCCTTATTCACAATCAAACGTCTTGTCTTGGATCAGCGCACAGTTAAAACTTTCAAAACAAAACGAATCTTCTTTCGAATCCTCATCACACACAATACCACTTTTTATGGCACTCAAAGTAGGTAACACCGCAATTTCACTATCGATTCAAATGCAAAATATTGAAGCCCCGAAAACACTTTTATTCTATCGAAATACAATTGTTTACTTGAAATTTAAGAATTCTAACACTCGCGGTAAGCAAGCAAAACAAGAACTCCATAGATAAAAATGGCTGCCGCAAACTTTTAAAGAATGTTTGCATTACTTTTAAACCAAAACTTTAACTGGGTTAACTTTCTTGCATAAGAAAAATAATTTAAAATAAAATTACGGACTTTCCTGCATTCATAATATCATTAGTATGTGATTTATTTAAAATTATGAATTAGGAAAATAGCGTAGGAAATTGCAACGTCGCGCCATCTAGTATCGGGTAGACGAGTAACAACTAAATTCCCGCCTGCACACAATTATTTCTATTAATAAATGTTACATTAGTTTATCAATATCATAATCACTTTAAAATAAAACCATGGTTTATTAATATAAAACCATGTTTCTACCTTAATTTAAAATTAAAGTTTCTCGTAAGTGATGTGTTTTGATTACACTCCGAAGTATTTTACGTCATTTGCGCGCGAGTAGGACAAAAACACTCGCCAGTAGGGAACTGATAGAGAAAGAAGATAGTATGCATGCCTACTTTAGGAGTCCATGATGCGAATATCACCTGTCACCTTGAATTGTATGAACAGGACGTCTTTTTCAATTCGGTCGGGTTTCTTTCTTCACTGTGTGACATTGTAGGTACGAGGGGCGATTGCAAGAGTGTGCGTGTATTTAGCAAGCAGCCGCTGGGCAGCCTACTGCCTAAATATTTTCGTTTTAAAGTTTAGCGTTAGTACTTAATGTATGTAAGTTGATAATAAAAATGCTTTTATATTTAAGCTTAGTTTATAGATATATTGTAATATTGATTTAGCATTATAATGACGAGGTAGGCACTGCTTAACTGCCTATATGAAATGCACGCCCTTGGATGTGGCCAAACTAGAATCTTTTCGACTCTTGTAACTGTAGTGTATTTATAATAAGTAGTAGGTAGGCATTTATTAATATAGTAAAATATGGTAGGGTATGCTTTGTACTTGTGTGACAGTTCAAATATAGATTTGGAACGCAACAGACGTGTTACTCATTTACACCTACCCAAGGATAATTCATTGGCGATCGAGGTAAAAATTGCAAGGTCTACGAGCTCAAGATGTCGTTTGGAAAAATTAACGAATACAACATGAATACCGGGAACTGGTTGTTGTATGTCGAACGCCTGGAGATGTATTTCCGGGTGAATAAAGTTGAGGCGTCCTTGCAGTTACCTACACTCATAACGGCCATCGGCGATGAAGCGTACGAGGTATTGAGTAGTTTGGCGAGCCCCAAGAAACCGGCAGAGCTGACCTACGAAGCGGCGGTCAAGATAATGCAAGACCATTTGCAACCGAAACCGTCTGTCATGGCGGAACGGTACCGGTTTAGGCAGCGTCGGCAAAGAGAAGGCAAGTCAATTGCAACCTACATTTCGGAGTTGAAGAAATTGGCGAAAACGTGCGATTTCGGATCTAATTTAGAAGACAATTTGCGTGATCAGTTAGTGTGTGGAGTAGGCAGTGACGTAATACGGCAGAGACTGTTTGCGGAAGGTACATTAACCTATACGAGTGCAGTTAAGTTGGCGGGTGCATTGGAAGCGGCGGAACGAAACGCGGCAGTATTGGAGGGCTCGACCTCGGGGGCTACGGGCAGCGCGGGCGCCGTGCACGCAGTGAGGGCGAAGCGGGAGCGCGGGTCACGCGCGCGTCCCGGGCCCGGAGGCGCCAACGGTCAGGCGGGCACGGTCAGGTACACGGTGTGCGGTCACAACGGCCACAGCAGTGGGGAATGTCGCTACAGAAAGTTTATTTGTAGCAAATGTAAGAAGATGGGTCATCTCCGGAGGGTATGTCCCAACACGGCCGGGAGCTTTAGCCCGGATCGGGAACGATTGAATCATGTCAAGTGCCAGACTGAAGAGTCAACGGACGATTCCTGTACTGAGGATGATATAGAGGAGAAGTTACACCAATTAAGTTTAAGCAGTGACAAACCGGTAAGCAGTTAGCGAGTTAAGCGATAGGGAACGGACGCGTGTTGTTGTCGCTCCGATTCTTTATTTTTACTAATAAACAAAAATCAGTTTTAAGTGCATAGTGATTGGTTCCAAAACTAAGTGACTTTAACGCCAATTTTTACATATTTGACAAGTCGGCCTGCTGCATTGAGGTGGCTGAGGTAGGCACCTCCTCGCTTCGGGTAAAAGAGACGGACTCTGGTGACAAAATAATTCATCTCCTTCACGCTGGTATCGTGCGGTTTACCCGTATGCAAAGATTAAGCATCGCAGAATAGACACAATGTCGCCTTCACCTAAAAAACACTATAATTCGAACCCTGATTTATCTTCTTCGTCTGGACACAATGTCACTGTTCGCAAGCGCAAACACGATGAGGACATCCACGAAGCATTTACCGAGTTTTCAAAAGAAATGATCTTGTCACTGAAGGAGCTGCGTTCAGACTTTGACAGCAACTTATCAAAAATTAATGACAGTGTGAATACTGTTATAAGAAAAGACATTGCGAATCTAACGAAGACAACTCTTGAGATACAGACAGAAATGAAATCCATTCTGGAGGAGCACAATAAACTCAAGACTACAGTTCAGAACCTAAGCACGAGACAAAATGTCCTGGAAAATGATTTGGTTGATCTACAAACCGCTGTCCAATTTAGTTCCGATCGGCAGGATAATATTGTGGAAAAAATCGAATGTTTAACTGCACAAGTAAAAAAGGTCGAGTCTTTGGAATTGGAGATTGATGAAGTTAAGCGACAGAACCGCACGCTGAAATTGGAGATTAACTCCAACAATCAACGCGAAAGATTAATGAACATAGAAATCACGGGAATTCCTGAAAAAAAGAATGAGGATTTGAACGCAATCTTTGTAAACATCGTAGAAAAACTAGGCATTCATATAACTGATAACGACCTTGCTTACGCCAACCGTGTGTCTCCAAAAGTGAAAATGAATGGACGACCGAGAGTAATAATTGTGAAAATGAGGACGAGACTGCTTAAGGATAACATCATCTCCAGCGCTCGCAAGAGGCGCTTAACAACGCTGGATATAGGGTTCACGGAAAATTCATTCCCCATATACATAAATGAGCATCTTACTCACGCAAACAAACAATTATTAAAAAAATGCAAAGAAACAGCTAAAACTAAACTGTACCAATTTGTTTGGGTAAAAAACGGAAGAATCTATACGAGGAAAAACGACCGTTCACCAGCGTTACCATTAAACTGCGAGGAAGATCTTTTAAACATGGTTTAACAATGGCTGTGACTGTGAGTCTATTTGTAATTGCTTTAGGTTCGTTTCTTGGCTCTCATAGTTTAACTATAGTTGCCGATGTTAACATTTTCTTAAAGTCTTTTATTTTTTTGCACATTTATCTTCTAACTCAAATAATGAGGCATATTATTACTTTAACTGTTGATATTCTGCTCACACGATGTATTGTAGTTTTGTTTCGAGTATTTCTGTATCAATTTTGGTTATTTCAAAAATGATTTTTTGTCACTCTGAATCTAAGTTAAGTTGCCCATCTGTCAATAACTACTCTTTGGTTATGTACGGTCTATGCCTATTGGCACGACGAAAGGTGTGCGATGTTATCGTAATGCAGGTGCGCTCAATGCATGTGCGATTATTGTTTTTTCATTTGATTGTTTACGCTTCCTCTGGAGCTGTTAAATTGACAATTTTAATAAAATGCAACTTAATGGATATGCTTTTTGTATTACGTTCCATTTGTTTTATTAGTCTTAAAAGCACAATTACTTCTCGTTTGCACTCAATTATTTATTTCCATATTGTAGTTACAATAAACATAGTATATACTTTATTATATCATATTATAATACCAACTCATTACATGAAAACTATCACACAATATAGTCTTTTGGTACCATCGCTGCAACATTACCAAATGGGCGCACACTCATTTTGGGAGCGTGCAGTACCTGAGCTCACTAGCAACTTATCACATTCGTACCAGCGCAGTGCGGTGTTCGCGTCCTACCTGCTAAACTATTCATTTTTAACCATCTTAACGTTTATTTCTGCACGTAATGATCACCGAGTGCTAGTTATATCTTTGAATGATTTAGGACCTGTATTTTACTGTAATGTTGGTAATGTTAGCCATGAATTTAGTTATTTTTACTCATTTATATGCGATGCTTTAGTGCATTTGTTTGAACAAATACGAGTACTCATCGTGTCGATCAAAGTGCGCCCTACTCATTGCCTACTTTTACACACTGTTATTTCATATTGCGTGCACTCGCGAGTAGATGAATTTTTGCTTGTTAAAGAGTATCATAGTTATTTACTTAGATTTCTGTCACACAATAGGTTTAAAAAAAACAAGATATTATTTTGCGATGGCTAACAATAATTTAAATATATATTATCAAAACGTCCAGGGTTTACGGACTAAATGTGTTGATCTACGCCTTAATATTCTGACTAAAGACTATGACATCATAATTATAACAGAGACCTGGCTGCATAGCGGTATTTTCGACAGAGAACTTTGTGATGATAGGTATGACGTGTTTAGGGCTGACCGTAATTTGATTGCCTGCGATAAAAGCACAGGCGGTGGGATATTGATATTAACGCGGCGCTCGCTGGGTGCGCAACTCCGTGACCTTGGTTCTTGCGAACCTGCGGAATTGTTGTGCGTTACCATACCAGGGCGTGCATGTGCCTCAAACTCCGACTTACATTTTCTTACGGCTTATACACCTCCTACTGTGCGACAAATGTCTTCAGACTTAAACATAACTAGAGAAATATTTAAAAACATTGCCAAGCTATGCCCTAATGACAAATTCGTAGTTATTGGCGATTTTAACTTACCATGTTTTTCATGGAACATTGATGGATCTTACTCAACCGTCTCTAAAAGTATACCAGCTGAAGTACAGGAAGCTGGTGTGCATATGATAGAAACACTTACACTTTCTGGTTTAACACAATATAATGTTTTGAAGAATCATGCTGGTAACACCTTGGACCTAGTATTTTGAATTTGCCTCTGGAACTAACACCTTCACTAGCACCGCTTTTAAAGGAAGACCGTGCACATCCAGCATTTGATTTTATCATTTTAGATTTGAGTATCAGCCCATTGAAAGAGGTCTCGTCACAAAGACGTAATTTTCATAAAGCATGCTACCACAAAATAAACGAATACTTTCTTAAACAGGACTGGGAATCTCTCTTGTTTAAAGGCAGTGTGGACGGGGCTGTGGATAAAATGTACGGCGTCATAGATACTTGCCTGGATTTGTACATCCCTCTTAACCGTAACTATCGCAAACGATCTTATCCGAAGTGGTATACGCCTTCGTTAATTAACATTATTAAAGAAAAATCCAAAGCTCACTCAAGATGGAAGAGGTATCGTAATGAGTTGGACTACGATGAGTTCGCTCTATTGCGATCCAGAGAGCGGCGCGTACAACGTGACTGTTACAAAACATTCATATCTAATTGCGAAAACAATATTAAACATCGACCACAAAATTTTTGGACTCTGGTAAAAGCAGTGCGCGGCGGATCGGCTTATCCTAAAAAACTGTATTTGGAAGGCGTTCAGTACACAGATGGAAGAGACATGTGTAATGCTTTCAATACTTTTTTTCAGAGTGTATTTGGTGTACCTTGTATTGACCCACCACGGAAACAGGAACAACCACTGTGTACCGACGTAGTATCTAATATCCAAATTTCTGTATCTCAAGTGGAAAGAGCTCTTAAAACCCTAGATACAAAGAAAGGAGCTGGTAGTGATGGCCTTCCCTCAATGTTTTGGTCACGTTGTGCAAAATCTCTCGCTTTTCCTCTAACTGTACTCTTTAATCGTTCCCTGCGTGAAGGCGTCTTTCCTCATAAATGGAAGTCAGCCCATATAGTGCCGGTGCATAAGAAGGGATCTCGTATGGACGCTAAGAACTACAGGGGGATATCTATACTAAATGTTGCAGCAAAGTTACTTGAAAAAATTGTATATACCGAAGTTTACTCGACCTTGTGTCGCTCAATACCCGAGCAACAGCATGGTTTTTTAAAAGGGCGTTCTACAACCACCAACCTTGTATGCTTTACTGATTTTGTGCTTGAAAAAATGCAGGGAGGTGGGCAGGTTGACGTGATCTACACCGATTTTGAAAAAGCTTTCGATCGGGTGGATCACGTGATCCTGCTCAACAAGCTTCAGGTATTAGGCATTCATGGTGATTTACTCCGATGGATAAAATCATATTTAACAAACCGCTCCCAGGCAGTTGTAATGGGTGGACATCGCTCTGACTATGTTTCCATACCTACAGGCGTGCCACAAGGCTCTCATTTGGGCCCCCTTTTTTACAACGCGTATTTATACGATATAGGTTCGTGCTTAAATAGTTCCGAGTTTCTCATGTATGCGGATGATAAAAAAATATTTTGCAAAATTAATACTAAACAGGACTGTATGTTATTGCAAAAAGATTTGGACACATTATATGAATATTATAATAAAAATAACATTACAGTTAACGCATCCAAGTGCGAGTGTATTACGTTCACGCGAAAGCAAAACCCCATTGTCCAAAATTATCACTTTAACGGTGCCCCAATTAACGGAAAACAAGGTGTCAGGGATCTAGGTGTACATTTTGATCACAAAATGACACTTGCAGATCATATTGACTCTATTATTATAAAATCATATAAAAACTTGGGCTTTGTGATGCGTATATGTAAGCCGTTCTCGAAGTTATCTGTAATTAAAATAGTGTACGCCGCATATGTGAGAAGCATATTTGAATATGCTTGTCAGGTATGGTCTCCTCAGTACGCTACTTATAAGAATCGAATAGAGCGAATCCAAAATATTTTTATCAAGCATTTAAATTTTCGAGGTCGTAAGGCTATTAAAACCTACGAAGAAGGTTGTACTGAACACGATCTTTTAACCCTGGAGCAGAGACGTGTTGTTCTGGATATGGGACTTCTTTATGATATTGTCAATAGTAGAACTGATACTCCTCATTTGTTGTCGAAATTAACATTTCGTACACCGAAATACCGCACTCGTAACACTCCACTTTTTGATGTTCCACCTCATCACACCAAATATTTCCAAAACTCGGTACTGCTGCGTATAACTAAAACATACAATACACGTTTCAATGATATAGACATTTTTAATTACTCAAAACCCAAATTCATAGCTAAAATAGTTGAAGTGCTGAAGTAGTTATTGTGCTGACTTAACGCAAGTCTTAATTCACCAATGAATGTTAATAGTCTCTCGGTGCAGCATGTCTTTTAATTAAATTGTACCTTAATTAATATTATTTTTTGGCATACTTAATTATGTTTTTTTTTATTTTTATTTATTATACACTTAATTACCTATATTTTAAATATTTACAAATAATAACATAAAAAAGGTTATTGAGTGTGTAATGTTCAATTTATAAATGATTGAAAATGTGTCACTTTTAATATGTATAATGTATTATTCATAGTATTTTAGTGCTTACTTACTGATTTTTAGATAAGGGAAATCTGTAATTGGCCACACCCTGTGTGTTAAAACTAAACGTAAGTGATAAAAATGTATGTGCTGTTGATTTCCTCAATGAACAATAAACAATAAACAAGCTTGAACCTTGTTGTTGAGAATATTGTTTTAAAAATGGAAGTAGATACCGGTTCCTCTGTTTCATGTATCAGTAAACATACTTATGATAATTTTTTCAAGGAAATTCCGATTGAGAAAAATGGCTTGATTTTTAAATTTTATGACGGTAGTTGTGTTAAGCCGTTAGGTATAATAAGAACCAAAGTTATAGAATGATAAGGTTAAAACCTTAGAATTATTTGTCATAGACGGGGGCACGACCTCTTTATTAGGTCGACATTGGTTGACAGAATTAGGAATTCAAATCCCACCATTTAATATAAATGCGATTAACGATATTGTTATAGGAAACGGTTGCAATAAATTAAAATCATTAATCGACAGGCATAAGGAGTTATTCAGCGGCAGATTGGGGCGGTTCACTGGCGGGCAAGCGCGGCTGCGAGTGCGCGAGGGGGCACAGCCCGTGTTCTGCCGCGCGCGGCCGCTGCCCTACGCGCTCAAGCCGCAGGTGGACAAGGAGCTGGACTGCATGCTGCGCGACGGTATCATTGAGCCCGTGGATGCGTCGGACTGGGCGACGCCGTTGGTACCGGTACGTAAAGCGGATGGTGGTCTACGTATTTGCGCGGATTACAAAGTTACCGTGAATCCCGTCTTGATGGTCGACAGGTATCCTGTACCTAAAATTAAGGATCTATTAGTCAGCCTAAACGGAGCTAAGTGGTTTTCGAAAATCGATTTATCTCAGGCATATAATCAGGTAGAATTGGACGATACAAAAATGTTTACTGTGATCAATACGCACAGAGGCTTATTTAAATATAATAGGTTGGTATTCGGACTTGCCTCTAGCCCGGGAATATTTCAACGTATTATGACTAATCTGTTAAAAGATATCGCTGGGGTAGAAATATTTTTAGATGACATAATAATTGCCACGAAAGGGGATTATTTAGATCATTTAGCCGTATTGGAAAAGGTATTGTATATGCTGTCAAATCATGGTATGAAACTTAAACAAAGCAAATGTTCGTTTTTAGTTGACGAAGTGAAATATTCAAGTTACGTTTTTTCCAAAGACGGTGTTAAGGTAGATGACGACAAAGTAGCGGCTATTGTCAGAATTCCACGGCCTGAGGATGTTTCTCATCTGAGATCATTTTTAGGTTTAGTAAATTTTTATGCAAAGTTTGTAAAAAATATAAGTAATATTTTATTTCCTCTTTATAGTTTACTAAAAAAAGGGGTTAAATGGAGATGGTCTAATGATTGTGAGATAGCCTTTAATAAATTTAAGGACATTTTGATCAGTGCGGAGGTACTGGCCCACTATGATCCGGATAAACCGTTAACTTTAACTTGCGATGCCAGCTCGCGCGGTCTCGGCGGGGTGCTGACGCAGCCGGGCGCGGGCGGGCGAGGCGAGCGGCCCGTCGTCTATCGGCCGTTCCCTATATGCAAACTAAGATCAAAGATAGATAGCTATCCTCGAACTGTTGTCACCAGCTATCGACCATAATAAACAGTTTCTATATTACAGATAGGTGTTGCTTATCTCCAGTTAGCAGAAGATAGGCCACATTATCCAAGCCCTCCCTTACGTTTCGAATTACGCAGTTGTACAAAACCCTCTCAATTACGTCGCGTCAACGTTTTCACGATATTTGTGGTCATTATGATACACCAAGGATAATATTTATATAATACGTTTAAAATAATATTTATTTTTATTGCTATGTACCTAATTATATATATGTTCTATTTTGGGTAAAAATATTATGTGAAGCATGCAGCAGACTTTACGTAAAATGGAACGTTTTTGAGCTCTGACAGACAGCTGATTGATTGACATCATACCTACGTCAATTGATTGAAAATTAATTCTTTTTAACCTAAAAAGTATTTATAAATTTTAAAATTCAAAACGACCGATTGAAAAGAAATAGAAAGTTATAGTTCCAGTTTATTTTCGCAAACGTTTCAGAATGCTATTAGTCCGATTGCTTAGAAAAAACAATGTGTCCAGCTGGTAAACAATGTATTCAAGGAGGACTTTATTTCCATAAAATAAGTGCAGTGAGTGAGTATCAATTGTACTTTCACAAACAAGTCGTTTACGGTTTTTAAAGGATATTGACCAAAGCCGGGTCCAGATTGCGTCTTTGTAGTTTATATTTTAAAAATCTTGTTTGAATTATAATTGTACTGGTATTTTAACGGTAACTAAGTTATTAAGTATTGAATTACTTTAGTAAAATATAACAATTACCTTCTGAATGTATCAAAATGAATGTAGGTGAGGTGCATTAAAACTGCAATCACAAAACATAACCTCAAAATGCCTAATCTGCCATTGAATTCCTTGTAAACCTGATTATTTATCAAAAATATTTTTGTGTGTATTCTTTCAAATATTTAGGTATATATTTTATCCAAACATTTTGTAAAGACGCATGCTGCCGCAAAGTGTGCAGAGTTTCTATAGAGTTTTGGTCAATATCCTTTGCTTAAATACCAGTTGTTTTCATGTTATACTGATTTGTTTTATTTACTTCTTTCAGCCACAGCAAAAAGTCCACCTTCCCTTGACAAAGGAATAGATGATGATGCTGGTGGAATTATTTCAGGCTCATCGAATGCTATGCAAAGCATCGGGTACCTTCCCAGTCACTCAGCTGTTCCCAGAGAAAAAGTTGACTGCTTGAACTTGGATTCAATATTGTTCGCCACCCGAAACTTATATGTTTTTCATAAATTGTAGGAGGTAGCACCTTACATTCTACAACTACGAACACATCAGTGACCTACATAGCAGAATCCAGCACCGTCGGAACTCACACTGGCGGCCCACCTACTAATGTATCTGTTAATATTTTAAATAAACAAATTTACTACCAATAAATCAGATATTATCCGTCCTTGTTGTTCTCATTTCCCTTCACTACAGCAGACACCTTTATCCGTCCCTATGATCAGTTTGGGCAGTCTGTCAGACTGGTAGCTGGTCCCACCACCTACCTACCATCTTAACGCTGCTGCCCTGGATGACCTGAACGCAGCTCTCCTACCACATCATCCTTATTATATCTAAGTATCTTTTAATAGGCGGGGTTATGGCTAGGGTCAGTTTCTTAGGGTAAAGGAACATCTTTGCCACTAGGGAGAAAGTTTCTATCTTAACCTTGTGAGCAGCAGGACTTTTACATAAATAAATCAATGAAACATTTAAAACTAGTAATTTGCCAGGGTGTACAAGAGCGTTATCCTCCAAAATCCTAGGATTGAATTCTGGGGTTACTAGAGATAGGCAAACTGACTGACAGTCAGATGAAAAACATTATAGGAACGCAATAAATGTCAATTTCATACAAATGCCTATCCCTAGTAAGCTATCCGTCCTCCCATCGATAAGATGCATCCAGAGATAGTTTATCCTACTGCCAGTAGGTTTATAGAAACAAAAAATCTAAAGGTAGATAACCATTTCTGACTCTAGTAGGGCAAAACCACAGTTAGAATGGATATAGGGAACGGCCGTATGTGGCGCGCGCGCTCACCGAAGCGGAGAAAAATTACTCGCAGATTGATAAGGAAGCACTGGCTATTGTGTTTTGTTTGCAAAAGCTACATCAATATTTGTATGGTAGACGTTTTACGCTTAGGACGGATCATAAACCGTTGGTAAGTATCTTTGGACCAAAACATGGAATTCCAGCAATGGCCGTGAGCCGAATGCAGCGTTGGGCAGTTATTTTATCTGCGTATAATTATGATATTGAATACGTAAATACTAAACTAAACGGAGCGGACGGCCTGTCGCGCTTACCGGTGCCGCGCGCAGCTGATAAGAATGACTCATCCTTCGACCCGCCCGAACAAACATATCTACACTTCGCACAAGATCAATTATTACTAGATTCTAATAACATTAAATACCAAACCTTACGAGATCCACTTTTAAGTCCAATTTTACTATACATTAGGGAGGGTTAGCCGGATCAGAATGATATTAGGGAACTACAACCATACTTCAATAGAAAAAATGAGTTGTATGAGGAATTAGGATGCATCATGTGGGGCCATAGGGTAGTCATACCTGAGAAGTGTAGGAACAAAGTGTTACATGAGCTTCATGAAGCACATATGGGTATAAGCAAAACTAAAGCTATGGCTCGCTCGTATGTATGGTGGGCAGGCATCGATGAGGCTGTGGAGGCCCTGTGCCGGGGCTGCGAGGTGTGCGCCGCGGAGGCCGATGCGCCGTCCCGCCATGCAGTGACGCCGTGGCCTTGGCCAGCGAAGCCGTGGTCTCGTGTCCATCTCGATTTCTTAGGACCGTTTCATGATAAAACTTATCTCATTTTAATTGATGCGAGAACAAAATGGATTGAAGTTTATCCAGTTCCTAGCACGGCTGCTCGTTTTACGATAAGCATATTGCAAGAAGCCTTTGCCAGATGGGGTTTGCCAAGACAGATAGTCACGGACAATGGGCCGCCATTCAGTAGTTCTGATTTTAGTCAATTTATGCAAAAACAGGGAATTGAACAAATATTTTCAGCTCCTTATCACCCCGCCTCAAACGGGGCAGCGGAAAATGCCGTACGTATAATTAAAAAGGCTATAAAGAAGGCTATTCGAAAAAAAAGACGACATACAAACATTTTTAAATACATTTTTATTACACTATAGGAATACAGAACACTGCACGACCGGGGAAAGCCCGGCCGCTCTTATGTTAGGTAGGCAGTTAAGAACTAAATTAGATCTACTCAGACCGGATAGAAGTAAGAAAGTCCGGGAGGCACAAAATAGGCAAATACAAGGGGGTACAGAGGGGAGTCGAGTATTAGCACCAGGAGATGAGGTTTGGATACGTCAGTATCAAGGCAATACTAAGTGGATTCCAGGTAAGATAGCGGAAAGGTTAGGGACAGCTGACTATGAGACGATTGACGAGTTAGGTAAAACAGCTCATCGACGTGTTGACCAGTTAAGACGGAGAACCTCACGTAACTCGCTAGTTACTCCTGCTCTTGAGGTTGAGACACCATCCGCGCAAGTCCAAGGAACGGTACCAATGGTAGGGTGTAGTGTGCAGTCCAGTCTCAGATCGTCGAGTGCAACCGAACGAGATAATAGTCCAATGGGAGATTTAGGTCAAGATTTAGATACTTTCAAGGATGCATGTTCCTCTCCCTCACTCGTATCCGATTCGCTTGCGATACCGGCCACGCCGCCCCAATCCAGACCAGTTAGGAGATGCAGGGTTGAAAATCCCCCACAATATGTGTTTAAATAAAGAACCTGAGTAAACATTGTATGTTTTTTTAGTTGTAGTTAAGTAAGATTTTTCTTTTATATTTAATTTAAATAACTATGTACTTATTATATTGTAATTGTAAGTTCAGTTGGTTTGTAAGGCGGTATACTGAAGAGATATAATGTAACAGAATGTAGTAGGGTTGTTTATGCTAACCATTATATGCTTTTTGTTAAAGGGGTAACTAGTTTAAAGGGGAGGATTGTAGTGTATTTATAATAAGTAGTAGGTAGGCATTTATTAATATAGTAAAATAAAGTAGGATATGCTTTGTACTTGTGTGACAGTTCAAATATAGATTTGGAACGCAACAGACGTGTTACTCATTTACACCTACCCAAGGATAATTCAGTAACCATACGAGAGTAGAAAAGATTCTAGTTCGAAAAGATGCTTACTACAGCATGTTTTCAACTGAATCCGGTCAGTGTCATCTCTGTCTTGCTTGCACTTTCAGTACGGTATGGATCTTTTTGCCAACGGTGACATTTAGAACTAACGCCTGTCATAGTTAAGTAGCCTATTTTGCCCAATCTTCCAGGCGATTTTTCGATTTATCATAATGTTTTATTTTGGTCCATATTTTGTGTAAACTTATAAAATGATTCTTTTTAAATACCCTAGAGATAAAATTCTTAATTAAAGTTATAATTTTAAATTCATTTGCTTTGAAAATTAGTGAAACAGTTACGATGTAAACAAATATGCTTATACTGCTTTAAATTAGTATCCTTATCTTTGACTTTGCAATGGTTGGGTAAAAAAATATTCGTTAAACAGCTTCCTAAACTCCTTAAAACAAGGTAGTTTTTTTATTTATTGGCTACACAGATTGAATGCTGGTCCTGTCAATGTCTTCTATCGGCCAGAAGATAATTGTCGCACTGTATCTTTATTGACATAAGGGCCTCAAAACGCAGTTGCTATAGTAATATCAAACAGGCGCTTCTTCTGCGGCAATAAATCGTGGGACTGCGACAGCGCATACTTATCTCTCTTACACACTTACAGGCCTTATGGGGAGGCGATGTGTTGCACCAGTGAAGAGTCGATATGAATACTTTAAATATATATTTCTGTTGCAAAATATAGGCAATAAATATCAGACAAAAATATTTATTACTGATTTTAGGGCTGATTTTTCAATAGTCAGATAAGAAATATTCGTCGAACAAAATACAATATGGCTAATTTGAAAACGTCACCTTATTGACAGCAATCATATGTACCTGCCATTTTTAGGATTCCGTAGCCGAATGGTAAAAAACGGAACCCTTATAGTATCGTCAAGTCTGTCTGTCTGTCCGTCCGTATGTCAGAGCCATTTTATTCTGTAACTATAAGCATTTCACTGTTGAAATTTTGTACAAATATGTATCCTGATAACCGCTTACCGATTCTCATACAAAAAATAAAAAATAATGTCATTTAAGGGGGGGACATGAAACAAAAACCAAAAAAATTTTTTTTAGTCAAACCTATGTCTTTTAAAATGATATTGAAGTTCCTTAAACCATTTTCTTTTAAAGTCTAACATTTCTTAGCTATCCGCTTCCAAAGTGGTAAAATGGGCGTCCTCCCCCCTCATCTAACTTCTAAACCATGAGAGTGTAAATTTTGAAAAAATATGATAATATTGATCTTAATAAATGCTTTCAACGAAAATTGGTTTGGACGAGATCGAACGAGTAGTTTTTGAGATATAGCATGTTTTCAACAACCGCAAATATAACTTTGTACTTCATACAAACACTATGTAAAACAAAGTTATATTTGCAGTCAACAAAATATTGTGGTATTTTACTGAGTAGAAGTAAGTGGATTCCCTAATTCAGTTAAAGTTGGCACGGAACCCTCAGTGCGCGAGTCTGACTCACACTTGGCTGTTTTTTTAAATCTGTCGCATTTTAATGTATCAGTCTGATAAGTTTTATCTGACCATTGAAAAATCGGCCCTTAATAAAATAAAAAAGTTCGGTATTATTATTATTATTAGAAAAACTGAATTATATAAAAATAAGTGTAAATACAATATTCTAATTATTAAAAACAATCTCCAAATAAACTAAAAAACAAATAACCAATTACTACATAAAAAAAACATAAGACATTGGATGTTTGCAACAATTAGTATGCGTCGGCGGCCTGTGCACAATTTATTGGAAGAATGCAGGCAGTTATATAAGTGCGTGCGCGCACGGCTCATTCCCTAGTGCTCGTATGATTCAAAGACGCAAAGGAAGCGAGTATTTGATATTACTATAATGCGCTGGCTACACTTATCATCATCTTCAATTACTTACTATTGCATACTGATGATTTTTGACGAGAATAAAGTTGATAAAAAATACTGTGTTGACCCCAGATAAACTGGGAACAGGGCAAGAGAATGATGATCCATACTGACGATTTTAAGAGTACAATCTATAGTTTTATAGTGTTACTAGCAGACCCAGCGAACTTTGTTTCGCCCCCATCCTCGTCTTGCCCGGCTGCGTCCCGCCCAGCCACGTAATTAAAGAAAAATGTTAAGGGTGGACAACCCTTATCACTAAGGGGTATGAAAAATAGATGTTGGCCAATTCTCAGACCTACACAATATGCTCACACAATTTCATGAGAATCGGTCAAGCCGTTTCGGAGGAGTACGGGAACGAACATTGTGACATGAGAATTTTATATATAAGACTAGCGGACCCAGCGATCTTTGTTTCGCCCCCAGCCCCGTCCCGCCCCCGCCCCGCCGAGTCCTGTAATTTTCAAAAGTTAAGCATTCCCAGCGAATTTTGTTTCATTCTTAAATTACTAAAATGGCTATTAAAAAATAAGGGTTGATCGAAGAAGGGTGAAAATTTTATGTTTTTTTAAAATAGAAATTAAAAATTTTGTCCAAAAAATAAAAATAAAATTTTTGGGGTGGACTACCCTTAAAATTTAGGGGGATCAAAAATAGATGTTGGCGGATTCTCAGGCCTACTGAAAACGCATATAAAATTTCATTAAAATCGGTCAAGCCGTTTCGGAGGAGTTTGGCAACTAAAACTGTGACACGAGAATTTTATATATTAGATTGGGATTGGGATATATTAAAGTAGCTCAAGTAATAAAAAATCTAACGGAAAGCATCTTGTAAATCACAAGTAAAGTATAGAAATCTCGCTGCCAAGAAGAACATTATAAAACTATATCAGAACTATAAAACCTAAGTGGGAAAAGTGGATCATTATCCTTTTGCATCAGACTGTACCAAATGGCTCGTGGTATATGATGTAATATGTTCATATCCGAAGTAATTAGGGCGCGTGAACACTTTAGGGCACCCAGACCTAGTCGTAAAGTGATTCCTAAAACGTGGCCCATTAAATCCAACGCAGTGAAAAGTCGTACGTGTGTTTTCGTACCATGTACGTGTTTAATTATGTCAGGCTGCGTTACAGAATTTAAAGAAACTGTGGCTATTTTGTGTACTACCGACTTACTCACTTATTACATGCGTATGTTAAAAAGTTAAAAGCATATTATGTAAAAAGCATGTTACAGCGAATATAAACATTTTCAATTTATTTAAAAAAAACTTTCAGAATTGCGTCCATTTTAATAAATAATAAATATATTTTTATTTATAAATATATTTTTTCAAATCGAAGACGGTACAAGCTTAGTTTAAGATGTATAAAAACGAAACGAATGACACCAAAGTCTCATTCCATAAAGGTTAACGGGTTGGAAAACGTCGCAAGCATATTTCGCCCGCAAATGTAGGCAATAAGCTAGTTGACTAAATTTCTGAAACTAGATAATACTTTACATTAGCAAATAATCTATTCAAAAACCTTTGTATCTTATAAAATATTCACCATTTACATGATTTAATTATAATTCAAAATATTCCATTTGAATAGGCATCAAAAACGCTCGAACTGTCATGGCTTCCTAAATGACGTCACTTCTTGCAATCAAAAATAATGTTGACAGCAAAATACTATAAATTCTGGTCTACGACAGAAATAAAAGCTGCCATCGTGAACGGCTTGACGTCACATCCTTTGATAGGCGTTTTGGTTACGTGACCAAATGTGTGTTTTGGACCAACTTAATTATTTAAAATATTGATAATCCTAATTTAAATTCAGAAATAAATGAGTGTTTTGATATTAATCACTAGTATTAAAGTCTCACTGGGAAAGGTTATAAAAAAAATAGCAAAATCATAGTAAGTTAGCCTAACGAAATTTATTACATCTTAAATGTAATAAATTTCGTTAGGCTAACACTAGAAACTACCAATATTGTGATTTTTTCTTAGTGGAAACTAGGCTATTCCGCCAATTGCTCCGCCTGCACACGATAGTCTTAGAGCCAACACCGCTTGCCAATGACGCCGTCTTTTGTTTGAAGTGACACCCGTTTCTATGTCGCGGGGGCAAAGGATTCTCGTTTGAAAGTGGTTAGGCAACCGTAGATACAATAATAAGAACGACATACGACCTTGTAAAGATCGCAGGATGACACAGGATGCAGACCGCTCACATCCGGTCGTTGAGGGACGTCCTTTATATAATATTCAGTAAAGTTTTTCAGATGTTTGGTACAGATATCAATCATACAATGCATTTGGAGATCCTATTGCCCATCTGATTATACAGGGTGTAACAAAAGGCTTAACGAAGCCTTAATCCTCGCATAAGGTACATTGTACTGAATCGTATGTAACAAAAATTATCGCTGGGAAACGACTTTGATTTTTAGGCATTAAAATAAATCATGCATTTATTGCCGGCAATGTATAGCGCACTGCGCGCACGAAGCGCTACAGATTGGGTTTGTGTGCATGTATTTGAACGTGTGCGTGGGGATGTACCGTTGTACATGTATAACGTGTAATAAATTGAGTACCTTAATATATTTAGTATTCATCGGACCCACATTAACATTTTCATCACATTATCTTTGTTTTTCCATGCTTTCATTTCCTTTTTCCATCCAAAGATTGCTGGTTCATTTGCTGTAAACACGAACATAGAGTTAATCATAGATTCTATCTACCATAACGCAGTTCGTATTTTCTCCCTAAAAAATCGTACTGTAAACATTAAACTATAGGCATTACCTGCCTTTCTACTCTTCTTATACTATTACTCTGTATTTTTGGATTATTGATGTTTTCTAATCCTTTTTGAACAATATTTATTGTGAATCTAAAAATGTCAAACTTTCGAAGCTCTGTTATTCTACTTTTCTGTACATAATACTGTAAAAATAGCTGTGTTTTACCTTTGTTTGCAATTTTCCTTTAATTTGCATTGGGTGATGATTCGTTTTCCTGATTATTTGTTTAAATTGCTTGATTTTTGACATATTTTTATCTTTATTGACATGGTTGTTATGATAATATCTTTCAAAGTCTGACAACTTCTATCAAAGTCTATTACTTTTTCGGGTTTAATCCTCTATAAACCACCAGTATTCATGTTCTATTTTTGAACCTACCTCGATCTAAATTTGAACGGCCCAGGCTCCTATATAAGCCTTTACTTTTTTCATTCAATTCATTCGATTCCGAGTTCTAAGCTCGAACAGTTCTATTATTCATTAGACATACTACAAGTTTAACACTCTTCATTTTCCCTCAAGAAGTCTTGAAGAACCGCCGGTGACTGCTGTAACACCTCCTCACGCTAGGGGAGGGACCGGACACATATCCGGAGGAGTATCAGAGTCCATTGACTGCAGTAACACCTCCTCGCTCTGGGGGAGGGACCTGTCTCCTTCTCGGAGGAGGACCCGAGACCAAGTACTTCTGGCACTCCAACTGATCATAACATTTTCTACATAGTTCCCATTACCCTCATCACTGCTGTGAGTTACTCCTTCACGGCGCCTGTCACCGCTGCACATGGGCGTCGCTGCTCTTCACGGCGCCTGTCACCGCTGCACATCGGCGTCACTGCTCTTCACGGCGTCTGTCACCGCTGCACATCGGCGTCACTGCTCTTCACGGCGCCTGTCACCGCTGCACATCGGCGTCGCTGCTACCTCCGCTGTGTCGGCCCTGCACTCCGACGCCGCCCTTTGCTGCCTCCAGGACAATACTTATAGAAGATCTGAAGACACTAACTCACGCCCACTGCACTTTACTTACATTCATACAGACATCAACTCATCTCATATTTCGGTACTGTATTTTTTTTGTTTTAATATAAATTCTATTCCCTCTTTTCTACCTCTTTCTTTTAACTTCTACTTCTTCACATTTGTCGCTTCACGACAGGGACAAGCAGGGCGAGGCGGGAGACCAACGCGCCGCGGTTCGCTATACCTACGCGCGCGTCGTTACGAAAATTACACTCGGCAAAACAAACTGTAAAATAAAAGTACTTACCTACTCCCCATACGAATCGTCCAGGTCAGGCCTCTCAAGCCGAACCAGCTGCGGTTTGAACTGGCGACCATCGCCAAACAAATACGCGCTTGGTAGCGCGTGTTCCCATGCACTCTTTCCAGTATGCCTTCGCGCCCCGATCGTCGTTTAAGTTCGTCCAATACGTTAATTATTTTTTGTCGCATTTCATCACTAGATGTGCATGACCGGTCAAACACTCTGTCCTTTACGTAGCCCCACAAAAAAAAGTCCAGCGGGGTTAAATCGGGCGATTTGGCTGGCCACGCATGAGGCCCATACCTGCCGATCCAGTGGTCTCCGAACAACTCCGTCAAGCGCTCATGCACAGGTCTCACGATGTGAGGCGGTGCACCATCATGCTGGAACCAAGAGTCTCGAAGCTGGGCTAGTGGCATGTCGTCCAGAGCCTCTACCAGGGCGTTATTTATCATGCCTAGGTAGGCTGCCCCACCCATACGCGCTGGTAAAAAAACTGGCCCCAGGATTTGGTTTCGTACTATGCCAGCCCACACGTTATAGGCTGATGTGCGTTGGGGTATTCCGCTCCGTAAAGACACAATGCTTCGGACGCATTGCCATGAGCCATCCCATAACAAAAGACCATGTTCACCAACTCACGAGCACTGTACTGATACCAAGGCATCTTTAATAACTTTCACTATCACAAAGAACACTTAACAATAACCGTAAAAAGCAAACCGTGCGCGAAAACAGAATACTTGCAATTTACAAACGCATTCGATGACGTGACAAACCAAACTAAATGTTCGTTCAGTAGGTATTTGCCTTTGATTTCGCCGTCAAAGCCGGCCGCGGCCGCGCCGAACGTGTCGTTTGTTATTGGCCGGCAGGCGGGGCGGGAAAAGCCGAATGCATGCGATGCGATGAACGCGATCCGCGCGAAGATTTCAAATTGAAATGAAGTAGGCAATCAACAATTTCTTGTTAACTTTCAAGTATGACTGGTAGAAAATTCCACATCGTAATAATAAGTCTACCTTTTGTACAAATTTAATTGTGTAAAATCAGTGAAGGTTTTGTTATTGTAAGATAAAAAAGTGTAAGATCATTTTATGGTGATTGAAGGTAAAATTAAGACCTCCGTATCGCTTGGTGGTGAAGCGAAATGTGAAGGGAAGAATAAAACGAGTAAGAGAACAATGAGTAGAAGATGTGTCATGTTGTCAACTTCTTCGCTGGCAAGCGGCCCATGTATTTGGCCCTTCCAAGCTCGATCGGGTGTAAAAGTCCGCGTTATGAATTTTCTTTGCATTTTTTGCTAAGGGTTTTCATTAAAGGAACATGGCCACCACCACCATTTTCAGTACGTGTTATCATTTGTAAGTCTTATTAACAACTGAAAACAGAAGGAATTCAGTCAAACGGCGGTACCATTACTGCCTTAGAGCCTGTTTTTTTTTTGACAAATGTAAGTAACATTTAGTCGAGCAAATAATTCGAAAACTACATTTGCAACTTGCGATTTTGGTATCTTAAAGTATTCAGTATTTTGTTGCTAGCTGTAGTTATTAAAAAGGTAATAAAATGGAATAATCCTTCATTATGTTTTTAGTTATTAAAAGCTTAATTTACGAAAGTAGAAACCTGATCCATTTGGTCGGTTTAGCAATTTAGGGATGTTGCTATTCTTTTTATCTAGGCATACGTTGTAGGTAGGCATACTTTAAGAATCCCATTTTCAATAACTTATAAATTTTGTAAGTATCTCCTTTTGGTGAAGCGAAAAAGACTTTAATTTTAATGGTATGCTTATTTGTGCGGATATATTAATAAATTGCTTATTTAATTAATCGATCAAATTCTAAATTGCAATTATTTTGTCGCTGAAAGTAATTATTCAAAAAGGAATTAGAAATTATTGTTGTTGGATTTAAAGAGCTTGACTTAAGATAATTGAAATCCAAACTAATCAATTGGTTGTTCTATGGGTTCTGATGTTGCTGTTCCCTTTTTTAGACGCCTTTATTAACAGGGCTTGATTTTACGTAACTTATCACCTTTTTAAAACAAATTAGTCTTAAGACATGTGATACTGCTTAAGTCTTTAAGATTGTTTCGATACCTACGTTTTAATCCACCTAAATTATCCGAGAAAGTTAGCAACTTGCAATTTGTGAAATTTTGTAGTCATGTCGTAAGAAACTGCGTTGCATGCCTTCAAATGGTTGATTAAAGTGTAGGCTTTTGAACTTAAGGTTTGGAGTTCGAATCCTGGGCGGGCAACGCAAACAAAGTAAGAGCTACCAACCTACCTACTAACTTACTCTGACAATAACTGGTGGTGGTTTATTTAGTTGATTTAAGGCAAGAACCAATAAATTAAGTTGTAATAAATAAAGTCAGCAAGCCAACTTTTCAATAAACCATACACAGCTATCAGCTGATCGGGCGCGCGCGATCATCTGTAAGCGTTCGTCGACCTCGCTCGACGAGTGCGTTGCTACGCAGCGAGGGTACGCACACTAAGACATTATATAGTTGTGTGATGTGCGCGGTTCATTGCGGATTGCTATCTTTAAATCGATTTAATTAATAAAGTTCAAAAAATTGACAACATGTTTCTTCGGGAAAAAGATTAGTAATAACAAACAGAAGGTTTTCATGCAGAAATCTCGAAAAAAATTTTTTCACTTTGACCTTCAATATCTCAGTAACCAGGCATTTCCCAGGTATGGTGTCAAGGAAAAAAATGATCGTACAAATGGGTAGAATACGTGGTCTTCGGCTTCGTTAAGCCTTTTGTTACATCGCACTAAATAATTGAATTTACATGTGTTTTCAGGCGATGGCCAAGTCTCAATATATTTACATAAAACATTATGGAATTTTAATATTGATATGCGTCACTATAAGATGCTGTTAATTATTACGTAACAACTTAATGCTTCGAGTACGGAGATTCCAGACACAATTGATTTTCAATTGTTATGGACCACGATCGTGGTCTTAGAGACTGGACGTATTAAGACAGAAAGTCGCTTAAGTAGAGACTGAATAAATTAATAACCGACTTGGTATTACATGGATCTCACAACTTTTTACCGCAGAACAACTGAGTTGCGAGACTTGGTTTTTTGACAAGTATTGTTTTTGATGGGATCTCATTTCTTTTTGTATTTTGTAGACAGTTCTACTTTTTTCCTTTTCGGTACCTTCTACTTATTGTATATATGTATATCTACCAGCAACGAATTTTCTTAAAGCCCTCTCTCTGACTTATGAACTTTTCACCTCGCGCTAGCACCGCGACAGCTCGCTCGGCGACATTCACCTTTCCGCGCGCCCCGCCACTGTCCCCGCCCCGCGCCCTCGCGCTAGCACCGTGCAGCGCGTAGTAACGGCCCACGCTCACTCGCTAGCATCGCAGCGCGTGGTATTATAATTAATTTACAACCTTACGCACTCGTAATAAGTACGAATACGCTCGTAGGTACGTTTATTGCATTAAATAATTTAATTTACACGAGTTTTCATGACGGGAATACGCATTTTTTGCTCGATTTGGCAGGGGCACTACCATGCGCCTATATTAATATGGGACTAGCTTAAACCCGCGGCTTCGCACGCGATAATAATAACTGCCGTAAGACATCGTAACGAATAAAGTCAATATTGAAAAATTTAACTGAAGACTTGGCTGTATGGCCTTATTTTCTTTGCGGTCTTTTCTAGATTTTTAATTTTTTCCTTGATTTATACACCAAACACTACTTATATTCCAAATTTGAAGCCTTTAGGTCTGCTAGAAGTGCCTTAGAATTTTGATGATCGGTGAGTCAGTGAGTGACAAAATTAAGAAATTTGACCCGTTATAATTCTTAAAATACTTGTCCAAATTGAATGAAATTTGAAATATACCGTGTCTATACAATGCTGCATGGTTACTCAAAATTTCAGTCTTCTAGTTTTATCCACAACGAATTTATAGTGGGTCGAAAACGGTCTGAATTGCTTCGAGAAAAGGATGGTACGGCCGTGACGCTTTTTGCTCGACTTGGTGGGAGCACGGCAGATTGTTCGAATCATGTATTATATTTGTACTTATTCAACCGCTAATAGGAACAGATTAACACACGTTATGAAATACCTAATAGATAAACTAAATCCGTCGAGATTACAAAGAGTCAGTCAACCTTCCCATCCCTACAGTACCCAGAATATTCGTGTGGCCAAACCTAAAGCAACATCGAAAATCCGATGACATCGCAAAAAAGGCTAAAAATCTTTTCGCAAACAAGGAATTATTCGATTCAGGCTTGCCACTTGAAACACAAAGCTAGTAGAAAGCCAAGTCGTCAGAAGGGTCCACTCTGCAATCAACACAATCAAATAACCCAAAAATGTCGAACGATTCAAAAGGCCCAATCTAAATAAAGCCGTTGTTTCGGTGCAATGCGAGTGACAGATACGGAGACCGGCTTTTTGGGACAGAAAAGGTTATTTCAAGCTTTTTCCGGCTGAACTAGATCTAATAGATTATTCAATTAGTGATTCTTTTTTTGTTGCTAGGTTCGAGTGTCGGAATTTATCTTTAAAGTGAGATTAAGTTTGAATTTTCATTAGATCTTAAGGGATTGTTCTGTTGATAAATCTGAATACTTTTACAAGCAATCAAAAGTTTGTAACTCAGAATAAGATTGCAAGAAGAGTATAAACGAAACCACCGAAGACTGCTTCTAATAATACATTAAAGGTCAAGCCCTAAAATACCCATAGGAGAATACAATATATGTAAATATAAATTTAAAAAAAACATATTACAAAATGATATTAAAGAAATAAAATGGACACAAATCACATACATTGCTCTGATCCCAAAGTAAGTAGCCAATGCACTTATCTTATGCCCGATATAATGTAGAAAATTATGATTTCTACATTGACCCGATCGGGGATCTAACCCAAGATCTCGGAGCGGCGACGCCATAAAACCCAGCGTGCTTAGCCACTACACCACGGAGGTCGTCATTTTCCAGCAATTTACAATCAAATCTCAAAATAAATCAAATGAAAATCCAAGCCGTTTAACAGCGGGTATAAGATGAAATAACTTTTTGAATATCAATGTAATTTGACAGCCATTATTCTAAGTCCGATGGTATACATCAAGGCGATTGATTAGAAAAATTTGCAAATTTTACCTATAAATCGTAGCGAAGCTGGGTTTTAGTTTCGTTTGAAGAATTATAGAGAGATTATTTTGGCTAGGCTGTTTAAAAATTCAGACCATTGATTTCAGTTAAGGGAGACTATGAGTAAAGATGAGATTGACTTGGTTTTAATTTGGTTTCCAAATATCGTATTTTCCTACAAAATTATTGGACACGAAGGTAGGATTGAGAAAGCGTACAATTATGTTCCCCATTTTCTTTGTAATTGACCTGGGGCCCTAATTTTGAATCACTCGCTTAAAAATGACGTGTGAATTTCGTTGGTAAACGAATTGAAAATCAATGAAAATCACGCGAAATATAGACGTTAGTACTCAAAAAATTCAGTTATCTTTTTGCGAATCCCTCCCGAGTGGAATTATACTAATTTTAATTTTCATTGGAAAATCGAACAATAATCAATGAATATCACACGCCATCTTGACGCGTTCTATTGTTGATCACTAGCTTGGATTTGGCGTGTGATTTTCGTTCAAAAGCGAACTTAAAATCAACGAAAACCGAACAAAATATATACGTAAGTACACACAAAACTAGGTTATATTTTTTATTAATTACCTTGCGTAAAATAAAACTGGTTTTTATTCGAAAATCGGGCATTAATCAATGAATATCCCACGCCCTTTTGATGCGAGTGGTTCAATAATTGACCCCTTGATGCCAGACATTTGGCCATGATTTCACCTGATCATCTTCAGATACATAAAAAAAAGTCGTAGAGTAACACCACTTATCACTAGAGAACAGGTGGGCCGATTTTAATGATTTAACCTCTGATGGACTTGTCTTGACTGAAATTGGATCAAAACCGTGAAACGGGGCCGGGTCGGGACGTGACGGAAAGTTTACTGGGACCGCTAGTACTCGTTAAAACTTAGATGCTGATTGTGAGGCATGCTTCAAGCGATGTTAGGCAACATTAGACAAGACTTGCCTAGCAAACAACCAGTACCATAAAATTCAAGATAATAACCATTCTATGAAATTGAAATCTTTAGTCAGAGATCAGGAAAACACAGAGGTCGTAGATAAAAAACACATTATAGCCGTTATGACTTTCATAACGCATTCTGCCATAAAACCGGTCTCGGACGCTTATACGACATAATAAAAAGTCTGGGACATGTCAAGAATTGGAAGAAAATCTATCAATTTTATTTTATTCAGTGCTAGAACGAGAGTCGATTGAATTTTGTGGCTGTGATGGATGGAAGTGAGAAATGTTATCGTCATGTTATTTTTGAACGATTCCAATGCAGCTAAGTGATATGCGCTGAATAGATTCAGCATTAAATTGTAAAAACATTTATTAAAAGTGTCTTTATGTACTCGTACATACACATCCAAAACCACCGACGTCCTAGATGTTTAATAAATAAAATCACTATCTATTACCTATCTTCTACCACCAAGATTATATACTACCCTTTTTTTGAAGACGGTATAAAAGGTTTTCAGCGCAGCGTTTACCTTCTCTCCAACTTCTGTGAAAAATAAAAAAACACAAAACCAAATGAAATTTTTAATCGAATTTACACCAAAAATGTGCTTGGTACATCAGATATTATACAATGTGTTGTTATTCAGACCTGAAAAACTTAAACGGTGGATTTTACGAGTAATTTCATAGACAAAACACCCTATATGTGTTTGTGGGTCATATCTCAATATTAATATAAATAAAAAATCTCAATTACCTGTTTTTTCTAACAAATATGAGATTAGGTGCTTTTAACTTATTTAATGTACCTTTTGAGCAGTTTTGAATATATTTGTTCGATAGAGACGACTTTTTGCAGATAAAAGCTTTTTATTTCATGTCCGGAGAGCCTTTTATTCTCGAGATATGATTATTTATGAAAAAAGAGAAAAAATAAGAATCAAAATTTTAAAATGGCCTCAATTTCTAGAATATTGAGATTTGACCCCATATATAGGGTGTTTTGTCTATTTTCTCGATGAAATAATCCTCCCTTAAAGTTTTTCGGGTCCGAAAAACAACACATTGTGTAGTTTTCAAAACAAAAAAAAAACGAATTACTGATCAAAAATACTAACTTGCATTCTAAATTTCACAAACTTACAACAGGATTTTAGAAACTAATGTATAAGGTGTCCCAAGATAAAGAATAATCCAGTAACGAAGAATAGGTCGTATTATGCGTATTATTTAAATAGGCCTTATGAAAAAATACAAGAATCAAACAGAATCCCTTTTTTTAATCGTCCCTCGTTGGCCAAATCTGGAGTACTATCTGGCGTAATTACCTAATTATTGGTGTAATTGTGTTTTCGGGCCTAAATAGGAGTATCGATTAGCGATACCTTTATAGCCCACGAGGGGAATGAACTAAAACGCCTTAAATTACGGGGAAAGAAGTAGATCAGGGCCCCTATTTTTTTGTTTGAATCACTCGCTTGGAAATGGCGTGTGATTAACGTACGAGAACGAATGAAAATCAACGAAAATAACGTAAATTATAGATGTGAGTACTCGCAAAATTGAGTTTTTTTCGAATCCCTTTTGTTTGGATGTTAACTGACCTTCATTACAAAATTGGACTTTAATCAATGAGTATAACACACCATATTGACGCGGGTGATTTGAAATTAGGGACCCAGTTTCGTTTGGGCCTTTTTAGCACAAAAATGTCATGAGGTTGGTCAGTAAGTAGGTAGTAAACTGAGTAAGTACTCCGTTGTACCAAATGACATTTTTATTAAATTAATATTTTTTGGTATTTCCCATCTCTTAAACTACTTTACCTATTTTGATAAAACTTACACTGTATTCTAAGTTGAAATATACCTAATTGGAATAAATAATCAGCTTGCTATGACTTCTCGGTTTCAAGAAATCCGTCGACAAACATTCAAATAAACAAAAATACAAAGACACATACGAAATTTTGTGATTTCTGTGTTAGTAATTGTCTATGATTTTATAATGTTTGTGTGTCTAATGGTTTCGGTAATCGATATAACATAGGAACATACACATTTAATTGATTATCTCCTGTGTTTTGTAGTCGGTAAAATTAGGCCAAAGTTATGCCATTTTTGAAATTATTTTGGTCCCGGCTAGTATCGGCAAGCAAGAGGCATATGGCGATATGACAAAAATCTGACAGCATCGTTTGACCTGCAACACCCTCCTCCAATCCGCACTGTGCCTGTGTGGGAGTATGGCTGGTACCACTCATCCTTGAGATGTCGCTCTGTCTTTTAATAATAATATAATGTTATTTAACATAACATGACCTATAACGGCCATTTAATAAACACCAATTGGTTTTTCGAAAGTTTAATATTATTTTACAATCCATCCATGTTATTGTATAAATGTCGGTGCGTTTGCGGCATTAATTTATACAGGCTGTTGTTTTGGTCAGCGAAGAGTGACTCAAGGGTGGCCGTACAAACAATAGTACTGCCAAAAAAATATATAAAAAATATATTTATTTTTTGCAATGGAAAAAACCATTTATTGATGCGATATACAACGATCGAGTCAAAACTACCAATACCACGTAGCCTCATCGTAGCTTATTAGCAACTGCGTAGTATTTAGTAGATACGCGATAGCTACGCGCGAGTTTCCCCATTTCATACTTAAGATTTTTTATAATTTTGTGATGAGGTTTACTTTTATAAAACTAGACTTTTATAGAACTAAACTACTATTAGAGTGTTGTGGGTCCTTTATCTATTAGGAAATAGTTTTCTTCTATCTAAATTTGTTCCATTTGAATGGAACTATTTGGGATACGTTAATAGGCACAAAAACGGATCCGGGTCAATTTATTTACTCTGGTAGAGCCTGAACTAAATTAGGGTATTGTGGTGTTGGCCTAACTTAATTATTAGGCTATTCTATTTCATTTTAGATTTTTATGCAGTAGTAGGTGTGAGTTGCGTAATGCCGCTCTTTATTAATAACAAACAAGAAAAAATTAAACTAAGACATGTAACATAAAAAAATTACTTAATATTAATACCTATTCAAACACGAAACCATTTCCTTGCGGCAAGGAGGCTATGATGCTGGCTGCGTTGCCGCGTTGGATAGCTATGCTGATCCTTTGGGCTAGGAACCAGCCAGCTTTATTATTGGCTGTTAAAGAATTTAATTTTGGCGCAATTTTTCTAAACAGTAATTTAGCAGAGGGTCCCCACGGCCCAAATGTTTCAACGCCAAACGGCGCAAACACATAATCACTTGCAAGTGAAACGTACTTGCGACGCTTGGCGTTTTCAGCCAACTCCGCTGCTGCTCCAGCTTTAAGGGCTGATTCTCTGAGATGGGAAGGGGCCAAAGTATCGACACAAGTTGCATCCCAAACTAAGGCCCGACCCCGTTCCCAGGGAATAAGCGTTAGGCCATCGGGTCTCTTGCCATCATCACGGACCAAACCACGTGGTTCCAACGTGGAAGGAACATTAATGGTCGCAAGAGCTCTTCTGATGGCGTCATTAAGGGTAGCGTGACGGGCAAAACGCCCAGCGCTTTGCTGGCAACAAAGGCAGTGGAGACCAAATTTATCAACCTCCTTGCCACATGGACACGTAAAAATTTCACATATAGGGGTACCAAGGCGGAGACCCACACACACCCGGAAAGACTCACTATCGAAAAGAGTGCCCAAATTTTTCGACGGTAAAGCATGAAGCCAATGACCAGAATCTTTGCAGGAAACTGCCAAGAGCCTTGCGCGACCACTGTCACTGACGGAATTTTGAAGTAAATAATTGAAGGTCTCTCTCGCAAGAGGGACATCCCAAAGTTTTTGCTGGTGACGTTCCTTTGGGATGTCTTCTCTAGGACAGAGGCCTTGCCAAAACTCCTCCGCCTCTCTCACCTCAGAAAGTTGGCGAGGATGTTCAAAGATTTTTCCGGCTAAAACGGAAGTGCTATGCAAAGAGGAGAGAAAAGCGGGGAGGGCTATACTAGAAATTTGGCGAATTCCGATACCACCAAAACGAATAGGAAGCGAAGCCTGAGCCCAAGAATTATTATCGAAATGTAAATTTAAAATTTTTTCCAAACTGTTTTTAAGGGTGGTGTCAAATAGTTTTAAATAATTATTTTTTTTCCAGATAGGACTAGCACGTAAGAAATATGTAAATTTAGGCACAAAAAGACACGATTTAAGAATAGTAAATGCAATGTGTGAATTTAGGTGTTCTAATCTAGGGGCTGAAAGGGTGAAATCATTCAATTTTTTATCTAGAAAAGGTTCGATGCTGGCATCAAGAAGAGGGGCACCCAGGAGGCAAAGCGATTCAGAATTCAGAATTTTGATGTTAGGAGCAAGGGAATTGAATTTATCAATGATTGCCTGACGGGAACCAGACGAAACGTGATCATTAATAAAAAGTTCACATTTTGAAAGGTTCAGTTCCAAGCCTAATTTCTTAAATCCTTCTATAATCTGGACAAGGTCTTGGAAAACAACATCTGCTTTGCCTCCAAAGGACCCGTCATCCAGATACCAGGCATTAAATTTAGAATTTAAGGATGAAATGACAGGATGGATGCCTAAACTAAAAAGGGCTGGACCTAAAGGGTCGCCTTGCTGAACACCGACTGCAGAAACAATTGAATGTTCATTGTAAAGTAATTTTGATTGATTATTGTAACACTGAAAAACAAAGGGATAAATCTGTGGAGTGTGAGTCTGAACTTCATTCAGCAAGACAGACCTGTCAAGAGAATTGAAAGCATTCTTCACATCAACTTTCAAAAAAACTTCAGATTCGTCACAGGAGAGGAAATTGCGAGCGGAATGAACCACGGCCTCGCAACCTCCCTTACTGCCGAAACCAAGTTGAATGGGTTGAAAATACTCTTTCAAAGGAGAAAAAAGATCACGACAGGCTAATTTGGCTGCAAGACGACGAAACGTTGAGCCAATAGCAATAGGGCGAATGCCACCATCTTTTTTTCGAAAGGCACAAAGTCTAGCACCAAATAAAAATGGGACAAAACTTTCAGTTACCTTGCCAGATAAGAGAAAGTTGCACAATTTCGTAATGTTGGAAAGCAAAATTCTACCGGCGTCAGCAGCGGAAGCACTCACCAAGTCCTTAAGGTGTTGGGGAGTGATGCCGTCGATGCCGCCAGCAGAACCAGCCGGAAATGACATGATGGCAGCAAACGTGTCACCGTCATCAAGTATCTGTAAGGGTTGGAAATTTTGAGGAGGAGGAACAGGTAAAGATGGAGAATCTGGATGTGAAGGATGCTTACTACGAAGGCTCTCGAGAGTTTCCTGACTAGGGGGAGCGAGAGTGTCATCGGAGAACAAGATTCGGGCTGCGTTTTTCAGGTCGCCGTCCATAACCTTGTTCTCAACGGTACGATAAACGTTAAATTTGGAAGATATCGTACTAGACGGACTGAATGGAAGGGACGGATTGTGGAAATTTGAAGCATTATCTAATAGCGCCCGAGTTAAAGTTTTAGAAGGAGAGTTTACGTGAAAAAATGAGTATGAAAAAGTAAAAAGATTTTGCCAGGCAGTTTCAGTATTATCGAAACATTTTTCAATACAAGAAGAAAGGCATTTAGCTAAAGCTATTCTCGCTCCCCTAGGGATCCGTTTAACCAGCGGAGTAGATTGGTGAAGGTTTGTGATGATAGATTCAAAAGATTGAGAAGAAGATAGAGGATTTGGAATAGAGGAAATAGGGAGAGACGCTGGTAAATTGGTGCTATTATGACTACGGGCAATATGAATATTAAGGCCTCTCTTACCTTTAAAAGTACTATTTGAATTACAAATTGAACAGTCAAAGAACTGCGGCTGTGAGTGGTTGCCCACCGATGGAGATAAAGTACTCATAAGCCTTAACACTGATCACAAAAAGAAATTTGAAAAAACCTGCCAAAACACAAAATTAAAACTTATGAGACAATATCAAATACAAAAACACGTAATAAAAATAAAACTAAAAGTAAATAAACTAGGATGACGGACGCTGACAGCAGGGGATGCGCAGGTCTGGTTGCCTTAGCAACCGGAGCGACTCCCTGCTAACGCCAAATGTCAACTGGAACATAAAAATGCAAGAATTTAATATGATACAGAGAGGTCTTCTGGAGGCCTGCCCACAAACTTACTGCCTCTAAACACAATAAGAAGACTATGGAGAGGCCCCGGGAAGAGAAAAAAAGGAGGAAAATATTTTTAAAATGAAAAAATCTATACGACAAATACTTATCTTTGGCAGGTGTCAACTCGTTTTTTTTTTTTTTTCGATTTTTTGCGTAATTAAATGTAAATATTATATGGTAATTCCCATATGCAACCTCCATGCTGCACGTACTGGCCACAGGAGCGCCGAGCGATGAAAAAAAGAAAGAAACTGACTGAAGAAAACTTATATTGTTTTTCTTGAATGCAAAACCAATTGAAAATATCTACAGACATTGCAGCGGGTTGCAAAATTTAACGTAATAAACATCTAAAAGTGATTTTTTGAAGAGCTTAAACCATTATATCAACGACAGAGGCATTCTGGTGATTTTTATATATATATTTTTATATTTTTACAGTACACACAAATCTTGTTATTTTCTTAAGTGCGTTGTTGATAAGACGAGTTCCCCATCCCAGTTTTATTTCTACATTCTTGTGAATATGACAGAGTTTTTTAACATGCAAAACAACATATTAAAGCCGCCAGGCGCATAAACAATTTGCAGGGATAATACCGAACCAGTTGTTTCACCCGTTCATGGCAGTCATGCACAAATTTGACAGCCTAGGTATATATGTTTTAGATCCTTCTGTCTGTGTGTATTTCCTCGTTGCTATTATTTCCTGGTAGCGTGAGGCAGTACAGAACAGATCCAAAGTGCTGAGGATTGGGCACGGACGAGGAATTTATTGTATTTGCCGAGCAATATTAAACTCTTAGTTTCTGCCTACTAAATAAATCAACTAAATACCGTGTTCTGTTTTTTTTTAATTATGGTATTTAATTATGGTGGTCTTCGATTTCAATTGACTTCATGGGTAAATAATGACGGAAAGTGATATAGGTGCCTAGTTGTATTTTACGACTTGCGTTTGTTTAAAGAAACATGTAATTCATCGACCATAAAGGCTTCTTTGTGCTTTTCAGTGAAACACGGAACACGCCAATTTTAGGAGTAATTTTGTGAGCTGTTTTTCATTCAGGCTTTCAATCTGGTAATTACTAAACGCATAAGGACAAAGTGATATGTATGAAACAATGCATGTATCTAGCGCCCGACACATTGAGTGTCGCGCTGTCATTTTCAGTAATAAACCAGCTTCTGCGCATATCGGTTGTTTGCTTGCTCCCACTAGCGACGAGTACTTACCCTCGCACGACGGTACGAGACGACAAAAAAAAAAGATAAGGAAGATGTCGTATATTGGAAATATTGGCGTTTTCGACTATAAAAGCCAAGATTGGCATATTTTCTACAATCGATTGGTTCAATTTATACAATTGAACGATATTGAAGGCGCTAAGAAGAGGGCGGTTTTACTCACACATTTATCCGATGAAACATATCGACTAGCAAATAATTTGTTCTACCCTGAAAAGATAGAAAACAAAGAATTTAGCGATTTGATACAAGGATTAAGCAACCATTTTACGCCCAAAAGATCGACGTTTGCCGATAGGGCGAAATTCTATGAAGCCATAAAGTCTGACATGGAAACCATCGAAGAGTGGGGCGCGCGTCTCAGGGGACTCGCGGTACACTGTGAGTTCAATACAGAGTTGGACACATTACTAAGGGATAGATTCGTCCTTGGGCTGAATGCGGGCCCTGAGCGAGATCGGCTGTTTGAACAGGATTCGAAAACGCTGACGTTCGCCAAGGCGCTGGAGATAGCGCAGCAAGCGGCTTGCGCAAGGGCAGCCCGGATCGACGTGAAGCAGGAGCCAATTTATTGAGTTGGTGAAAATCGCAGGCCTGTTGTAACAAGGCAACCAGGAACGTCGCGTGAAACAAAAGCTTCGCCGTGTTCAGTGTGTGGTTTAAAAAGCCATGAGTCAGCAAAGTGTCGTTTTAAGGGTTATCGGTGTAATAACTGTGGTCAGAAAGGTCATTTAAAAAAAATGTGCAGAGCCGAGAAGTCTGATGACTCGCGTTTAAATAATATAGCTTGTGACGACAGCGACTGTAAGGAATGCGAGGTCTTCAATCTTCGGTATGTAAACTATGCACCTATTAAGATAAATGTAGTAGTAAATAAAATTAAAATGTTAATGGAATTAGATACAGGGTCTGGTACAAGTGTGATTTCAGATGAAACGTACCGGCATTATTTCAATCAGATTAATTTGTTAAGGAGTGACCTGACTATGTGTTTGTATAACGGCCATAAAATCTTGCCTCTTGGTTATTTTATAACTGAATTGTCATATAACAACAAATTAAAGAAGTTGAAAATTTATGTGGTTAAAAATGGAGGACCACCCTTATTAGGTCGAGATTTTATGGCGTTATTTGATTTAAGACTTACCTCTTGTAATCACCAAATAAGTAACAATAGTGCCGATATTACAGTTCAACAAATATTGAACCAGTTTCCTGGCCTTTGGAAAGATGAACTGGGGTGTTTCAATAAATTCAATGTCGAACTACATTTAAAGGAGAATACTACACCAAAATTTTTTAAATCGCGTATCATACCTTTCGCCCTCAAAAACAAGGTCGACGACGAGCTAAATAGGCTAGTTAAACTAGGAATTTTAGTGCCAGTTAGTTTTTCGGATTATGCTACGCCGATAGTGCCTGTACTCAAAGAAAACTGTAAAGTCAGAATAGCTGGTGACTATTCATGTACTCTTAATAAGGACTTAAAAATTGACAAATACCCCATGCCACGCATTGAGGAGGTATTTGCCAAAATAGGGGGTGGAGAGCATTATTCGAAAATTGATTTAAGTAACGCATACAATCAATTTGTACTAAGCGAATCTTGTCAGGACCTTACAACTATAAACACACCAAAGGGTCTTTTTAAATACACTCGATTAGTATACGGTCTTGCCAACGCACCAGCGATTTTCCAGCGTGCAATGGAGACATTGTTATCTGGAATAGAAGGAGTAGCATGTTGGTTAGACGATATTTGCGTTACAGGTCCCGATAGGAAAACACACTTAATGCGACTAAAGAATGTACTGGGTCGATTGCATGATGCAGGACTAAGATTACAAAAGGATAAATGTGCATTTTTTGAAGATAACGTTACATATCTGGGATATATTATCGATAAAAACGGCTTAAAAACGAGCTCGTATAAAGTCGATGCCATAATAAAGTCCCCTGCCCCCACAGATGTTTTAGGTGTGAAGCGATTCCTCGGTGTTGTTAATAAAATTATTATCGCGGCTTTATTCCGAATGCGTCATCACTACTGGAGCCGTTGCACGAGTTGCTCAGGGGTGGCGCTAAGTGGGAGTGGGGTGAGAGGCAGGCACGCGCCTTCGCACAAGTGACCCGCTTCACTTGTGCGAAGGCGTCGGAGCGCGTGCTGGCGCACTTCGAGCCGGGCGCGCCGCTCGTGCTCGCGGTGGACGCGGGCCCGGCCGGGCTCGGTGCGGTGCTGGCCCATCCTCAGGCAGACGGCACGGAAAGACCCATAGCTTTCGCGTCTAGGTCGTTAGGGGCCAGTGAAAAAAACTATAGCCAGATCCAGAAGGAGGCTACGGCTATAATATTCGGTGTGAAACATTTTCACCAGTACTTATACGGTAGACAGGAGCCGTTTATACTAAAAACAGACCACAGGCCGTTGCTATCAATTTTTGGTAATAAAAATGGCATATCAGTAACGACAGCATCTCGTTTGCAACGTTACGCACTTATACTATCGGCATACAACTATACTGTTAAGTATATAACAAGTGAAAGTAACTTGATAGCTGATTATTTCTCTCGAGCCCCCATGCCTAATTCAGATGCCTATACATTAAATAATCAAAGAATGACTGAATACAGTTATTTAAAATTTTTAGATGCAAATATTAAGCCAATAACATTTATTGATATAAGGGAAGCTATAAGCAAAGACAAGGTTCTCAGTACGGTAATGAACTATATGAATCATGGTTGGCCAAAAAAAATTAAATGCAAAAACATACGGCCGTATTTTTATTGCAAGGCAGATCTCGAGGAAGCAGATGGTTGCTTATTTCGAGGCCACAGGGTAGTTATTCCTTCAGTTTTCCGAAAACAAATGTTAGAAGAATTGCATTCGGCGCATTTTGGTGTTGTTAAAACGAAAAATGCAGCTCGTAGTAAAATGTGGTGGCCGGGCATAGACAGCGACATAGAAAAGTGGATCGGCGCATGCAACGTGTGCGCGAGTGCTCGAAGCGACCCGCCGCGCGCGCCGGCCGCGTCGTGGCCGCGTGACTCAGCACCATGGCATAGATTACACATCGATTATATGTCTGTAGGGCGAAATGTATACCTAATAGTGATCGATGCGTACAGTAAGTGGCTTGAGTGTATCCATATGAATAACGGGACATGTTCGAATGCGCTCATTACGAAATTAAAGTATTTATTCTCTCGATACGGTCTTCCACACATAATTGTCTCGGATAATGACCCGAATTCCAGGCATTTTGCGGTAATAACGGTATCAGATATAAAACATCCCCAGTTTATCATCCTTGTAGCAATGGGCAAGCGGAGAATTCAGTAAAAACATGCAAAAAGATGCTGAAATGTATTTTAAATGATAATAAATTTACCCAATTGGTAATTAGTGAAAAATTAATAGGATTTCTATTTGAATACCGGAATACAACTCACTGCTCAACTGGTTTCACTCCTGCTAAATTAATGCTGGGTAGAAATTTAAGGTCTCGATTAGATTTAATATCTCCTAAAAAGAATGATAAGATTGTAGTTATTGGAAATAAAAGTGAACTACCAAAACATCGATGTTTTCGCGTGGGCGAAATTATTTGGGCAAAGTGGTATATTGCACGCAAATCAATTTGGTCATTAGGTAAGATTGTTAAAATTGTAGGAAAAAGAATGTTCGATGTACTGTTTTTGGAATTTCATGTAACACATAGACGTCATGTAGATCAAATTATGAAATATAAGGGAGATGAAATAATATTGCAAAATGATTATAAAGATAAGCAAAATAATGATGTCATACTACCATTGCCCAGTTCCGATTCCTCTCCATTGGTGACACATTCAGAGCATGAAGTGACGCCAAAGCCGTCATCAACGAGCGCAGATGACGCAGTCGCAAATCCATCGCCGGCGGTAGACGTATCAGAACCGGTCGTGGCCGCCTCCGGAAGTGCAAATAACGATGATCAGTCTACCGTGGGGGAGGATGATGGGGAGGATGACGAATTTATTGAAGCACAGTCAGATGGCGATATTGAATGTCATGATGTTGAGCAACCTATTACTAATTCTGATCTTAACGTAGAAAACATACCAGAACTATTGGGTAACTCAGAAAATAGAATTGATGGGTCGCCCGACAGTCGATCTAAAAGACCACGTAAAATAATTAACTATAAGAAATATTTTTAAAAGTTGTAAAAGACGTGTACCACCTTAATTTAGTTTTGATGTTTACTGTTGCTATTTTATTGTCTCCAGGGTTGCTTCTAAGTAGTGTTGGAGGAGTGATATGTATGAAACAATGCATGTATCTAGCGCCCGACACATTGAGTGTCGCGCTGTCATTTTCAGTAATAAACCAGCTTCTGCGCATATCGGTTGTTTGCTTGCTCCCAAACGTTACACAAAGTCAAAGGGTATTTCCAATAAATGAAGTTTGAAGCAAAATGCACGAGTCAGTGAGAGCTGAAGAGTATAATTAAAAAATCGTCGTGACTCACGATGTTTTTTTTCTTTACTCTACCTACGACTTTTTTACTTTAAAGCTACTTTTTTTAAAATAGACCCCTTTTTTTACAGCAACGGCTGTCCCACTGCTGGGCAAAGGCCTCCCCCAAACTACTCCATGCGTCCCTGTTCTTGGTAAGGATATGCCAGTCCTTGTGGTATTTGTCTAGATTAGCGTTGGGTTTGTGACCGGTAATTTACTCAATTTCGAGTAAATTACCAAAAACATGTAATTTACTCGGTAAAATTACCGATGACTGGGAAAATATTCAAATTATCTTAATTAACAAAACTTAATGTATAAATATACTTAAATCCTTTTCCAAATTGCCATGAATAACATTTCACTCATTTTTACTGTCTTAGCATGATGATACTTCTTTACATGCCAATACGAACACGAACTTTTGAGCTGGATTCACATCACACAAAAATATGTTTATTAGGTTTATTTTTGTTTTGTACTTTGTAATTTATGAGTGATATTGTGTTTGTAATATAAACATATTAATGTTTATTTTAAAAAAGAAGGTTATCAATTCGACCTATAAGGTATGTGATATTGTTAGAATTTTATATTGTTCGAGTGGGGTAATCTATTAAGGCTTCCAAAGTTCCAAACACGTGTTCAAAATTTCGTAAGTGTATGTGTGTTTTGATGTTTTTTTCACCACGGATTTCTTGAAAACGAGAAGGCATAGTCAGGATTATTTTTTGTTCAATCAGATATATTGCTTCTTAGGGTACCTACAGTGTAAGTTCCATCAAAACCAGTAGTTTTCGTTTTATAGGTTATTAATTTAATAACTGAAAATCACGAAAAAGGGTACAAATTTTGAAAAAAATGCCTCCTTATCATACTGACCTAAAAGCTTAGCTTATCATTCACCTCACCATCGTCTGCGTCGCCGGTTCCTTTTCACTTTCTTACTCAAGTCAAGATATTCAAGTATTTAAACAAACTAACGAGTTGCAGAGCGCAAGCCACAACTAATTCAACCTTCGGCATCTTCATGTACAACAAATGCTAATGATTAATCTCGCGTATTTCTGAATCACGAAGCGTCTCGCACGTAGGTTTGATGACTTCCAGCCTCCCGAACAAGCCGAATTCTGAAAAGGCTACAGTACCATAGACCAAATCTATTAAGGCAAATTATACAGAAGTCCGAGAAGTACGAGTATAATATGCCTCTATGTTTAGCGTTTGTGGACTATGAGAAGGCTTTTGATTCGATCAAAACTTGGGCGGTGCTTAGGTCTCTTCAGTGGTGTCACATAGACGATAGGTGTTAAAGTGTCTGTATAACAACGCCACCATGGTCGGTCCGAGTACAGGAACAAAATACGAGGGCGATTCCATTGCGGAGAGGTGTAAGACAGGGAGACGTTATATCTCCGAAACTGTTTACAGCGGCATTGGAAGACGCCTTTAAGCTCCTGGAATGAGAACGATTCGGCATCCGCGTCAATAGCGAATACATAACACGCCTCCGGTTTGCCGATGATATAGTCGTTGTGGCAAAGACGCTGAATGATCTTTGCACTATGCTCGACCAAGTATCCCAACAGTTGTGTCTTTGAAAAAAACATGGAAAAGACGAAAATTACGTCAATTTTCCGTGTTATACTTACTCCAGTATCCGTTGGAAACTCAACTCTTGAAGTTGTTGACGAGTACGTCTACCTTAGATGAAAGATCCAATTAGATAGGTCCAACTTTGAGAAAGAGGTCAATTGACGAATCCAACTCGGCTAGGCAGCGTCCGGGAAACTGCATAAGAGCGTCCTCTCGTGTCAATTACCTCAGTGTCTGAATACGAAAGTTTTCAACCAGTGTATATGTCACCAGTGAAGACATACGGATCCGTTACGTGGTCTCTAACTATGGGCCTCATAAAGAAGCTTAAAATCACACAACGAGCGATGGAGTGGGCTATGCTCGGTGATCGAATCAGAAGCGAGGAGATACGTAGAAGAACTAAGGTAAAGGACATATCCCTACGAATATGTCCGACCCGTAAGCTCTAGTGGCAGTGGGCACTTTGGCAGGGCACATAGCAGGTAACTGATGGCCGCTGGGTCAGAAAAGTTCTAGATTGGAAACCCTTCGACCTAAAGCACAGCGTGGGACGTCCACCGACAAGATGGACAGACGACCTTGTAAAGATCGCAGGATCAAACTGGATGCAGACCGCTCACAACCGGTCGCTGTGGAAAGCCGTGGGGGTGGCATATGTTCAGCAGTTGAAGTCTTTTGGCTGATAATGATGATGATGATGTGTGAACATCAATGTGAACAGCAAGCTCGCGTCAGCTCTCGTGCAGGAATGTTCCCTCGAACGTTTCGTCAATAACCAGACGAGAAGCGAGCGCGAATGTTAAATGCCATTTAATAATTTACGCAACGCGCACGAAATTTGTTTTCTGTTTTATATGGTGACCCAAGTAACGTAAAAAACTTACTTACCATTTTGTTTTTTTACCTGCCCAACTCTAGTCTAGATCGTCGCGCCACCGCTTCCGGGGTCTGCCTTTCGGACGGCGTCCATCGGTAGGCGTCCAGTGGGTGACGATCTTGGACCACTTCATCGGAGACATCCTGAGGTCGTGGCCCGCCCAGTCCCACTTAAATTTAGTGGTTTTAACACAACGTCCATAATGCCGGTTTTTGATTGGATTGTGGTGTTGCGGATCTGATCCGTTCTTTTGATCTATTTATGTTATTTTTTTTCCATCGTATTCTTTATTATGATAAGGTCGTAGTTGCAATTTGCTATACTCACACGGAAAACAAAATAACCTTTAGTTTTTCGAACCAGATATGCTTTGGTTTTGCGTCGTCGCTTGTTTTCATACAATTACTGCTAACGCTTTGCTGTGTACCGACGACTTTCCTCAAACATATTGTATGTTATCATATTTAGATTTCCGTAGTTGGAATCATATAGCCCGTCAAGACCCATTTCCTAAGAAACGCATAAGCTATAAGAATGGGTCCTTAGTGATTGTCGCTCATCGACACGATAAGAAGAAGTGATCGATTATTGCTATTCACACCTACTTATTTGTTTGTTAGCAATAAGGTTCTGTACTGTACTTACCACAAATATAAGTTAAGTGTTTTTCGGGTTGTGTAAAAATCAAGCCTTTTAAAATTTTAAATTCATAAACGTAAACGTAAAACACTGCTCATATGTTAGCTTGTTACTTGCTATTCAGCAGAAATTAAATGAAATGAGGAAAGTACAAAGCTCTACAGGGAAAAAACTCTAACATGTAATTAATTACAACAAATTAAAGTGTACGTAGAAAAACTAAGGTTACGGAATAGCCCTGAGAATCAGTAAGCTCAAGTAGCAATAGGCACATAGCGCGAAGAACTGATGGCAGTTTGCGCAGAAAACTGGGTTCTAGATTAGAGAAAACCTCTTGTGGTCGGTCGCTGTGGCAAACGGGGGGAGGGGCTATGTTCAGCATTTGACTGGCTAAAAATGTTTTTAAACCTCAGTGTTTGTTTGTTTACTTATAAGATGAAATAAGGAACCAGAACTTGCACGGTAATTCAATTGGAAAGAGCGTCGCTCGGCCCGGTTTGCCAAAAGTTGCGGGTTCGAGTTTCGACTTTTGGTTTCTTATTTCATCTTTTAAATGAGACCATTTTGGAGCATCGCATTCGAACTTTTCGTTAGACACACCCAGCAGGAGCATATTCAGTTTTAGTTGAACGTACATATACCTAATTGGAATCGATTTTAGCGAGTTTGCCTTATAAAGTGATGTATAAGTTGCAAAATATGCTCATATCACATAATTGTAGTTCTTAGTTAAAAAGTTTTACAAGTGTTTTATTTGTACGACCCATGTTTTAGTGGAGACATGACTTTGCCATAAAAAAAATTTAACTGCTCGTAACGGCCAAACACTGAAAATTATGAACCTCTCTTTTGGTAAAAGTTTCTATTATTTTTGTATGTCTTAATAAAATGCCAGTTTTATGGTCTGATTAAACCTTCGAAAGCTTCAGGGCTCACGTCTTCTTAAAGTCATTTGATGTCATTTCATTAAGCTCATAGGCCATAACAACATCGTAAAAACAATGCCGTAAAATTAAGGTTTAGTGTGTCAATAACTCACTAAAATTAAATATTAATCGAATCGACTGCATAAATATTCATTACAAACTTCTAAACCTATTTTTACTGCCTTAAAAAAAGAGGTAATCAATTTAAAGTGTATGTAAGTGATATCGTTGGAGTTAGATATTTTATGAGTATATTTCTCTACTTAGGTTTTCAACAAACACTTATGCTGAATTTCGTAAGTGTATGTATATCAATATCACTACATAGTATGAATGAGGTCGCTTTCCGCTCTCTGTATGTATGTATGCTTTAATCTTTAAAACTACGCAACGGATTTTGATGCGGTTTCTTTTAATGGATTGAGTGATTCAAGAGGAAGTTTTAATATGTATAAAACATTCAGAATATAGTATAGGTTTCTAAGTGTATTCGTAAACAAACTCATCTTATTGTTTTTACTCAAATAACTATGACAGTCAGGAGAATAGCCCACAACATTGGTCAACCATAGTCATTGTACCCGGTCAGAGTCTGAGGGCAAATTTGAAGTACCCAAAGTATATAACAACTATGATGGTAGAACATTAAAGAGCCGGTTACTATTATAGTTATAATACATATAGAAATAGTTGCCCGCCGGGAACAAGATACAATGTTTTAAAAAGAAACCTTTAAATGAATTTTTAGCTAACACAGCTAAGTTTTTAAGTTTTGATTTGGTATGCTAGAGACTCGTGATCCCACTGAAAAACTAAGTAAATAGTTTTGTGGGACTCCTATACATTTCACTGTAAAACGCTGTTTGTCTAATAATTAAATAAATAAAATAATGTTTGTTATTGGCTAACTTTACTTTTACTTTACTAATTTATTTTTTGTACATTAACCTTAGGTCCACAAGGGCATTTCTTCAGAAAGTTTTCTTCGTGTCACCTTGTTGGCGAAAATGTATACTGATATTATTCAAATGAAAAAAATACTGCTTTAAAGAAGCTATCAAACTGTAACAAAATCTGTTAGTTCATGTAAATCGGTTCATTATTCATGTAGATATTTAATGTTGAAATTTCGTCAGCCACGAAAGTTACTCACCGAGACACGAAAGTTACGCAGCGTCTTTTTTGATAGGTAATTCGGTAATAAAAGTATCAATTACTTAAATTATTACCTCATATTGAACTTTATACATAATTAAATACTGCATTTATTATACTTGCTGCTAAATAGATAATTTGTCATAACATAAATTTAATGTTATAATCGGTTCATTAGCCTTTACAAACTTACAAACATCATAATAATATAAATCTAAGTACATATCCTTAAATGTGACTGGTTGTTTTACAGCCATGAGTATAATCATTAATTTAAATGAAGATGAGACAAAAAGTAATGTGTTTAGGTGTTACATATATTTTTTAAAATTCATGATGAACACTAACATAAGAATAGCTTATATTACCTTCGATATTGCTACTATGTACCAAATTATTTACGAGTATCTGATATAACAACACTGTCGCAAGTGCCATGATCACAGGGTACCTAAAACTGTTGGGAGTGTGCTATTATTTGCGGACTTAATGGTCTACCCTCCTTCTTCATTTATTGCACTCATTTGCGGTATTACTTACCTCAAATTCACTGTTTACTCGCATTTGTTCTCGACACATAACACTGACAGTATCTGCCAGAGATAGGATACTTTATTAAATTTTCTAAATTCTACGGTATTTTGACATTCGACAATTTAAACCCATACTCACGATGGAATTTTTAGTGTTTTGGAACCTAATCACTTCCTTGACAAATCTTGGTAAGTATTCGTATTCTGTCGAAATTATCTGGGGTTATAAAGTTAAGCTAAGGTACATGGTAGCAAATCTGTAGCAATCAACTCTTTACCCTCCAAAGTAGTGCCTCAAATTACACATAGGTAACCTTGAATTTTAGTAGTTATATTTGCCGGCTATTATGAGAAGATTCAGAACTTATTTTCAAAGTCAAATGCATAAATTATTCATCTCTTATATCTCATAAACTTTACAAGCAACAAATTAGTCTTCCAGATATTCTTCTTGCCTGGAGTGAGAATATTTACTAGCTGCGGGATCATAGCTGTAAGAGACCTTTTCTTATCCAATTAAGAATTAAACTATTTCTTTAGCATCTTTGGAAATAAACACCAGACGTCACGCACTTATTGTCAAAACTTGGATGTATAGTATCAGTTTTTATTATATTTATCCCGTGAAACAAACTCATGATTTACAGTCTTTATCTAGTAGCCTCAAAGAAGACTCTTTTAACGGTCTAGTCGACAATTTCCAGCTTTAGACCAGTCTCAAAATTTAGCCATGCCGCTTGGTTGATTAAATAAAGACAACAGGCATAAACTGCCATCATTCTTTTTAGTGGCAAATAATTATTTTCAAGGTTTGCTTTTGTGATATTCATTATTTTCTCATGTAAACAACACAAATTGGGGTAATTACGAATATTGCACGAAAATTAATTAATTAATGAGTATGCTTTTTTAGAGTAACTTATTATGATTACTTTACGCTGTTATATAATTAGTAAATAGATTGATCAGGCGATTCAAAGCCGAATGAAAATCAATATTTAAGACGTCATGTTCTACATATTTTTCTAGTAAGCTACATTATTTCTATAAATCATAACTGTGCCTCTGGAAACTGTCTTAGTAGAAAAAATCAAGTATAAAACGTTAAGGCGGTTATTTTAACTGCATTTACAGACTATAAAATATAATTTCTAGTGAGATCAGTACACTTTGATAACCTTTCGTGGTATGATTTGTAACTTTCGTGGGGAATTGACCACGAAAGTTGTGCCACGCAAGTGACGAAATTTTACATTTTCAGAAATATTAAATTAAGTAACTAACGCTTATGTAATCTAATCAGCTCAAATGAATCTTGACTATGAGTTTTATGATTCAATAGTAGACATTTAATTGTAACGCTGACTTATAGTCTTAAAACATCACCCATGAAGGGTCACATGAACTAGGGTCTGAAGAAAACAATAAAAAGCAAGGGGCTGTAATAAGCTATATCATTGCTGTGAGATATTAATTTGTCTTCTTTTGGTGTTTTAACGCGTCTGAAGTTCCTGCGGACCTTTGGTTTGTGTCGATAGGTTGAACCTTTTTGAAGTTAGGAGCATTTATGTGTCACATTTTCGGAAATGCTAAAATCGTGTGACCGACACAAAATTAATTATATTAAATTAAAATCTAATGACGGATTTTTTCCAACTCAATATAACTTATCCTGACTATATGTCCAATTTTTTGACATATATAATGTTATTATAATGTAAAAGCTCAGCAAGACATAAGTGTTTAAACTGAGCGTCAACTCGGTGTGACGCGCGAAGAACAGCAGTTTTACTCCCGATTCCGATGGTAAAATATTTTTTCCTACAAAACTATTAATATTATTACACATTTTAAAGTGATTCATATAGATAGATACATGATAAAACATACAAAATTTATTCTTAAACTAAACATTGAATATGTTTGGAATTACAAACGTGTGACCATCAAAAAACGGTGCTCAAATAATGGCCCACAACATTATTTTTTGTACATTAACCTTAGGCTGAATCTATGAAGACATGTGCAGGCGAATCACTTGGCGGAATAACCTACATTTTCTGCCGATAACGTTTTCCAATCCATACCTAAACCTTTATGGTGGAGACAAATTTTGTCTAATTCGTTTTCATACATCGTAAAGTAAGCTCCTACGGTTTGATTTAATTAAAATTTTATATTTAATAGTCAATATTTAAACATGGAATGGTATGGTACATCTTGTGGTAAAAAAAGATTTACCATTTTTTGCTAATTGTCGTGATATTATAATTACATTTTTTAAGGGTAGTCATAATTAACGAATATTTTACTAAATATTCTTAGTTGTTTTTCCTTTGTTATTGGACTATCAAATGTCAAAATAATGACCCGCAAATATTTATTTTGTGAAACGCAACAGCAGAACTATAATAATATTATATTCGGAGAAAGTAGGACTTTTTGGAAAATTACCTTTTGCAGCTTGAACCTTTTTCTTTAGAGCAAATATTTAAAATTTAAAACGATTTTTGGCTTTTAAAGGCTGAAATTAAGCAAAGGCGGTCGAAAGCATGCCATAATGAGAAAATGTCTATGAAAAATAATGCGAAATGGCTTGAAGTTACATTCACCGGGGCGGCCATCCAAGTCGTTTGATCAATCTAGTGATAGAATCAAAAGGAGGAAGACCGAAGATCTTCGTGAATCTGCCGACTTAGAACGGCTTACTGATGTTACAAATTTTTTTCCAAATCAAGCATCGTATCGCGTAACTGAAACATGTGCTGAAACTATGCTGTTATCTTTAATTGATCATACAGTCATGTGATATTTGGAAGAAGTTGTACATCTTAATGAGGAAGAGAGGTTATTATTAACCAATATTTATAAGTGGGGTTGTGTCGGGGCTCAACGAGCTCAATATAAACAAAAATTTGAAAGCGATGCTGACTCTGATGCCAACCTATTCCAAAGATCATTTGTACCCCTGCAACTTATCTGCTCATCCAACAGTAAGCTTGTATGGTTAAACCCAACTCCTCCTTCACCGCGAAAAAAAAGGTTTTGATTTTTCCATAAAAAATATTTTTTCGTGTAAATGTATTTTATTTTATTTTTGCACTATTATCTTATCAAATAATATATTTAGAATAAAACAAACAGACAAAATAATTTTGGCCACCCAAATTGTTCAAATACCCTATTGTTTCGCCTGCACATAATAGTCTTTTAAGACTACGTTGTTTTTCAAAACTTTTTCATGACCTAAATTAATAAACAAACTACAATTTTAACAACAAGCATATGAAGGCAGTTTTGCAAGTATGTAGTTAGTTTACCCATCCATTCCGAGCTTTTGGTGTCCCACACGGAATTTCTCCATTTGTTTCTTGTATTGTGCCCGCTAATGCCAGCTTAAACTTACAGCCTTTTGGTGCTATTTTGCAGCTTAGCGGTGTTTGAGAGCGGCCGTATAAGCTGACAACAAACAAACAAACCAGCCATTACTGGATATTTATTATTATCCTGGCATTAGTGTAAGGCTTAAAACACATTAGGGATGCCAAAAATGTCTGTTCGTAGGTTTTGGTTAAATATAGACACCATATAAATCTAAAAAAGCACACAAACGTTGAAGCACAGATCTACCTAAAACAGACATTTGTGAAGGATTGGTTGATTGATGGGACTGGGTGGGCTGTTAGGCTTACAAAAGTAAAGTTGTAGGTGACGAATTGAACTTACCTGAATGAAGGGAAACATTATCTCATTAATTATTGATTGTATTATATTAATTGAATTTTAGATCTCCAAAAATGTTGGCAGAATTTAATGTTTTCAATTATTTATCGTAGACCGTTCGTCATCTGCACTATTAATATTTTAAAGCTTAAGAGTTTGTTTATTTGTGTAAAGCACTTCAGAAGGGGGTCGGTCACTTAAACAACAGTTGCTCAATATATCCCTTTTATTTATATATAACTTACATACTTTGAATCCACAAACATTTTAATTACATTAGTTCACGACAGCTAGTTCCCAAAAATAATGGCGAATCGAATCAATCAACTTGACTTGTTTTATTGCACTGACTGCTCATCCTCAGGAAAAAAATAACCAGTAAGTATCTTAATAAAATGTTAACCAGCCAGTACTTCGAGTCGCATAAATAACGACTAAACTAACGGATTAACGGCATGCGTTGTTTGTTAGACCGCGCTAATCTCAATTTGACAAAATATTTTTGTGGTAGACAGCTTATCTATTGAGGAAGGCTTAAGGGCTTAACATCACGCTGAGCCGGGCAAAAACTCAAAACGCGCGGATATAGTCGCGTAGGACTGCTAGTAAATTAATAATGAAACCAAATACAGATTGGAGACAAAGGCAGGTTAAAATTAACTCTAACACACAATACGCTATTCCTAAAAACATTAGTTTATGGTAAGTAATTCCAGCATGAATTAAAATGCTCTAAATTCTGTAATGGCGTTTTGCTTGCATCACAATACAAATTAGATTGTAGGAAATTTCGATATTCAGATTCACCTGAAAACCTGGACAAAGGCTCGCCTAAATTAGTTATCAATCCTCATTTAATTTATTAAAACGCAGAATAATGAGAGCAAATGTGTATTCTTGAAATTATTCAAAAAATAATTCTAAAATATGCATCGAATATTTTTAGTAGGATAATTGACATCAATATTAAACACAAACCTTCACGAAATACAACCAGATCCTTATAATTTTGATGAGAATCTACAAAATAAGCAACTCTTTAATGTGCTGAAACACACAATCATTGATTCACTAACAATATTTACCTAGGTATTGGCTGTTTCTTTCATGCAGGGTGTTGTTTTGGTCGGCGACGAGCGACTCGGGAGTGGTTGTAAACGATATCTTATGTATTCACGTATTCAAATTCTCGTGTCACAGTGTTCGTTCCCGTACTCCTCCGAAACGGCTTTACCGATTCTTACCAAATTTTATATGCGTATTCAGTAGGTCTGAGAATCGGCTACTATCTATTTTTCATACCCCTAGTGATAAGGGTTGTTCACCCTTAAATATATTTTTTTAATTTTTGGACGAATTTTTTGTTTTTATTTTTTTATAATGTGGCATTAAAAATACATACAACCCTAAATTTTTACTTTTTTATCGCCAACCCCTATTTAAATTTAGTGTTTTTCTTAACTTTTAAAATTACGAGGCTGGGCGAGACGGGGCCGGGGCGGGACGGTGCTAGGGGCGAAGCAAAGTTCGCTGGCTCCGCTAGTAATATATAATAGTATCGTTTTCGCTAAAAGATTTTTTTTTCGAAAGGAAAACACCCACAGAATCTGTTTATTATTGCGATACAGCGGTTGAGTTAAAATTACCAACACCAGGTCGCATGTTAGTAGCTTGCTAACTACAGCGTAGTATTTCGTAATTGGAATCAGGTCCGCCATAAGTACAATTTTATCTTTTAGGCATGAAGTTTAAGTAGATAAAGGAGATGGAAACCATTACATACAAATTTGGGCCCGGATGTAATAAGATGAAAGTGGTGTCAATTAATAGCTTAATACTTAGTAAACCTACACTGAAAATTCTATGTTTTTTGACAATCTGAGAACCCAATAATTAGGGGTTTAGTTTAAGTGAGGTTTTGTAACAAACAGCTGATTTCCGAACTGCAAAGGATATCTTAACGTCAGCAGTTACAATTAGGCCACAAAATAGACGACAGCACGTTAGGCAGGGTCAGAATCCGTAAAACAAAGCAGTGGTCGACGAAAAAACACTCAAAAGGCATACACACACAAGACGAAAAATACAAACGAAACGAGTGATCCATAGATTATTTGACACGGCAGCTGTCAGTATAAGTGCACAGACAAAAAAAGTAAGAATCGATTTTATTTCATTAAGCAATCATGTTTCAATTCACTTACATTCATTTCAATTAAAATATAAAATATATGTTTTATGAGCTAAAATATTTATTGTAACGTATTTTTTTGGGTTTATCGCCACGAATAGAGCAAGAGTGATTCTTTTTTTAAATTGTGTAATCACATTGATTCAAATCGATATTTCATTTAATCGATAATGTAGTGAATTCTTAAAATCTTGTTTTTCATAATGCTCAGTTTCCATAAAGAGAAATAGGCTGATTTTTGGTATTTTAGGATGGAAAAATATGCCCATTTTTTTAAACCATAAATCAACTAGTTACGTTTAGGGCCCAGCAGTTGCCGTCTCCTTTCAGTTTCCATGACCAGCAGAATGTATTATTGTAACAAAGGGCAGATAGAATGAAAACTCATAACAACCTTTGTAAACATGTAATGTGTAGAATCCATAATAACAGCAAGTAGGTAACATCTCCTCATTTTAATAACAGATATATTTATATGGTATAGATATCTTGTTCCCAAATATAAAAAAAATATCTCCCAACAACAACCTCTTTCTTTCCCCCGTCTTTTGCGAAAATCCCCCATGACATCCCTTTTTAGGGTTCCGTAGCCTGTTTCGTAGCCGTGTCTGTCTGTCCGTGTAACTATAAGCATCACACTGTTAAAATTTGGGAGAAAGATGTATCCTGTTAACCGCTTTACTTCTTATGTACTTCTTATACTAAAAATAATGATATTTAAGGGGGGGGCTCCCATACATGAAACTAAAACCAAAAATATTTTTTTAGTCAAACCTATGCGTGAGGGATGTTTATGGATAAGTCTTTCAAAATGAAATAAAGGTTCCAAAAACTTTTTTCTCTAAAAGTCTAACGTTTGCGAGATATAGGCTTCCAAAGTGGTAAAATGGGCGTTCCCCCCTCCTTTAACTTCTAAACTAAGCGAGTGTAAATTTCGAAAACAATAATGTTTTTATATAATAATATAATGATAATATAATGATAATAGATCTTAACAAATACTTTCAACGAAAATTGGTTTAGACGGGATCGAACAAGTAGTTTTTGAGGTATATCACATTTTCAATAACCGCAAACATAACTTTGTTTTACATACAAACACTATGAAAAACAAAGTTATATTTGCTGTCAACAAAATATTGTGGTATTTTAGTTTATGGGAAGTGAGTGGATCCCTAATTCAGTTAAAGTTGGCACGGAACAAACAAATTCGAGTATAAAAACTTGGTACTAACACGTATTTGTAAGATCCACGCCCATCTTCAGTATTAATGGTTCAAGCTCTATATTTATTACCATAACTTGATTAGTCTTTGTTGTTTACAAGCTTCGCTCAAATTCACGTAATGAGTGTTTCTAATTACCTGATTAATTAAAAAGTCCATAATTAATAGCAATTGTGGTGCTTTGAACAAGGCTTTGCGGTGAGATATTGTAACAATGTTTTGCACGCTTAATTAGGCATTATTGGTTTCCATTATGAAAGTATTAATATCAAATTATTTAATTTAATCAAAGTAGGAAGATGCTATGATAAAAAGAACAACACGTTATGTTAGAAAAACGTGTTAATAATAATAAACTTTGAGAAAGAGGTCAATCGACGAATCCTACTCGGCTGGGCAGCGTTTGGGAAACTGCGCAAGAGCATCTTCTCGTCTCAATTACCTCAGTGTCTGAAGACGAAAGTTTTCAATCAGTCTATGTTACCAGTGATGACATACGAATCCGAAACGTGGTCTCTAACTATGGGCCTCATAAAGAAGCTCAAAATTACACAACGAGCGATGGAGCGGGCTATGCTCGGTGTTTCTCTACGAGATCGAATCAGAAACGAGGAGATACGTAGAAGAACCAAGGTAACGGACATAGTCTTGAGAATCAGTAAGCTCAAGTGGCAATGGGCAGGGCACATAGCGCGAAGAACTGATGGCCGTTGGGGCAGGAAAGTTCTAGATTGGAGACCCTTCGACCAGAGACGCTGCGTGGGACTTCCACCAACAAGATGGACAGACGACCTTATAAAGATCGCAGGATCAAACTGGATGCAGACCGCTAGTGATCGGTCGCTGTGGAAAGCCGTGGGGGAGGCCTATGTTCAGCAGTGGACGTCCTTTGGCTGATAATGATGATGATGATGTAACTGTTTCACTCGATATGTGCTGGCGCTCGACGGAGAGAGAGCGCCAATAATTCGAGAGTGAAATGGGTGCTTTCACCAGAGTTAAACATACTATTTTTCATTTCGATTGAGAGAAAAATAATTAAATTTAGCTGTGTGATTGTAGATGTGGTATTATGTAGTTCAGCAAAAGATAAAACCAAGATTTTGCACTATGTATTTACTGTCGAAAAACATACAACACACGAATAGAAGAACTAGAAACGATGCAGAAAAAAACAAAGTACATAAAACACGGACGATATCACGTTATTCAAATCCTAGTTCAGAATATCAATTTTTTTTTTCTCACGGATCATAATAAAAGTAGAAGAACGTAACCTTAAACTTGTCGCGAAAACTACCACAGGTTATTTCAAATTGCAAATTCGATTTTATTGCTTAAGATAGCGCTATGAGCAATGATATTGTATTAAGGACTAGATAACCGGTGCGATGCTAAAAGATAGTCAAGCAAACACCACCTCACGTCAAAGTGGGGTCGTAACTTTAAATAATTGTACGACCGTCTCATAGTGTGATGGTTAACGTTCCGGACTACAAAGATAAGCAGTCGCGGGTTCCAATCCCGCCCGCACGACCCTAACACATATGTTTATGGACATGTATGTTAATATCCGTCTCTGTGCTCTATAAATATAAAGCACACCTATAATATCTTTAAAGTAACCGTGTAGTGTAGACGGTCACGGATCAAAAGGTCGCCGGCGCTCGCGTTAACAAAAGTATAACAAAAGACTGTTGATAAACACATCCGTGAGGGTAGATATGAGGATGATACTCACCATTGTAGAAAAAAATATGCACGCTAACTATTAGCATGTTATTTAAAGGAATTATCCCGTTTTCATGATGCCATTGTCTGGCGTGGTGTATTGTTGTATTATGTTGCTATGGTGTATTAATAAATATTTTATTTATTTATTTAAATGCGGACTGTAAATATTTTCATTAATTTATTTTCCTCAAGCATATGTAAACGAGACAAAATAGATATTCTATTGTTATGCGGTTGCCGGCAATCGCTTCGGTGTTGAAGCGTTAATTTGTAAAAAAAAATACATGTGGTTACGTGATTGTGAATGCCTTGCAACGAACGTGACTCTGATATTGGCGTTATGACATTTCAAGCATTTACGTGATACATTCAAATTGTAAAAATGTTAAATAATTTAAAAATAAAATGTTTTTGTTGATTAATATACTACCGAGCTTAAGTGTTTAAAATTAGGTCAACGAGTTAAAAAATATATTATGAAAGCTACTCTATTATGACTCTGTTCCGAAACTGATGTCTGATGTGATGGATGTCAATCCATTGACATCCATTAATCAGACGATGGCATATTGGTGTACCCTTTATGTTCCCGAGGCGTCATCTCCTTCTAAATACAACATCATTGGCTATGAGTGATAGCTAAAAGTGAGAGTAAGAAGATTTTATTATGAATACCATCATACCGGCGAGTCGCCTCGCCGTCGCTCGCCTAACAATCTGTGCAATAATAGACAAAACTGGAAAAAAATCAAAGTAAGAAATATAAAGTTAAAATGTGAAACGAAAAAAAAAGAGTCAGTGGGTATTGCGGGCACCTGAATATTTTAATTGTTGATTTTTTTATTGAAATAATTAGAACGATTGTTTATTTATTTTTTTGGATCAACCATCATAAAACATGTTTTTTAATGATTAGCTACACACAAAGTTATGGAATCCTCTTTAATTCGAATAACATGATGTGACTTTATTATCTTTGACTCGTCGATCGTAGCAATTGTAGCAATCATTCCGAACAGGAGCGATGAAAAAATATTGTTTTGCACCACATTTGCTTAGCAATGTTAGATTATAAGTATATCATGTTTGGTGAACCTAACCAAAGTGTGAGTCACTTCTTCTTCGTCAATAGGGATGTAATACTGTATGAAAATTCACTCGTATGCACCACTGTGCACGCGCAAGCTTGGACTAAAGAGGTCATGATTCGAAAATCGAATTGACCGCGACCGCTACGGAGAAAAAAATAAAAAAGAGTGTAAATTCTTTATGATTTGGTCGTATGTCTTATGACTCCACTATTTACTGCCTGTTCGATGGATACCTTAAAAAAGTATAACTTAAACGTTACTAAGGTATATGATATCTGAAACAAATGAGTTAACTGCGTTGCATGCGTTGGAGAGAATTTAGTGAAAAGCAGAGTATTCACCTCTGGAACAAAAGTGTCTTCGGCTTGGGCTAGCTTGATTCTGTCGCTACACTCAGGATTTACCTCCGTCGCTTCGCTCGCGAGTCACAATTAAAATCTTTTCGTTTCATCCTTGATTCAAGATGGCGCCTGTGCTGTTAAGACACTACTTTATTCCATTGAAGTATAATCTGAATTACTACATTGACAGTAGGCAGTATGCTACGTTTTCAAATGTAACTACGTCTCTAAATTTGAACCAAAGCTCCAGTATTCTTCGACCAAATAAAAGTAGGTACTATTTTACCAGATTTTACGATAAGCACCTGAAACCTTCTTCCACGTATTCCGCGCACGGCGCTGCATTCGCCAAACGCAATTTAATCCAGATCGAACTGGTTTAAACTGGTCGTTACCGGTCCAGACTGGATTACTGCGACTAAATGAAGGCAAAATTCTACTTTGTTACATATAAAACTGTGTTAGAGCGTTGCTGAAGTATTCGGTTATAATTGGATATTTTATGCTATACCTATATCTATCTTCTTCACAGAAATTACAATAATGCTATAATAACTAATTGTTCTGTAAGTAAGTACGACCTCCTTCTTTTTCATTTACGTAAGAGACACGGTAGAAAATGGTCAGAAAATTTTAAAATATGGCCTAGTTGACAATCGTCAAATAAATTGACGTCATTTTCTATGAATTATTTGGCTAATAACAATGACCAGAATTATTTAGACATTATGAAACAGGCTTCACGTCACATCATTTGTACAAGGTACCTTAGGTTCCTGAAAAAAAAAACACGTGCCAAGGGTAACTACTACATAAAACTACGTTTTAAATACATTGACTTTATTTACTGAGAATAGAAGAAGTACGCAGTAAAATTTCATTGTACACATTTGGTTTACCTTCGGGGCACTGAAAGTTACGGCCGATTCGAGAAAGATTCAATAGAATATAATCTTTATTACTGAGACATAAGGCACAGAAGTGAACCAAATAATGAGGTAATAAATAGAAAACGTTGGATGAATAATTGAGCATCAAAATAAGAGGATGGGGAAAATTTCATTGGAAACAGAAGCCGCCCGGTTTATATGTGCTAAATAATTTATGTTTTATATGTTTACTTTTCACATTGACTTCACCATGTAAACATAAACAAATATTTCCTTAAATAGAGATCACAATGTGTAAAAATATGTATAAAGTATGTGGCGCGGCTAGGGAGGATAACTTTCAGCAAATATAATTAAATATGCTTTATTTCTTTATGCCAACGAAAACTGCATATTAAATATTTCATGACAAGACCTGGACTTTATCTATAAACTTTTGTTTTAATAACCAACTTTTTTTTCCTATCTACTAAGAATGGGTAGCTAATAAGACGGAGCAAGTAAAAAAAAGGTTTAGAATAAATAATGAATACATATACGAAAAACGAATAATATATTTTCATAATCAAATATTAACAATTCTTTATACAAGGTATTGTATATTTGCTAAAAGTAATCCTCTTTAGCCGCGTCACATACTTTAAAGCTTGATTAATCACAATCAATAGTTTCTTGAGAGAAAATAGGATCAACGAAGAGTAGAGAAAAGGTACTATTATAAAAGTTGATTTATGGATAGTTAATACTAAATATTGCAAAATTAACTTGGTGCTGAATATACCTTCCAGCCGGACAACAACCTACGACCAATAACTCCTTAACTAATGGGGTCTATTGGACCATATTTGTCGTATGCAAGGTAGATTTTGGTAGATTTATTACGGATATTGATTTATTAAAATTTTATTTTAGTCTATTTAATTTAAGGTGGTGCAGTCAGAGAGCACGGCCTGGCATATAATTGTTAGTGAAAAAGTTATCTGTTGAGGTACTAAAAATATGTGTATATTCCGATGAAAGTAAACTTAAGATTGGTTTTGATTCGAACTATAGTATCTGAGTACTAAATTGTGGACCGGAGGATCAAATGGTTAAATAGGTACTCTACACTGTTAATAAATAAATCTTATTTTTTGTGAATGCGATCACAAACAATAAGTTCTCCTATACCTTTTCTAATATTTGTTAAATAAATTGTTTAACTTAACCCTATTTTTCTTAAAAACTTTTTCCGATGTCTGTACAAACCATGCCCTTAAAGCCTCCCAGTGTGTTGCACTATTAGCTACTCTCTGGATACAGGAACGATATTCAACCGTCATCCTTTTTCTGTGGTTGCAGCAAATAGATTGCAATCGAAAACGCTCGGCAAAGGATTTAAACTGCGATCGTTATTCCCGACGCGAGCGACGCAATCAGGAACCAAAGCGCTCGCGTTTGTGTAATCTGTGGTGCTGGTACGAGCTAGAATTGTAAACTATAGTTTTTTTTAAATTCGAAAAGAGTGTTTGACTCGGTTCAAAAGTGCAGATACAATTTGGATTCAACCCGATATCAAAAAATATGTTTATGAATGTCACAATCAATGGAGTACACTACTCAATGAATGATTTATGAACAAAGAACACAGTTCTTATGCAATATTTGACAGATAAAATTACTCGAGAGTTCGAGACAGATAAATTTACCAACGTCGAAACATCGTAGTTTATCCATTTTGTCATCAAGGCAGCCATTGATTAGATAATAATATTTCATAGTCAAATAATTAGTCACTCTTTACGCTTAGAATCTAGACTTATGTCATGGAAAGAAATAGGTATTTTATTTTTCAGTAAACTGTAAAAAGCCAATCCAAATTGTTTCCCGACTTCATTTTCTAGTTAAACGAACAAAAACTGTTCTTCAGACAGTAAAATAATAGTTTTGTGTAACTAGCCTCTACGAAGAGTTCTACGGTTACTTTCAGTTTTAAGGCTTTTCGGAATTACAGAGTTCCGGCTTTTAGCAAACATTAGGAGGCAGAACCTTTCCATACGTCGTCACGCCCCGAATAACAACTGTTTTCAGAAGTGGGAGTACAGTTCATCGCAATAAAATGTTGCTATTGTTAACTTAAATACACGTATGTAGGTAAACGCATACACAAAACATATTTGTACACATAGCAGAATTAATTACGAAACGTTCTCTACCCTTGAGTCTGAAACATAAGTATGTGTGACTTACATCTTTTACCAATAAATTGGCCTGCCAATCGAACTTTCTGTATGTCAACCGCTAGCGACTAGTAGAGAAGGCCTAACTATCGAATTCGGTCCGTTTATTTAAAAAATAACAGAGAAATAAGTTGATCTCATTATATTTATTGATAAACTTTTTGATAGTCATTATTACATGTAGAACTTAAGTACGTATGGTTTACTTAAGAAAGTAGTACCCTTAAAATTTTGAGGTGGTTCCATCACAAAAGTTAAAGGTATATCGTATCAAAATTAAAAATGCATAGAAATCGTGACCTTAAAAATTGAAAAACCTTTTTTCTTCGGCAATGAAAATTCGTTGGAGAACCTTTTTTCATAATCGGATTGCGTGAGATTATGCCCCCTAATTTTTATTAAAAGTAAAATTGGTATCGACGTTCAGAAAGATTTAGGTTCAATCTCCTGATTGGGGCTTAGGGCCTAATCCTCAAATAAACAGCCGAAACTTTTCAAGGCCGACTGTACAACTATTCCATTCGCGTGGCACGAATCGAGATTGAATGGCAAACTTGGGCTATCTAGCGCTGACATGCGCCGATGAACGGCGTCAGGTGAACTATGCGTGAGTTTGAACTTCACTGAGTACAGTCAGCGACAAAAATATATGCACGTTTTGTGAAAATACTAAGTGCCTGTCTCACCATCGACAAATAAGCACTGCACTAACTAACGAATTGAATTCAAATGAAGAAAAGAACATTTCGTGTGAAGTGTTGGAAAGATAAAGCAATCCAAAACGTATAAGAACATTGTGAAATAGGCCGTTTATTATCAAATTCGAAAATTGGATAAACATTCAAAACATATTTTCTGCTGATATCCGCCCACTTAGTATTTAAAACCAACCAATTAAAAAACTGGCAACAACATTGTTTTCTATCATATAAACGGAAATAAGAGATATTGGGCGTATGACAATAATTTTGGTTTACACATTAATGGAGTGTTTCAAGCATACATATTTGATATGCTGACTGTATTAGCACGTTAAATGCACAATGACGTTCGTTAGTAGCACTAAACTACATGCAACAGCATATTGCAGCGTCACTGTTACAATAAAGTATGTCTCGCACCAGCTAAATACACGTCAAGAATATCTAGCAAGTTCAGTATAGTTGGTGTTGTTGCAACTACAAAGAGTATAAGCTCATACCCAAAGTTTTGAAGACGTGATTAAGTTAAGAGACTAAAAGTCGATATAACCAAAGTCAGGTAGGACTTATCCGACGGAATAAGTATAAAACGACCGATTCTAAAGTTAAATTTACGCAAATGATTGCTGACAAATAGTACGTTTTTGAATTAGGCGTTTTGTAAGTATTGTATTTGTGGAGACATCACGTGACATACAATTGCATCATACCACGATCAGCGCCGGAATGTGGAAAGGTGCTCTACGGAGCACCTTTACTACGGCAAATAGCATAAAAACACGAAATCTGTAAGGTATACAGAAACAAACATTCATCGTCATTTTAAAGTGAACGGACATTTATCCGCGCCGAACGGATCGAAGTCAAGCAGGCCTCGCACACATATCGACCGCGATTCATGACGAATCGACCGCGTCAAAGAAATTATGAGATAGCTCTATGAGCTACATCTTAGGTGGGAGTGAGTCGACCGCATTAGCCCCGCCGAATCTGATGACGTCATCCGAATTCGTCAAGGATTTCTGGGGTTCTTCCAGATTCGGACGATTCGACATGAATAAGTGTGCGAGGTTTTATTAGATTTCATATAAAGAATTATAAAACTCGTTTCGTTCGGCGCGATTGGCTGCGAAAAGTATGCGTTCAGCTTTATTCGTACTTAATATTGTAGGCTGCAGTAGATCCCGCAAGCGTATGTAAACGAGACACAATAGAAATTCCATTGTTAAGCGGTTGCATGCGACCGCTTGGGTGCTGATGCGTTGGCGAATCCACTGTCCAGCGCTGGTCGTGGTACGATGCGAACGCATGTCACGTGACGTCGGCACAGTATTCGACGATTTCCTTATCTGATGTTGTTAAAATCGACGCTTACAAGCGTTAAACATTCATAAATAAACAAACATGCTTCGTCCCTGCGTAGAGAGTACACCAGACGTCTAATGTCTCCCTGATGTTTTATTATCACATACACTTTTTGCTTAAAATAAAATGTTTTTTTTTAAAATACCGCAAAGCTAAATTCTTTAAACGAAGTTATAATTTTAAACTGTTTTAATTGTTCATACAAGTGTTTTGCGTTTCAAATCTTTGGGACATACATGATAATAAACTGTATTATCATGCTTCTGGTTTAAACAAGTACCATTCTCCTTGTCTTTGCCATGGTTGGGTAAATAAGATTAGTCTTCTTAACTCCCTGAATGAGGGTTGTCAAAAATGACGCCCACCAGGTGGCAGCACCTAGGCGTCAGGTCCAACCACTTGTCAAAATACATACATAATATGTTGTATTTTCTGATATTTTTTATTATTTATTTATTCATACAATAGTTGCAAAAAGAGTACTGTTTTCTAAAATACTACAGTGTTGTACAGTGCCTATGTGTGCAAATAAAACAGGAGGGCATATGTTCCCTATAACTGATAAAAGCCGATTGAAACAGTGGCTTGTAGCTATTCACAGAGATAAATTTACTCCTACTATCTACTATCCCTATGCAAATACGATCACCTATTATCGATAATTACATAATATACATATTGAATAAAAAAAAGTTACTACAATTTTTATCAGTTCAGTGTTATTACAAGTCATAGCTACTATAGTGATTAATATGCACCTGGAATAGGCTTACATATATTTTATTATGTATAAGTTGATGATGTAAAGAAAAAGGCAGATAGTCATGGTCATGTATCACATATTGCATGGTAGCACTGTCCAAAATTCCACACAATCCTATTCTTCATTAGTTATTATAGTATCTCCTATTATTCATATTTTCCTTTAGTGCCAGTTTCTTTGGCGCCTCTGTTTTTTAGATCATTATTTATTTCGGCAACCTTTTTCTGTCTCTAAACCATTATAAAAGCACATTGAATTCACAAATACGTAGAATTTACCGAAATTCGGTAGAAATCAATACTATGTGCAAGTTGTTTGGACCTGGCGCTTACGTGGCGCCGTCTGGTGGCAGAAAAAATATCAAAAACCCTCATTAAGGGAGAATTTTGCGTCGGCTAACCTGATTGAATGCTAGCGCCAACCTGACAATGTGTTTATATAGCAGTTTATGAATTCGACTAAGAGACGGTTGATTTAACTAGTCCGTCGATTAAACGATAGTGTCTACTCTGCGTACCGTAAACCGTGCGTGTAAATATGCTAGTCGATCGACTCACGACGACCTCTGTGGTGTGGCTAAGCTCACTGGTTTCAAGGCGTCGCCGCTCCGAGGTCCCGGGGCCGATTCCCGGTCGGGTCAACATAGAAATAAAAAATATTATTGTGGTACCACCGTTGTGTCTGATTTCCATAACACAAGTGCAATAAGCTACTTACTCTGAGATCAGGGTAATTTATGTCATTGATGTCCAATATTTATTTATTATTTATATAATTATGATTATTTATGACTTACACCTTATTATGTAAGAAAAAGACCCGGCTTGATCGAGTGGACGACAGTAGAAGGAAATTTGGACATTGTCTTACGCGAACTTTTGCCAAATTGATATACAAGTATCAAAATTATTTAAACTCACGAGAACATTATTCAATGTCGTTTCGAAAATCCAATTTTGGCAGAACATACACCAAGGCGACTTATTCACTAGGAACTGTGGAAATATGTTAATTTAATTAGGAATGTTATACAAACAGCGTGAGTTTTATTTTTGCCCAAAATTGACGGTTTGAATAAATCCACGCACTCTGCGCAAATTATGAAAATTGACTATTTTTTCCGTTGCTGCATTGAGATCTAGCCTGCAAGGTGTATATTATACCAGAAATATGACCATGCATTTATTTGTAAACTTACAAAGAAAAATCACAAGTTTACATTAAAGTCTACTTCGGCCCATATCAAAAAATACTAAGTGGGATCCGATTCAATGATATAAAAAAAAACATGTTTAAATGCATATTTTCTTACGGTTGAAATTGCTATTGCTATAATCCCGTATCTTACGTGATTCTAACTTGACACGCAGTTCATAAATTCCCCCCCCCCCCCTCCCCCCACTCTCTCGCACTCATCCGTATTTGATACCACGAAAATACTTCGAACTGAGGTTATGAAAAATTCAAGCATCGGGATCGGGGTCGCTGTCATCAATGTCTATTTGGAAAAAGGTTGGTACATAATAAAGTATCCAAGTACTGAAACGGTTGTTAAAAACACATGGCTTTTAGTTAAAGTTTTACTCTCTCTATTTTTTCTCTATCTAGACGAATTTTAAAAAAACAACTTTGAAGCAGGAAAAATTACCGAACTATTGGGTAATTTGACGTTAAAGAAGAACCTTAACACATTTAGTGCCGACCATTTGGGCTCAAGTGCGCGAGAACCAATTCAGCGGTGCCGACCACTCGGGCCCGAGTTTTACGGTGACGTCATTTTGCTAAAGTCTTTTTATTTGTAGCACTTCGATCCGAAAGGTTGGGCACCAGCACGCTGTGTGCCGACCACTCAAATCCGAGTGTCTATGTTTTTTTTTATATAAAACAAGCGCAAACACTTTTTTACGTTTAAAATTGCGGTTTCCTGGGAATTTCCACTTAAATTCTTAAGGCACTGAAAGTGTCAAGGTTGAAGGTACTAACATGCCAAATCCATTAAAAAATCTCTTCGTGAGTTTTCTCTGCATGAGTCATTCATTAGATACTGAGTAAAACTTTTCACGGTACTTTTCATTTTGAAGGATTTTTAATATAAGCGTCATCAACGGACTGATAAGCTATACAGATATACGAAAATGTAACGTTCCCGCGAACATTACGTATTCGTTATCGTTATTCACAAACGCGCTTCCTCTTTACAACATTAGTGTGAAGGATTTCTTTTACACTTAGTTTACGAGTTCTTGAAGCAAATGCTTTGTCAGATAATGAAGTATTTCACTGATACCTTAGAATTAGATTTCAAAAACACTTAAGACAGTAGGAGGCAAATTTACAGTAGCAATTTAACCTACGAAGTTACTCAACAGCACTCAAAGATAATCACTGCCACTTGTGTTAATATTAAGTTGCTTCGCTACAACTCATGTCAGGCATTTTTCGTCTCAAAAATATTTGATGCAGTTTTACTTTAGAATACCCTCTGAAAGTGTCTTCAGTATCATAAAATACAATAAAAAATTCTGATTAACAATAGTAACTTTTATTATTAAGGATTCAGATGTAAGAGATTTTTTTTTAAATTTCTCATAATTTCGATAAGCTATATAAAATATCGTAACGTCACTGATATTTCCTAGGACAACCATCGCTTTACTTACCTAAAGGTGGCTCCACACTACCAGGCTTCATGTGCCGGCATAACATATTGCCATAGTTGCCATAAATTACATAGAGCTGACAAGTCTTCATGTAAATCGCAGGCAAAGCCAGTGTCGCAAGTCTCGACATAGTTCCCTGTAAAACCACCAGGTGGCGTTCGAAAAATGCTGTAACAAAATTAGGGTTTTCGTGTGTTTATTGATCGAGAAGATTTTTCGAATGAAGCTTAAAAATTACAAATCTATTTTAAGATTTATTTAACATACAAGCAACATAAGTTAAAATGATATTTGATGAATTAGAAAATCATAAAATTGAAATTGTCTACGCGAAATGTCAAAAATGTTGCATCAGACTTCGCCCGCAGGTTTAATGCGGAGCTATCTTAATACTTCATTGGAACGGTCAAAACAAGCGGTAAAAATAAATTGTCTCTATAACCAAGTTACTTGTTAAACTCTAATGCATAAAATGGAGTTCAAAACTCCACTATGTATAGTTTCCACGTTAAAGAAACTTGCTAAAAGACAGGCGTTTGATTCATTCAATCAAATTACTAAGTCAATTTCTAACAAGGAGGTTTTCAAAGCAAAACTTGTCCTAGAAATTTCATGAACTATGCACGAACTGGCGAACGGACAGGTTGACCAACTTTACTGACTTTTAAAGTCCATTTTGTTCAGCACAGTGCGACCATGAAAAAAGTGCGGCGACTATTAACAATATTTTTTTACACAAAATAAAAACACACAACCTGGAAACCCTGATCTGACATTTAAAAACAACTTTATTCAAAATGATTGATAATATTTGTTCAAGTATAATCAAATTAAACTAAGTAAAACAACCTCGACTAATAATTTAATTAATGTAACATGAGGGCTGTCAGCTACTTTGACCAGCGCCTAGGCCTGGCCATTCAATGGAGTAATGCCACCAGCCTTTTTGTTGCTAGTTCCACTGACGTGATTCGTGGTTATGTTAATTTATTTTTAGTTTTATTTTATTTTGTTTACTTTTTACATAGTGAAGTTTTAAAAGTATTGAAGTACATCTGGAATTTATTTTATTACTCATTGAATTCCCCTAAAAACAAATTCAGTATATGAAATTCTTACAATGAATCCACCCGGAATCAATGAACTCCCCATTTTATCGCGCCATAAAATAGAAAATTGAAATGCTTGAACTACTTTATTAATTTATTATGAATTGGTTGACGAATGTAGGTACATGCTTTTTTGCCTCTTGAGTTTCTTCTATCTATCGTTTATAGAGAGTTTCATCTCGTCATTCTGACATCAGGTTTTGGCTTTTATCTGAGATGCAAGCGATGTCACAAGAGTGGTCTTTGTATTTTAAATAATATGATAATTAAATGGCGTTACTATACGTGCTTTTTTAATATTACTGATTCATTATAAATATCTTTCTTGGACACATGGACCCACGCGTAGAGTACTAGGATTGCCAAAAAAATTAACAAAAAATATTGAAATTGAGTTTGAAACACACCGAATTAAATTATTAAAGTTTTGGTCCAACTTTACATAACCTTTGTGCCATTTGTATATAAAGTTTGTAAATAGTATTATACAGGATGTTGTTTTGGTCAGTGACATCCAACTCAGGGATAGTAATATGAAATATACTTATTTAAAAAAAAAACTATAAATCATATGCAAGTTTTATAAAAGATAACCTCTTCACAAAAGTTTAAAAAATGACGTAACGAATGGGGACACTAGCACCCTCGCAGGTAGCTAAAAATTACTACGAAGTTTTAACTCGATCGTTGTATCACTTTAATAAATTGTTTTTGTGGGTTTTCTCCATTAAAAAATAATAATAATAGGATCAGTATCGTTTGTTCAGCCACCCCTGAGTCGCTCGTCGCTGACCAAAACAACAGCCTGTATATCTAGCTGCGATTTTGGGTTTTACCTGACCTTGCTAAGGCAATTTTTTTCCATTTTTTAAATACCTCTGGGTTAGCTACAACAAAAAGAAAATAATGATTATAACTCGCTTAATTATAGCGTATGGTTATAAGTTATGACCAATCGTGCATAAATGGATGCGAAATTATTGACCCAATTTCTATGCCATAATTCAAAATGAAAATGCACACAATCATGCAGATTTCTGAACAACCACTTTCCAACAAGGGATACCCTACAATAAGCTCGAGGCGTTTCCACATCAACTTTCTTATTCAAACTCTTGCATCGGACACTTGTTTATTTACTGAACTTTAAGATTTTGTTGAAAGGAAAAAGTTACATGTTTAATCATGTACTGTAATTAGGTTCTTTTTTCAAATTAATTTTAACTTTATAACTTTTAAAAACATTGACAACATTTTCTTGAAATATAAAAATATCATAAGGATATAATAATAATTAATAACAGTTTTATCAAAAGGAACGCATAACACTAATATTATTTTACATGAACGTAATTAGATACGTAATCTATTACATTTAAGTATTTGCCGATACATTTAAAAATGTATTTTTATTTATCGCTGGTAAAATATATATCGAAGGTAATTCGAACTTTGGCTACTACGTTTGTTATACTTATCCGTTTAATATTTTAAGATAAAGTCTTACTGGCATCTTTAGCTAGCTATTTAAGACTCGAATTCGGAATCTTTAGCATTTTGACAGACCCCATTATTTATAGTCAACCATCCATATGGGGGGTGTTTAATAAATCACAAGGAATCAGCGTAGTGTGCCTATGAATGTCTAATAATAGGAATAACATATTTAAATTCTGACAACAAAAAATTACAATTAATGACTACATTCTACCGTAAAATTTACGTACCTGTTTATAACGATTAATTACAATCGGTTCTATTCAGAAAAGTCATAAAATCATTCGGTGTAGATTACGTTGCTCTCAATTGTTAAGTATGTTTCACTTCAGAGTTCCCCAACGAATGCCTCGCAGACCGATTGTGCCACTTTCTCTTTCGTTCCGTAGAACCGTTCTGGGAAGGAGTTAAACTCTCCAATAAGCTAAGCGGATAATTGGATGTACACTCAATCCCCCAGTTAAAATTCAAAACCGTAGCATCCGTCCTAGTGTGATTATTTATTTGTACAGATTTAGTTTTTTGTTTTTTTTTTGTTTTATATAATAAGTTGTTTAACAATTAATATTACCTTCTTTTGTTTTTTCTTTTTTCTTTTGTTTGTCGTTTAGTTATTAATAGACAACATCATAAGAAAACAAAGCATGCGGTGTGCATCTGTAATTGATAATACAATTAGTTCTTAAATATTGTTAGTTATAAGATGGCATTATTGTAATTTTCTTTGATGTACTTTATAAAAAAGTCATTAAATAAGAAGAATAGATAGTCATATTGATGTTCTACTAAGGTAGTAGTCATAGGCCCATATTTTATGTAAATTAACAGATTTTTAGGGTTCCATAGCCGAATTGCAAAAAACGGAACCCTTATAGTTTCGTCACGTCGGTCTGTCCGTCCGTCCGTATGTCACAGCCATTTTATTCTGTAACTATAAGCATCACACTGTTGAAATTTGGTAGGAGTACGTATCCTGTTAACTTCTTTACGTTTCTCATACGAAAAATATGTTATTTAAGGGGGGGCTCCCATACATGAAACTAAAACCAAAAAAAATTTTTTAGTCAAACCTATACGGATAGGTCTTTTAAAATGACACCGAGGTTTTATAAAACCATTTTCTTTTAAAGTCTAACGTTTCATAGCTAGACGCTTCCAAAGTAGTAAAATGGGCGTCCCGCCCCACCTAACTTCTAAACTAAGCTAGTGTAAATTGTGTAAAAAATATTTAATGTAGATCTTAACAAATACTTTCAACAAAAATTAGTTCGGACGGAACCGACCAAGAAGTTTTTGAGATATAGCACATTTTCAACAACCGAAAACATAACTTTGTACTTCATACAAACACTATGAAAAACAAAGTTATATGTGCTGTCAACAAAATATTGTGGATTTTACTAAGTGGAAGTAAGTGAATTCCCAAATTCAGTTAAAGTTGGCACGGAACCCTCAGTGCGCGAGTCCGACTCGCACTTGACCGGTTTTTATATTTTTAAAGTAATACTACCGTGACTGCGTCCACGCGTTTTGAGTTTGCTCCCTCCTCTCTCGTCGCAGCGTGACGATTTAGCCTATACCCTAAAAAAACTTGATAAATAAACTATCCAAAACAGGCACCAGGCACGTTTAAACAAACAAAGTCTTCATTATTATATTAGTATAGAATATAGATTGCTTATAGGAGCCTTAGTATCGATAAAGCTTCTAAGGAATGATCGTGCTATAAGTTAGATACATATCATTACACTGAATTATTGCATCCAGTTGGTTCTATTCTAGGCTGAAATTGATGTCACCCTAGCGGGCCGAACTTGTCCATTTGTCTTGTGCTAGATTTGATGATATCTTTATCAGCTGAATTAATGCCTATTTCGTTTCTAGAGTTTCAGTTTGTAAGATTACACCTTAGAAAGTTAAAGTTTGTTTGTTGAGTTAAACGACGATTAGTTAAAGTTAAAGTTTAATGTTAAAGTTTACAAGTTGTTTAGTTGGTGGCTTTCGCTTAACTGGTTGTAAATAATTTTAATAAAATACATTAGTGCAGGAAATGCTGACGTGCAAATGTGCGAGCATCGACTTGACCTAGATTATTGTGCGGTTGCTAAACCGTACATGCTCCCGAGGGCGAATAAGATAACATAGATAATAAAATCATAAAGCAATACATAAAAAAGCAAAAATAAAGTATTTAAATGCATTGTAAGTATCTAGTTGCTTAAATATTTTCACACTGCAACACTACACTAAGCACTATCACTGTCGTTGAACACTTTTCTTATGACCGGTGACGTCGACTTGTGTATGCGGCTGTAGAGATGAGCTGGGCTCGCGGTTGGTTCTTGTCCCATTGCTGTTTCGTTGGTAGTGTGAATCTGTTTGCCAGACCCCTTTGAGCATCGTGTCAGTGGGATCGGAGGTTCGGCGAGTGGGTTATTACGGCTTGGTGTTGGAGAAATAGTCGCGGAGCAACGTGCGTGGAGGCGCCGCCAGATGTAGGTGCCTGCAGCGATCAGTATCGCGCCGGCCATTATGTACAACACGATGTATTGGTGTATGTCGTGTGTTGTGAGGCTGTCAGTGTCCTTTATTATTTCACTGACTTCTTTGTTCTTCATTTGTTGGACTCATTTGTCAACGACGTCAAAGTCTTTTTGAAAATGTTCATAGTCTGATCCATTAATTGTTTCAAGTTGAGACAATGGTATACTAGTATTAAAGATGTTGTTAATGGGATGTATGTCAACCTTGAGAACAGGTGACTGCACTGTCATAGTGTTAGATTGCAGAGTATGCGAATATATCGTGAAAGTGTCGCCCTTGATGACGCATCCTTCCCCGAGTGCGATGACGCCGGCCTTGCTGACGCGCTCGGCCGCAACCTGATTCTCGCATATGATTCTTATAGTTCGCTGTCCACAGCAGAAAAATAGATATGTGTTTATTTTATTAAGTTGCGTCCACATGTCTGTACATTTTGTTTGCGTAATTTCACATCTATCTGTTTCTTTGATCTTGATGCAGAGATTCTCGTCTGACTTTAGGTGATAAATTGGTTGTTGTAGAGGACACATGAGAGTTTTGTAGTTGTATGGTATACATGATCGTAGTTCAATTTCTGTCAAAGGTATGTAAGCATCTTTCTTTAAGTTTATAGCGATATGATCAGTGAATGGTCTTATTTTCTTCACTATATCATCTTCAGTTTCTCGTGGGATCGCTATTAAGTTGTAAATTTCATAGTTATCTCGTGTTACGAGGGGAATTTCGATCTCGAAAATGAAGTAGTTTCTAGTCATTCTTGCTCTTACTTTCAGCAAATGGTATAGCGTTCTCAAATCAGTCTGTGTATTTTCAATCGGCAAGGTTAGATCACTCGAAAGGTGTCCTGAAATAGTATTCAGCTCCGTAGTTAATTGTTTAGGGCTAAGTAGATTAATGTCAAGTTTTCCATAATGGATGTCTGTTATGGTGTCCAGAAGTGTATCTTGAAGTAGTTTTAAATTCTCTAAAATGTTGTTAGCGATGATGGATGTCAGTGTAAAATCATTCATTTTCTGCATCGTTTTCACTTCGGCTGCCACTGTGCTCACAGCCTTATGAAGCTCGATGACGTGTTGATCATACAGTTTATGTTGTCGCTCGATAGTTTGTTCTACTCGTTTTAGTAAGTTGTTTTCGGCTTCAATTAGTGAGGTTTGGTTTTTCCAAAGCTGGACAAGGTTCTTTTCGTTATCTCTTATTGTTCTTATATCGGCTTCGTATTTATCAGCAAATTCTTGATCGAGTAAACCAAAAAGACTGTTTGCTACCTAACCAATGCCGTTGATAAGCCCCCGACGTCGACGCCTCGAGTTTGTTGTTTGCTGACTAAGGAGCATATCATTGTTGTAGTTTAGCTCGGTGTAAGCGTGACGTAGTTGCAATAAAATGACGTCACACTGGTTACGTAAATGTTTCACTGAAGTGGCGCAGGTGTCTTCTAAGCTTGTAATATATTGTTTGTATGTCTGTATGCCATGCCAATACGGATCCATATCATAATACACGACTAGTTTCCATTCGTCGCGCATAAGATGCATATCTGTGATCTTGTCAAAGTATTGACTTTGGTTATTGTTTATGTATGTGAGACTGTAGTTACACTCGGCAGATGTTATGATTGTAAATAGTGATAATATGATCCATATTAAATTGCATGATCTTTTGATGAAGTTGCATGTTGTTTTCTTGTTTGTAGATTTGTTTGTTTGTATTGCTTGCTTGTATTCTTCGTTCAGAGTTTCGTTTGATTGTATGACAGGTTTTTCTTTGTTTTCAGGTTTTGACACAGGTAGTATAGATAGTTTGGTAATGGGGCGTTTCATTGTTCCGTTTTTTGTTTTGACAAAATGGGTGAGAAGATCAGTGCAGTGACCTTTGTGTGGAATGATGATTGGGTGTTTTTGATCTTCATGGATGTTGGCGTTGCTGATATGTCCTCCCATTCTGAGGAGTCCGTCTTGGTCCAAAAAGGGATTTAAAGGTAAGAGTTTGCTCTTACGATCCAGTTCCTTCTTTTGTTCTAAGTTTGATATTTCGTTTTCAAATGATGTAAGTTGAATATGTTTAATTATGACGTTTCTAGCTTTAGTTAGTTCCGGTATAGTTAGGTATTGCGGCCGATGTGTGTCACGCGATGCCATTCTAAGTATCCACGCGACGACTCGTGTAACTCAACCCAGGCAGCTGTTACGCGTAAGTATGTCTTCGATGACGTCAGATCTGTGACGTTTTGTGGTGACGTTTGTTTGCAGTTGTTTAATCGTTTTTGTTTCTTCGGTTGTTTCGTAACTAATCTTGTTGTTTTTTATTTCAGGTTGATATGTTTGCAGCCAATGGGGTCCGTGCCACCATAGAGGATGTTCTTTCAGCTGAGTTGGCGTTATACCTCGGCTGGCGCAGTCAGCCGGGTTTTCGGACGATTTCACATAGTTCCAGCAGTGCGCAGGCATCGTAGCCACTATTTTCTTGACTTTGTTGCATACAAATGTTTTCCAGCGGCTATGATCACCGTGTAACCACCCTAGTACAGCGGTGGAGTCAGACCAGCCGTATAAGGTGATTTTGTGGTTAGGTAGGCATTCTTGAACCTTTTTCATAAGTGTTGCGAGTAGCAACGCGGCACAAAGTTCGAGTCTCGGTAGTGAAATTGTTTTCTTCGCAGGTACGAGTCTTGATTTGGCGGCCACCATGACTACTGAGTTATGTTCGACTTGGCAATAAATTACACAAGCGTAAGCGTTTTCTGAGGAATCGCAAAATCCATATAATTTTATTTCGTCGTGTTTCTTGACTTGTAACCATCTCGGTATTTGTATGGCGTTTATTTCAGTTAGTTGATCTTTAGTTTTCGTCCATTCCTTTCTTATGTTTTCAGTTATTTCGTCGTCCCAGTTTAAGTTTTCTTCCCATACTTGTTGAAATATTAGTTTGAGTTTTGTTGTAACAGGGCATAACCAACCCAATGGATCGAAAATTTTTGATATTTCCGATAGTAAAAACCGTTTTGTGACTCGTTCCGTAGAGCTCGTATTAATTGTTAATTGAAAAGTAAAGTTGTCCTCTTTAGGGTTCCATCTCAGTCCCAATGTTTTTGTCGACTCTTGGTGTCTAAAATGGAATGCTTCTTGTTTATTGTTTGTAGGATTTTCACTTAGTAGTTCAGCGTTGTTAGATGACCACTTGCGTAAGTTGAACCCACCGGACATGAGAAGGTTTTGAAGATCGTTTTTGATGCGTGTTGCGGTTTCAAGGTCATCGCAGGTGTATAGTAGGTCATCCATGTAGAATAATGTTTCTAAGATGGCTGCGGCTTCTGGAAAGCGGTTTCTTTCGTCATTCGCTAGTTGTTTTAATGTCATCATAGCAAGGAACGGAGCTGCTTTAGTTCCATAAGTCACGGTTGTTAGTGCGTACTCCTTGATAATCTGATCCGGTGACTCTCTCCACAAGATTTTCTGGTATTTCTGATCTTCTTCGTTAACCAAGACTTGCCGAAACATTTTTTCGATGTCAGCAGTCAGAGCAATCTTGTAGAGTCTCCATTTCAGGATTATTGATTGAAGGTCTGTTTGTAAGTTTGGGCCGCGGTACATCAAATCGTTTAGACTTTTTCCTGAAGTTGTCCTTGCGGAAGCGTTAAAAACAACACGCAGGGCCGTTGTTGATGACTCGGCGCGTTGCACACAGTGGTGTGGCAAATAATAGCTTGGTTTCGTGTTTGTTTCGCAAGGTCGCATGTGATTTAGTTCTTCGTACTCTTTTATAAATAGTTTGTAGTCGTTCTTTATGTTTTCGGATTTTCGGAATTTTTGTTCTAGATGGTGAAACTGTGCTGCAGCCTTGTTCCTCGATTCTCCTAATTGTTCGTTGATGTCAGGGTGTAGAGGCAGCCGTACTACATAACGACCATCTTCCTGACGTTTAGTAGTTGTTTGATATTGTTGTATACACTTAAGATCTTCGGCAGACATCTGAGAGTTCTCTGCTATATCTTCTATCGTCCAGAATCTGCTAATTTCATCTAGGTTGTTTAAGACGACGTTACACTGGAACGATCTCATGTTACCACACAGAATCCAGCCGAGAAGAGATTGCTGTGCAATAGGGTGTGTCTCTTCTCCTTTTACTATGCCTCCTAGTATGATGTTTGAGTAAATATCAGCCCCAAACAGGATGTCCACAGGACGGCTGATGTTAAACTCTGGATCTGCTAGTTGAAGACCTTCCAGATGAGTCCAGTTTGATGGCGTTGTAAATGATCGGTTTGGTAGGTTGTTGGTTAAGTTGCGCATTACATAGACGTCTGTGTTAAAAGTGTGATTGTTAACTGTACACATGCATGTGATAGTTATCGCACCCTTACAGTTATTTTCTCTCGCTCCGACCCCGAAAATTACTCCGGCGGTTTTATGTCGAGGTAACTCGAGCATCTGAGCGGCGTTTTCGGTAATTAGTGAGACTTGCGACCCCTGGTCAATCAGAGCTCGTAGAATGATTTCTGAACCGTTGTTAGCCTTGACCTTGACTTGAGCGGTTGCCAAAAGTGTTTCTGATATGTCTTCCATAGAAGCATGGCTGTTTGAAGTTGATGCGTTTTCGTTATTCGTTTTGTTGTTTGATGATTTGTTATAATTTGTGTCTTGATGGAGCAAAGTATGATGTTGTTCATTACATTGCCTGCATCTTTTCTCAGATTTGCATTGCTTGCCCTTGTGATCGAACAAACAGTTTCGACATAAGTTATGTTTCGCAATCAATTTCCTGCGTTCGAACAAATGTAGTTTAATGAACTCGTTGCAGTGGAATAACCCATGTTCATTATTGCAGAGTGGGCATTTTACGTAGCTTGGAATGTTGTTCGATGTCACGTGTTTGAGTGTGGAATTATTTTGCGAGTTATTATAAGTGTTCGGTTTTACGTTCTGGTTAGCACTGAATGCTTTGTAGGTAGGCTGGAACTTGTTGTTTGATGGACCACGCTGTTGTTGATCGGTCATTGATCGCTCTTGTTTTCGTCGCGAGCTCTCTAAAGATGTAAATTTCGTTTCTAAGAACTGTAAAAACTCGGTTAGGCTTGGCAGCTCTCTTGGTTGTTTCAGACTTTCAACATAATCGTTATAGGTGTCTGTATCCAATTTTTGTGCTAGGAGATGCACTAAAATCGGATCCCATGTTGAAATGTCGACGCCAAGGTTTTTTATGGCGTTAAGACACTCGTTTGTTGTATCATGCATCCTTTTGATAGGTATAGCTGTTTGGTACTGTATGGTTGGTAAGTTTAGCATTGTATTCAGATGTGAGGAGAAAATAAGCTTCTTGTTGTTGTATCTGTTATTTAGTATTTCCCAGCAAATGTTGTAATTATCTGAACTGATTGCTAGATGTTGAATAAGTTTTTCGGCTTCACCTCTGAACTTTGATTTCAGAAACTGCATTTTCTGTGCTTTAGATAATGCTGAGTTGGAATGAATGGTTTCGACAAATAAGTCCTTGAATGACGTCCATTGTTGGTAGGTGCCACTGAAGATTGGCAGTTCCATTACAGGAGTTGATTTTTCCTTATGTGACGAAGTCCACATTTTGGTGTTAAGTGCTTTTTTCATCGAGTTATACTGTCGTTCGTATTTTTCAAACTGTTGTTCGTATTCTTCTTGTTCACATATCACTTCACTGTCAAGCTCCCAGTGAAGTGAATCAATTGTTTTCCACCTTGATTCCATGTTCCTTAAAGTGTCTTCGAATTCCCACTTGCCCTTGATTTCATCCAAGTCGATTGCAGCGAGCGTCCTTGAGAACGCCTTGAAGTTACTACGTTGTCTGCGTAGCATCTCCTCTGCTCGACTTGCGTTACCTTGAGAAATAGTTTGGTTTGTTGCTAGGTCAGTATTCGGTTTAGGTTGTTGCTGATAAGCTGTAGAACCTTCACTAGACGTGCCAAGCTCACTTGTTTGCGTTGCAGGATTCTGCGGTGCCTTTCCCCTTGTTTGTTCGTTAAGTTTTTCTTGTTGAAGAGTAGTTCGCGCTTCGTTGTAGATGCTTTTAGCCCGTTCGTAGTGGTTTTCAGTATAATAAGTATAGTTTCGCTCGTCAAATGCGCATAGTTGAATGTGATTGGTTTGAAATTCTGCCCAGTACAAGTCAAGTGTTTCAATACGTTTGTTAAAATAGGTTTGTGTCTTACGTTCAGCTGGATCTTTCTTAAGGTTCCGAAGCAGATGCTGCATCGCCTCGATCAGTTGGTTTTGGTTATGTACTAGGTCTTCAATGTTGCTCATGTTGATGTTAACGTTGTTGTCGACTGCTACTCACAAAGTGCTTGCCTGTACCCTTAGTACGATATGTGCGTTCTCGTCTCAATTCAACCGGTGAGACCCGCTGGTGGGAGGCCGGCTGAACCGATTCGCTATCGTAAAAGAGCGCAAGTTCACACAGTGCGAAGATGTTACCTGCAGCCGTGGTGCCGTAGACAGGTTATGAAGTCCACAGGCTACTAGTTGATCCGTGCGTGAAGAAACAGAAAATCCACAAGGTTGTAACACTCGCGAATTCTGGTCCCGCTTACACGGAAGCTCGAAGGACCACTAAGATGTAAGATTACACCTTAGAAAGTTAAAGTTTGTTTGTTGAGTTAAACGACGATTAGTTAAAGTTAAAGTTTAATGTTAAAGTTTACAAGTTGTTAAGTTGGTGGCTTTCGCTTAACTGGTTGTAAATAATTTTAATAAAATACATTAGTGCAGGAAATGCTGACGTCCAAATGTGCGAGCATCGACTTGACCTAGATTATTGTGCGGTTGCTAAACCGTACACAGTTCAACCGATTGATAAGGTCACTTTAAATTTTCATAGAGTACAATAGTTTTAGACTGGTATTTTTTTCATTTATTACCATTTAAAAAGAAAACAAATGTTTACACTACAAAAACAACATGATTAAACCACTAAGGTTTGAGTTTATTGTGCTGCAACTCACATCGATACGGATTATAAACATTAGTTAACTATTTGAAATCGAAAATTCATTCAATACGTCTTATGATGTCTGTTTCATTTATTTGAAAACTTTATTGCACAAACAGTGCACGAAAGGTGAACAGTGCTAAAAGCATCCCAGTCATACCTTCATGTCATGCAGAAGGATTGTAATAGGTGCAAGATAATTTTGTTGATATACTTGTAAATTCATTTCGTTGATATTTTGTAACTAAAGGGCATTTGACACAATGTCAGTCTTGCTCGAATTTATACCTTCGAGGCTTATCCTTCTGTTTTCATGGTGTCACCATCACTGATGTCCCGGACACCCCGGTCCGATTATATATTTCAAGACAATTTTATTAATTTCGGACAACAAAGATCCAGGAATTAATAGGTATACATAATAATATACATGATATGCGTAAGAGTAAGTGTGAGTGAACAATAATGATATAATGTATTTATATTTATTTTTTGTTGGCTCTATCTACGTCATGGTCTCTCGCTATGTCATAAGGTTTTTAAGAGAGATAAGCAGACATACTACGTGTTGAAAATATAAGACAATAATTGATGATGCTTGTTTTAGCTAAAAATCAATTGACTTAACAGCTTTCTTCTAACTATTTTATCTAAAACGCCTGATTGTAATATTAAGTTTGTAGCCTTAAAGTTGTTGTTGAAGAATTGTTCAGAACAACAACAATTAGTTCCAAGTAAAAATACTTTTATCTTCTATACACATGTTTTTATATCATCATCCTCATTAACAGCCAAAGGACGTCCACTGCTGAAAATAGGCCTCCCCCACGGCTTTCCACAGCGATCGCTCACTAGCGGCAAGCATCCAGTTTGATACCGCGATCTTTATAAGGTCGTCTGTCCATCTTGTTGGTGGACGTCCCACGCTGCGTCTCTGGTCGAAGGGTCTCCAATCTAGAACTTTCCTGCCCCAACGGCCATCAGTTCTTCGCGCTATGTGCTCTGCCCATTGCCACTTGAGCTTACTGATTCTCAAGGCTATGTCCGTTACTTTAGTTCTTCCACGTATCTCCTCATTTCTGATTCGATCCCGTAGAGAAACACCCAGCATTGCCCTTTCCATCGCTCGTTGTGTGATTTTGAGCTTCATTATAAGGCCAAACACCGTATCATTCCTTAGAAGCTTTATCGATACTAAGGCTCCTATAAGCAATCTATATTCTATACTAATATAATAATGAAGACTTTGTTTGTTTAAACGTGCCTGGTGCCTGTTTTGGATAGTTTATTTATCAAGTTTTTTTAGGGTATAGGCTAAATCGTCACGCTGCGACGAGAGAGGAGGGAGCAAACTCAAAACGCGTGGACGCAGTCACGGTAGTATTACTTTAAAAATATAAAAACCGGTCAAGTGCGAGTCGGACTCGCGCACTGAGGGTTCCGTGCCAACTTTAACTGAATTTGGGAATTCACTTACTTCCACTTAGTAAAATCCACAATATTTTGTTGACAGCACATATAACTTTGTTTTTCATAGTGTTTGTATGAAGTACAAAGTTATGTTTTCGGTTGTTGAAAATGTGCTATATCTCAAAAACTTCTTGGTCGGTTCCGTCCGAACTAATTTTTGTTGAAAGTATTTGTTAAGATCTACATTAAATATTTTTTACACAATTTACACTAGCTTAGTTTAGAAGTTAGGTGGGGCGGGACGCCCATTTTACTACTTTGGAAGCGTCTAGCCATGAAACGTTAGACTTTAAAAGAAAATGGTTTAAAAAACCTCGGTGTCATTTTAAAAGACCTATCCGTATAGGTTTGACTAAAAAATTTTTTTTGGTTTTAGTTTCATGTATGGGAGCCCCCCCTTAAATAACATATTTTTCGTATGAGAAACGTAAAGAGGTTAACAGGATACGTACTCCTACCAAATTTCAACAGTGTGATGCTTATAGTTACAGAATAAAATGGCTGTGACATACGGACGGACGGACAGACCGACGTGACGAAACTATAAGGGTTCCGTTTTTTGCAATTCGGCTATGGAACCCTAAAAATCTGTTAATTTACATAAAATATGGGCCTATGACTACTACCTTAGTAGAACATCAATATGACTATCTATTCTTCTTATTTAATGACTTTTTTATAAAGTACATCAAAGAAAATTACAATAATGCCATCTTATAACTAACAATATTTAAGAACTAATTGTATTATCAATTACAGATGCACACCGCATGCTTTGTTTTCTTATGATGTTGTCTATTAATAACTAAACGGCAAACAAAAGAAAAAAGAAAAAACAAAAGAAGGTAATATTAATTGTTAAACAACTTATTATATAAAACAAAAAAAAAACAAAAAACTAAATCTGTACAAATAAATAATCACACTAGGACGGATGCTACGGTTTTGAATTTTAACTGGGGGATTGAGTGTACATCCAATTATCCGCTTAGCTTATTGGAGAGTTTAACTCCTTCCCAGAACGGTTCTACGGAACGAAAGAGAAAGTGGCACAATCGGTCTGCGAGGCATTCGTTGGGGAACTCTGAAGTGAAACATACTTAACAATTGAGAGCAACGTAATCTACACCGAATGATTTTATGACTTTTCTGAATAGAACCGATTGTAATTAATCGTTATAAACAGGTACGTAAATTTTACGGTAGAATGTAGTCATTAATTGTAATTTTTTGTTGTCAGAATTTAAATATGTTATTCCTATTATTAGACATTCATAGGCACACTACGCTGATTCCTTGTGATTTATTAAACACCCCCCATATGGATGGTTGACTATAAATAATGGGGTCTGTCAAAATGCTAAAGATTCCGAATTCGAGTCTTAAATAGCTAGCTAAAGATGCCAGTAAGACTTTATCTTAAAATATTAAACGGATAAGTATAACAAACGTAGTAGCCAAAGTTCGAATTACCTTCGATATATATTTTACCAGCGATAAATAAAAATACATTTTTAAATGTATCGGCAAATACTTAAATGTAATAGATTACGTATCTAATTACGTTCATGTAAAATAATATTAGTGTTATGCGTTCCTTTTGATAAAACTGTTATTAATTATTATTATATCCTTATGATATTTTTATATTTCAAGAAAATGTTGTCAATGTTTTTAAAAGTTATAAAGTTAAAATTAATTTGAAAAAAGAACCTAATTACAGTACATGATTAAACATGTAACTTTTTCCTTTCAACAAAATCTTAAAGTTCAGTAAATAAACAAGTGTCCGATGCAAGAGTTTGAATAAGAAAGTTGATGTGGAAACGCCTCGAGCTTATTGTAGGGTATCCCTTGTTGGAAAGTGGTTGTTCAGAAATCTGCATGATTGTGTGCATTTTCATTTTGAATTATGGCATAGAAATTGGGTCAATAATTTCGCATCCATTTATGCACGATTGGTCATAACTTATAACCATACGCTATAATTAAGCGAGTTATAATCATTATTTTTTTTTGTTGTAGCTAACCCAGAGGTATTTAAAAAATGGAAAAAAATTGCCTTAGCAAGGTCAGGTAAAACCCAAAATCGCAGCTAGATATACAGGCTGTTGTTTTGGTCAGCGACGAGCGACTCAGGGGTGGCTGAACAAACGATACTGATCCTATTATTATTATTTTTTAATGGAGAAAACCCACAAAAACAATTTATTAAAGTGATACAACGATCGAGTTAAAACTTCGTAGTAATTTTTAGCTACCTGCGAGGGTGCTAGTGTCCCCATTCGTTACGTCATTTTTTAAACTTTTGTGAAGAGGTTATCTTTTATAAAACTTGCATATGATTTATAGTTTTTTTTTTAAATAAGTATATTTCATATTACTATCCCTGAGTTGGATGTCACTGACCAAAACAACATCCTGTATAATACTATTTACAAACTTTATATACAAATGGCACAAAGGTTATGTAAAGTTGGACCAAAACTTTAATAATTTAATTCGGTGTGTTTCAAACTCAATTTCAATATTTTTTGTTAATTTTTTTGGCAATCCTAGTACTCTACGCGTGGGTCCATGTGTCCAAGAAAGATATTTATAATGAATCAGTAATATTAAAAAAGCACGTATAGTAACGCCATTTAATTATCATCCATTTCCTTTGAGGCGGCTTCTGGAAGAAAGAGTTCATCGCAAAGAGTCCCTCCTTCTCCAGAAAGTCGGCCAGCCTATTTCCCCTGGCGTTCCTTTGACCATATCCAAAAGGTCCCACTTTCAACTCACCCTCGCCTCGCTTGCCGAGTTTTGCGTTGAAGTCCCCCATAACAACAGTGAAATAAGTTTTGGAAGTGTGTATGGCTCTACTTACATCCTCATACATTTCCTCCACCTCTTCATCCGGGTGGTTCGAGGTCGGTGCATACACCTGTATGACCTTCAGCGAATACCTTTCGGTTATTCTGAGTATAAGGTATATCACCCTGTTCGACACACTCTCGATGGTTACGATGTTGTTTACGAGGGACCTGTGGACAAGAAACCCAACACCACCTTGGGACTTTTGATCACCCTCCCGGTTTCTACCGGGAGGGTGATCAAAAGTCCTCTTCAAAGTGCTCTTCTGAGCAGGTTGCCGGACTTCAGAGTTATCGTGTCCTCGCCCTCTCTGCGGACTTCTGATAAACCCACTATGTCCCAGTGTAACCTGCTCAATTCTTCCTCCAGCTCGAGCAACTTCTCGTCTGTCCTCAGTGTGCACGCGTTATAAGTTACCAGGGCCAGTTGTCGTTGGGGGTGGTAGCGCGATCGCCTCCGGGGATTCTTAGCACCCCCTGCCCCGCCGTTACCGTGACCGCTACCCGTGTCCTACCATTTAGGGGGTTTTTGCCAGTACTCGCCACGCTTGGCAGGCGGTTGGCGAGCGCAGAGGCGCAGCCCCTTGCAGCTGTGACGCTGCTGCCCGTCATAGCTCAAAATTTTACTGCGCCTTTTGTTGGATGGTTATCCCGCCATCGGTCGGTCGCCAGAGCCTCGTCTGTTGAAACAGGACGCACCGCGTGAAGGTGAGGTTGGCTTGGAGCTTTGGGTCTTGGTTAAGCTCCCTTACGTCCCTATATTTAATTTATAAATTTAAACGACTTGATCCTGACTTCTAGAGCTGTATCTATTACTAATTACCTCACTGTAATACAGGGTATTGTTTTGGTCAGTGACATCGAACTCAGGGATGATAAAATGAGTAATGCTTCTTTTTAAATATTTAATTACATGCAAGTTTAATTGAAGAAAACCTCTTCAATTAAACTTGAATGTAATTGAATATTTAAATCATCTTTGGGATGTTCCCAAAAAGTTTCAAAACGTATGGAAAAACTCTCACCCTCGCGCGTAGCTCGCATGTCTACGATAAACTACTTCGTAGCTATTGAGCTAAAAAGAGGTGACGTGGCGTTGGTGGTTTGACTCGCCCGCTAATAACGCAATAATAAAATTTTGAGGTTTTTTTTTCAATTTTTTTTGGTATCAGTATCGCTTGCACAACCACCCCTGAGTCGAACGTTGCTGACAGAAACAACACCCTTTATAAAATAGTTTATAACTTTTTATTATTTGTATTAGTATATAAAAACATAGGAAGGTATATAGAGGTGTTGAAGTGCCTTTACAATGACGCCACCATGTCGGTCCGAGTACAGAAGCAGAACACGAGGGCGATTCCACTGCGGAGAGGTGTGAGACAGGGAGATGTCATATCTCCGAAACTGTTCACAGCGGCATTGGAAGACGCCTTCAAACTTCTGGAATGGGATGGAATCGGCATCAATGTTAACGGCGAATACATCACACACCTCCGATTTTCCGATGATATAGTCGTTGTGGCAAAGACGCTGGACGATCTTGGCACTATGCTCGAAGACCTTGACCGAGTATCCCAACAAGTGGGTCTTAAAATGAACATGGAAAAGACGAAAATTATGTCGAACTCCCTTGTCGTACCCACTCCAGTATCCGTTGGAACGTTACACCTCAGTAGCCAAACCCGTTGATAGCTCGACCGGAGACCCACGAGCTATCCTGACCCGACACTACACTGAAAACATCCCGGACATCAGCCTCTACGAGATTAGGATGGCCCTGAAACAGCTTAAAAACAATAAGGCACCTGGCGAGGACGGAATCACAGCAGAGCTCCTGAAAGCGGGTGGAACACCGGTACTTAAAGTCCTTCAGAGACTCTTTAATTCCGTTCTGCTAGAGGGCATCACGCCTGAGGCATGGAACAGGAGTGTGGTGGTGTTGTTTTTCAAAAAAGGAGACAAAACCTTATTGAAGAACTATAGACCCATCTCACTCCTGAGCCATGTCTACAAGCTGTTCTCAAGGGTCATCACGAATCGTCTCGCACGTAGGTTTGATGACTTCCAGCCTCCCGAACAAGCCGGATTCCGAAAAGGCTACAATACCATAGACCACATTCATACGCTTAGGCAAATTATACAGAAGTCCGAGGAGTATAATATGCCTCTATGTTTAGCTTTTGTGGACTATGAGAAGGCCTTTGATTCGATCGAAACTTGGGCGGTGCTTCGGTCTCTTCAGCGGTGTCACATAGACTATAGGTATATAGAGGTGTTAAAGTGTCTATATAACAACGCCACCATGTCGGTCCGAGTACAGGAACAGAAGACGAGGGCGATTCCATTGCAAAGAGGTGTAAGACAGGGCGATGTAATATTTCCGAAACTGTTTACAGCGGCATTGGAAGACGCCTTCAAGCTCCTGGAATGGGAAGGATTCGGCATCTCCGTCAATGGCGAATACATAACACACCTTCGGTTTGCCGATGATATAGTCATTGTGGCAAAGACGCTGGATGATCTTGGCACTATGCTCGAAGACCTCGACCGAGTATCCCAACAAGTGGGTCTTAAAATGAACATGGAGAAGACGAAAATTATGTAGAGTTCCCTTGTTGTACCCACTCCAGTATCTGTTGGGAACTCAACTCTCGAAGTTGTCGACGAGTACGTCTACCTGGGACAAGTGATCCAATTGGGTAGGTCCAACTTTGAGAAAGAGGTCAATCGACGAATCCAACTCGGCTGGGCAGCGTTTGGGAAATTGCACAAGAGCGTCTTCTCGTCTCAATTACCTCAGTGTCTGAAGACGAAAGTCTTCAACCAGTGTGTGTTACCAGTGATGACATACGGATCCGAAACGTGGTCTCTAACTATGGGCCTCATAAAGAAGTTCAAAACTACACAACGAGCGATGGAGCGGGCTATGCTCGGTGTTTCTCTATGAGATCGAATCAGAAACGAGGAGATACGAAGAAGAACCAAGGTAACGGACATAGCCTTGAGAATCAGTAAGCTTAAGTGGCAGTGGGCAGGGCACATAGCGCGAAGAACTGATGGCCGTTAGGGCAGGAAAGTTCTAGATTGGAGACCCTTCGACCAAAGACGCAGCGTAGGACGTCCACCAACAAGATGGACAGACGACCTTAAAAAGATCGCAGGATCAAACTGGATGCAGACCGCTAGTGATCGGTCGCTGTGGAAAGCCGTGGGGGAGGCCTATGTTCAGCAGTGGACGTCCTTTGGCTGATAATGATGATGATGATGATGATGAAATATTAAAAGTACTTTACACGTTAATACACAATTGTACAATACACAACATTTATATCTCATTCAGAGGAAAGTAAAGAATAAAATGAAAAAAGGAACCGAAAATTTCGCATTATCTGGCGGGACTCGAACCCGCAACCTTTGGCTAACCGGACCTTAGGAGACCAAAAATGACGACCGTGTGCAGTTATTGGTTTCTATCATAATCTTATAATAACACAACTAAATACTGTTTATTTTCTAAGTCATAAGAGCTGTGGATTTATGTCTAATAATAAAATTTAAAAAACACTGTAAGTGTAAAAACATTATTACTCTTCAAAGGAAAGAGTAAAACCTGATTTGTATGTGCAAGTATAATAAACCTACGTCTTTGCATAACTCATGAAATGGCGCATTTAAACCGGCAATACGACAGGACTGATCTATTGGTATCAAATCGATAAGCGAAGGGCTATCAATCAAAAAGTGTTTCAAGTGTCATTACGGCTGACTGATTAGCTCTAGCAAAGTGTGAGATTCGGCCGAAGTTTAAAAAATAAAAAAACATTTTTTTTGGCATTTCGAGATCATTTAACTCGTTTAGTGCCAAGCATTCGGGCCCGAGCGCGCGAGAACTATTCCAGCGGTGCCGCCCACACGGGCCCGATTTTTTACGGCGATGTCTCTTTCTGACGTCATTTTTATGTATAACACTCGGAGTGCTTTGTCACCAGCACACTGTTTGCCGACCACTCGAGATCGAGTGTATATATTTAAAAAAAAACATATTTTTGATTGATTGATCGATTGTTTATTACATTACGCGTAAAAATTACGGTTTCCTAGGTTATTCTTCGTATTTTTTTTTGTGCAGTTAAAGTGTTAAAATTGCTGATTTTCTGCTGCATCCAGTATCTTATTAACTTACGTAGCTCTATCCTTAATATACAGGGTGTAACAAAATGGCGAAATAATATTTAAGGGTATGTATGTATGCAGTGTGAACATTAAGTAGTTAAAGTTTTAGTTAAAAATAATCAAAATTTAAACCGAAAGTGTTGACAACTCTTAATCTGCGGTCATTCGTTAGTGAACCCCGCCCGCAACCCCTAGCCCGCCGCACACAAACGGACCTAACATCTGATATTTAAGGTTGACACCGATAAGTAATTGTTAGAACTTTAGCATCAATTTATTCAGTAATTTATACTCGCACGAGTTTGTGGTTTTGCATAGGAACTACACAATCACTATTCTACACGAGCTTTAAATTTTATTTCGCCTTTTCGTTACACACAGTATAATGAAAAAATAAAAAGGATTTTTAAACATCATTAAAAATATTATTGATCAATAAATACACGAAATCACCAATTTTATCTTAGCGCCACTTGGTTGTTCTACGAGTACAGGGAAACTACTTCGAGACTTCCGTACCGTTACCATTACCGTTACCATGAGTTTACTCGCTAGCGACGACCTAACATTTTGTATGGAAAATTTTTGTTCTGTCAGTGAACGCTATGCGCTCTGCAATTTTCCATAGACTTTTTTACATCGTCGCTAGCGAGTAAAACCGTCGTAAACTCATGGTAACGGTACCGTGCCTGATGTCATTTGTAAAATCTCCAAGATGGCGATGAATGGACAAAGCCGAGGTGCAGATTCGCCAGCGTTGCCCTACTTCCGCGTTTGTATCAAAAAAATAAATTGCCAGAGTAACAGAGCCTCAGACTTAGTACCGTATATTTTTTGTATGACAATGACAAAGTTTTTTGGTAATACTCAATATGCTGCTTGCAAAAACTAACGGTATGATCCAATGAACCTCAATGAGAAATAGATAAGCCTAAAACGAACATAATAATACATAGATATAGTTAACGTTAGCCTAGGCCTTCGTTATAGATACTTATTATCGGATATTATTTTATTAATAAGTAAAACTCGACACAATATAGGGTGTCCCAAAATTAGCACGTCGCACTGACACCGGAGGTAATTGGGCTTTAGATGCATCGAACAAGCCTAACATGTCCATAGAAAAGTTTTATGAGTTTACAGATATGAACAATTTTATTTATTTTTCAATAGTCACCGATTTTGGTCACCGATTCGAGTTTGTATCACAGTCTTTTTATTGTGGTCTTTATATAACTTTTTTTTACTTCTACGTTCTAGAGAATAAGTTACATAATCATGGAAATACATTATTTACTTGATAAAAATTTAGAACCATTGAATCACAAAAAAGAAAATACCTTTTGATATGAGAAAAACGGGCAAACCACATTATTGTAAGTAAGATGTAAGGTTTGTGTATATTTTGAAGTAGGTTTGTGAAGTAAGTAAAGTTAGGGCGCGTAAGGTAAGAAGTTTGGCTGTAAATTAGATCTCATAACTTTTTGAGACTGAAAGCCATACGATCACGGCTTTTGGTAACATTTTATATAAAAAAAATTTTTTGGTGGGATTCATACATATTAAATCAGTATATTGAGGTCAATGTGATTTAGGTCCGTGTCCGTTCAAGTAATACCGAGATGATTATTTTTTGGAAATTAATATCCTATTTATTAGTCCTGACATCAAAATATGTCTTGTTTATTTTCTGTACCCTTAAAGGATTTTAAGAAGATACTTGACAATTTCTGTATAACTTCTATTTAGAGCGGTTGTAATGAAGTGTGATATGTGGAAATTATATAAATCATCCATCTAGTGTGCGTACTATAGGTAACGTAGTTGTACGACTACGCTGAATTTTATATTCTATATTGGACAGTTCGAACATAGTGCAGAACTGCTCTAAGGGCGCTTTTCCATAATGTTGTGACGACGTATTCGACCTTATTCGCACGAGAGCTTAAAACCGCGTCGAAACTCGGTGTTGGCGGTTTTAAAACGTTTTAGATGAGACCAAAAATACTATATCATTGGATGAGACTGTTTATACGCCCGCTTTTAAATCACTTTTAGACAGTAAGACGTGAAAATGGAATCCCTTGAGCTTTATCAGTAAGATAAAGCTCAAGGGATACTGGAAACATAGTTTGAATAAACAGACATATATAAAAGGAGGCAGGCATTATTATTAATAATTTTATTTGAGTATTCTGGCTATTTTTTTGCATATAAAAATAAAACCCTCAACCTCTATTAAAAACTCTTCAGTGCTCGAAGGTTGAAGCAAATTTTTTGACATTATTTGTAGTTAATTTAAATTTTCTGATATTATGCTGCATCAAATATCCTTTTAACTTACGAAGCTATAAACTTTTTACGACGTCGACGTTCTAATTGCATAAGCAGAAATACACTAGTGCGATTGAGGCCTTATCGTTTCGTTTAAAGCATCGTGGGCTGTATATTATAACTAGTGGTCCCCCACGGAGTCGCCGACATTAATTTTAGATTTCTTGTAAAATATTTTAACTCGCAACACATAAAAATATGTTCATTGGAAGTAATAGGCTACAAATCTCAGCGGTTAGCGCAAGCGCGTGTTGTACTTAAGCTGCGAACATTCTTTTGGTGCGGAGTTATTTTAAAACTGTGATAGCTTCTAAGATATTTATTTATAACAAGTGATGAAGTGGTAATTTAAAATAAAATTATCGTAAAGATGAATATGTTGATTTTGATAAGAATAAATACTCGTGTGCATGTAAACACTTTTGAAAACAGTATATTATTATTTAGGACATATTTATAAACATAAAAAGTTTTTATTGAGTAAACCATATCAGATAAATATATGCTGTTGCGGACTTGAAAGCATAACTTTTAAAGCGGAACAATCTCGTTATACATATTTTTTATGTATCTTAAACGGTTTACGCTGCGTACGCAACGGAAGCTCTCAAAAAGAATATTTTCCTCAGACTTTGCAATAGTTTTTATTGTTGGTCTGCTCTTAGAAGTCCTATCGCAGGGTTTTATGTCCTAAAACCTGCCTTTATAAAAAAATCTATCCAATACATAAAGATTTATTGCTTTTAGTCCAGTTTTTTCTGAGATTAGCGCGTTCAAAAAAACAAACTCTTCAGATATTCAATATACACAGTCTGGCCATAAATACTGTTACAATTAAAAATAAGAAAGATATTGCATTTGAATTTGGAAGCTGTCATTTTTATACGATTGCCCATTGTGTTTTCTAATTTTGGCGCCAATACATTTTATAATATTTTGCGATATTGAAATGGAGTGGGGTGATAAAGAGAACCGAATCGCTGTGATTGCATTACACAAAGTTGGTATGGAGCCAAATGCAATTTTTCCCTTGGTATTAGTCAAATCATTCATTTAAAGTCATTGTATGTGCGGTCGCCAGCATGTCAGGCTACACATTTTTGTTGAAAACTAACCCCTACTACAAACAAATAAGATATGACCGTGTCGAGCTTGACGTGCTGTTGCCCGTACCTACCTACTAAACACTGTTGCATGCATGGTTAATATCCAAGCTACATAGTTTTTAAGTCGAATATCTCACAAGAGCGACTACCGACAAACTGCGCAGCAGTTTGGCAGACTTGAGTTAAGAAAAAACTATGTATCTTTTTTTGAATAAATAAATTTAAAAAAAATGGTTTCGTACCGGGCTATCAATAGGTACACTGAGACTTCCTCTGTTTGTGACAGAAAAAGATCTAGCCGTCCACGTAGTGTTCGTACGAAAAAGGTGATCGAAGCAGTAAGGGAAAGAATTCGCAGAAATCCTGTCCTAAAGCAAAAGATTTTATCTCGGGAGATGAAGATAGCACCCAGAACCATGTCGCGTATTTTAAAAGACGACTAAGGACTTGAAGCCTATAAGAGAGGCACTGGTCATTTTTTAACTGATAATTTAAAAAAGAATAGGGTGGCAAAATCGAAAAACTACTGAAGCGGTACGCTAAGGGAGATCACAGAAAATTTTTGTTTACGGATGAGAAAATCTTTACAATTGAGCAACATTTTAACAAACAAAATGACTGTATTTACGAGTATGCTCAAACCTCTAAGGAAGCTTCCCAATTAGTCGGCAGAGTGCAACGTGGGCATTACCCAACTTCAGTGATGGTTTGGTGGGGTGTTAGCTATGAAGGAGTGACTGAGCCATATTTTTGTGAAAAAGGTATCAAAACATCGGCACAAGTGTATCATGATACTATTCTTGAGAAGGTAGTTAAGCCCCTTAACAACACCATGTTTAATAACTAAGCATGGTCTTTTCAACAAGACTCGCCGGCGTATCGTGTTGCTTTACCGACGAAAACAGCAACCCGTAACGTTCTTCTTTGCCCACTGAAACATTCTACAGCGTTCTGTCTTACCGTCATGGACCGAGAGCGAGACGTATTTTGGCGGTGCTGTGCTAACAAGCTCCGTGCATGAAACGCCATGATGTTGGTCGGCGACGGAACGTTCTAAAAGGGAAAGTGTCATAGTTTTCAATACAAATAATATTTTTTTGCCTGACACGTTCATGTCACGGTCATGGAATGGAATAATACAGTAGGCAGAAAACTTAATGTAGGTAATATTTTTTTATAACCGCAATCGATTCCAACATCCTATAATTATTTATGACCCAGTTACTAAGGAAAAACATCTTTGGCAATATGATACTGATTTATGATTCAGTTATCGTGATCCCAAACCATTTTCCGGGCTTCGGTTTTAATAAAATAACGAATTACTATCAGTTATATCTTTTTATGTAGTAAAATAAAAGAATGGAGTCATGAAAAATAAAGTGGTTAATGATTACAATCGTATATTACAACGACAGCTTTACATGTGACAAAATAATGACTATTCATGTAAATAATGTTTTATTTTATAACCAATTCGTTTTTAATGTACCATTGCTCAATCATGTTTGTATCACTATTACACATGTTCAATACTGCATACAAATTGCACTTAATTGTGATAATTAAAATAAACACTACGTATTATCGTTTACAGATTCAATTATATTTCGATTCGATTGCTTTAATAATGGCGATTGGAAATTATTGGAAGTCCGTAACAGCTCATTAGCTTAATTAAATACTTAAGTATAGTTAACGTCGCTCAGGGAATACTAATTTGAAGTTTTAATTTTGACAGAAATCACATAGAAAATTATTGAGAAAGTCAGGAAGTTTGACTTTCCATTAATTTGGTGTCAAATTGAAAACTTCATATAAGCATTCTGTGGACGGCTCAATTATAATTTAGCGCAGTTTGTACTACTCAAATACTACTTAATCTCGACACAAAAAAGGTAAAAAAGACTACAAATGTCTTTTATGTAGGTACTGGTCTTTGTGGCTCTATATGGGTTAAGTGACACGAGGCAATTAAATTCAGCTAGTAAATATTTATATACTAGCGGTTACCCGCAACTGCGTCCGCGCGTTTTGAGTTTGCTCCCTCCTCTCCCGTCACAGAGTGATGTTTTATATACTTAATCCTTTCTCGATAAATGAGCTATCCAACTCAAAATTAATTGTTAAAATCAGTCCAGGAGTTCCTGAGAATAGCGCGTTCAAACAAAAAAACTCTTCTGCTTTATGATATTAGTAAGATATTACTGTCAAAACTCCTTAACTAGCCAAAAAACCATATTCTTTATAAAATTAGTCAATAAGGTTATTAACTATGCCTATTAATTTTATGTGGAAAAAACAGTCAATAAGGATTTCGACTGATCACCTTCAGTCAATACCTTATGGACTGATTTAAAGACCAGGCATCTAGTCAATATAGGTTATGACCAACGTGCCCAGTCAAAACTGATATGCGGATAAGGTATAAGATTTTTGACTGAGCGTGTCAGATAAAATCAGTCGATAAGGTTTTTAACTGGTTAAGAGTTTTGACTGTAACATATACACAATTGAATGCATGCTCTTGCGATCGACACATACTTAAGTATTGTATTCAGGTAGTTCGACAGACGTATGAGATTAAAACTTGCCAAAGTACCTCCTTTTCATGACTGTCTTTTCATTACCATGATGAGAAATCTAAATGAAACAGTAATCACATGAAACAATAAATTGAAAATAGCATCTCGGTTGAATGGTTAAATAATGGGCGATAGTATGAAACGGAGTTATATCAGGTGCCCTTAATGTCTGCCACAGTGTGAGTGGGTAAAGTAGGTTAACTTTCATGAGATAAAATCCAAACATACATAAGAGATCAAGCTATGTGATGATATGCTTGTAAATCTCGTTAGCAAAATCAAAATATAGTTAAATATTAATTAACTTATCATTGTTGTCGTCGTCATTAGGAAGATAATCAGGAATATTCATATTATTAATTTTGTGGCAAGCCCGTGTTAGATTACCTAGCAAAGTTACTTTTGCTTAGATTTAAAATTGTGTCAGTGAGTAAACGGAATTTGTGAGGTGAACCTACTGAGTTTATTTTATTTACGTCAAGACAGCATTAGATTTTAATAGCGCAGAAGAGGTTCAAGGGTTGGTAAAGCGAGAAACATAAAGCCACCTCACAAAATCTATGCAGCTTTGAAACTCGACCTTTTTAGAGCATTAAGAGACATATTGCGCGTTTGTTACGTTTGCCCGTGATTAACGAGGCTGTGGGCGTTTGTTGATTATTGTGATGGGACAGGAAATACGTGTGTGGAAGCGATGTTGGTGAGCGCGGCCGCTTGTATTTGTGTGTTTATAGGCGCTGGGGTGACTGCGGCTGGTAGTGTTTAAATAAATAAAAAACGGCACGTCCATTCGAGTTGCTTGTATTGAGGGAAGAGAGCGAGTGTTGCCACTCCACTTTAAACAAAATTTACAAACTTAATGTTGCCATGCAAAATGCTGCGGCCTAAGAAAGGCAATATCGAAACACAAATAGATATTTCTTAAAATACTAATCTTATAACAAAAACAGTTAATACAATAAATTCAAGAATCTTACTTAGTGTAACATACAGATAGTAATAATAGCCTAAGCATTCTAGCAAGTAAGTTCAAGTTAAAATAAGGAATAAACTTAAATATTATTATCATCAATAGGCAATAAACATAACTTATTAATGGCTCGAGTATGAGTTTTTCCATTAGGAGTCCTTACTTCTACAGCTCTAACCTTTGTGTCATGCCCTGGGAATAATTTTACTACTCTAGCCATGGGCCACGACATGGAAGATATACAGGTTCTAACAAAACTAATGATCGATAGCCAACGGGGGGAATCTATAAATCACTATGATCACGCTCACCAAATTTGGTCCAAAAATACAGGCTAGTTTTTGAGATAATTAACAAAACATCAGCGTGTTTTAGAAGTGATAAAAGACACCATTCACAGCTGTTTTTGCACTACTACACTGACAAATACGCACGCCAACAAAAATAACTGACTACGCAAGCACCGAGATCAACATTCGGTCAGTGCCCATCGAGTATTACCATCAGCATAAAGAAAATTGCACGATATATACGAAAAACTTATTATTTAGCTAAACAATTTAAATTCAGATATTTAATCTTTGATAAAAAAAGTGATTACCTTTGACAAAAATTAATTGTGCAGTATTATTCTGAATTAAAAACAAAACAGAAATTTTGTTTTAATGGTACTGACAACAGCACATCAAGGCAAACACTGCAGGGTCTTATGCAGTTGTAATAAGGGGTAGTTTGCAACAAAAGTGGGTAACCTGATGTACTGTCGACTGTACAACTAACAGTGCAATAAAGTTTTAATAAATAAATAATTTTGTGAGTTACCTCAGAATCTATAAATTGTTGACATTCTTTAAAAAGGAATTGTTTTAGTAAGATTAATATCGTTTGATTTTCAGAATGTATTTCGTAAATTTAAATTAAAAGCACCTGTAATTTTTATAATTTTATTTTGAAAAGTAGTAACTATTCACGACCTTTGTATTCCCAATTTTTAATCAAATCGTGCAATTTTTGTCATAGCAATAGCAACCCTTTTTCTCAGTTTTTCTAACAAAAAGATTTAAAGAGCCGCTAGCACAAACGCACATCTAAAGTAAGCCCTAATTCAATGGCATACGGTTCGGCAGATTTATGTCGGCAAGGCGGCTCACAAACGTCAAAGGCACCGCCACCGGCGCCACCGCCAGGTATTCCGCTTCTGTTATGACTACATGGAGGGTGACATAAGTCAATCGCAACAGTTGCTTCGAAAGTCGTCAGTCTCATCTCGAAATTATAACAGTAAAGTCCTGTCATCGGGATGAATATTATCGTTACGTGAACATCGCCTATTTGCGTATGGTAGTGTATTACCATGTGATGATGAAGACTACAATTGCGCTGAAGCGTCGCGGAAGTACGCCGAGATCTACGGTGTCACGCAGCGCCCGCCTCAAACCTGACTGCGATGGGGGTGTGTGTGGCATCATCAGGCGTACCGGGTGCAGGGGCTGAAGCCGCAGGACTTCGAACGTCGTCGTGCCCATTTTTGCGAGTGTATCCAGCAGCGGCTGAACGGCAAGACGTACCTGGACTTCCTACAGAAAACCCTAGAGAAGCTGCTGGCCGACGTACCTCTACATCTTTGCGGGGATTGTACTTCCGGCAGGACGGAGCGCCGGCCCACTTCGATCGCGACATAAGTGCATACCTAACGAACCGGTCCGGGCGTCGCTGGCCCGGTACCCTGCTCAGCGCGTTCTCCCGACCTTACTTCCACTGGACTGTTTTGTTTGGGGTAGGATTATGGACTTGGTTTACAGTGACGATAGGCATCACATCGATAGCTTAGAAAAAATACGCCAGCGGATTGTAAATGCCTTAGAAATTGTTAAAAGTGATTAGAGACAAGTGTGCGTGAAAACATTATAAAAAGGTCAGTGTAAGCAGTGTTACGTGTGAATACCCAAGGAGGACACTTTCATATCTTTAAGTACTGTATTTTTATGTAAATTAAGTGTTAAATTGAGTAAATACTTTCTAAGTTAGTGTACTTTTTTATTTAATAATTTATTAAAAAAAAACAATTCAGGTAAAAAACAAAGTTATGCTAACATTATTTAATGCTTTTAAACGAATCATCCTAAAATAAAGTTAATGCTTAGCCTTAATTTCTCGGTTGTATCCATAACATTAACCTGCTAGTCGAAAGCTTGCTTAAGTGTGATTGTAAGTCATAATAAATTTTAAAGTAATTCCGCATTTTCCTTTTATTCCAATCAACCTATGCTACACCTCATTTTGCTAGTAGAAAAATACAAATAAAACTTAGGTAATGTTTAATTTGCTAATCAAAGCCTATTTGTTTCTTATTAGACATTTAATTTCTAACAAAGTTTTTACTTTTGGCTGTTTGTTCATTTAATTGCCATAGGCTTGACTTTCATAATACGATTGTTTATTATCATTGGGGTTTCAAGTAGGTAGGATCATTTAAATTGAACTAAAGGAAATCATGAAAAGTAAGTATGTAAATCTGTCACTGCACTGGTAAACTGAATGAGTAGCCTGGGGTCCTACTCTCAATGCATGATTTTGACTCTAGCCGTCACGCATACGCTCGCTCGCACTATCATGATATCACAAATGAAAGAGACGGCTCGAGTAAAAACATGTCATTGATAACAAAGTAGGCACCTTAGTTTTTGTCGCGCTCGCTCGCGCAGACCTGATAGAAAAAATGACAGGGACAGCTTGAGTGACTAAGCTCGGCCATACAAAGTAGTTCCACACAGCTGTTAGATGGCTTTATTTCAATCATCTAACAGCTGTGTGTGTGTAAATAGCGTACAATGCTCCTTGAATTAATTTGAACAGTGTGCGTGTAACTGTACAATATCTGTGGGTTGAAGCCTGTGTGTGCGTAAGTAAACGACAGCATGTTTTCTTAATTAATTGAATTATTTTGTTTGAAAACATAACTTTGAAAAATCACTATAAAACATATGTCAATATTTTGTCATCGTATTCAGTATGATGTATAGATACCCCCCTTTGGCTATCGATCACTAGTTTTGTTAGACCCTATATTATCTTCCTTTAAAATAACTAGGTTCCCTATTTTTATATCATTACAATCATTTCTCCACTTAGGTCTATTTTGTAATAAACTCAAATATTTCTTATGCCAAGTCTTCCAGAACATTTGTTTTAAGTTAGTACATAATTTCCAAAATTTTAACCTGTTTTGTGGAACATCAACTAAATTTGTTTCTGGATACATATTCAAAGGTGAACCTATAATGAAATGACCTGGTGTCAAATAACAAAAATCGTCAGGGTCTGGCGACAGAGGGAGGAAGGGTCTCGAGTTGAGTACCGCCTCTATTTCAGTTAAAACAGTATATAATTGTTCATATGTGAGTACAGTTTTATGTAATACCCGTTTCAAATGGTATTTTGTGCTCTTAACGGCACATTCCCACAGCCCTCCAAACGTCGGTGAAAATTTGGGAATGAAATGAATGTTAATACCGCGCTGCGTTGCAAATCTTTGAACTTCAGCTTGGTGGCTATGGGATGTGTGCAGTGAATAGAGTTCAGCTAGTTGGGTCCTTGCACATTTAAATGTACTAGCATTATCACAGTGGATTTCGCTGGGTAAGCCTCTACGCGATATCATTCTTCTTAAGCAAGCGAGAAATGTTTCTGTAGTTAGATCTGAGGCCAACTCTAAGTGAATGGCTTTCGTTGTAAAACAGACGAAAACGCAGATATAACCTTTACCAACAACTGATCGTCTCACGCGAGAAAGTTTAACATCAATAGGCCCGGCGAAATCCACGCCAACTTTTTCGAATGGTCGGCTGGTTGCAGTGACGCGCGCAGCAGGCAAGGACCCCATCAGCTGTTTGGCCACAGTAGCCTTATGTCTGAAACATGTAATACATTTGTGAGTTATTTTCTTTACTTCTACAAGGCCATTTACTATCCAGTATTTTTGGGACAGACTCGAGAGCAACAGTCTGGGCCCTGCATGCAGAAGCCTTTCATGTTCACTCCTAATTAGCAAGTCAGTAATATAAGAGCCCTTTGGAAGTATGACAGGGTGCTTGTGATCATATGATATATCAGCGTGATGAAGCCTACCGCCCACACGCTAAAGCCCTTGTTCGTCAATGAACGGGTGCAGATTGCTTAAGCTGCCTTTAACATTTTTAGCATTACCTAATAAATCAAATTCAGCTTCAAAGAAGGCGTGTTGTTCGCGTTTTATTAAAAGCAATAGCGCATTGTTAAGTTCGCGTGCACTTAAATAGTCAGTATTAAATTTTTGTTTGTTAGGATTTATATTATTTAAAAACCTTAGTATATAAGCCAGCAATCTCGTCATTTTATTAATATCCGAGAGCTCATGCAGACGTTTAAACAGATAATCAATTCTACTTAAATCGCGACACACAACATTGGAGGAGAAAACTGAGCAGAGTTTCACATCAGGCAAATCAAGACCGGATTTCACTTCAGGAAATTCCTTGGGCAAGTCCTTGCAGCAAGAAGAAAAATCAAGCTCACCATTTTGAAGAAAGCGCGGGCCATGCCACCACAAATCACAATCTATAAGTTCACCTGGTTTGACTCCACGACTTATAAAATCAGCAGGATTATCAGCTGACCTTACATAGAACCAGCTCCAATCTGAGCAGGTTTGCCGAATGGCGATTAATCTGTTTGCAACGTACGCTTTAAGCTTTGTCGGATCAGAGCTGAGCCATGCAAGAACAATCTTTGAATCACTAAATAAATGAACATTATCGAGTTTGATCTTAGTTTTCAAAACGTCATACTTTGAACATTAATTTTTGCAGCATTTAATTCTAATCTTGGCACAGTCATACCTTTACTTTGAATTGGATTGATACGCGATTTTGAACAGAGCAATTGCACATTCGTCTCACCTGTTGAGTCCCGCACACGCAGGTATACACAACAGCCATAGCCCGTTGTACTCGATGCGTCTGCAAATCCAATCAGCTGTGCAGTGTATGGTTCTGAAATGCTTATATTTCGTTCTAAAATAATTGGTTTCATGGCAGCTAGATCAGTTGTGAATGTTTGCCACTCCTGGCAAATATCAGGCGTGGGACTGACATTCCAGTCAATTTTTTGTATCCACAGTTTCTGCATTATTGCCTTTGCTGTGACAATAATGGGACTGACGAACCCCATAGGGTCGTAGAATCTACCTATAAAGCTCAAAATATTTCTTTTGTTAACTTTCTCCATGTCAAATGGTTGTGGAGAGGATATTATGAAATGGTCATATTTAACATTAATTGTAAGACCTAAAGCCTTTATATTAAAGTTGTCTCGTTGTAAGTCGAGGCTATCAAAATGCTGGTCATTTCTGTCAATGCCAGATAGAACCTTAGGTTCATTGGAAGACCACTTATGTGTTTTAAAACTACCTAATAGTAGCAATTGTCGCAACTGGTCACGAGCAGTAAGCACAGTTTCGAGATCATTATGAGAAAAGAGGATATCATCGCAATACACATTATTTTCAATAATTGACGCCGCCAGAGGAAAATCTTGCCCATACCTAATGGCTAATTCTTTTAAGCAACGAGTGGCAATATAGGTGCTACTTTTGAGACCGTATGTGACAGGATCTAATTGTATGCATCGGACGGGCTCTGACGGATCATCCCTCCATAGTATGTTTTGGAGTGTAGTGTATTGTGGATCTACTTTAATATTGCGAAACATGCGCTTTATGTCGGCAGTGAAAGTGTAATTGCCCAACCGAAATAACAACATTATTTCAAACAAGTCCCGCTGGACGACTGGCCCATTGAGTTGAAAATCATTAAGTGATATTTTCTTATTAGTTTTCATTGAACCATCGAACACAGTTCGAAGCTTGGTTGTTTTGCTGTTTTGATTAATAACTGCATGATGAGGCAGAAAATAAACAGCTTGTTTCATTAAATCATAGGTCTCAATGTCTACATAGTGACCGTGGTTGAGTTCTAAGTATTCATGAATGAAATTTTTATATAGCATGAATAACTCAGGATTTGCATGTAGCCTCTTTTCTAAATTATAGAATCGTTTTAGAGCCAAGTGAAAAGACTCTCCGAAAACATCATTAATATCTGGCAAAGGTAACTTTAAAGGTAATGCAACCTCAAACCTATTATTTTCTAACTTGACAGAGTTCTCAAGTATTTGTTCGCACTGTTCGTGTTCCGAGTTGTGTTCAACAAATATTTCTGGCACCTTTTCATTTGACCAAAATTTAGCTATCGTCTCATTTAACTGGAGTTCACATTTCAGAACTACTTTGTTGCACGTTGGAGCTAATGAAAAATTGGGTAAAGTACCTGCAATTATGTTGCCAAAATAAGTATTGGTTATATACAACTTTGGTGTACTAGCCTGCGCAGCTGACTGGAGTTTGCTCGCCTGACTGCGGACCGGAGTCTGCATTGGCTCGGTCGATTGCGCAATCAGAGAGGCCAGCTCGCGTGGTGCACCCTCCTGACTCGGTATCAGCGTCTGGAAAAATATGTCCGCTGCAATTAGCATGTGGATTTCACTTGGTTCAAAGAACTGCTCATCGGCAAGTGTCAAGTTGGGAGGAAGTTGAAATTCTTCAATGTCTATTTTATTTTGAGGCAATTTACATGTTATTTGGTCTACTACATGACAAGTTATATTTGTTTTGAACGGAGACTTTAATGAATGGATTTCCTATGGAATGCAATATTTAATATGACTCTTTGCATTAGAAATGCCAATAATACTGGTAACAGCTTTCTTAGGAGTTAATCCTAAGAGCTGGACAACCTTGGTGGTGACAAATGAGGCTTGAGATCCATTGTCCAGTAAAGCCTTAATATGAAGCTCTGTACCATCTCTGGCCACTAGTTTTATTCTTGCTGTGGGGAGAAGTACATTATTATTTGAGACCGTGTTGCCTGCTAAAGAAACAGGAGGTGCGGGTGCGGGTTCATCTATGTGCAAAAGGCTGTTGTGGGCCTTTTTACACACTGCGCATCTAAAATGAAACCGGCACTTTGTTGTGTGCGCACCAAGACAAATATTACATAGCTTATTATCTTTGACAAATTGAACTCTAACTTGGCTCGGAGAAAGTTGGAACTTTTTGCAAGAGTATAATACGTGATTGGACTTACAGTATGTGCATGTTGCTCCTGAAGTGATGTGGGCTACCACCTTGCCGCTGCCCTGATAGACATGATTGTGACCCTGCTCAGCATTCTCCATGGCCAATGCTCGCTTGTCCAAATAATTTAGAAAATCCTCTAAGCTGGGTTCTTCAGCGGAGTTTCGCTCTAATTGATACTCTCTGCTGGTGTAGTTATCTATTTTTCGGGAAACAATACGCGTTAAAATGGTGTCCCAATGGATTACCTTGTTTTCAAGTTGCCTAATTGCAGCTATTTGCTGTTTTACAAATGAGGTAAAATCTCTTAGGTTGGCTGACGTGGCTCTAGTGATAGGCTTCATGTCTAATAAGGCTGATATATGATCATTAACAATTATATATTTGTTATCATAACGCTTAGCTAATATCGTCGGTCGGAAACAGTAATGGAACATTTCAAAATGACCTGTTCTGAGTAATTAAGGTTTAAAGATTTTGAAAATATTTCATTGTGTCTTTTATTATATCTGAAGACAATTTAGTAATATTTTTTTAATTTATTTATATGCAAATTATAGTCAAGTTTATTGTGTATTACTAAGATTCAGGATATCATTTGTAATTAATGAGTTATCAGTTTTTTTTTTGAAATGTTCCAATTATGAATTAAAATTTTCCTGAAAATTAAAGAATTATTTGGAATATTTCTAAATAAGCCAGTAATGAAATTAAACAACCAATTAATTTAGAAACCTTAATGGTTTATTAATATTTAAAAAACTTAAAGAAGTCTGTTAAATCTAATAATATTTAGGTGCGTCAAATAAATCATTTTCGTTATGCTTATCGGGTTCAATATGATAGTCTCCAGCCTCCAAAAATGAGTAATAATCTCTGTAAACTCTTAGGAATAACATTTGATCGCTGGTGGTACTTAAATCGTAAATTAACCCATTATAACCTTTTTTGAAGTGTGTAATTTTTTTAAATATGTTCTTAATTACGGTCTACTTAACGCTATACAAGTACAAAAAAAATATCGAACCTGGAATCCGATAAGGAATAATCTAGAAAAAAATGCTCAGTAGATTAAAAACATACGATTATCGTGGACTTTATAAAAATTAAGTAAATTATACAATTTATTATTATTATTATCATATGTATTATTATACAAACAACTAGCAGGAGTGGCATTTAATGTAAAAAAGTATATATTGGGTAAATAACATTTATTTTTATCTTTGAATATTCAAAAATTAGTAATGGAACTTGGTATTTCACGCTGCACATAGTCCCACGTTACATTTTCTACACTCTAATCTTGTTCGAGAGTTGCAATCATCTTGAGCACATCTACGACGGCTTGAAGAAGGAACAAGAAGGTGATCCAGACCATCAAACCTTATAGCATCGGTTACACAGTTGTCCGTTCGGGATTTTTTTACAGTTTTGGGCCACCCGCCGCTTAGAGAGTTAAATACGCTTGAGTTTCGAGTTAAATATGCCTGCGGAAATCTAACTGGCTTTCAACACTGCCTGCTTGTCTCGATAGCACCCAAGCATTGCAAATGGTTACGTCAATCATGTACGTAAAAATAGACCACCACCACTTTTTCCTCTTATGCCAATACGATACGTATTTATGTTCTGATTCATAATATCTGTACCACCCATGTATTTACGGTATTTTCAAAATATTGCTGGTCACGGAACACTTATCTTCTTTTTCTCTGCTGCGCTATATTAAAGGACTTACGCCATGAACAGTGGACATCGCTGTCACAACTGAATTATCCACCCAGCAAACGACAGAGATATCGTCTTTAACGCATTTTACAGATACGTAGTTACCGCTTTTTTTCAGTAAATCATTTTTATTTGTCAAAGGAATGTCTTTCGGCAAGCGGTTTACACACACAGCTCCAGTTCCATTATAGCCTCGACTTTTCAAATGTAGCAAAAGCTGAAAACCGGTAACCAAATTATCACAGTAAAAACTTGGGGGCCGAGGTTGCACATTGCTAGACAAATCGTCAATCATCTTTGCTAAAGGAGCTGCAACTTGGCCAAACTCTCGGTCGTACTTAGGATTCACATTTACACTCTTGCCTTGATAGATTTCAAAATCTAATATATAAACATAGACTTTGAAGCCAAATCTGATGGGCTTTCCGCGAATGTATTGCTTGCAGCCATGTTTTCCGAAATATTCAATCATGGACTCATCATAGTTTAGAGCAGCTGATGGCACATAATTTTCGCGAAAGGCCTTTCAAAGCAAGTCAGTCAAAGGTTTAAGTTTCCACATTTTATCGGTTACATCAATCTGTGTATTATCTGCACAATGCAAAAAGCGCAGTCTTAAAGCGATCTCGTCTCATAGAGTTGTAAATCATTTCGTTTCTCATATCAGAACCTTGATCCCAGTAAGCAATTTAGGAACGCAGCATATTTCGCCGATTGATCAACTAACAATCTCATATGTTCTCCACTCCAAAATATCTCGAACATTTCTACAGATTTTTCTCTATACTTGGGATAATCACCATCAAGAAAAGTAGGCAACTGCTTCGAGAAATCTTCTTTCACCCAGGTACGTGCAGGCTTTGCTTTTTTTCGTTTAGGTTCGTCTATGTAAGAACTTTCCGAATCATCACTGGAAGCACTTGAACTAGCTACTTCAACTCTAGCATTATTATCATTGCCGCGTCCACGTCCACGGCTACGTGAGCTAGAACGACCTCGTCCTCTTGAAGCACGACGACCTCGGACTTCACAGGAATCCTGGGGAAACGGAGAGTGCATTTCTGGCGGTGATACATTACTTGTTATTTCTCGATATGAACGACGTGGTCGCGAGCTTTTCGCTAATTCGACCTCACAAGAGGCGCTGAGCTCCGACCAGTGAGATTATTTATGTCCGCACTAGCATCTTTGTCTCCTGAATCTTCATCTGAATGAACGGCAGGATCTGGTGGATATGTAAATGTTTCTTCGTTTTCTATAATTTGATAAATAATTTTCACACTAAAGTATCTACTTATTTTAGGATTGAGTAGGTTACCTAGTATGTTATAGGCAATAAATAACCTACTACTTTGTTTAACTTAAGCAAAAAGAGACCCATACTAGCATGATAAGCTATCTGAAACTTCTTTTATTAAAATAGTAAGTAGTTTTGAAAATAGTATTTGTATATAACTTACTGTTAAACTCAATGATCACTCTCTGAACTCTTTGTTTGCTATTTTTCGCTTAATTGCTAATTTAAGCAATGTTTTAGCTCTCGAACTCATTTTTACAATTTATTATATCAAATTTCAATCCCCGTCTGACCACTACACTGAGCGTTCAAAGCGCGACTGGCACATAACACGAATTAAAAATAATCAAGTGAAGAATTTCAGAGCCATACTGGAACATTTCGAAATATTTGATTAATGAATCATGGTTGCACTTTAAAATTTAGGGTGCCAGTGAGATATTTCTAAATAAACTGATACTGAAATCGAAGAGATCACTAAAATTTATATTTCTTTAACGGAATAAACAGTTGTCTGTGAAAGAGAAATGACATTTGAGTTGTACCGATAGTGATTTGGATAAAATATTCAATTTCCTACCATTCTACATACTCATCTCAAAATACGTAATTTTGGAAATGTTCCGGTAATGAATCCGACCGACGATATATTAATTGCTTCAGCATAGCTATCACCGCACACAGGCAGGTTTTTAATGAGGTCAAACGGTTCATTTTTCAGATAACTTCGCAAATAATACAGTTTTTGTACATCTTCTAAATTACTGTTCCTATCTATCAATGAATTAAACATATTTATAAATGGCACATAGTCAGCAAACTTACCATCAAATATTTGAATTTTAATTTCAGGCAGATTTTTGACCTTAGGTGATGGTTTTGGCAGGTGATCTGCGTTGGCGGTGCGCTGCAACATATTGATGGTTTTGCCAAGAGCGGTTACAATGGAAAAATAAGAACGGGAACGTCTCGAACAGCGTACAGAACAGACGTGTCGTTGAATTAAATTAAAATTTACAAAATAGTCGGCATTCAACTTGTAACACTATACTCAAGAACTAAAGTGACTTTTTCGTGTAACATTAAATGGTGTTTTATGACAAATCCACACTGAGTGATAAGTGTCGCGTCAGCGCGTGTAGTCATCGTTGCCGTAACCGCTCTTCCTCACTTCGGGTAAACGAGACAGGCTCCTTATTTTTTGTGCTGCTCGCACCAAGCTCCGTACAAACGAGTCATCCGCAACAAGGATATACAATGAGTGTGCAACGGTCGCCGACTGGTCCCAGCCAAATTTGAACGGAAAATAAATAACTAAACGTAAAGAAACCGATGATGACGCCTGGATAAAATCTGAGTTTTCCGAAAGCAAATGTCCGAAATGATGGCTGTCTTAAAATTAAACACAAGCTCGCAAGCAGAAAGTATAAATAAGCTAAGCGAAGACATAACTACCATAAAAATGAAGTAAGTGGTATCGGAAACACTATTAAAAACATTATCTTAGATCAAAACAACGTGAAGATCAAACTCAATAACCTTGATGACCTGTCTGTAAGTATCGGTAAGAAAATTGAAACACTAGAATTAGACATCTACCGAATTAAAAACTTATCTGTGAGTACAATACAATGCGCTGATAAACCAGCTCCAAATTATGAAGAGTTAGTGAATGAAGTCAACGAGCGACATATACGATCTAAAAACATTGTCATTGTTGGTATACCAGAACCAGAGGCAACATCGGATCGGCAAGCTTACAATAAAACCGAGGTTTTGAGAATTATCAAAAGCTTACACAAAGAGTGTCCAGATCCTATAAAAAATTTCCGCCTTGGAAAGTGCAAAACTAGTGGCACCCGCCCTTTTAAGGTGTGCTTCACTTCTGAAGAACCAGTGAAAGTTATACTGCGTAATAAGATCAATGCAAAGTTTGATAAAATCAAGATTTTTTCCGATCAAACCCCCCAACAAAGAAGCTACATGAGGAACCTAAAAGAAGAGCTTGAAAAACGTACCAGTAACGGAGAGACTAATCTGACAATCAGATACATAAAGGGAATTCCTAAAATAATCCAAAGAACTGAAGACAGTGAAGCAGCAAGTACATCAGCGAAGCCAAAAAACTAATAACCTCACCGAGAACAGGAAAAATAACACACAAAATCGTCAATAACTACCATGACATCTCATACAAGAAAAAAGCTATAAAATGCTTTTACTTAAATACTTGTAGTTTGGTAAAACCAGGCAAATTTGATGAACTTAAGTGTATAATGGCCTTAGTTCAACCATACATTGTTGCAGTATCAGAAACGTGGATAAAAAATGACCATGATGCCCAAAACCTTCAAATTCCATGCTACACACATTACAGTAACTATAGACTAAACCGAAAGGGTGGAGGGATCTCACTATCTCACTATTTGTGCATAATAACCTAAAGCACACATTCATTGAGGAAAGCTGCATTGATAATAGTATCCACTACCTTTGGATCCATCTAGAAAAACAGTCTCTGGATATTGGTGTCGTGTACAATCCCAACAGAAAGAAAGTTGATACTTTTCTTGAGGCGTACTCAGCACATCTCCGTTAAAAGAAAAGAGCAGTGGTCTTTGGAGACTTTAACTTTGACTTGCTTAAACAGGACCCAGATATACGTAGATACAAGAATATGCTAAAGGAAAACAACTTCAAAATCTTAAATAAAATTAATAAAAAATATTGTACTCGTGAAACCGACTCCACAAAAACTATCATAGACCATGTTTGTACTAACCTTAAAGATAATAAATTTAATTTTGTCATCATCGAAACCGCCATGTCTGACCATAAACACATTTGTTTGGAGATTGAAAATTACCAACCTAGCCCAGTAAAGAAAACAAGCTACACATGCATTAATTATACCACGCTTTACGATAATGCAGAAGATTTAATTACCCAGGATGAAATATCTTACGAAATACTTGAAGAAAAATTAATAAATTGCTTATCCAAAAGTAAAATGGTCAAGACAAAACTTTTAAACCCACCTCGCCAAGATTGGATTAACAAAGATATCATACAAGATATCAATAAAAGGAACATGATTTGGCTCAATTACAAAAGAAACAAAACAAATGTAACATTAGAAGAAGAATTCAAGGAAGCCAGAAAAAGAGTACGTCAATCAATACAAAGAACGAAGAAAAGTTATTACTTCAAGTGTTTAAAGGACTACACCAACAAACCAAAAAAGATGTGGACCGCTATTAACGATTTAGCTGCAAATAAAATAAGAAACTCAGATGGTCCAAGCAAGCTTATCATCAACTCAAACACTATTACTGACGAAATTCAGATCTGCGAATGTTTCAACGATTACTTTTCCAATATTGGTGCAGTACTGGCAAGCAAAATACCCACCAAGTATTCAAGAGCGTCAAGTTCAGATCGTACACCTAAAAGAACAGATCTTACCTGTCTATCACCAGCAACCACGAGTGAAATTATTAAAATCATTGACAATTTAGATCCAAATGCGACTTCTGGAATAGATGGTATTAGTTCAAAATCAATCAAATCCATTAAAAAAAATATCGCCGCTCCACTTACCAAATGCATAAATGATTGTTTGGAGAGAGGAGTCTTTCTAAATAGTCTGAAAATCGCGAAAGTTTCGCCAATTTACAAATCGGGTACTAAAACTGACCCATGTAACTTTCGCCCAATTTCAGTTTTACCGGTTATTTCAAAAATATTCGAAAAGGTTATTTACACTCGTTTAGATGAATATCTCAATTCGAAAGACTTCTTTTGTAGAAAGCAGTATGGATTCAGGCAAAAATCAAACACGCTTTCGGCTACTGTTGACCTCGTAACCAAAATAAAAAATAAAATTGATGAAAAACAGGTTGTACTCGGCATTTTTATAGACCTCAAAAAGGCCTTTGATACCATTAGTCACACAATACTTTTTAAAAAACTCTCTGAAGCTGGTATAACTGGTAAAGCTAACGATATTATAAAATCGTATTTTCAAAATCGTACACAAATTGTAAGAATAGGACAATATCAAAGTTCTCCAAGTCCGATTACTTACGGAGTTCCGCAAGGCTCCATTCTGGGGCCTCTGCTGTTTTTAATATATATAAATAGTATACAGGATCTTGGATTAAATGCTGAAATATATTTATATGCGGATGACACAAGTTTGTTTTACTACGGGACTTCCATAAAATACTTAGTATCAAAAGCACAAAGCGATCTAAATGCACTTAATGACTGGTTCTTGACAAATATACTAACGGTCAATGTAACTAAATCCAATTACGTCATTTTCGCAGCAAAAACAAAAAAATCGATGACCAGCTAGAACTAGAAATAAATGACGAAAAACTATCTAGAAAATCGAGCGAGAAGTATCTTGGTCTCACGTTGGACCACAAACTCAGCTGGAAACCCCATATTCAAAAAATTAAAACTAAATTAACTTCATTAACTGGGACTGTACGTAACATAGCGAATTGTTTACCTCGGAAGATCAAATACTTGATTAATAACTCACTAATTAAACCACATTTAGACTACTTAATTGAAATATGGGGAACAGCCAGTAATACTAATTTGAACATAATACAAACAGCCCAAAACAAACTTATAAAATCATTATTTAATTTCGATTTTCTTGCACCGACCCAAAAAATATATGCAGACACTAAAATAATGTCAATTAAAAAAACCTATTTATATTACACATGTATATAAATTCACAAAATCCTAAATAAACAGATTCATACTCAGCTATCATTCCGCAATAAAGGTCACTTTCAAAAAATGAAATTACGAAACGCGTCTCAATTAGTATCACGCTCTCCAAGGACAAACTACGGAAGGAAGAACATTGAATATAAAGGCGTGAGAATATATAACAAACTGCCAGCTGAATTAAAAAACACGGAGTCGACTAAAAAATTTAAGAAAAAACTAAAAATATATATTTTGAACGAGATCCCAGAAGTCTAATATTAGTACAATAAATTTGTATGGGATTTGCAATTAAAATATTATAAATGATTTAAAAAAAAACTAACATTTAAAATAAAATAGACTAATCAAAAATAAAATCAAAATAAAATTAAAAATGTATGTCACATCCAGTAGCGCAAGTACGCTCTAATTCTTCGTACTCGTGATTGCTCGGTGTAGTAAACAACAACAGGCGAAGGCGTTCCATTGAATGTTACCGGCCCGAAATGTCGAACTACCTACCTTTATCTTTAAGTTTTTGTTTGCATTTTATGTCAAGTGCGCTTGTTCTTTTAATTTTATAGTCAGTATTATGTGTTTTCTCAGTAAGTGAATTAACCATTGTAATTCTTAATGAGAAAATAAAGATCTAAAACCCGAAAATATTGCGTTTCAACAGCTTCTACACATTCCTTATCGTCTCGGTTTAGGGCGAGTATATCCTTGTTCAGGCTATCATACTCGTTAAATGAAACCACGGCCTGTTGCCTTTTGGCATCAAGAAGCTCTATAGCGCACAAGTTTAAATCGTGTTCAGTTATGACTTTTTCTAGCCGCGTAAGGCTGCTCTTGGCATAGCCACGCGCCGCCACTTTCGCCTTTAGCATTTCGTCTGACATTTTGATTTACCACACCACCACCTTTGGTTTACAATTTTTTTTATTGTATTAAATATGTTTGTTTAAATACTGATACACGCGAGTAAAATTAGCACATGCGCCACGGAATGAAAACGTGTCTTCATCAAATTGGCGGAGGGAGGGCACGACACACGCGGAAACAAACAAACGGAGAACTTGGAGAACACTCTAGAGAAATTTATTCCTGTCGTGTTGGCACTCTTGCGTCACGATCGCTCCCGAAACGTCACGAACGTAGGGGACTCGGTGACACGACGATTGAACGGAACGGATGAGTCGGCCCGGCGAATGATGAAGTATATGTCTTCTCGCTCGCACCTTATTGCAGGCTGCTCTCGCCGTCCTTGTTTAGAAATGTTGTTGTTCGGCTTGGCTTCGGTATGGGTCGGAAATACTCGGGAATGCCAAGCCTGTAGCGCCTCCTGGCGGCGACTTTTTCAGGCTTGGTTGGAGAATTGCGACACCACACAATCGTGAAGAATCCGAAATGAACAAAATGGCTGCTTCCTTTCAAAAACCTGGGTTTGCGATGGACTTTTGGTACCTTTGCTATCCAGTCGTAGATCTTCTTTTCTTACTTTGCGAAGGACCATGGGGCGCGGCCGCTTGTATTTGTGTGTTTATAGGCGCTGGGGTGACTGCGGCTGGTAGTGTTTTAATAAATAAAAAGCGGCACGTCCATTCGAGTTCGTCATGTTGCCATGCAACAGTTGGTTATACAGGTATTAAACTTCATTTGGAAATTTCATACAGGGTGAGGTTATTTTAGAAGATTGTAAAGTTTGTAGTACGAAGTAAACTGATTTTACAGTTTTGTGTGATTTTTTTTTTTGAAAATAAAAGTTATTTAAAGTTTTGTTCTATTTTCACATGGTAAAATAAATCTATCACGTACTGTAATATATCATGACTGAGTAGTATTTTGCAAGAGATATGCAATTGTTAACTTGCAAAAACTCTAAAGAGCTGGCGTCAACCTCTTAAATCCTCGTCATATCAGAATTTAACACAAAGTAAGTATTGTGTCAGGCATAGAAAAGTCACTAGCGTTTTTAAGATGTAGACTCGGCAGATGTATGTCAGCGTGGTTCCGTACAGTCATAAGACAAACAGGCTCAGTAGGAACGCCTTGACTTCCGTCTACGTCGTTGGATATGAACTCACGGTGTGATTGTATAGCCAAGTTTAACTAAAAATATGGAAATATGTAGAGCTACGTTGGTGCTGCGTTGCGTCGCGTCGGCATTGCATGTGATGTCGGAACGGTGCAACTCCGTTTAGAATACACTTTTGAAAGGCATGTCTCAAGGTGCATTGCGTTGCGTTCCAAAGGAGTTCCACGCAACGCAACGCAAAGTGTAGCATGGTGTTAAGCGTAAAATTTAACCCTTGTTTAGAATAATTAATAATGAATTAAAAATCAGTTATTGCCAGAATAATTACATAGCTACAATATGATCTCAAATATAAAATGAAATCTACACTTTAAGAAAAAAATGGTGTATAAGTTTAAGGCAATGGATACCAGTTTCAGATATTGCTGAAATTAATTCAGCGCTGGTGTTCAAATAGGCCCCCATAGATAAATACTTTGATATCTTTATTAGACCTTTGCATCTTTCTACTTTATGGAGCGCCTTCGATTTCATATCCGGCGGCTGGCTTTAAATATGCAGTGCTATTCCACACAAGATGGACACAATACTAGCTCATTTGAAATACATTACTTAAAGTGAGTATTTTCTGTGACTGACATAAATTTCTTAACAGAATTCTCGGAAGGATTAGGTACGCAATAGTAATACAATTTGAGACCACTTTCGGTTTTACCCAAATTATGAGATTGAGAGCCAATTTCTGGAAAGGTCAACCAAATTATTACATTTATAATAACGAATGATTTCTTGGTCCCCGTTTTCTCGCAAACGTAAGAGAGTTTAATGCGGACTCTTTGTGATAACTTGAACTTAATTATATGAGCAAAAGGATTCATCTGACGGCAATGTGAAGTCGGAGAGTCGTAGAGCAAACAAAAGATTAGCCAGCTCGGAATTTGTACGCTTGCGCTGACTCAAAGTCCCTTCCCAATTTTGCGTAAATCAAGTGTTATAAATGTGACCCTACCCCTAACTCACAGTAAAAAAAACTGGATAGTGATGATACTCGATAGTGAATTCAACCACAACCCTTTCTGGGAATAACTTCACTGTATCATCGTTAGTAAGCAATATATGTAGTTGTAGGTACTGTAGTAATCTAAAAGAGATCAATCTATATGTGTTTATACCAAAGTAGTTACAAAATCACATATTCACTCAAGTCGTTTGCAAGTGGTGCTTAGTTATTTGGCCTACTAATTAGCAGCCATGACAGGGCTTAACTCAAGCTCTGCTTATTAGCTTATTATATGTTTATTATAAAAACTCAGTTTAGTTGTTGTCAAACCGCCAATTTAGCACAGGGGGCCAATTCTCGTGCAATTCGTATTCGAAAACAGTTTACTGATAGAATTTTCTTTGTCGAAGAAAAAATGGTTTTTGATATCTCAGGGTCACGATTTCTACGTATTGAGATTTTGTTTGTGCGCTGGTTGTTTTTAGGTTTTTTAAACTCGCGATCGAATTACCACACGAAAAAAGTTTGAATTAAAACACATGAAAAACACTGCTTAATTCACAATTTTTGTACTTCCGTTGTTATTAATTTCAATTTTAATTTATCGGTTGATCTATTTATTTGTAAAATAGGGTACGACAATTTAATAAACACAGTTTAATAAAAAAATCAATATAATAAAATGTATTTATTTCGGAAACATGTACATAAGTGTTGGTCACATTTTCTCTTAAAAACTATGTCAGTTAAAATTGATTATAATTTTTGGTGTCTTTGGTGAGTTGAACCTGAATCCAGTGTCGCATAATGACACTGAATGTGTCCAACCTCGCCGCGACCGCCCTCAAGAGGCTGTTGGAGCTGCCCCTATAATATCGATGTGTGTTCAATACTCTTTCACAAGTTGTACATTGGTTAACTGTCAACAATGTACTTCCATTTGGTAGTGATATCGAAGTTAAACAACATACGGCGCGGTCGGATTTCTAATGGGTTACATTTCCGACCATATAAGTGACTCCATATAAGTGCTCGTGGTTTACCACGAGCATCGCCGTGCTTCAAAAAGCACGTTAAGTTGATTAGCTAGTATCGGTTGATATTTTCTTACACCATCAAAAAGAAAATTTTCTCAGAAATGGTTGAATTTTGATAGTATACTATGGGGTTAAAACTGATGAAATACTTATGTAAGCCAGTTATTTGAATTCAGTACCTACATATACACTTATTGTTAGTTTGCATATAATTGTGTAATTTTACAAACCTCTACAACGCTCCTTTGGTGACGTGATTAAAATGCGAACAAAAACACTGCAAGGTTAACTGTTGTATCATGCAGTTAAACATTTCTTAAACTTAACCACCATACTAACTTGGGTCATATTTATCATACTTGGCCTTCTGTTGCATAAACAAGAGATGGCGCTAAACGTCACGCGTAATTACGTATCTATGAGAGACCACAAATTTTGCATGGTTGGACAGACACCACGGTAGCTCAATTGGTGGAGCGTTTGGCCCGGTTAGCCAGAAAGTCGTGGTTCGAGTCCCGCCCGCGCGCAAATTTTTGGTTTCTTATTTCATCTTTATAAATAAAAAATATGACACTTTGAGTGTTAAATACATTCTAACCTATCATATTTATTTATATAAAACATCTACTATCATATTTATTTACATACGGCGGACTTAATGCCAAAAGCATTCTCTACCAGTCGACTATAGTTCTATAAGTATTTTGTATATTTTAATTGTAATCTTAACTATTTTCCAAAAATAAAAGAATTTAAAATAAAAAAGTTTGAGTAGTATTATTTTAAGTCTGTTTATGTTACTATAATATACATATTGTTTTGAGTTTGCTCCCTCCCTTCCCGTCCCAGCGTGAAGTTCTAGCCTAAATTCTTTCTCGATAAATAAGACATCCCACCCAAAAATATTTTTTAAATCTGTCCAGTAGTTCCTGAGATTAGCGCGTTTAACATACAACAAATACAAACAATGCAATAATACAAACTCTTCAGCTTTATTGAATTAGATAAGAATATCAATGAATAAATAGCATTGTAAGATATAATACCTGAATAATGTAGACCATGCAAATACCTTTACACACTTTTCTTACCATTTCTTTACATTGGAATCTATATGTCTTATATAAGAAATATTACTTATTTTTTATAAATGGAATGATTCAATTCTACTTATAAAATTATCTTTAGATACTACTAATGTTTATGGGTATTAGTTACTATATTTCAAGTAATGTTCTATTGTTTTTACCGAAAAGCAATAGTAAAACCCTTTGCTGCGATCAAATGAGCTGTAAAATTATCTAAATTAATTCAAACTTAAATCCTACATGTTGATTCATATTGAGAAACAACATTACACCGGTAATTGAATTTATCAACCGAAATAATCGACTTTTACCACATCAATAGTATTTTGACATAAAAGAACGAACGTATCTGAATGAGGATTGGTGGTTTCACCGCTAGCAGCTCTGTGATTGGTAGTTGGTTTCAAGTACTAATGACACCAATCACAAAGCTCCTAGTGGAAATTGTGATTGGTTTATCATATCGATGCGTTGATTGTTTGATTGGTACTTGAAACACTGCAGCAACAGCGCGGTAACTCCCACCGGCGACAGAGGTTCCCATACAAACGATCGATCAAACCCATTCTAACCTTGGATGAATTAACCACTGGATATGAAACGCAAGAGCGAATGTATGAAAACATCATTAGCCAATTTCTGCGGGGCGGGGGGAGCTTGACATGTCAATTTTTGACATTTAGTGCATGTAAGTGTCGATATTTATTTATCGATATGTGCGGAACGAATGAATGAACGAATCTTTTGTAAAAAGACATATATTGTTATCACTAAAACAATTAAATTCATTATGGACATGTTAAATGCACAAACCATTCGAATGAACAACTGAAACATAGAACGTATAAATGAACGGTCTGGCAAGTAACACTAACTAGAACTTCCTAAGACATTGTGAAACCGCCCATAAGTACATACAGCCCAGAACCATTTAAATCCTCCTATGGGATAATTAAGCAGTACATTTTTGCGTTGGCATTAAATCACACTGGTGTTAAATTGATACCACATATTCGGTGATGTTTTGTGGGGATACATTTGTCTCCCTTCGACCCACTTTATATTACTTAATGGATCCACAAGAAATCTGAAATTGTATTTTAAAGATGTATTGTCATAAAATATGAAGTTTAAAATTTAAAAGCAAACTGTTGTATTTTTAAGATTACCTTAATCTACTCTCGAGTGAAACTTTTTACAGATTTATCATTTTATTTTAAAATAATTTATTTTATATATATATTTTATGTTAATTTAATGAATGTTTATAGATACGATTTATCGACAATTGTCAAGCACAATTAAAATTAAACTTACAAGAGAACGAATGATAAACATACGACAATCCTACCGTATAAGGTATACGTTATCTTGTTGATTTTGTAGTAACTGACCACCACCTTTTTTAATGGCAATGTTACTTTTCTCTTGGAAAACACATTTCACTATTTTCATGAAAAATATCAGCTTTTTTGGGATAAAACTTTACTTACGGATGAAAATGATTATTTTTTGTCTTGCCGCTATAATTTTTATACAAAAATAAGCCACATTTACCCATTTTTTCCGTCAATGTTTCTCACTGAGCTCTATCACCGTACTGACAAGACGTCATCTGTAAGTGAGGCCAAAAAGCCCGCTTCGTGGCTAAGGGGGCACAAGCGAAATTGCCCGTCATTGCGCGTCCAGTGGTTTATTCGTCCAAGATTCTAACCTTATTCATTTTTTCTATGGATAAAAGCATTCTCTGCCAGTCAAACCTTTAGGTCATACAGAAAGATGCCAAAGGGGGCAGTAAAAAAATAACAACATAGAGACAAGGAACTAGTAACTAGGAAAATAGGAACGTAGTAACAAGAACCTAATAAATATATTACTGAAAAAAATAAATTAAAAAATATATACATTTACATAAATATAGCATCAATACATACATATAATAATAATATTATGCAATTATTCACTCTTTCAGGAATCTACGAACTTTATTCTTGAAAGACAACTTTGCATCGGTTCTCTTTATATCCACGGGAAGAGAATTCCACAGTCGTGTTGACGTCACTGTGAAAGACTATTGATACGCAAACTCTATTTACACGTGCACAGAAATTAGTTATCAGCTTGCAAACAGTTATTTGACTATGGTTTGAACTTTCAACGTGACAGTCTATTAAAGCAATGAACATAGCTGTGTTCACGTTGTTTTAACGCGTGTGTCAGCGTTTTTAAATAATAACTTACCCACTCTAATCTCCGTCCTTTACGTTTCACGGAGCAATCACTTGAATATATTCGGGTTTTATATCTTAACAATGAAAAACTGCGATTCGAATTTCCAGTTGGTAGAAGATACGAGTATACTTAGGTATTCGATAGATAGAGATATCGTGTTCTTTTGATTTCAACTGACTTTAGAAAACAAGTTACATACCATGTCAAAGTCATTAATATATGATATGAATTTATAATAATGCATATAAAATCTTATTGCTTGTTTTGTTTAAAAATTAGGTACTTGGTTTATGCAATAAAATAAAAATAATAATTAAAGACGCAAAAAATAGATGAAATACTATTGACTACACTTAACTGCTGCAAGATAATATGTAAATCATATAATTGAGCTTGCCAACATCAGCGACTCATTAGCTGGTCTAACGCGCCACTCCAGAACTTGGTCCAGAACTCAAGGGAGTAGAGCAAGGAGTACCTAATAAACATGCGGAAAATCGTTCGCTGAAGTAAAATGATTATTAAGTTAAGATTATTACATTAAATTAGACTAAGTTCAGTGGGAGCCGAAGATATGTATCTAGTTCATTTAGATCAGTAGATCTTCTATCACATTCTCCCTCACTATCTTATATTTACTCAGCTCAATAGATAAATTATTGTGTACGGATCTATCATTATGACTTTTTCTTTTGTTTTTCTTTTTTTCAAATCTGTCTACATATGACTGTGATATGAGGTAACACAGCCACAAAAAAAAACATGCAGCTCAATTGATAACCTCCTCCTTTTTTAAGTCGGTTAAAAATAATTATCATTTATAAAATTTTGACAGTTAAGGATTTAGATTATAAAACAGCTCTCAGTTAAAACTGTAATTAAAACAAAAATCAACAACAATTAATCTGAAAATCACGTCAAACATAAATAAAGTTTGATGTAAACAATACTGTCTTATTGTGCAAATGAACATTTCAAAGAAGCTGTACCCAACCATGTAACCTAGTTTCAGAAATTGAAATGAAAATAAATATAATTAATATAAGAGTATCTGACAGGGAGACGTCATATCTCCGAAACTGTTTACAGCGGCATTAGAAAACGCCGCCGTGCTCCTGGCATGGGAAGGATTCGGCATCAACGTCAATGGCGAATACATCACACACCTCTAGTTTGCCGATGATATAGTCGTTGTGGAAAAGACGCTGGATGACCTTGGCACTATGCTCGAGTCTTTCTCGAGTCTTTTATGTCTTTCTCGAGTATCTTGACCGAGTCTCCCAACAACTGGGTCTGAAAATGAACATGGAAAAGACGAAAATCATGTCGAGCTCCCTTGTCGTACTCACTCCAGTATCAGTAGGGAACTCAATATTCGAAGCAGTCGATGAGTACATCTACCTAGAACGAAGACGAAACTCTTCAACTTGTGTGTTACCACTAATGACATACGGATTCCAAACATGGTCTTTAACTTTGTGCCTTATAAGAAAGCTCAAAATCATACAGCGAGCAATGTAGAGGGCTGTTTCTCTACCAGATCGAATGAGAAATGAGGAGATACGTAGAAGAACTAAGGTAACGGACATAGCCCTAAGAATCAGTAAGCTCAAGTGGCAATAGGCAGGACACAAAGCGCGAAGAACTGATGGCCGGCAGGACAGAAAAGTTCTATGTAGATTGGAGAAAGTCGCAGCGTAGGACTTCCACCGACAAGATGGACAGGCGACCTTGTAAAGATCGCATGATCAAACTGGATGTAGGCCGCATGTGATCGGTCGCTGTGGAAAACTGTGGGAAAGGCCTATGTTCAACAGTGGACGTCATTTGGCTGATAATGATGATTTATTGATCGATGATTGATGATTTAATACCTTTATAAAATTCTCGTGTCACAATGTTCGTTCCCGTACTCCTCCGAAACGGCTTGTCCGATTCTCATGAAATTTTGTGCATATTGAGTAGGTCTGAGAATCGGCCAACATCTATTTTTTATTTATTTATACCCCTTAGTGATGAGGGTTGTCGACCCTTAACATTTTTCTTTAATTACGTGGCTGGGCGGGACGAGACCGGGCAAGACGAGGATGGGGGCGAAAGAAAGTTCGCTGGGTCCGCTAGTATTATATAAATTCCGGTCAATGGTCGTAGTTCACGATATTTTAATTCACTGCTTCCTTAAAACAAATTCTCATCGTTTACGTTTCGTCGTTTAAAATGTACATGACACATACTCGTGGTGCCGGCTAATTAGTGAGGGCATACGGCGAGCTAATTAAACGCACGTGTATCTACTAAAGGTAATCGGGTCAACTTAACGCTGCACTGCGTTCAGTATTCCCTGGAGGGACAGTTCACTGCAGCTTGTTGGCTGGACTGCCGCTATATTAATTTCTGTTGCACAACCGCCGCAGGAGTTGTGCAAATGAATAAAAAACAAAAATGTAAGAAATGAATGAATGAAATGATTCTAACATACGTTAAGTTAAGTCCTTTATAACTAACAAATAATGAGTCATGTTACTTTATTAAATAAATGAATTATTATTTTTACTGCAATGACTACTATATTATTGAAAACAAAACTGAAACCAAAAGTATAAACCTCGCATGTTAACAATGCACTGGAACCTTATCAAATTCATAACATCTAATACTTTTTCGCAACTAGAAAGAAAATAAAAACAAACAATTTATTAACATGCTAATTTTTTATACATAGATAACTTATCTCTCTTTAATCAAATCTGTCCACGTTATCTTTTGTTTAAAATATTTTATCGCCATGCCACTTCTCTCAATCTTTTTTATGCTTTTCCTTACCTAAAGGTTGTCAGCAAGAAATTGCTTCAAGCAATAAGACCGCCGGAATTGTACTCCTACGTTATATTTATGATGTTTTCTGTAATTCGTTGTATATGGTTTGCAATAAAGGTTTTTTTTTCATAAGATATTGTCTTTTTCTTAAGATTTTATAACATATAGCACACTAAAATAATAAATCTAAAACAATTACAACTACAATACGTAAGAAAAAGCGCAAGTCGAACGCGCTCACGAATGATTCGTTTTTATATACTAAGTTAGTATGAATTTTTAACCTAATAACATATCTTGAAAAACATAATTAAGATTGCCTAGTAAGGTTTTGATTCACTGCTTACAATAAATTATGAGATATGACTAGTTATATCTTTTGATGGTGCAGTGTTGAGTCACATTTTTTTCAGTTAAAAGTGCCAATCAAATTTGATATTTGACCACAGTTCAGTATCATATCTTTTTAACGCATCTTAAAGAAGTAGTTAAGAATATTCTTACACAAAATTAACATGTAAATTAATTTGCTTAACATTACCTTTAATGTTACGGAAATGGGTCACTTCATCGAAAAATGATGTAAGAAAACTGGTTATCATTTTGACGATACTCGACATGGGTTAGGTAAGAGAAAAATAAATCATCTCCACGTTACTTGTATGAGAAGTACCCCAAAAAATGATTTTGCGTAGCAAAAATTACCGCTTTTGCGGGTTGATAAAAAACCCTACCCATGCCCAATTACAGTTTTTTAGTACCTCAGTTCTCTAAACCAAATTGAGAACGGACGGACATGGTGGAACTACTCGTACAAGGGTTACTTTTTTGGTAAAAACATGTCAGGCTTCTCTATCTTGTCGCCGTCACTCCCGGCTAGTGTGGACAAAGGGTGTTTAAAAGGTACTAATATTCGAATGAAATAAAGAAATCCGGGTATAGCATTTGGCAACAAAAGTTTATTCAAATTTGCTATTTCACAATTACCTTTTAACACCTTCAAAAAAATCAAATACAAAACTTAATAGCTCAGAATACAGTAGAGACTAGGTTAGGTTCTAATTTAGTTATCAATATCTATACTATTACAAATCTTTATGTTCACAGATTTCTAATTAAATAAAGATAAACCACCAATTTAAGTGTTTAATTACCTAAATAAATTCCAAAATTTATCCTCAAAGGGATTCCTAAATTATGCCTAAAGTAATAGCTAAATTATCCCACTTTTCCTAAGTTAAAGTAAATACAAGAAAACCAACCTTGGATTTCAACGGAGGTTACTATTTCAAATCTTTGTTGCATCAAACTTCAAACAATTCTTCAACATTACCCCAAAATTTCACCGATACCGATCCATCCTCAAAACAGCAGACAAGAAGCAAATCAATCCATAAGGAAGTTCTGACTTCAAAAATTAATCCAAATGAGGTCTAAGTAAGGTCTTAGTAAGGTCTAAGTAAGGTCACTGAAAAGAATTTACAAAAGGTTAGTTCAACGCACAAACCAAAGTAAAAGTTAAAAAACACTAACTTTTCATAATAAATATTTACCTGAGGTTACAACATGATCACCAAATTGTGACTGTTCAACTTACAGACACATATCAAAAGCGAAACCTAGAAATAAAAGAAAGTTCTAGTTAACAACCAAATTTTTTTTTTTCTAAGTGAGGGTGGTTATACTTTTCATCACCCTATTTATGAAATCTATAATAAACCAATTTAATACCTGCAAAAGCTGGCTCGCCATATAATTTCTGAATTGATTACTAAACAGTTATGCTAATTATTCTATTTGAGACCTGAAATGATAAAAATTACAACTCTCAATACAATATGCCCAGATGTAGGTAGGCTACATTTTCTTTACAAGGATTTCCAAAGGAGTTTCTCAACATACTTACCATTTTTCCAGTCATTTATATCAAATCATTTTCGAAATTAATTCATCCAAATTGACATGTTGGCGGCGTCTGAAACGATAAAAAGAACCATGTGCTCAGACTCTAAGAAATGTCTCGCAACAAACAAAATTCAACGCAAACCTTTCTGCAGATACTTACCAGGAGTAACTATCAAACTACAAAATAATTTGGGGCGTGCCCCGTAATCACATTTCTTTAATTAATTACATATTAAGACACGTTCCACTCCGACGCACGACCAACAGTGCGGAACCGGAAAAAAAGCAGCTGTCACACTTGACACATGTCAGTGTCACCATCCATCTTATCTATGCCAAAATATGGACTGAAGTCCTACATCCATTTAGCTTTTCGTTTCACGCGAACTTAGACAAAAATATACAACGTTACAATACCCCCCTCCCAAAGAAAAGAGGTTCACTACAGTGAACCGAAAGCTGTCCCCAGCTTCCGTAACTGTAAAAATATGTACTGTTACCAAATGCCAAAATAAAATCAAAATAATTTCCTTCCACTATCCAACAAGTTCAAACTAACCTAAGAAGACATTCTATTACTATATCACTAGTTGATATTATTTGAAGGATCCAAAAGTATAAACCAAAAACTACATCTAAGAGGCCTCAAAATAAAACTCCTAACCATAAATAAGTACAAAGCTTCGAAGCTCAAAAAAATAAAAATAAACCCGCAATCCATACAGCCATTTCATGAATAATGACTATATAATATCCTTATATTTTCTTACCGTGAAAGAAAACACAGTAACAAACATCCTCAACCTTTTTTATTATTATAATTTACTCATAATCATTAAGTAAATTATGTTAAAATCCTGAAAAAAAAAAACATCGCCAAACCAATCTGGAATGACCTAAAGCTAGACAACAATTCAAAGTCATAAGTTACAAGAGACTCTCCTTAAAGGTTTCAGCTAAAACAAATCCCCAACCAAAGTTATTTAAGATTTTCTGTTCAAAATATCCAAAATACCTAAAAAAAAAATCAAAAACGCCGTTTAAAATTATTCCAACTAAAAACATCTCAAAATACCTAAAGATCTCAACGTCAACGCCATTAAAGATTGTTCTGTTCAAAATAATCCAAAAGCTCATAAAAAAAACAAATTAACTACCTACATTGAATGTTCTGTTCAAAATTATCCAAAAGCCCTCAAAATAAAATCTCAATATCAAAGTAATTTCTTTATATTTTCTTAATTTACTCATAAAGTTAATTAAGTCCAAAATCGGGCAACAAACACATTCAAATAATTCCAAAACGACCTCATGCTAGACAACAATTCAAAATCATAAGTTTCAAGCGACTTAACTTAAGGGTTTCCGCTAAAACATACCCACAAACAAATTAATTTCATTCTTCCACAAGCAAACCATCTTATCAACCTCGCCTTTCATACTTCATCATACAAAAACTAAACAGTTTTATTTCTCAATCTAAATAAAACTGTACCCTATCACTTTTGTGTTTAGAATTTTTATCAATTTAAACACAACCAAAGAAACTCTAGTCGAATCAAAACTTATGTCTTAATAACCTCAATATGCCACGAATCGAGTGAACGACCATCCATAGCCTCCAACTCGTAAACAAAATGGTGAAAAATACCTCAGTGATCCCACACCAAACAAAAAACAAACAAACTGGTGCCAAATTGGGCATCACTTGAGTGTAGCTGGACTCCCAAACTACATCACCAACCAAAATTCAGAACGCATTTCTGCGCCCCAAAACAACAAAATTTGTGGCATGTCTAGCATGGACACTAAAAACTTTTGAAAAAAAAAAACCTTTAAACAACCAAACTCACCGACATAATACTCCTTAGGCATAGTTACTGCGTACTCCGTCGCGGTATCCCTGTAAAATTATGTTAAGGAATGTTGTAACAAACCAGTGCCTCCCTGAATCACGATCCCATAATATGTGTCCAATTTAACCACAATCACGGTTTCAGTAACTCATGAATCACTATAAATGGTTTCCAAAATTTTTGGCAACATCTGTACCAGTAGCACGCCTAATAGGAAACAACAGAGTCAATTTACCAAAACAATGCATTACACCAAGAAAATTGTAACTGATTTCTTGGTTTATATACAAAACAAATGCAAGTAACATAATTTAATTCGTTTTCAGAACAACTCCAATAACGCTGACATGTAACCACAATGACCCTACAATTACTTCATAACTCATTTATCAATGTAACCACAACAAAAGCAATAATTAAAATTCAAAATTAATTCAACTAATTTGCAATGCGAGCTTATAAATTTACTGTTAAATCACTGTTAAGTAACACTAATTAATCATGTTAACTATTATTTGGTGGTTTATATTTTTACAAATTTTCATATAAAACAATATAAAGTGAGTCCAAAATATTACAACCAAAACAACTCAAAATATATCATAATACTTAAACAGATTGTGAGTATTTTAAATGCTAAATAAAATCAAACACAACAAATTGGGATTTCACAAAATAAGGTTTACACCGTAACAGTAACTTTTATTTGGTTAGTAAATACAAATTGTTTGATGCAACACTAAACTTGTGGGATAATTCCTAACCAGTTAGTAACACAGGCAAAATTTAACCTAAGCTAAATAATATGGTGGTTAATTAGCATTCCAAAAAAATTCTAACAACAAAGTGCTCAAAATTGTACTAATAACTAATTCTAAAGTTGGGCGCCATTTGTCGCAGTCACTCCCGGCTAGTGTGGACAAAGGGTGTTTAAAAGGTACTAATATTCGAATGAAATAAAGAAATCCGGGTATAGCATTTGGCAACAAAAGTTTATTCAAATTTGCTATTTCACAATTACCTTTTAACACCTTCAAAAAAATCAAATACAAAACTTAATAGCTCAGAATACAGTAGAGACTAGGTTAGGTTCTAATTTAGTTATCAATATCTATACTATTACAAATCTTTATGTTCACAAATTTCTAATTAAATAAAGATAAACCACCAATTTAAGTGTTTAATTACCTAAATAAATTCCAAAATTTATCCTCAAAGGGATTCCTAAATTATACCTAAAGTAATAGCTAAATTATCCCACTTTTCCTAAGTTAAAGTAAATACAAGAAAACCAACCTTGGATTTCAACGGAGGTTACTATTTCAAATCTTTGTTGCATCAAACTTCAAACAATTCTTCAACATTACCCCAAAATTTCACCGATACCGATCCATCCTCAAAACAGCAGACAAGAAGCAAATCAATCCATAAGGAAGTTCTGACTTCAAAAATTAATCCAAATGAGGTCTAAGTAAGGTCTTAGTAAGGTCTAAGTAAGGTCTAAGTAAGGTCACTGAAAAGAATTTACAAAAGGTTAGTTCAACGCACAAACCAAAGTAAAAGTTAAAAAACACTAACTTTTCATAATAAATATTTACCTGAGGTTACAACATGATCACCAAATTGTGACTGTTCAACTTACAGACACATATCAAAAGCGAAACCTAGAAATAAAAGAAAGTTCTAGTTAACAACCAAATTTTTTTTTTCTAAGTGAGGGTGGTTATACTTTTCATCACCCTATTTATGAAATCTATAATAAACCAATTTAATACCTGCAAAAGCTGGCTCGCCATATAATTTCTGAATTGATTACTAAACAGTTATGCTAATTATTCTATTTGAGACCTGAAATGATAAAAATTACAACTCTCAATACAATATGCCCAGATGTAGGTAGGCTACATTTTCTTTACAAGGATTTCCAAAGGAGTTTCTCAACATACTTACCATTTTTCCAGTCATTTATATCAAATCATTTTCGAAATTAATTCATCCAAATTGACATGTTGGCGGCGTCTGAAACGATAAAAAGAACCATGTGCTCAGACTCTAAGAAATGTCTCGCAACAAACAAAATTCAACGCAAACCTTTCTGCAGATACTTACCAGGAGTAACTATCAAACTACAAAATAATTTGGGGCGTGCCCCGTAATCACATTTCTTTAATTAATTACATATTAAGACACGTTCCACTCCGACGCACGACCAACAGTGCGGAACCGGAAAAAAAGCAGCTGTCACACTTGACACATGTCAGTGTCACCATCCATCTTATCTATGCCAAAATATGGACTGAAGTCCTACATCCATTTAGCTTTTCGTTTCACGCGAACTTAGACAAAAATATACAACGTTACAATCTCGAATATAGGATATGTATAAAGTTTAAATCTTACTACTGTAACTGGCAATCTTAATTTCATTTGACATTACTTCATTCAATTCTTATGATTAATGTTTATGCCTTTTTATTAGAATAATCAATATTTTCTAGTAGCACTCGGTGCTGAAATAGTGTCAATTGTTATATCTCTTTTTAAGCTCTCTTTGAGAACTTAACTCATTTTTTTAAATGTATTTTTGTGCTACCGTAGCGCATAATAAGTAAATAGGACTTAAAAAGAAACTATCTTGTATAAAAATGATTAAAAAGTTCGGTAAAGTAAAAACGTCTAGTCTAGCCAATTAACTGTCTCACAAAATTTTCAAGTTGCAAAAACGTCTTTTAACTAACTTTAGCTTATCTGTGCATACCTACAAAACACTGAACTCTGAGATTGTGAAATAGTTCTTGTCTACGGAGAAAATTTGGACGATTTGTCTTAAAGTCAGCTTCAACGCCGGGAATTCGTTTAAATTCATGAAAAGACTTTATAAGCTTACCAATCTATTTAACTCTACGGATATCTTTAGTCACTTATCAATTTCGTCGGGTTCATTGCATTAAAAAAAAAGTATATATATCTTAGGTTCACGTAATAATTGAAACTGTATCTGCACAACCGATTATTTTTTGCTGCCTAGCATTAACCGTAAAAAATATCAGCCTTTGACCGTTCATGTGAAAGGCGTTATTTCAAAGACGTGTCAAAAGCTGTAATTAATTTACCTAATTTATCGTTGAGCCTGCATAAAAAGGACAAAGTCACTGCCAAATTCCATTGGGGATTGAAATGAAGACGAATGAATTAAATTAGTTCTAGCAATTTATTATCTTCATTACTCAAGGTACTTGAGAGACTTTTAACAGATGCGAGTCACACTTTCTCGCGGGACAGGCCGCCATATGTTTGGGCTGAAACACGCGAATTACAAGTTTAGATCAAATTATATCAGCTCCCAAAAGTTCGTAAATGAGTTACTAGTTTCTCAATAGTTCGATCCGGAACTAACTTTTATGTCACACTTGTGCCCAGAGGTTTAGATGCTTGAATAAAACTGTTTGGGAAGAGGAAATAGTGCCCCTAGCCGATTTCAACTACGCTGGCCAGTCACAACGACCAACTGCGCGGGGCATTTACATATAGTGCAAAAGTGTGTACGCAAACACAGGTGCACTCTCAAACCATGATGGGACAGCAAGCTGACACGACCGAAGAGAGATCAGGTGCAGAACCAACGGCTTTACTTGCTTTCCGAGGCACAGGGTGAACAACGACGTCAACTTCCAAACTCCGGACTACCCTGCGAATTTCTGAACAGCAAAATCCTAGTACATATTTTAGGCCCGACCCGAAAATCAAACACACCTCTGGCGCAGCCGTCGCCTTAAATTGCGAAAACATTGTTGTGTGGGAAGAGAAAAACATTGTTTTTGATATAAGATAGTTTCATGACCCTCTTGAATTATGTTTGACCGTTACGCCGGTAGTACTAATTCATTCGCATCCGGCATTCTTATACCCAGATAAGTTAAAGGGAGACATAGCATATGCTAATGTCGTATGCCGCATGTGGCTGTGGCTATTAACGGCGACGCTGATACTAATTCAGTTTAATAACATATAATTCACTTAAAAAGTATTTGTGTCAGACGAGTAATGATAGAATGGAGGAATGAACCCTTACGCTATCTGGGCGAATGCCTATACCACTTGGCCACCGACACATTGGCAAGCCTGTTGAATTTTGCAAGTGCTCTCTTTAGGCGTAGTGCTACTCACGCGCAGGTGTAGTGACAAAACATTATGAAAACAAAAATAAAAATACTAATTCAGTTGTTGTTAGTTAATACTAAATAAAATACTTGTAAGACGTGATAGCGTCCAAGTGGTAAACTTGTCAGGAGAAAGCGTCGATACCGCCGGAAGAAAAGCTTGTTTTTAGACCTTTAAATATAGAGCTGCATTACAAATAAATAAAATACGCAAGCAGTATAAAAATATATTTTATTCAAATAGTGATTTTGCAAATTAGACGTATCTTGCCAAGTTTAGTGTTCCCTGCACCTAGGAATATTTTATTTTATTCCCAAGCCTTTCCGAGTGTAGCTCATGTTTTCAATTTACGCTCGGCTGCGAGTAGCCGACGAGTTTTAAATTCTACCTGAATTTTTAATATCATTCCTATGTGGAAACTGCACGGAGTAAACGTGTTTCCTATATTTATAGTACTGAAGTGCACTTAGTTGGACTCAAATTTACTTCGTAACGTTTTACTCGTCTCATTTTGTCTTAAAACAGAGAAATATCATCTAAATATACCAAATATTTGTAGAAAGGGGGTCTAATTGGTCTCCTTATTAATAATGATGACGTCAAATGCTGCTGCAATTATATGCTTTGTAGTTCTAAAAAATATGAAATAACTAGCGGTAGTTTGCTCCCTTTCCTCCCGACGCAACGTGGTTGGTGTTTTAAGCCTTAAGCCTTTCCCGATTAACAAGCTTTTAGGGCATGCAGAACCGGGTCCCGTTTTAGATTTTGCATACCCGGTTCTAGGAGTTTTCGGAACCGGGTCACCTAGTTCTACCCGGTCCCAAGCGACCAAATCGTATTTTATTGTTACGTTGGGATTCTAATGAGTTGAATGATTAAAAACAAGGTGGTATCTATACCAATCATATTCATTTTTTTTGTACCTTTTCTCCAGAGCAAATGTCCCAGGTTTATAGATCAAGATATACCTATGCACAGTTGGTTTATAGGAACAACAACAAAGATATGATATAGTCACTTAAAAACATAAAAATATTGAGGAAATATATTTCAAAAATAAAAATAAAATTGGACTCAAATATTTTTCATACAAAAATCATTGTCCTACAATAGTCCAGCGTAACAAAAAATTAAGTATTTTTTTCTGTTTTGGACAGTTTTGAAATTTGGTTCTAAATAACATCATTTTTGCTAATTTTAGAATATTAGGCTAAGCATTAATATTAATTAACGATAAAATAATAAAAATGATTATATAAAACAATCTGTCCACATTTTGTTTCATATTTGTTATTCATATTTGTTATGACAAAATGAAGTAGAATTTAAAAGATTTGTGTTTTAACACCTTTATTTGACAACAACCAATCACGGAGCTTAGCGTTGACATTCGGCTATTTTGTCTGCGTCCATTCTTTTCTGAGCATTTGATGAATGTTTCGTCTGTCAGCATTTTCAAGAACAAAGTGTTCTTTTTGGTTATTGCCTTGATTTTATTACGGTAAGTTCATATTTAACTGTTTCACTATATTTACAGAGTATTTGTTTTCTAGAACAATAAGTAATACCGGTTGTAGCCTCAGCGGCTATTAATTTAATTTGAGGTTATTATCGAATCATTCAAGTATCCATTTTTGTTTTCATTTTTGTGACATTTGTTACAAAAATTTGTTACGTTACAAAGATGACGTAACAAAAGGGAAGTAAGGACTATTACATACTGGAAACTTACTATTTTTATAACTTTATTTAAAAATATACAAATTTAAATAATTTAATAAACATAAATTTTAAATAATGATAGTATGACCTGATACTACAAAATAAATTCTCAATGGATTGGACCATGGATATGACTATTTGTACGGTTCCGTACCCAAATGGTAAAAAATCCCATTTTCAAAAAAAATGCATATTCCCTCTAGGGGCCCCTATAGGGAATATACATGTATTTTTTAAATATTTTTATAAAATAATTTACATTTTTTCATACTAGTAAAAAGACCAGCACGGAAAAACGATGTTTTAGTTAAAAAATAATAATAATTGAAAATACCCCGAGAAAATCAGATTTTTAAACGCCCATTTTCTCGCGCGCTTGGTGTGTGTAAGGTCGGGGTCTATAACTAATAACTATGCCACGGTTTCCATGGCCACGTTTTTTTGACAACGCGGCACATGCGCACACTAATGACAGATGACTGATCTTACTAAAAACCAATCATCGATCTTGCCGGAATGCAGTGCGTCACACGAGTGTACCTAATTGGCCTTGTCAATGTTTTTTTTCTATTGTGAAATGACCCCAATAATTCCACTTTGTTATCTTTTTGTTACGGGTTTCATTTTTGTTACACTGTTCATTTTTGTTTCATTATGGTGACGGTACAAAAAAAAATAACACCCATAGAGGTAAAATCAATGTCTATTACATTATTATATGAATGTTATTGACTATTGATTATTATTGACGACCCGTCTGGTGTAGTGGTCGAGAAATCGCCTACTACGCAGCGGGTTGCGGGTTCGATCCCCGCACAATACAAACATTTGTGTGTATGAACATGTCTGTTTGTATTGGTCTGGGTGTTTTCTATGTATATTATGTTGTACCGTTGTACATGTATAACGTGTAATAAATTGAGTACCTTAATATATTTAGTATTCATCGGATCCACATTAACATTTTCATCACATTATCTTTGTTTTTCCATGCTTTCATTTCCTTTTGCTGGTTCGTTTGCTGTAAACACGAACATAAGAGTTAATCATAGATTCTATCTACCATAACGCAGTTCGTATTTTCTCCCTAAAAAGTCGTACTGTAGACATTAAACTATAGGCATTACCTGCCTTTCTACTCTTCTTATTACTATTACTCTGTATTTTTGGATTATTGATGTTTTCTAATCCTTTTTGAACAATATTTATTGTGAATCTAAAAATGTCAAACTTTCTAAGCTCTGTTATTCTACTATTCTTTACATAATACTGTAAAAATAGCTGTGTTTTACCTTTGTTTGCAATTTTCCTTTAATTTGCATTGGGTGATGATTCGTTTTCCTGTATTTTCGTAATTTGCTTGATTTGTGACAGTATTTTTATCTTTATTGACGTGGTTGTTATGACAATATCTTTCAAAGTCTGACAACTTCTATCAAAGTTTATTACTTTTTCGGGTTTAATCCTCTGTAAACCACCAGTATTCATGTTCTATTTTTGAACCTACCTTGATCTAAATTTGAACGGCCCCGGCCCCCTATATAAGCATTATTTTTTGTCATTCAATTCATTCGATTCCGAGTTCTAAGCTCGAACCGTTCTATTATACTTTAAAAATACTCTACATCTTCCCTCAAGAAGACTTGAAGAACCGCCGGTGACTACTGAAACACCTCCTCACGCTAGGGGAGGGACCGGACACCGGAGGAGTATCCAAGCACATTGACTGCAGTAACACCTCCTCGCTCTAGGGGAGGGACCTGTCTCCTTCTCGGAAGAGGATCCGAGACCAAGTACTTCTGGCACTCCAACTGATCACAACATTTTCTATATAGTGCCCGTTACCCTCATTACTGCACATCGGCGTCTCTGCTCTTCACGGCGCCTGTCACCGCTGCACATCGGCGTCACTGCTCTTCACAGCGCCTGTCACCGCTGCACATCGGCGTCGCTGCTACCTCCGCTGTGTCGGCCCTGCACTCCGACGCCGACCTTTGCTGCCCCAGGACAATACTTATATAAGATTTGAAGATACTTACTCACGCCCACTGCACTTTACTTACATTCATACAGACATCACCTCATCTCATTTTTCGGTACTGTATTCTTTTTGTTGTAATATAAATTCTATTCCCTCTTCTACCTCTTTCTTTTACCTTCTTCTACTTCTCCACATTTGTCGCTTCACGACAAATTATGTGTAATAAATTGAGTACCTTAATATTTTTAGTATTCATCGGATCCACATTAACATTTTCATCACATTATCTTTGTTTTTCCATGCTTTCATTTCCTTTTTGCTGGTTCGTTTGCTGTAAACACGAACATAAGAGTTAATCATAGATTCTATCTACCATAACGCAGTTAGTATTTTCTCCCTAAAAAGTCGTACTGTAGACATTAAACTATAGGCATTACCTGCCTTTCTACTCTTCTTATACTATTACTCTCTATTTTTGGATTATTGATGTTTTCTAATCCTTTTTTGAACAATATTTATTGTGAATCTAAAAATGTCAAACTTTCAAAGCTCTGTTATTCTACTTTTCTTTACATAATACTGTAAAAATAGCTGTGTTTTACCTTTGTTTGCAATTTTCCTTTAATTTGCATTGGGTGATGATTCGTTTTCCTGTATTTTCGTAATTTGCTTACTTTTTGACAGTATTTTTATCTTTATTGACGTGGTTGTTATGACAATATCTTTCAAAGTCTGACAACTTCTATCAAAGTTTATTACTTTTTCGGGTTTAATCCTCTGTAAACCACCAGTATTCATGTTCTATTTTTGAACCTACCACGATCTAAATTTGAACGGCCCCGGCCCCCTATATAAGCATTAATTTTTGTCATTCAATTTATTCGATTCCGAGTTCTAAGCTCGAACCGTTCTATTATATTTTAAAAATACTCTACATCTTCCCTCAAGAAGTCTTGAAGAACCGCCGGTGACTACTGAAACACCTCCTCACGCTAGGGGAGGGACCGGACACCGGAGGAGTATCCAAGCACATTGACTGCAGTAACACCTCCTCGCTCTAGGGGAGGGACCTGTCTCCTTCTCGGAAGAGGATCCGAGACCAAGTACTTCTGGCACTCCAACTGATCACAACATTTTCTATATAGTGCCCGTTACCCTAATGAGGGTAACGGGCACTATATAGAAAATGTTGTGATGACGCCGATGTGCAGTAATCTGCACATCGGCGTCTCTGCTCTTCACGGCGCCTGTCACCGCTGCACATCGGCGTCACTGCTCTTCACAGCGCCTGTCACCGCTGCACATCGGCGTCGCTGCTACCTCCGCTGTGTCGGCCCTGCACTCCGACGCCACCCTTTGCTGCCCCAGGACAATACTTATTGAAGATTTGAAGATACTTACTCACGCCCACTGCACTTTACTTACATTCATACAGACATCACCTCATCTCATTTTTCGGTACTGTATTCTTTTTGTTGTAATATAAATTCTATTCCCTCTTCTACCTCTTTCTTTTACCTTCTTCTACTTCTCCACATTTGTCGCTTCACGACAAATTGTACATATTGTATTATGTGTAATAAATTGAGTACCTTAATATTTTTAGTATTCATCGGATCCACATTAACATTTTCATCACATTATCTTTGTTTTTCCATGCTTTCATTTCCTTTTTGCTGGTTCGTTTGCTGTAAACACGAACATAAGAGTTAATCATAGATTCTATCTACCATAACGCAGTTAGTATTTTCTCCCTAAAAAGTCGTACTGTAGACATTAAACTATAGGCATTACCTGCCTTTCTACTCTTCTTATACTATTACTCTCTATTTTTGGATTATTGATGTTTTCTAATCCTTTTTGGACAATATTTATTGTGAATCTAAAAATGTCAAACTTTCAAAACTTCGAAGAGGGAGGGAAGATTGTCGTGAAGCGACAAATGTGGAGAAGTAGAAGAAGGTAAAAGAAAGAGGTAGAAGAGGGAATAGAATTTATATTACAACAAAAAGAATACAGTACCGAAAAATGAGATGAGGTGATGTCTGTATGAATGTAAGTAAAGTGCAGTGGGCGTGAGTAAGTATCTTCAAATCTTCAATAAGTATTGTCCTGGGGCAGCAAAGGGCGGCGTCGGAGTGCAGGGCCGACACAGCGAAGGTAGCAGCGACGCTGATGTGCAGCGGTGACAGGCGCTGTGAAGAGCAGTGACGCCGATGTGCAGCGGTGACAGGCGCCGTGAAGAGCAGTGACGCCGATGTGCAGCGGTGACAGGCGCCGTGAAGAGCAGAGACGCCGATGTGCAGTAATGAGGGTAACGGGCACTATATAGAAAATGTTATGATCAGTTGGAGTGCCAGAAGTACTTGGTCTCGGATCCTCTTCCGAGAAGGAGACAGGTCCCTCCCCTAGAGCGAGGAGGTGTTACTGCAGTCAATGTGCTTGGATACTCCTCCGGTGTCCGGTCCCTCCCCTAGCGTGAGGAGGTGTTTCAGTAGTCACCGGCGGTTCTTCAAGACTTCTTGAGGGAAGATGTAGAGTATTTTTTTATGGGAGTATAATAGAACGGTTCGAGCTTAGAACTCGGAATCGAATGAATCGAATGAAAAAAATTAATGCTTATATAGGGGGCCGGGGCCGTTCAAATTTAGATCGAGGTAGGTTCAAAAATAGAACATGAATACTGGTGGTTTACAGAGGATTAAACCCGAAAAAGTAATAAACTTTGATAGAAGTTGTCAGACTTTGAAAGATATTGTCATAACAACCACGTCAATAAAGATAAAAATACTGTCACAAATCAAGCAAATTACGAAAATACAGGAAAACGAATCATCACCCAATGCAAATTAAAGGAAAATTGCAAACAAAGGTAAAACACAGCTATTTTTACAGTATTATGTAAAGAAAAGTAGAATAACAGAGCTTTGAAAGTTTGACATTTTTAGATTCACAATAAATATTGTTCAAAAAGGATTAGAAAACATCAATAATCCAAAAATACAGAGTAATAGTAATAAGAAGAGTAGAAAGGCAGGTAATGCCTATAGTTTAATGTCTACAGTACGACTTTTTAGGGAGAAAATACGAACTGCGTTATGGTAGATAGAATCTATGATTAACTCTTATGTTCGTGTTTACAGCAAACGAACCAGCAATCTTTGGATGGAAAGCATGGAAAAACAAAGATAATGTGATGAAAATGTTAATGTGGATCCGATGAATACTAAATATATTAAGGTACTCAATTTATTACACGTTAAGTCCCTTAAGTTAAAAAATTAAAAAGTTAAAAAGTTAAAAAAAAGTTAAAAATAAAATTGAGTACCTTAATTCCTCTTCGAATAGTGATTAAAGTGAATTAGTGAAGATATAGGTTGAGAAAGAAAATCGGAGAGTAAAAATAAATAGGTAAAGATTTTAAGAAAAATAAGAGTTCCGAGTTAATTAAGTAAATTAGAGAACAGTTATTTAAATCAAAGTTAAGTTAAAAGAACAAAGTTAACTTAAGACCAATTAAGGTAGATTTAGTTAAGTTAATAATTCTCAAGTTAAGTTAATTAGAGAACAGTTATTTAAATCAAAGTTAAGTTAAAAGAACAAAGTTAAAGACCAATTAAGGTAGATTTAGTTAAGTTAATAATTCTCAAGTTAAGTTAATTAAAACAAAATTTTTACTATCTCCGAGTTTCAAGGGGTTAAGTTCTGAGATGATAGTTAAGGTGTTAAGATTTAAGATGATATGAGATGATAGTGAAGGGGTTAAGATATGAAGATAGATGTACCGTTGTACATCTATAACGTGTAATAAATTGAGTACCTTAATATATTTAGTATTCATCGGATCCACATTAACATTTTCATCACATTATCTTTGTTTTTCCATGCTTTCATTTCCTTTTTGCTGGTTCGTTTGCTGTAAACACGAACATAAGAGTTAATCATAGATTCTATCTACCATAATGCAGTTCGTATTTTCTCCCTAAAAAGTCGTACTGTAAACATTAAACTATAGGCATTACCTGCCTTTCTACTCTTCTTATTACTATTACTCTGTATTTTTGGATTATTGATGTTTTCTAATCCTTTTTGAACAATATTTATTGTGAATCTAAAAATGTCAAACTTTCAAAGCTCTGTTATTCTACTTTTCTTTACATAATACTGTAAAAATAGCTGTGTTTTACCTTTGTTTGCAATTTTCCTTTAATTTGCATTGGGTGATGATTCGTTTTCCTGTATTTTCGTAATTTGCTTGATTTGTGACAGTATTTTTATCTTTATTGACGTGGTTGTTATGACAATATCTTTCAAAGTCTGACAACTTCTATCAAAGTTTATTACTTTTTCGGGTTTAATCCTCTGTAAACCACCAGTATTCATGTTCTATTTTTGTACCTACCTCGATCTAAATTTGAACGGCCCCGGCCCCCTATATAAGCATTAATTTTTTACATTCGATTCATTCGATTCCGAGTTCTAAGCTCGAACAGTTCTATTATACTTCAAAAATACTCTACATCTTCCCTCAAGAAGTCTTGAAGAACCGCCGGTGACTACTGAAACACCTCCTCACGCTAGGGGAGGGACCGGACACCGGAGGAGTATCCAAGCACATTGACTGCAGTAACACCTCCTCGCTCTAGGGGAGGGACCTGTCTCCTTCTCGGAAGAGGATCCGAGACCAAGTACTTCTGGCACTCCAACTGATCACAACATTTTCTATATAGTGCCCGTTACCCTAATGAGGGTAACGGGCACTATATAGAAAATGTTGTGATGACGCCGATGTGCAGTAATCTGCACATCGGCGTCTCTGCTCTTCACGGCGCCTGTCACCGCTGCACATCGGCGTCACTGCTCTTCACAGCGCCTGTCACCGCTGCACATCGGCGTCGCTGCTACCTCCGCTGTGTCGGCCCTGCACTCCGACGCCGCCCTTTGCTGCCCCAGGACAATACTTATTGAAGATTTGAAGATACTTACTCACGCCCACTGCACTTTACTTACATTCATACAGACATCACCTCATCTCATTTTTCGGTACTGTATTCTTTTTGTTGTAATATAAATTCTATTCCCTCTTCTACCTCTTTCTTTTACCTTCTTCTACTTCTCCACATTTGTCGCTTCACGACACAGAAAAATTTTCGACTTAGAGAAATTTTTTGAAAGAAGACCTAAAGAAAACCTAGGAATCTATTTCGCCTAATATACAACCTTACATAAAAATATTTATTCTTCTTCTAGCATTCTATCATCTTCATACCGTAAGGGTGGAGTTCACATTCAATGACTGCCACTCTAGAAAAGAATTCCTCAATAACGACAGGCTTATTTAAGGAGTTGTCAACCGCTCCATAGATGGAAAAAAAAAGTTTGATTCTAGGCCTACGTAAGGAGTAATCAACCGCTCCAATCTAAGGCTTATTTAACGAGTAATCAACCGCTCGGACCTAAGGCTTATTTAACGAGTAATCAACCGCTCAAAAGAACGTACTAGTTAGTACTAAGGGGTTTAGAGTCCCTTAAGTAAAGAGAAGAGGTTTAGAGCCTCCCAAGTTAACGTAAGGGATTTAGAGTCCCTTAAGTAAAGAGAAGAGGTTTAGAGCCTCCCGAGTTAACGTAAGGGATTTAGAGTCCCTTAAGTAAAGAGAAGAGGTTTAGAGCCTCCCGAGTTAACGTAAGGGATTTAGAGTCCCTTAAGTTAAAAAATTAAAAAGTTAAAAAGTTAAAAATAAAATTGAGTACCTTAATTCCTCTTCAAATAGTGCGAAAAGTGAATTAGTGAATATATAGGTTGAGAAAGAGAAACGGAGAGTAAAAATAAATAGGTAGAGAGTTTAAGAAAAATAAGAGTTCCGAGTTAATTAAGTTAATTAGAGAACAATTATTTAAATCAAAGTTAAGTTAATAGAACAAAGTTAACTTAAGATCAATTAAGGTAGATTTAGTCAAGTTAATAATTCTCAAGTTAAGTTAACTAAAACAAAATTTTACTATCTCCGAGTTTCAAGGAGTTAAGTTCTGAGATGATAGTTAAGGTGTTAAGATTTAGGATGATATGAGATGGTAGTGAAGGGGTTAAGATATGAAGATAGTGAAGGAGTTAATAATATGTTATCCAAAAGAGATAGCCAAAGAGGGTGATAAGGTAAAGAGGGTGAAAAGGTAAAGAACACTAGATAAAGTGTTATTTTTGAATTTAGAAAAAGATAGAAGATGAAAAGAATGAGATGTAAGAAAAGAAAAAAAGAGGGAAGACTGAAGACTAAAAGTTGGGCGCCAATTTGTCGTGAAGCGACAAATGTGGAGAAGTAGAAGAAGGTAAAAGAAAGAGGTAGAAGAGGGAATAGAATTTATATTACAACAAAAAGAATACAGTACCGAAAAATGAGATGAGGTGATGTCTGTATGAATGTAAGTAAAGTGCAGTGGGCGTGAGTAAGTATCTTCAAATCTTCAATAAGTATTGTCCTGGGGCAGCAAAGGTCGGCGTCGGAGTGCAGGGCCGACACAGCGGAGGTAGCAGCGACGCCGATGTGCAGCGGTGACAGGCGCTGTGAAGAGCAGTGACGCCGATGTGCAGCGGTGACAGGCGCCGTGAAGAGCAGAGACGCCGATGTGCAGTAATGAGGGTAACGGGCACTATATAGAAAATGTTGTGATCAGTTGGAGTGCCAGAAGTACTTGGTCTCGGATCCTCTTCCGAGAAGGAGACAGGTCCCTCCCCTAGAGCGAGGAGGTGTTACTGCAGTCAATGTGCTTGGATACTCCTCCGGTGTCCGGTCCCTCCCCTAGCGTGAGGAGGTGTTTCAGTAGTCACCGGCGGTTCTTCAAGACTTCTTGAGGGAAGATGTAGAGTATTTTTAAAGTATAATAGAACGGTTCGAGCTTAGAACTCGGAATCGAATGAATTGAATGACAAAAATTAATGCTTATATAGGGGGCCGGGGCCGTTCAAATTTAGATCAAGGTAGGTTCAAAAATAGAACATGAATACTGGTGGTTTACAGAGGATTAAACCCGAAAAAGTAATAAACTTTGATAGAAGTTGTCAGACTTTGAAAGATAATGTCATAACAACCACGTCAATAAAGATAAAAATACTGTCACAAATCAAGCAAATTACGAAAATACAGGAAAACGAATCATCACCCAATGCAAATTAAAGGAAAATTGCAAACAAAGGTAAAACACAGCTATTTTTACAGTATTATGTAAAGAAAAGTAGAATAACAGAGCTTTGAAAGTTTGACATTTTTAGATTCACAATAAATATTGTTCAAAAAGGATTAGAAAACATCAATAATCCAAAAATACAGAGTAATAGTAATAAGAAGAGTAGAAAGGCAGGTAATGCCTATAGTTTAATGTCTACAGTACGACTTTTTAGGGAGAAAATACGAACTGCGTTATGGTAGATAGAATCTATGATTAACTCTTATGTTCGTGTTTACAGCAAACGAACCAGCAAAAGGAAATGAAAGCATGGAAAAACAAAGATAATGTGATGAAAATGTTAATGTGGATCCGATGAATACTAAATATATTAAGGTACTCAATTTATTACACGTTATACATGTACAACGGTACAATGTATGTATTTACAAACAAAAAGTATTTAAGTATTATATCCGTTGTCTGGCACCCATAACACGAGCTTTGAATAGCTTAATTTGGGACTAGATGGCGATGTGTTAAAATGTCCAAAGGATATTTATTTTATTTACTTATTTTATATATTATTACACAAAAAAAACTCTTAAAACTTTTATTTAATAATCAACAAAAACTTACTCTTCACAGTTAAATAATTAACTTAAATTAACTCTTGGAACTATTTAAATAATTTGTTGTGCATCTTTTGGTTTGCAGATAATACAAAATAAGGAAATAAAAGTACTTATTAAGATACCAAAAACTTAAATAAATCAAATCGCCTTTAAAGCTGGAGCAGCAGCGGAGTTGGCTGAAAACGCCAAGCGTCGCAAGTACGTCTCACTTGCAAGTGATTATGTGTTTGCGCCGTTTGGTGTTGAAACATTTGGGCCGTGGGGACCCTCTGCTAAATTGCTGTTTGGTAAAATTGCGCCAAAATTAAATTCTGTCACAGCCAATAATAAAGCTGGCTGGTTCCTAGCTCAAAGGATTAGCATAGCTATTCAACGCGGCAACGCAGCCAGCATCATAGCCTCCTTGCCTCAAGGAAATGGTTTCGTTTTTGAATAGGTAGACTTTAAGTTTTTTTTATGTAGCATGTCTTAGTTTTATTTCTTCTTGTTTGTTATTTATGAAAGTTGTTTTCACTCGAATTGTTCTTAAACTAGCGTTCACTTCACTGGAATCGTCACTACGTACCTCAATGCCGAGATGTCAAAACAAAATGACCACCAAACCGACGTATAAAAACCATAAAATTAATATTCCTAGATAATAATTTGATGATAAAAACACGCGCGGGAGTTCTTCAATGCGCGTACTTTAAAATAGCAATTCATGCTAAATTATAACAATCTTATCAGAACCGGGCCAACCCGGTTCCGTCGCTCAGAACCGGGTGTACCCAGGTGCATGCCCTACAAGCTATCCCACACAAAAATATTTTTCATATCGGTCCAGTAGATCTTGAGATTAGTTGACTGGTGGAGAATGCTTTTAGCATTAAGCCCACCTTTGTACACTAAATTAATGCAATAAAGTCTTTTAATAAATAAATAAATAAGCGATTTCAAACAAACTGTTCAGCTTTATAATATAAGGGTAGTTATAATAATGAAATGTGCAAATATTCAAATGTAATCAAGTAATGTTCGTATTATGCTCAAATTCACCACAGTCACATTCATGCGAGTTTGATACACTTAATTATAATTTCCCTTTCGGAGTTGCTCGTAACAATTTTTAACTTTTATCCAGGTACGTAGCACGTATGAACCAGTTCATAAAGTAGACCAAACCAACCTTACCTACTCATTCCCGAATATACGAGAGGTTATTAGTGTAAGAGCCGTTTCCCACATCCGTGGAATGTGTATTTGCAACTCTAACCAATATACAAACAGTACCCGTTTGGTGTATTGGTTAGAGCTTCTGACTATAACGCCGGCCGTCACGGGTTCGAATCCCGCAAGGGGCAAATGTTTGTGTGATGATCGAATATTTGTTCCTGAGTTGATTATGATGTTTAATATGTATTTAAGTAATTAACTTTTTAACTTTAACTTTCTTCCAAATTTAACGTACCGTTGAGAACAAGGTTATGGACGGCGACCTGAAAAACGCAGCCCGAATCTTGTTCTCCGATGACACTGTCGCTCCCCCTGATCAGGAAACTCTCGAGAGCCTTTGTAGTAAGCATCCTTTACATCCCGATTCTCCATCTTTACCTGTTCCTCCTCCTCAAAATTTCCACACCCTTACAGATACTTGATGACGGCGACACGTTTGCTGCCATCATGTCATTTCCGGCTGGTTCTGCTGGCGGCATCGACGGCATCACTCCCCAACACCTTAAGGACTTGGTAAGTGCTTCCGCTGCTGACGCCGGTAGAATTTTGCTTTCCAACATTACGAAATTGTGCAACTTTCTCTTATCTGGCAAGGTAACTGAAAGTTTTGTCCCATTTTTATTTGGTGCTAGACTTTTTGCCTTTCGAAAAAAAGATGGTGGCATTCGCCCTATTGCTATTGGCTTAACGTTTCGTCGTCTTACAGCCAAATTAGCCTGTCGTGATATTTTTTCTCCTTTGAAAGAGTATTTTCAACCCATCCAACTTGGTTTCGGCAGTAAGGGCGGTTGCGAGGCTGTGGTTCATTCAGCTCGCAATTTCCTCTCCTGTGACGAATCTGAAGTTTTTTTGAAAGTTGATGTGAAGAATGCTTTCAATTCTCTTGACAGGTCTGCCTTGCTGAATGAAGTTCAGACTCACACTCCACAGATTTATCCCTTTGTTTTTCAGTGTTACCATAATCAATCAAAATTTCTTTATAATGAACATTCAATTGTTTCTGCAGTCGGTGTTCAGCAAGGCGACCCTTTAGGTCCAGCCCTTTTTAGTTAAGGCATCCATCCTGTCATTTCATCCTTAAATTCTAAATTCAATGCCTGATATCTGGATGACGGCTCCTTGGCAGGCAAAGCAGATGTTGTTTTCCAAACCTTGTCCTGATTATAGAAGGATTTAAGAAATAAGGCTTGGAACTTAACCTTTCAAAATGCGAACTTTTTATTAATGATCACGTTTCGTCTGGTTCCCGTCAGGCAATCATTGATAAATTTAATTCCCTTGCTCCTAACATTAAAAATCTTAATTCTGATTCGCTTTGTCTTTTGGGTGCCCCTCTTCTTGATCCCAGCATCGAACCTTTTCTTGATAAAAAATTGCATGATTTCACTTTATCAGCCCCAAGATTTGAACACCTCAATTCACACATTGCTTTACTATCCTCAAGTCGTGTCTATTTGTGCCTAAATTTACATATTTCTTACGTGCTAGTCCTATCTGAAGAAAAAGTAATTATTTAAAACTATTTGACACCACCCTTAAAAAAAGATTGGATTTTTTTAAAATTTACGTTTCGATAATAACCCATTAATTCTTGGGCTCAGGCTTCGCTTCCTATTCGTTTTGGTGGAATCGTAATTCGCCAAATTTCTAGCTTTGCCTCCCCGCTTTTCTCTCCTCTTTGCATAGCACTTCCGTTTTAGCCGGAAAAATCTTTGAACATCCTCGCCAACTTTCTGAGGTGAGAGAGGCGGAGGAGTTTTGGCAAGGCCTCTGTCCTAGAGAAGATATCCCAAAGGAACGTCACCAGCAAAAACTTTGGGATGTCCCTCTTGCGAGAAAGACCTTCAATTATTTACTTCAAAATTCCGTCAGTGATAGTGGTCGCGCAAGGCTTTTGGCAGTTTCCTGCAAAGATAAATAATAAATAAATAAATAATAATAAATAAATATCCTTTGGACATTTCCACACATCGCCATCTAGCCCCAAAGTAAGCTACTCAAAGCTTGTGTTATGGGTGCCAGACAACGGATATAATACTTAAATACTTTTTGTGTGTAAATGCATACATGATATACATAGAAAACACCCAGACCAATACAAACAGACATGTTCATGCACACAAATGTTTGTGTTGTGCGGGGATCGAACCCGCACCCGCTGCGTAGTAGGCGATTTCTCGACCACTACACCAGACGGGTCGTCAAGATTCTGGTCATTGGCTTTATGCTTTACCGTCGAAAAATTTGGGCACTCTTTTCGATAGTGAGTCTTTCCGGGTGTGTGTGGGCCTCCGCCTTGGCACCCCTATATGTGAAATTTTAACGTGTCCATGTGGCAAGGAGGTTGATAAATTTGGTCTCCACTGCCTTTGTTGCCAGCAAAGCGCTGGGCGTCTCGCCCGTTACGCTACCCTTAATAACGCCATCAGAAGAGCTCTTGCGACCATTACTGTTCCTTCCACGTTGGAACCACGTGGTTTGGTCCGTGATGATGGCAAGAGACCCGATGGCCTAACGCTTATTCCCTGGGAACGGGGTCGGGCCTTAGTTTGGGATGCAACTTGTGCCGATACTTTGGCCCCTTCCCATCTCAGAGAATCAGCCCTTAAAGCTGGAGCAGCAGCAGAGTTGGCTGAAAACGCCAAGCGTCGCAAGTAAGTTTCACTTGCAAGTGATTATGTGTTTGCGCCGTTTGGCGTTGAAACATTTGGGCCGTGGGGACCCTCTGCTAAATTGCTGTTTAGAAAAATTGCGCCAAAATTAAATTCTTTAACAGCCAATAATAAAGCTGGCTGGTTCTTAGCTCAAAGGATCAGCATAGCTATCCAACGCGGCAACGCAGCCAGCATCATAGCCTCCTTGCTGCAAGGAAATGGTTTCGTTTTTGAATAGGTAGATATTAAGTTATTTTTTTATGTTGCATGTCTTAGTTTATTTTTTTCTTGTTTGTTATTAATAAAGATACTAGTAATTAACTAGTTTTAAGTTTTAACTGCCTCGATGGCGCAGTGGTAGGACGGTCGCACTTTAAAGCGACGGCTGCGCCAGAGGTCCTGGGTTCGATCCCCGGGTCGGGCCAAAAATATATACCTGAGTTTTTCTGTTCAGAAATTCTTAGGGTAGCCCGGAGTTTTGAAGTTCACGGTGTTTTGAAACGACCCGTCTGGTGTAGTGGTCGAGAAATCGCCTACTACGCAGCGGGTTGCGGGTTCAATCCCCGCACAATACAAACATTTGTGTGCATGAACATGTCTGTTTGTATTGGTCTGGGTGTTTTCTATGTATATCATGTATGTATTTACAAACAAAAAAAAGTATTTAAGTATTATATCCGTTGTCTGGCACCCATAACACAAGCTTTGAGTAGCATAATTTGGGACTAGATGGCGATGTGTTGGAATGTCCAAAGGATATGTTTTCACCCCCGTGCCTCGGAAAAGCACGTGGCGCCGTTGGTCCTGCGCCTGATCTCTCTCCGGTCGTGTCAGATTGCTGTCCCATCGGGCTATGAGAGTGAAAGGAATAGAGAGTGCACCTGTGTTTGCGCACACACTTGTGCACTTTATTATGTCCCGCGCAGTCGGCTAGTCGTTGTGACTGGCCACCGTAGTCGAAATCGGCTAGGCGAGGGACTATAAGTAATAAATGGAATCAGGCGTTACTTTGCGGAAATTCATTATTAAGTTGAAATTTATAAAATTATTTTGCTTTAAATTTCCGCTAAGCGACGCCGGCGCAGGCAACTAACAACACGAACCGTCACCGCGTTTAGTATTAGTTCAGGCAAATGCAGGATGCACCACCCGCCCTCCCTCAATACGCATGCGGCACAGCTGTTGCAATTATTAGTACCCAACACCAATGTGCAAAAAGCCTCGACGCGTTTCGCCACTACGCGTGGCATCCTCAGGAGATGTTGTCGCCTCGGTTGTGCACGGACGACTACTACAATAGTCGTCCCGTAGGGCGGGTGGTGCATCCTGCATTTGCCTGAACTAATTATAAACGCGGTGACGGTTTGTGTTGTTAGTTGCATGCGCCGGCGTCTCTTAGCGGAAATTTAAAGCACAATGATTTTATAAATTTCAATTTAATGTATTTGACACCTGACACCTGCCAAAGATTAGTAGATTGTTATACAAGGGGAGAAAGGGACCCATTTCACCCGAGAAGTTCTTCGAGTCCGAGAAGTTCGAGAATTCGAGAGTGAAATGAGTACTTTCACCCGAGTTATACATGCTATTTTTCATTTCGACTGTGAGGAAAAATAAATAAATTTATTTAGATATTATGTTGTTTGGCGAAAGATGAAATCACAAGTTTTTACATCACGTATCAGTTTGTTTACTGTCGTTATACATAAAACACAAGATAAGAAGGACAGTAAAGGCACGGAAAACAACAGAGTACGACATACAACGCGGACGATATCAAATATTTCAAATCATTGTTAAAAATATCGATCGTTTTTTTCTCACAGACAATAATAATAGGAGAAGAACGCAACCTTGCGAGAACAAGGTTACTTTAATTTGTCACCAAAACTACCACAGATTATGTCAAATTCCAGGTTCAATTTTGCCTCATGAGATAGCGCTATGAATAACAGCTAAAGGTGTCTCATAAGTTTTAATTTAGTGTTTTGGCAGGTTTTTCCAAATTTCTTTTTGTGATAAGTGTTAAGGCTTATGAGCACATTATCTCCATCGGTGGGTCCCCACTCGTAGCCGCAGTTCTTTCACAGCTCGATTTGTAATACCAACAGGGCTTTTAAAGGTAAGAGGGGTTAATATTCATATTGCCCGTAGTCATATCATAGCACCAATTTACCCGCATCTCTCCCACTACCCTCTTCTTCAAATCCTATATCTTCTTCTCCATCTTTTGAAGCTATTATCACAAACCTCCACCAATCTACTTCGCTGGTTAAAAGAATCCCTAGGGGATCGAGAATAGCTTTAGCTAATAATACTGAAACTGCTTGGCAAAATCTTTTTACATTTTCATACTCGTTTTTTCCTGTCAACTCTCAGTCTCAAACTTTAACTCGGGCGCTTTTAGATAATGCTTCGAATTCCCACAATCCATCCCTTCTGTTCAGTTCGTCTGGTACGCTACCTTCCAAATTTAACGTTTATCGTACCGTTGAGAACAAGGTTATGGACGGCGACCTGAAAAACGCAGCCCGAATCTTGTTCTCCGATGACACTTTCGCTCCCCCTAATCAGGAAACTCTCGAGAGCCTTCGTAGTAAGCATCCTTTACGTCCAGATTCTCCATCTTTACCTGTTCCTCCTCTTCAAAATTTCTAACCCTTACAGATACTTGATGACGGCGACACTTTTGCTGCCATAATTTCTTTTCCGGCTGGTTCTGCTGGCGGCATCGACGGCATCACTCCCCAACACCTTAGGACTTGGTGAGAGCTTCCGCTGCTGACGCCGGTAGAATTTTGCTTTCCAACATTACAAAACTGTGCAACCTTCTCTTATCTGGCAGGGTTTCTGAAAATTTTCTCCCGTTTTTATTTGGTGCTAGACTTTATGCCTTTCGAAAAAAAGATGGTGGCATTCGCTCTTTTGCTATTGGCTCAACGTTTCGTCGTCTTGCAGCCAAATTAGCCTGTCGTGATATTTTTGCTCCTTTGAAAGAGTATTTTCAACCCATCCAACTTGGTTTCGGCAGTAAGGGCGGTTGCGAGGCTGTGGTTCATTCAGCTCGCAATTTCCTCTCCTGTGACGAATCTGAAGTTTTTTTGAAAGTTGATGTGAAGAATGCTTTCAATTCTCTTGAAAGGTCTGCCTTGCTGAATGAAGTTCAGATTTCTGACCGAACAGTACAATAAGGGAGCGGCGTATGGATCTTTAAACAGTCACAGATCCGCACTGTCACTATTTTTAGGGAGTAACGCCGGATCTGACGATCGTGTGAAGCGACTCTTAAAAGGAGTTTTTAGCAGGCAGGCAACTAACAACTTTGGCCCGGTATGCCAAAAGGTTGCTGGTTCAAGTCCCGCCCGTGCGCAAATTTTTGGTTTCTTATTTCATCTTTATGAATATAAAATATGACACTGTGAGTGTTAAAAACATTCTAAAGCATTAGATAGCGAAGCGACATTAATTTCCAAGTTGAATTTATTCTGTAAAGAATAACTGCTTGGGCCATTTGTTTCATAAACAGACGGCTAGATGGCGCTAAGCGTCACGCAATTGACGTTTTCATAAGAAACCACAAATTTCGCCGGGTCGGACTGACAGCACGGTAGCTCAATTGGTAAGAGCGTTTGGCCCGGTATGCCAAAAGGTTGCTGGTTCAAGTCCCGCCCGTGCGCAAATTTTTGGTTTCTTATTTCATCTTTATGAATATAAAATATGACACTGTGAGTGTTAAAAACATTCTAAAGCATTAGATAGCGAAGCGACATCAATTTCCAAGTTGAATTTATTCTGTAAAGAATAACTGCTTGGGCCATCTGTTTCATAAACAGACGGCTAGATGGCGCTAAGCGTCACGCAATTGACGTTTTCATAAGAAACCACAAATTTCGCCGGGTTGGACTGACAGCACGGTAGCTCAATTGGTAAGAGCGTTTGGCCCGGTATGCCAAAAGGTTGCTGGTTCAAGTCCCGCCCGTGCGCAAATTTTTGGTTTCTTATTTCATCTTTATGAATATAAAATATGACACTGTGAGTGTTAAAAACATTCTAAAGCAGGAGTTTTTAAATTAAAACCCAGTTTCCCAAAATACAGCAGCACATGGGATCCACAAGTCGTACTAAACCATGTGTCTAATTGGTATCCTAATAGGGAACTGAGTAGGGAAAAAATTACCAAAAAGTTAGTAATTTTATTAGCCTTATGCACTGCCCAACGCGTACAAACCCTTTCGTTAGTAAAACTTGAAACCATAATAGTCAGTCCGGACGGCATAAACATTGCAATCAAAGATATTTTGAAGACATTGGCGGCAGGTCGAGAACAACCGAGCCTATTCTTACCATATTTTCGGGACAATATGCGTATCTGCCCTGCGAAGACACTCGAAGACTATATTCACATCACCCGTGAAGATCGGCCCGCTAGTGTATCCAACCTCTTAATAACTGTGAAACGCCCCTATAGGAGCGGGACAGCACAGTCAATAAGCAGGTGGATTAAGCAGTGGTTGTCAGAGAGCGGCGTGGACGTGACGGCGTTAAGCGCGCACAGCACGCGACATGCCGCCACGTCCGCGGCCGCCGCCGCAGGAGTGTCTGTCGAAACGATAAGGAAGGCTGCGGGATGGACTAATACCTCCCAAGTATTTGCCAAATTCTGTCACAGACAAATACTCGAAAACAATAACTTTGCCTACTCCGTATTCCACGGAACTTATAGGAATGATTCCATAAATATAAGTACCTACATAGGTTATTTATTGAAAAACAAAGATATTTTTTTTTGTTAGTTTCGTTCTATTTTTAAGATACTTTTACGTTAAACTTATTAGATCTGTTCATTGATATTATCTGTTGATTAAAATAATAATCAAACAATAATTACATTGTTTTAATAGCAAAACTTTTGCTCTAAACATCTACCTGGTTATATTACATCTGAAGAATGAAGCGAAGAAATATAATATATGATCAAACGAACTTCACAAGTGAAGTTCAATCAATATTATATGAGTCGCTTCATTCGAAGATATAATAACCCTCCCAACCCAATCCCGGTTAAAGTTTGCCCATTTTAAATCTCTTAAAAGAATAACGAGTCGAGCCGGCTAGTGGTGGGAGCAAGATAAGTAGTGTTGGAAACACGTTTGAACTAGACTCGATTTTTAAAATCTCTGAAGGCGTGCGATCTACCTTGCAGGCTTAACCCAGATGATCCTACTGTTCCTTAAAAGACCCAGCTTAGTTATTAGAAATGGCATGTAGTTTTATCAAGGAGCTGACCATTTATCACTTTTACGTGTATTTCCATATAAAGTAAGTTCAAAAGTTAACTATTCTATCTTCTTAATACATTAACCAACCCATTTATTATAAATACGATCTTTTGAAAATATTCTAAATCTATGTAATTTACTTATTTAAAATAAACACGTTTTGTTCCTATTTGGCACGTATTACCTTATGTATCTAAGACATTTTTTTTTCGGAATATCTGGGTTAAAGGACTACCTACCATATTATATCTTCGAATGAAGCGACTCATATAATATTGATCGAACTTCACTTGTGAAGTTCGTTCGATCATATATTATACGCTGCTTGATATGCGCCCAATAGGCTGAAAATATTTCATAATAATCAATCGATTTAGTTTGTTTATATTGCTTATGCAATTTAGCTTTTAATTCTCTTATTATATCAGATGTGTACCACTGCGGATAATTTCTAGATTTAGTTTTATTTAGTATTTTTTTAGGTACACAGGAATCCAATACATTATTTAAAATACTATAAAAACATTCCACAGGCTCTTCAGGATGTTGTGTTTTATAGAATGGGCTACAGTCAATGGATGCCATTTGATAATACAACAATTGAAAATCCGTCTTATGGAAGTTCCCCTTTGGCTCAATTTGAGACGCTGATGCCCCTCGATTGGAGATGTCAGCATGTGTTTGTGACAGACTGTGGTCTGCCAGTGCTAATCTGCAGAGTTACTGCCAGGGGGGTTCCGTTGCCTCTCGCACCTGTATGCTATCACATAATCCCAATGTGCACAATACTAAGTCAAGTTGCCTTTCATTACAATTAGGTATGTTGTTCAGTTGAGCGAATTCGCAGAAAGAGACAAAATACCCAAAATAATTTAAAACATTATATTTTTTGCAATTCATTATTGCAAGAATACAAATTTAAGTCGCCTATCACAATTACCTGTTTATATTTTACACACAACTGTTCAATTAATCTTAAACATTTAATGTACTCATTTTCATTTGTATTTGGCGGAATGTAAACAACGCAACATAAACATAATTGATTACGATGTATATGTTTCTAGGTATTTATGGGAGACGCCCCCCGTCATAATCGTAGTCGAGTATTCGTAACACAAGAAAGTAAATTTCTTACCACCAAACAAGACGATTGGTGTGTTGTGTGGCGCATATTTATATTTATTTATCCTTTAAAATATCATTATAAATAAATATCCTTTTGGACATTCCCACACATCGCCGTCTAGTCCCAAAGTAAGCTACTCAAAGCTTGTGTTATGGGTGCCAGACAACAGATATAATACTTAAATACTTTTTGTTTGTAAATACATACATGATATACATAGAAAACACCCAGACCAATACAAACAGACATGTTCATGCACACAAATGTTTGTATTGTGCGGGGATCGACCCGCACCCGCTGCGTAGTAGGCGATTTCTCGACCACTACACCAGACGGGTCGTCAAAATCACTAGAAATTACGGAAATCACACAAAATGTAGGCGCATACAAAATTGAGCTATCTTTCATTGAATTATTGTTGTATAGATTTCAAATGATTTTCATTCGAAAAGATACACGCAATATTGACCCGACTGATTCAAAAATAGGGCTTTTCCACGCCTTCACTTGGGCTAAATGTACCTTTTCCGTGAATCGCGACATAAGCGCACTTCCTTTGTAATATCTGTTTTCAAAGGGTGAGGACTCAGGTCTAAGTGACCCTAAATACATAGTGCTCACATAAAATAAAATTGTGAGGTTTTTGGTGACGCCTTTTGAAATCATATCTTTGTGCTTGAAAAAAGTGTAATATTGTGGGTCTATCGATGAAATGATAAGGTTCGACCGGTAAATATTTATTTGGTAGATATTAGCATCATCGCAGATGCTATACTCGAGTAAGATGTCCATATTTTCAAATTTAATCATTTGTTTACTCAAATAAATCAACGCAATCAATCAATCTTTGACCGGCTATCTACACCAATACTTCGAAAATATCAAGATATATTTTTTTGGATTTTTCTATTTCATTTTTGTTAATGTCTAAGATTTAGTTCTAAATAAAAAAAAGGTTGGATAGCATGATCACTCCTTGATTTAGAGTTGATTTTATCAACGACAGATAGGACTTATCCGACCGAAGAAGTATAATATGACCGATTTTAAAATAACATTAACGTAAATGATGCCAAGCCTCAGAGGTTAAGCGCTATTTCATAAACTCTGCATTGAGTCCTTCCATTCCCTCATACCTTTACATTTAGTTCTCTTAAACCGTAGAGCTGACACGTTCCCGCATTCACTATTTATAGAGAGAATTTTCCGCCTTCTCACTCATGTCGAGGGATTAGATATCAAGCCTGTGAATACGAGCAAACACTGCATTGGGTAGATAATATAAGAGGTTTAGATACAGTAAACTCACTCCAACAAGTGTACATAAATCAATTGAATCAAAAAAAAATATGTTCGCTTAGCTTCACGACTGCTTAGCCCTATGACTTATATACAGATAAAAAACAAATAGAAAATTAGAAATAATTGTCCCTAAGTATAAGGGTATATACAAGTGACGCCATGAACAATTTATTAGAAAGCAAGGGAGTTAGTATCATACCTGCGGAAATTATAAATGCTACCGCACATTCAATTGGCAAAGTTATGAAAATTATTAACTAAAAACAAGTCAAAACAGGAGCCTACCTAGGAGCCCACTGCTTCGTTTTCTATGTTGGTTGAAAATACAGACAGCGGATATCTTCATTCTATTTCAAACTTTACCAAGGTGACACAAGAAGGAACGGGGCTGCGAATATTTACAGTTTAGTGTACTTATTATTGTTTTTGTTTTCTTTTTATTGAGAGTGGATGACCGAATCTTGAATCCGCAACAGTAGTGTACAATAAGCGCTATTAATACATTTTGCATGATTTTGCAATAACAGTATTTTTTAAGTAGAGCTCCCACTAAGAGTTGTTTTACTCCATTTTCGTCGTATTTCACGAACGGATTGTTGTATTGGGTTGTCGTTTTGCAACTTCAGTACTTTGTAATACGCATGGCATAAAACTGTGATCAAGTGCGATAGTTAAATAAATACCAGTCCATATGTGTCATAAAAATACAATATTATTACTGACACAAAAATATATGTTACTGCAGTAATGCATATTTTACTTTGTAGGATAGAATGTAGTGGCCTCAAGAGCATTAAAGTATCATTGAGAAAATATCGGTACTGTGGCTCTGGCTGGTGCAATATTGTAAAACTCGTAAGTAATTCCTGTGCACAGGTGTCGCTGCAAACCTGCACTGCATAAATACTAAACGATATAATGATTGTATAGTAAACGCTTAAAACATTATCATAAGTTCTGTCATGGTGGGAGGGGTATCGGTTAAACAGTGTAAATCTTAGGAACAACTAGAGCTCGAGTGAGGGACTTCAACTATCTCATCAATATAAGACTAATTTTGGATAGTATTCAGTTAAAATAAACGAAGTTTAAAAAATATAACACTGATCTTCAAGATTTGTATTCTATAAACCATTAAATTATTATCCCTTTGGAATAGAACGACAAAAGCGAGATGTCACTAGCAGTAAACTGTGTGATAAAAAGAGATGGGAGATACGAAGTAGCAGAACCATTTTTGGCAGATGTCAAACAGTTGACCGCCCCGCAGAAGCTCGCTGAAAATTACGTGCATTAGATTTTTTTTATTTAAAAGTGAAATTGTGTATATTTTGGAGAAATAATGCGTCTGAAAAATGGTGACTTGATCGGTGATTGATTGTTATTCATTACAACGGCATAACCCCAACAAATAATCATTCAACAGGTTAATTAATCCAAATCGAAGCCTCTTAATATACGACTTATACTCGTATTTACCAATGCGCTTCAAATTTAAAGTACGCAGTTTGATTATTCTATTCTACAAACGTTAATTTACGTAAAAAATAAAGACGGAATAACACAAGGAATCTATAATGACGAATATTTTGTATAATGAAATAATATTTAGTTTTACACTAGAGCTGCATTTTCAATATTTTATGTCGACTGTTTATCATGCAGTAAACTACTATATTTAACTTAAGAACATTGTTATAAATCACCTGACCGAAAGGTTATCTTATTTTAAGCTACAAACGTTACTTACTTAAGTTAGTTACTGACATCTCAAATCGGTTTCGTTTGACAGCTTTTACTTGTCCTTCTTTTCCGATAGGAATATTAATTTTATGCTTTAAACAGGGTTCACTTCAGAGTACAACCTCTTCAACATGATGCCGCAAACCAACTAAACTGCCGGACTCCACGCTCTCCCCGATTACAAAACTTCCCTCCACTTATATATCAGTGTTGCCAGTAACTAAATGAAAATGTTGCTGTTACAAGTAACAGTTCGAATAAATGATAGCAGCTATTTACTTGAAAATTACGACAGCAGTTACTATCGAGTTCACCGCCATCTGACCACTGTTGTGTGTGTGCAAGCGATTTTTGTCTGAAAGGGGTAAGGCAACAGAGACCTTGACTGTTTATAATTACCCGGCACCATACACGTTACCGTAGTTTCGTATATACGAAACAAAATAGGAAAATAAAATAAATGAGGTAAGACACTAAGTAAATGTACATAATTTGACTGTGGCAAGAGTTCGGATATTGAAATAATAATATTCAGCTAAAGTCAACTGTAATATTAACCAATTTGCAGTAATATTAATAACATTCAGACCGAGATAAAATATTATTTTAGGATTAAGCTCACCTTTCGTACACTTTTTTGTTTAATAAAGATTTTTGATAAATAGTAAACATTCAAATAATAATGCAAAAGAAAACGTTAAAAAGTCAAATTAAATGAATAAAATATAAGTGATATTCCGAGGTATTAGGTAAGGACCAAGTACTCAAAACTAGGTCGAGTTATGACATTCCTTTAGAAATAATATGTAAATCTTTTTATTTTGTTTTTTAATAATATTTAAAGAGATACTTGGAGAGTGTTTATAATGTTTTTTATTATTTTTAAAAACAAACTTGTAAAACCTAGTGTTCATTAGAAAAATGCTTTGAAGAACCCAAATTAAAGAGCTTCTCTTAATTACAAAGTCGGACAATCAGAAACATCATGATACTAGAGACGTTGGAATAACAATATTAAATGGCCTTTTATACAAAACCAAAAACAATTATTTGCCAGAATATCATATAAAATAAACAGAACAGGTAAAAATCCGTTATGTAATTGTATCCAGCCTGCACGAAGGCATGCAAATAATCATAATCAAAGATTAAAATCCAATACAATTCAGCTAAATAAAATAATCATGTCCTTACTAAATAAATTGCGGTGTGACATAATAATTAAATTAAGAATGACATATAAATTAAACAAATTATTCTGAATTCAAATACTCACGCTATAAAAACAATTGCATAATAGCCAACTATTTAACATTTTCTTAAATAGATTACCCTCAAGTGCCTTCAGATCCTCCGGCAATTTATTGTATATTGCTATTGCTATACTGTAGATGTTTCTCTTATAAATATCCTTACAGCATCGAGGTTGGAACAGTAGATTTTTAAACTGTTCTTATATAATTAGCTGTGCATAAAATTCTGTATATTGTAAAAATGGAGAAGGAATGTCCATAGTTACCAAATTGATAGTAAATTCACAGCTTTGTACTCCTGTATATGAATATACACTCTCCCCACCAAATAAACCTCCATCGGAAAACGGATTTAATGGCAAATGCGTTTAAATCCGATTTCGAGTTTCATTTGTGGATTTTAATTGACATTCGATCCAATCAACTTATCGCCAGCTTTTTGAAAAGTAAAAATCAGCAATTCAACGAAATTTCGATAGCCAACGCAACTTTGGTATTTAGGGTTCCGTCGCCGAATGGCAAAAAACGGAACCCTTATAGTTTCGTCAAGTCTGTCTGTCCGTCCGTTTGTCACAACCACTTTATTCGGAAACTATAAGCACACTGTTGAAATTTGATAGGAAGATGTATGATTCTTATACAAGAAAATAGGTATATATTATAATGATATTTAAGAATTCCTTACATGAAACTAAAACCGTTTTTTTTTTGTTGAGCCTATGCGAATGGGGTGTCTATACTCGTAGATAAAGTCTAACGTTTGATAGATAGATGTTTCCAAAGTGGTAAAATGGGCGTCTAACTCCTAAACTAAGCGAGTGTAAATTTTGAAAAAATAATAATAATGAAGATTTTAACAAATACTTTCAATGAAAATGGTTTGGACGGGATCGAACTATACAATCATTTTTTAAAAAAATGTGAGTTTTATTTGCTGTAACAAAATCATGTGGTATTTTAGCTAAGTGGAAGTGAGTGCATTCCCTAATTCAGTTAAAATTGGCAACTACAGTTTTTTACAACATTGGAACCTACAGTGCGCGAGTGCGACTCGCACTAAGCCGGATTTTTAATGATTCTTCTGGGTGAGCCCGTTCTATCGTTTACTCTAGAGCAAACCTATCCTAAACACTTAGTCAATAACCTAATTGACTAATTTTAATCAATTAATCTCATTACACCACAAGGGCCGCGATGGATTGTTATACAATATTTCGGCCCTTGAGCTGAGATGTGTCACTTTAAGTCAATATTATGTGGCATATAATCGAACGATTCTTGTTAGCAAGTTAGCGAGTTAGCAAGAGAAGAGAAAAAGTTATAATCCCTTATCAATATTTATCGAAATCGCTAACTCGTTGTAGTAAATGACAATGTCAAGTTCTATGACTAGAAGTATTTTTTTCCATACATTGCTTGTACGATTTATTTTCCTAGAAAATAAAATAAAAAAAATTTTTGATTATAACTAATTAACACCATTTAGAATTTATTACTTGTGGCTCAAAAGGCATGTTTATAAAATTTTGCTTCTGTCACAGGCACACCCTGTATACAAAAACTAAATTCATGACTCAGTTTAGTAGTAGTGAAGATGTAGTCTTTTTTTTGTGGTTTTTGACAGCACGGTAGCTCTAATAGAAGAGCGTTGGACCGGTTTCCCAGAAAGTGGCAGGTTCGAGTCCCGCCCGTGCGCAATTAAAACCATTCTAAACCATGCTAAAGCATAACCTCAAAATAACTGTGAAATCGGTATTTACACCTTGACAAACCACGAAGAAAGTTGACTGCCTCCGCGACTGTTTGGGAACAACGAGATAAAATTGTAAATTACTGAATTTAGGAATAATCCCGGTGGTAGAATAAGTTGACAACATTGCGCATACACTGCATTATTCATGGTAAGCAAAGAACAAAGCGTAGACTAATCTTTGTTTACAAGCCATTTATTACACCTTCTAGGGATCCCCTCTGGCTTCACCTGTGGCATATCGGATAGCCAATATAAACTTCCGACCCCTCTTTCACAGTACCTGGGGTTATAACTGTCTGTTAGCTCGGCCCTTTTCCGAGTCTCAAACTATACTGTATATCACATCTGAGCGGTCACCGGTTTGAGTGTCAATTTTAAGCAAACAGACAGCACTCATTAAATTTATAGTTGTAGTATAAATTAGCTCAGAGTGATTGATGTGATGTTTGTTACTGACACTGAAGTCTAGCTCCTGAATCCGGTTTAGCAATGAGGTACGGTCGAGGTCATTCGCAAATAACTATTATTTCACTATAGTCCATTTTTCTTTGCTAGTCGTAAATTTCATCAATCTTTTTATAGCTGTTAAAATGATATCAGTGAATAAATTTTATTTTATTATTTCATTTCAAAAGATTTCAGGTCTCGAAACTTTGTATTACCTATGTAGTTGGTTATGTTTTTGCTTATCTTATTTTAAAAATAATTAATACGGTAAAAAGGAGTGTCAAGATTTTTTACAATATTCGATGAATTTATTAAGAAAAGAACTTTAAGAAGCAAAACACACACGCACTGCTTGGCTGGCATTTGATTAATAAGCAAAATGTACCGATGTTATTTCCAGGCATTTTTTTTCTTTTGTTTGTATTTTTACTAACGAAGGACATGTGTTTGTTTTTGTGTATGTGTGTGTTTGTGGATAAATGTTTACTTTCTTTATTTCAAATCTATGGCACTTATTTTGTTCGATGTGATGCCAGTTTTTGTGTCGTACGAGCAAGCTATTTTCGTTGAAAAGTGTTTAGGCGTAAGAGAACTTAACCGTATCTGACGAAATTTGTCCTAATCGCAAAACAAACAGAGAAGACTATAAGAGTCTTAGGAGAAAGCTGAACTAATATTGACCCTTGCAACGAACAAAAATTCATGGATAGTATTTATGAGGGGTACGACAGTCTTGTGAAGCATTTTTTTCTTTTAAGATGTGACACGGTGAGTGTAAAAAAACATTCTAGCTTTGAATAAGAATGAAAGTCGGCATGGGTATAGATAGGTACTTACTGCACCTAGAAATTGCAAAACTCTCCATAGATCCTTATGAGAGTAGTTAGATAAACAGAAAAGGTCAATCGCCGTACGGATAAGGTTAGCTTTGTTTTATGTGCCATACAAAATCTTTTAAAAATCCCGCTCAGAACAGACAAAAAAAAGCGCAATAAAATTCAACTTATTGACACTCAAAATTGATCCACCTAAGAACATCTGCAATACAAACTTCTGTATTCCTCATTCTATTTCCGTAACTGCGTTCTTTTATCTTACTGACCATTTCCTTCAAACCCAGTTTCTATTGTGTACTGGAAATGGGATCGTTTTCTGAAATATTTCCCATTTAGTTAAGAAACAAAAGAAGCTCGCAGGGCTTATTACCTACCAAGGATACTCCCACCATAAATATTGCGAAGACGTCATGATAGTAGTTTGAAAGCCCTAAGAGTACTAGCATTTTGTAGACGCGCTTACCTTGTCTTTTTAGACATGCTTAATGGTGCGTCCGCTGTTTATATTACTAGAGCTGATAACGTTAGCTACACACGAATTTCTATCTTGACAGTAATCGATGACACCGAATTTGTAACTTCGAGTAGAGGAATGAGAGCTACATGGATTCCGTTGCATCGCGATGGCGTTGCGATGTCGGCTTTAATACAAATCCGAACGGTATGCCACACGATGCGTGAACGGTATGCCACATGGGGGTGCTTTGGGTTGACAGAACGCGCGTGCAATGGATATGCGTAATATTAACGCAACACAACGGAACAAAGCAACGCCAAAGTGACTTTGCTCTGAATCGCCCGAACACTCCAGATTATATTTAAAGTACCTATAATATTTTATGGTAGCTTATCCTAGCGCTACAAGGCGTTTTAAGGAGATATCAAAAAGGTTAGTCGTCATCACAGGAGACCAAAGCGGTGGCAGCTACCTAAGACGAAGAAGAAGAATTAGTCTTGCTATTCGAAGGCGGAACTGCCTGTATCTTCGGAACCTGACTAAAAGGGACTTTTTTCAGTTATATATTTTAGATTTAAATTTATATTTTTAAGACGTTCATTATATTTTTTTCTTTCTTTTTTGCTAGTTAATAGATAAGGTTGCATAATGCAATTGTTTAAGTATAATATTTTACATTTTCATTTTCGTCCTGATCGCTTGCAACTATGTGTCAACCCTGCTGAGTTGGTATTGTTGTTCGGAAAGAAACAGATTCGATAACAGTTTCATCCGGGTGAATTTTCTCGCAATCAACGTGCTGAGCTGAGATGTAGAGCTATTAGTTATCCAAACTGGTTACAGCAGGGTAAGAACAGTCCGTAATATAAAAAAATGTGCAGATTTGGGCTCTTTCATTTATTTTTGTGGTTTATTTTTTTACCACCAAAAGAGTTATTTTTTAATGGTTTCATATTGACTGTAACAAATGTTTTGTTCTAAAATTTTATCAAAAACACATAACTATGTTTATATAAAGGCATTGTAACTGTCTTATAGATACAAAATTTAAATGAAATATGACTGGTTAGGCACCTGACCACATTTGCCTTTTTATTACTTTCAGCATACTCTGGCCGTTTGTTCTAAAGTGTTATCTTTAAAAACAGGAATGATTAATTTTAGAGAAAGTCGAGTTTCTCTGTACAATTTTTTCCATGTGTTAAGATTTTTCTTCAACTGCTGATTTTTGAGGTCGCCAAGAATTGTAGCACTTACTTGCAGCTATCGATAGCTGATTTTTGATTATACACCATTTTCCACAGCGGTTCTCATTACGGAACGGACAACGGCACGTCAAGGTTAACACTGCTGTATTTTATGCAGTTGCAATAAAGGTTAGTATAATAGGTAAGCAACTGTATGTATAGCCTGACGATTACAAGATTATACTTTCTGTACGATCACAGCCGTCAAATAAATTGCTGATATCATCTGATCCTCTCCATCATTTTTTCCATCGTCACGTTTTTCGCGATGAATTATGAACACAATTGAATGATAGATTAGGAGGAGTCCTTTTAGATCAGTCACAGGGAGTGATAATATTTCAAGACAATTTCAATTGAATTCGGAGCGTTGCGTTTTAGTTCAAGTACGTCTTATTGAACATTTCATTGCTATTAGTAAATTGGCTTCAAAATTCTTTAAAATCCTTACAGTGGTAAGAATCCCTATTCAGCTATTTTCTAGGCACTTGGGATCAGTTTAGACTTCGTTCTATCCATCCATACTTATTTTAAAAATGTCACTTAAATTGCTTATTCAATCTAAATTAAATTTGAAAATGAGATAGTCAAGTTCCGGGAAAGGACAACTTTACAACTTTACAAACCCGTAAATATTGTTATGGGGGTCAAAAGTGAAGGTAGAACTTTGTATTCGAAATATTATATAGCGTGGCAGAGTTCTAAGCAAAAACTAGACCTATAATATAATAAAAATAAGATTCACCCCAAGGGAGCAAAAATGTTATTAAACATTCAACAACATGATTTTATTTTTTATTCCGAAATGCACCTGGCGATCTTATATTTGAACTGTTATTTAGCTAACAATGAAATTCGAGGAGCAAATGCCATGAAACACTGAATAGGAAGACTTTATTAAACTTCTTCAGACAAAAGCGGCGAAGAGGTCAGCCTAAGTTTCGTCTTCATCAGAACTCACGCCCAACTTCGTGGAAAGTAGAGCATATCTTTTATCAGGAGGTTCCAGAATTTAATAAGTTTTTGAAACATAAATAAAATCCTGTAACGATCTGTGGAGCATCAATTAATTGATCGTAGATAACAAAACTGATAAATGGTGAGGAAGATTTTTTAAAGAAATAAATAGGTAACTATCTAACTTGTACGAACTAGAACACATATATACATATAATGTATTGAATCTTAATTTTTAACTATATTTCAATATCTATATAATAAAATTAGGGCAGAAATTTTCTAGATTGTCTCCAATCTAGAAGGGTCTCCCCTTTGACTAGAGGCGCAGCGTAAGCCGTCCATTACAAGATTAGCAGATAACCTTGTTAAGATCGCAGGATCACACTGGATGCAGGCCGCTCACAAACGGTCGCTGTGGAAAACCGTGGGGTAGGCGTATTCAGCAGTAAACGTTCTTTGGCCGCTCATATTTAATGATGATGATAAAACAAAATCGTTAACGAAAACTGGTAACGCAAGTATTCTGAATAATTGAAACACGTTTAACCCAATACCGCAAACATTTTCACAGAATAAAACATACTTTAAAGAAGGACTCGTGGTCGAGGTACACTGCTGTAAAATTTACGAGAACTTTTAACTGTACGTACACACAAGACGCAATCAAGTGTCGTCAAACACGAGTCCTCAAAGTGGTGGGTAGATTACATCGGAAGTCTATAGCCGGCGGGTAGAAGTGACGTCTTGCTCACTTCCGCCCGAGGGGTGTCATCCAATAAAGAAGTAACTAGTGAAGCCCTCTATCCGCACCGTCACCCGCCGAAACTATTTATTGCATCCGCCCCGGCTACGTTTTGAATGCACTTAAAACTGCATATTGTGACACCAAGTTATTTTTATAGTAAACCTGCTCTTTTAAACTGAGAGAATAATGATAATTTTATCAGAAACTCACATTAGGTACACACGGCAGCACGTCAGACTACTACACTTTGACCTTGAGCGCTTTGAAAGTTGAACGGAGACAATCGTGCGACAGAGACAAATATCCTATTTCAGTCCTACTTCAAATGAGTCGTGCTGCATCGCTTCTCATGTGATTTTGGCGGGAAGGATTGTGTGATTTATTGAAATGCAAACAAGCGGTTGCGTAGGTATTTCTTTACTTTTCGTTTTTTTATGATATAGGAGCAGTTTTGCAGATTATATATTTATTACTTTGAGTGCCTGTATAACCGGTTCCTGTTAAAGTTCCATATAGCTATCTGGAACCCGTGAAACAAGTCCTTAGAATACTTTTTGAGTTTTATCTCATTTAAACTCTTTACGCTCTCATTACACTTTCAAATAATGCTTTGAAAAGGGGGGGCCTTTTATTAATTACTATTAGTTACGTCGCCCGTTTTTAAAATAAGTATTAATAAAAGTATCGTGAGAAGTAAAATAGCGCTTATGCACTCAAAATGCACATTACTTTTTTAACTGTCTTTTGATATATTATTTGAACCGTTTAGCCTTAGGTAAAGCATTTCAAGCATAATGTAGATAATACCCGCTTGATGTGCGAAGTGTGGGTTCAGTTCCAGTCTTGGACAGAAACATTTTATTCCAAGCGTTTGCAATAAGTGCAATGAACTAATGAATGATTTACTTATTATAACGCTGTAACATTACCTTTTGTTCTGCATTAGCGGCAGGTTTACCTACCACAAACCATTACAAAATAGTGAAGCTAAAGGGCAAATCACAACTGAATCTTCACTGATCAGATTGACGAGTTCAGAAGGCACTTAGCCTATCAGTTCGCGGTCATGCAACCATGAGGTTAGTCTAGTAGTATTATATTATCTGGGGTCTTAAGTAAGGCTAAGAGCGCACATTTGGCGAGACGCGACAAAGAGAACGAAAAGATAACAATTGAAACTAAACCCTAACTTAATTACATACAGTTGAAATAGCAAACGGCTCGCTCGCAAGGACATCCCGATACCACAAGAGCCGCCGCGCGACTTTCACGACTACTCCTACTAGCTTCAACCGTATATCATTACATTAAGGTTTACTTTAAATTGTTATCCTCTCAATTTTTTCGCCGCGCCTCGCCAGCTGCGCGCAAAGCTAAGTTAACTTGTTTGCGACTGCTTCACGTTCGCACGAGTGCCGAAAACTAGTGAGCCAAGAGTTGAGCCCAACAAACGATAGAGTATTAAAATCCTAGTCTGAGAATTGAGTCCAATTAAGCTCACGGCCTCCAAATTTGGTGAGTCCGATCGCATGAGCTAATATTATTTCGGATATTGAATATCTATAACGGATAGCTAATATTGATTATTTGGGATATTATAAAAAAGATATTAGATAGTATTGAAGGCCACAGAACAAACGATCGATGGGGTGACGATTTGACGAGTTTTGAAACGCAATAGGAGAATCCAAGGCATAATAATGGCTTACAAAAAAGTTACTTTTAATTTTTAAAACAAAGTATAAACTAGCTATTGATTAGAAAAAATAATAACATCATAATAAGTGAAAAATATTTATTTAGTAATTAATAACTTATAACAGCATAATAAATTATTTATACTAAGATATTTATAAAAACGGCAGTAATAAAATGAAAGAGAATTACATACTCCATCATAAAATTTGCAAAATTATCGCTTAAATTTGTAACAAAATGAATACCTAAAGAAACAGAAATACAAGCTCACCTAAAGAATTACAATATTTATTTTATAATAAAAACTCTCGATGATATCTTTATTCATGATTGATTGATGATTATAAAAATTTGCAAAAACAATAATATCTCATTTTTTTTAAAAATAGATGTGATTTTAATTACAATACTCGTATAACATTTTATGAAAAAAAGATAACTTCTTGATAAGATTATTAACAATAAAATTTGTAAGAATAAAAAAACATATAAAACTTCTCTACGCTCATTCATTATGGTTATGCCATCATGAAAAAAGAGGCAAGAATTATTTTTTTCTCAAATTATTATAACTTTGATTGGGAGTTCTAAAGTTACTTTTTACAATTATTACCAACCTAAAAATAAATCTGATTAAACAATTCAAACCTAACCATCTTAGGACCAGAACTACCATTTATTTATATTTTTTTACCTTTTTGTGTGTCCAACTGGTGATTGGACAAGATTACCAAGATTTACAGACAGAAGAACGAAAATTATTATGACAGTAGTAACGAGTAATATGGCTGAAATTCAATGTCAAATTCATCTTGGTTTGTAGGTAATAATGAACATGTTGATGCTGATATTACTATTGACATAGATACCTACAATTAAGGCCATCTTATCGCTAGGAGCGTTCTCTTCCGGACAACATCTAGGTGGAGAAAAAAGGTCACAAATAACACAAAATTACCTACGTTAAAGTCATTATTTTTGTAAATAGGCCCACATAAGGCATTTTTCCATGTTCTAACTTAATGTTATCATACCACAGCTTCGGAACTTTTTTGGGCTACTACTAAGAAGATGGAGCGGAACAAACTCAGACTTTATTATCTTGCCACTTTTTCAAGATTTACAAAAGTTTAATACAATTATGTCTTTGTGAGAGCCGAACATTAATTTGTTTGCTCACCATTAATATGAACCCAGGACTACTTTTCTCGTCGACAAATATAACAATGTTATTCTCCTAATCAAAATTATAAGTTTCTAAGCAAAAACTAACTCTTGCCTCTTTGTGATGAGCATTTAGTTCTATTTTCTTGTCTGGCCGGCAGCACTTCTTCCCCGCTTCCTTCAGTCTCCTCCTGACTGTATCCAAGGAAATCTAAAACAAAAAAAAACAAGTGTTGGTTCCTTTTACATAGAACATGATAGTGTGAACCAACGCTATACTGCTGCAACTGTAAAAGCTTGTATGGTCGCAGCTGTACAGGCCCTGATCACACTTTAACTTAGCAAACCAAATGAACACTTTATGATTTTTTTGATATTTTTGAGACTTATTTTTATTTTTATTGTTATGTTAATGAATTATATTATAATATAAATTTATTCATAACAACCACTGAGATATCGGGCGGATATGGAAAATAAATAAAAACTTCATTACTATTAATTGCACTTGCACAGCCAAAGTTGCTTTTTACAAGTGCAATTTATATTATTAAGTTTGTATAGTGACAAAACATTATAAAAACAAAAAAATAATTATAACTTTATTACTCTTTTTTCCCTATTAAGGAGGGACCTAACTAATAAATATAACTGTGAATCGATTCAAATAAATGCAAAATATATATATTTTAAAACTCTAGCAGGGGTAGTCAATAAATTATTATAGAGTATGCATTGGGCGAAGGATTGCCTTTGCAAATTTTCCATCAATTCTTTTTTATAGTCGGTTTACTTCCTGAGAGTTTGAAACAATCAAATAAGTAAGTATTTAAGCAAACTAAATGCCAGTGTTTAAAAATATGCTATATATTTTTTCATTCTATTTCTATAGATAAATCTAGGATTGATGCAATAAACTCACATTGTAAGTAGAAGAAGTAGCTCTCGTACTGGGGAAGGGATCAGCGGAGTGTGCCGCGACTATGGCCGCGTCCTCCTCTGCCGTCGTGGCTCTCTCATAGTGCTGGCTGTGGTGGGCTTCGATGGTCCCTGACTCTTACCACCGCCGCAACCAGAAATAAACAGTTTTTCGCTAAAACAAAACGTCAAACTTAGTTTATTTGCTATTTTAAAAGTTATTAGTAAAACCATCTCAAAACTAAAAACAAAAATGGCATCGATGACGTTGGTCGTGAGTAAAAGTTAATAACATTTTAAAATATTGTTGATGGTTTATATATATATCTACATTTTTCAAGAAAAATATGATACCTAGCTAAGTAAATGACACATCGCTCAGGTATCAAATGGCCGCCGGCGGTCGCGTAGGTAAACAAACAAGATAATATATAACAACAGATTGTTGTTAAACACATCCGTAAGATTCATCCATTTTATTTTGTAATGTGATATTTAAATTGAATCGTTATCTGACAGTCAAACACTCGTAATAAAATCAAATAATGAATTGAGTCTTTTGTTATAATTGTTAAGTTTATTTATGAAAATTTTAAAACTCAACTTTAGTTAGCTAAAAGTGCTTCAAAACAGTGAGTAAACATGAAAACAAGTAAAGTGTTTGGGAAACTGTTTGTGTGTCTATAAATTCGAATGAAATTAATCCTTCCTAAATCTTTAAAACAAATAAAAATCTCACTTCAGTAACTAATTTGAGGTTTTAATTGATGTGAGAAAAATCATAGCTAAGTTATCCTGTTGTTTTTGTTTACACTTTCAAACATAACGAAAAAGTAAATAAATAAATAACTTACCGTTTCTCCAGTCTGATCACAAATGTCTTTCACACGTAACACGCAATTATTCGCTCACACTCTACTTGGGATAGCGAAGGCGCCATATTTATACACTTTCTTTTTGGTAATTAACAACATGCAAACAATAGCAGTAATGCCGAAAACGTGACTGAGGAGCTCGGGTCCGGTGGCAGACTGGCGGCGGCGCAGGGAGGCGTGGCCAACCCAGTATATTGTCTCTATTGGCCGTTAGTTTTGAGTCTAATCGCACATTGGCAAATTTTGATAAAATAGACAACTTCACCAATAATATCAAGGAGACTTTCTTTCTAACACTCCATACTGCGTCGTAGTTATAGATATGTATAATGGGTAGCATGACGTGCTGCCGTGTGTACCAATTTTTTTTTGTAAATTTTTATATTATTTATTGTTTTCTAGATAAAAATATATACAAGATTACATAATCGAATTCAAATTCGAAACAAGTAAGTAATTTTTAACCGACTTCAAAAAAGGAGGAGGTTATCAATTCGACTGTATGTTTTTTTTTGTATGTATGTTACCTCATATCTCAATCGTTTGTCGACCGAATCGAAAAAATTTTTCACCGACTTAGAGGGTGTATCTTCTAGTTGGTCCCATTTTTTCCATTTTGGGATCTGATGATGGGATCTTGGTGTAATCGAGGGAAACCCTCAAATTTTAAAGGCACGTATAGTGTTTCTTTACTAGAATGTTATGTTGACGTGTTGTTACGTCTGATAGTCAACATCTTGTGGGGCTGAGCTGATGGTGGAACTCCTTAACGCTTAGGAGTTCGGTAATTATAATGACGGAACTTGTGACAGGTAATTTGTAGCTTCTTAAAAGATGAATCATTAGGTGCAACTCCCCCCCCCCCTCCTTCTTATGTAATCACTGAAAATGAAGAAATAAAATAAACTTTAAAAAAAAGTAAAAACCGACTTCAAAACCAAAATGCACTAAAAAGACTTAAATAAACTCTTCATCATTGAAAGAAAATGAATCCGTTTTAGGCAAACAATTTCTTTTTGGAGTTGGTGCCATCACTTTGACCATCAAGCATCAACTATCACAGCACCGACTCCAAAAAGAAATTGTTTGCCTAAAACGGATTCCTTTTCTTTCAATGGTGAAGAAAAAACTTAAATAAACTTATTTAAGTCTTTTTAGTGCATTTTGGTTTTGAAGTCGGTTTTTCCTTTTTTTTTAAGTTTTTAGATATGAAATGAAATTCGTTGAAATCTTAATATTTTTTCAGAATACCTACTATGTATGCTTAACGAGACAGATTCGATTTCCTGCAACTTTTCCAATACTCAAGATACTGAATTCCTGACCTTTTAGCAGTTGATACATCACGGGAATTTTCTGGGCATTTGCGCGAATTGAGCGCCGTACCGTTATCACAAAAATACTGATAGATATATGTATAAAAACTACACACTGCCTAAAATACAGGCTGTATTCACAAAAAGTAAAATTCAATCACCGCTGAACGAGATTACTTGAAGCTTTGCGAACGTGGATTTTACGCGTACTTTAAAACAAAATTCTGTGCAGAAGCGAACAATTCATTCCATTGCCTTCGCGGGTAATGTAATGTGGCCTGAATAAACTTTAATTTATTTTTAGGTTCTGGGATATGTTCACAAATATATTACCGCTTACAAGGGCTTTTAAAGCCGGTGTGCTGGAATATAATATTTTGAAATATTACGATATGTATGCCAGAAAAACATCAAATAAAAAGTCAACGCTGCAATTGCAGGTCTCAGATTTGGGAAATGTTTTTTATTTGTAAATAGTTTATATATTTGTTTTAATTTAGGTTAATTTTTCTTTTTCTTTTTTTCTATTGTATCACATAATAATATAAACAACTTATAATACCACAATATTATGATTATGTTGACTAGGTGTTAATTAACTTATTTCCGGGATCAAAATATAATTGTTCGTTGCCATGGTAAAAATCTCAATTCTACTATCCCTTACACACTGCGACTTTTAGCATCGATGCAGTTGCGCGTTTTAGAAACGTGCGACATCGCGACTGTATCGATGCTAAATGTAGCGCAAATTGTAAAGGTTGACATTTTGGGACTACATCGGTGCTGTATGGCTACTGCATCACTGATAAAAGGCATAATGCGTAAAGGGTCTAAGGTTTCAACGAAATTGCTTGGCCGTTTCAGCGTGAAAATGAAACTGTACACATTCATACATATATACATACTCTTCAAATTTGCGTCCAAAAAACACACCACCCATTAGAAAATTAGGCGAGTTTTCCCCAGAAACTTTCCTTTTTAATTTTATGTTCCAAGAATTTGCCTACACGCAAAATAATAAGTACAGCCAAAACATAGGACACGCATATTAGGTTCTTAACCTCTGTAAATGTATACAGGGTTACTTCGATACGTGGAACCTTTTAAATCTTTTAAACATACGAAACTTGCTTATGCAAATATCAATATTTAGGTACTCGTGGACATAAGCTTTTCTAGAGAGCTACATTATTCAGTGGTAGGAAATAAGAAAAAGGATTTATCATAATGTTATACTAGTCTTTTACGATTAAAGCCAAGGGTGCAAATAAGATGCAAGGGTCTGCGAGCTTGACCCCTAATTTTCTTTTGAAGATCTTTCATTTTGACAACTTCAAACGGGCCTTTGATAGTTTTTATTTCCCCTGCGTGACCCATCAAAATCTGTAGCCCTCTATTTACATAAAACCGAAGCTTCAATCGACGATAAATGAAGTATTATAATTGGCAAAGGCGCTCGTAATATAATTTGTCAACGTTGCTTGTTTCAAAGTGTCATCAATTCCGCAGATTTTATGATCCGTGACGTAAACGACGGAATAATGATTTTCGAACCATTAAGATTGCTTGGCGACCTTTATTGCTGTTTTACAGAATTGATGGTCGGTCTGAAGCACAAGAAATGTGTTTTTTTATATTTCGCCTCCATAAGTTCAATTTTTTGCTGCATCAAATAACCCTTAGACTCATGTAGCATTTTTTTAATACATAATAAAAATACATTTGCATTTTTTAAGCTTTATTGAAATTGACTTCTTAATCAATAAATACAAGAAAACTCGTTTTTTTTTTCTAAACGTTTTTTTACGAAAAAAAAAACATGTGAAATATAGACAACTAGACATCTTTTCAAATCCCTTCTGTGTGGATTATAACTGATTTTCATTTCAGAATTTGTGTTTAATCAATGAATATCACATCTTGAAGCAAGTGATTCAAAAATAGGGGCCCACATCACTCATATTCGTTGCACGCGCGTTCCAACGACTTAACGCAATGCACCGACACGACGGGCAGGTCGGCCTATTTTGTAATCCCTTTCTTGTATATGGCGTATGATTTTAAAACAAAATCAACGAAAATTACCTGAAATATATGGGTAGAGTGTGTACTACTCACAAAATTGAACTGTCTTGTTTTAAGACCCTGTGTTGATTTCTACTGTTTTTTTTCAGAACGGTACTTTAATCAATGCATATTACACGCAAACTTGACGCGAGTGATTAAAAAATACAGCTCCTGCACCGTTACCATGAGTTTACTTACTAGCGACGACGTAACTTTTTGTATGGAAAATTTTAGTTCGGTCAGTGACCGCTAGAGGCGCTGTGCAATTTTCCATACACTTTTTTTATGTCCTCGCTAGCGAGTAAAACCGTGGTAAACTCATGGCAACGGTACTGCACCGCTCCGACACGTCACAGCGAAGACGCAACGAACGTAAACGCATCGCAACCCCAATTTGGTTTCGATCAGGGGCCCTATTTTTAATCACTTGCTTCGAAATGGCGAGTGATTTTCGTTCGACAACGAGTTTTTTTCTATGACTTTTAATTCATCTTCGAACGATAGTTACTCGCCATCTTGAAGCGAGTGATTCAAAAATAGAGCTCCAGGGCCTCTATTTTTGAATCACTCGCTTGAATATGGCGTGTAATAATTGTTCGAAAACTAATAAAAAATCTACGATAATCTCGTGAATTATTGACGTAAGTACTTACAAAATTAAGGTATATTTTGACAAATCCCTCCCATGTGGATTTCAACTGATTTTCATTAGAAAAAACCGACTTTAAGTAATGATTGTCACTCGCCATCTTGACGCGAGTAATTCAAAAATAGAGGCCCTGAGTTTTACATATGCAACCAGTCGGGGCAAAGGAACACTAGCAATTATTGTAATTGGTTTGTTTTGAAGTGCTCTGGGCATATTGGTATGTCTCAGGGTACATTTTGTTATAACGAAGGCTACCTATAAAATCGCCTTCAAAGTCCTGTGGTGGATAATTCCGAGTCTTAAAACCTACAAATTAATCAACTTAGTTCTTATTAGATGATAAAAAATAGCTACCAAAACCCATCTTTCTTTAGCCTTTTGATACAATATGAACGCTGGAAATAATATTCATTAGAATGATGGAGATCTTTTTAAACTGGCCGCGTAATTTACATACTATGATTACCTGTAGGGTAAAGTGGATAAATATGGGCCATGCAATTTTAGTTATATGTAATGTATATTCTTACCAAAACTTCAAGTGGGGCTTCAATTTGAAATTAAAAACCTGAAATCGGCGTGGAATATATTGGGCGAATTTAAAGGACCTAACTTTAAGCTAAGGTTGAATGTAACTGAATAAATTTGTAAGTTTTTTAATAAAAGCAATCACGAGTAAATCTAAAAGAAAAGTTTAGCAAAAAGTGGTGGGCCGGTTGAGAATCCCTTTACCCTAAAATCACTGCGGTCTGTAGGGCGATTTCAATTTAGTACCAATTAAAACCATTAGCGGTTATTAAGCGAGAAAGCTGCGGTGATTGAAAGTTAATCACAAACATTGTAGCGAGATTAGTTTATTTATTGAAGATGTTTTGGATTAAAACTATGATGCTTAGAAAATTCAGTTTGATTGTCGTGCAGGATTTTCAAAAAATATTTTGTTTGTAAAGTTCTATTATTCCATGGTAAAAATATATGTCGAATCATACAGTGTGTGTAAAAATAGATATATCATCACATATAATCGCTTAATGTAGTCACTACAGAGCAGACTGCGAGCAAGTGCCAACACCATTCTGAAGACGTTGTCTGAAAAATTTGACAGTCCATTCTTCAGGCTCTGCAATCGCATAGTAACGGCATAGTCATGTAATTGCCTTGCCTGTTGTAAATTCAATTTATACTAACATTAGTATAAGTGCATACCTACTAACATACTATGGATCTGTGATCTAAAATAAAGAGTAATTTAATTTAATTTAATTGTCAATTTACGGATGTTTTTCGCGGAGCTAAACTATTATTAAATATCCCGACGCTTTGTTCCAGAGGACGTAAATTGTATTAAAATTTATGTCAGAAACAAGTCATTAAACGTAGGAATGTCTAACATTTTGTTGTAACGTACTCAGGGGGAAATAATGGTGCGTATTCTAAGAAAACGTCACTCAAATTATGTTGAGTTCGTAAATTATTTCCAACAAAGGCCTTAGAATTATTTCATGTGGCATTAATATAATTATAATGAAAGGAATGGTATTTCGATGTTTGGTATAAATAAGAATGATGTTAGCATTATAATACATGCTCGTTTGTTTTCTTTCTTAATATTGTTGTCATTGTCAATAATATTCGTATTGTTCGTTAGACTTGTACGAAAATGTGAAATAAATCGTAATTTAGCATCTAATTCTTTTGAATTACGTATTAACAAACTTAAAACCTAGCTTTGATTCTCAAAATACCAGACCACTCAGAAAGTATTGCAAAAATTTTTTTATATATGGGAGACTAGCTGATTAGTTTTTATTCGAAAATATGATTATTTATGAGTAAAAATAGGTGTGTACTGTTTTGAAAATGACCCTTCACATTTTTTGCGAGCCAATTCAAAGTATCGTGTCCGTCTGAAAAATTAATTCTGCGCCGAGAACATTTAAGAGCTATAATTTATTACGATTTCAAGTGTCATCTGAAACCGAAAGAATCGTTAGATAGACTTCAAATGGTATTTAAGGATGAAGGCCTCTTCAAGGCCACTGTGTATCGTTGGTATATTGAATTCTAGTGCGGTCGACCAACCTTGGGGGATGAAGAACAAAGCGGTCGCCCTTTGAAGGCTATTACGAAAGAAAACGTACTAGCAGATGAAAAAATTCATCTTAGATAATAGGCGAATTACATATCAGGAGAGTCAGCAATATATTGAAAATTGAATCGGGATTCGGGAAGCGTTCACCAGATTGTATTCGGGCAAAATCACGCTGGGTGCTGCACTACCTCACCGACGCTCAGAAGCAGGCCCGGGTGGAATGATACCGTGATACGCTGAACAAGTTTAAAACAGGCTCATTTCGGCATATTTACAAAATAATAAATAAATTATAATAAATAAATTCGCCGCTGGACGATCTTGGCACTATGCACGAAGACCTTGACCGAGTCTCCCAACAAGTGGGTCTTAAAATGAACATGGAGAAGACGAAAATTATGTCGTGTTCCCTTGTTGTACCCACTCCAGTATCCATTGGGAACTCGACTCTCGAAGTTGTCGACGAGTACGTGTACCTGGGGCAAGTGATCCTATTGGGTAGGTCCAACTTCGCAAAAGAGGTCAATCGACGAATCCAACTCTGCTGGGCAGCGTTCGGGAAATTACGCAAGAGTGTCTTCTCATCTCATCTACCTCAGTGTCTGAAACGGAAGTCTTCAACCAGTGTGAGTTACCAGTGGTGACATACGGATCCGAAACATGGTTTCTAACTATGTGCCTCATAAAGAAGCTCAAAATCACACATCGAGCGATGGAGAGGGCTATGCTGGGTGTTTCTCTATGGGATCGAATCAGAAATGAGGAGATACGTAGAAGAACTAAGGTAACGGACATAGCCTTGAGAATCAGTAAGCTCAAGTGGCAATGGGCAGGGCACATAGCGCGAAGAACTGATGGCCGTTGGGGCAGCAGTGGAAGTCCTTTGGCTGATAATGATGATGATGATGAATAAATAAGTAATAAAATATTTATTCATTTTCTCTCCACAATAAATTAAGTTTTACAAACTTACATCTGAAATTAACATTACAAAGAAGTTGAATAAAATTTATTGTGAGAGACTGATGTGTAGTGTTTCTCTTATCCCTTTCGAGTATAGTAATACAATTCAAAGGCACGCTTAAAGGGTATTTAATATATTTATTTAATTTTTTCCTTCAAAATCTGGCAGTATTATTTAGTCTATGTAGTCAGGCGCTATAAATAAAAATCCTTTAAGAATTTTACTTTATCGGGAATCATAAATCTTATCCTTCCTGGCTGGGGAGCGTAATGTGATGGCAGGATAAAATAAAATTTTAATTCACCCGGCCTCAGACTGGCATTGTTTCTCAATAGTAATAGCGGCCGCAAAGGTCATACATAAAAATAATTTGAAGTACGGATAAAATCTTAAGGAAACAAATAACAGTTAAGTTAAATTTTATAAAATTACTAACGCTCCCCCGCGACTGTGTCCGCGCATTTTGAGTTTGCTCCCTTCCCTTTCGTTGCAGCATGATGTTTCATAGTCTAAATCCCTCTCCGATAAATAAGCTAATAAACACAAAAATATTTTTTCAATTCGCATGAGTAGTTCCTGAAATTAGCGCGTTCAAACAAACATTCTCTTCAGCTAAAAAAATAAATATGAGTATGGAGTATATAGATTAAGCTCTAAATTTCAGCTAAGTGACGCCGGCGTAGGCACCCAACCACACGAACCGTAACCGCTTGAGTTCAACATATCAAAAGAACTCTGTGCGCTTGAGTATTAGTTCAGGAAAATGCAGGATGCACCACCCATACTCCCTTACTACGCAAGCGTCACAGCAAATGTGGTTCACACACATAGTACTTTTGTATATGCGGTTCAAGCGGTTACGGGTCGTGTGTTTTGGTGCCTGCGCCGACGTCGCTTAGAGTAAATTCAAAGCAAAATAAAATTCAATTTAATGATGGATAACGGCAAAAAAATGTCTGCTTCTATTAATTAAATAACCGTTACTTTATAATAATACAGAAAAGTAAAGTTATCCAATAGTGTCCCATTGCTAGGCAAGGGCCAAAGTAAGTAACTTTGGGCCATAGCCATAGTAACCATAGTTATTATCTAATTTATTGAGTTCAACTATTGGGGTAGTAAAGTTCTAGACGCTTCAGCTAAAAGCGCAGTAGAACAGTCTACCGACAAGATAAAAAGACGATCTTGTAAAGATCACAGGATCACACTAAATACAGACCAGTTGCAGGTCGTCGTGGAAAACTTTGAGGGAGATCTTGGCCTGGCAGTGGACTTCTTTTGGTTGATGGTGATGATTCATTAAGTCAAAAAACAAATATCCATAAAAAGAAACTTTTAAGGAGCCATGGCTAGGGTTGCAATGATATATCTAAAGACAGATTAATATCGATATATCGAAGTAAAATTTATCGATATTGACGAATTAACTGGTATAATACTGTAACTGACAATGGAAGTACTGTCTAAAGAATTGATTCCTTTCAAAACTTAGTACTTACATGTAAGTACTCTTTGTGACTACTCTAATCTGTGGTAAGTAAACTGCACTTTTAGATTATTACCTGTTTTTCTAGTTTTTAATTAAATATTTTTAAAATGAATGTGTGCAAATGTATTTATATTATTTAAACACTTTAGTATAATTAAAAAGTTTTGTATTTATTCACAATTTTACAGTAAACGTTTAATATAACTAATATCTAATATGATCTATTTAACTTCATTGATAGGTGTTAAAACAAGAGATAATATCGATAAATTATCGATATATCTGGCCACCACACTGATATATCAATACCAATAGAGTTCGATAAATATCGATATCGATATATCGATATTTTACAAAACCTTGCAAACTCGCCGTTTTTGGTTACAGATACATACAAATGATTGAATAGTTAACATATATTTTTGTGGATCTTTGTGCATAGTACCTACCTACCAGTTGAAAGCAATCTCTTCTTCGTGTAAGAGTTAAGTACGAAGAGCTATTATTAATCTGTCCCGTTAGGTCGCGGCCTTCAGAGATTTTATAACCCCTACGTGTACGTGTGTTTGGCTATACACACGTACTGTAGCTTACTCTTCACGCTAGACTTATCATCTTATATCAATGCTTTTGGCAATACCGAGTGAGGAGGCGGAACAAGCTAGTGCTTGACGTCATTCACAATGACGTAGCAGTGCCGTCGGGCTGGATACGTGCGACGCATCACTAGGGGCGAGCAATCAAAAGTGGTGGACGTGTTAAGATAATATTGTGAATAAGTTTACGTTCCAAATTGAAATGGTCTAAATATATCTTACTGTGTGGTCTAAATATATGTTACTGTTTTTATATTCTTTTAAGGATCTACTTCTGATCCCAAAAAAACGGTATTATTCATTTGGTATTAACAAAAAATTTAGAAGTTCAGTATAAAAAATATAGAATAATGACACATGTAGTCTTCCCATGCAAATAGACCCTATACGTTCCCAAAATTTATACATTCTTACGATCTGTTTCATAATGACTGAATATACCAAATAATAGTTTAGTAGTAAACAGTAGTATTATAAAAGTGAAGAATTTACCCATTTGGGGAATACAATAATAATAAAGTTGCAGTCTAAATTAATGAAATAATAACATAATTTTTGTCAGGAAGAATAATTGTATCGAATAGTTCATTAATGAATTAAAAAATATTCGTCCAGTGTATAAACACATTTCAAAAGTAACTATTTTCTCTTGAAAAGACGATTTTCCAGGAATTTAATGCCAAGTGATAAATGATAAACAACCTTTATTCCTATTATTACAGTGCTCTTTTTGCCGCTTTCTTTATTTATTTAAAAAGATGTGAATATGGTACTTTTTTCTAAGATTATGATTTTTTATTATTTGAGGTTAAGATTTCAGGAAAATTAGAATTGGGCTTTGAAAGAGAGAGGCTAAACTAATGACGTAGATAACTTTTGTAAATATAACTGACTTCCAAAAAGGAGGAGGTTATCAATTCGACTGTATGTTTTTTTTATTTTTTTGTATGTTTGTTACCTCATATCTCAGTCGTTAGTCGACCGATTCGAAAAATTTTTTCGCTTACTTAAAAAGTGTACCTTCTAGTTGGTCCCATTGTTGCCAATTTGGGATCTGAAGATGGGATCTTGGTGTAATCGAGGGAAACCCTCAAATTTTAAAGGCACGTATAGTGTTGTTTTACTAAAATCTTAATGTTGACGTATTGTTACGTCTGATAGTCCACATCTTGTGGGGCTGAGCTGATGGTGGAACTCTTTAACGCTTAGGAGTTCAGTAATTATAATGACAGAACATATGATAGGTAGTTTGTAGCTTCTTAAAGAACAGAGTCGTAAGGTGCAACTTCCCCTTCCCCCCTCTCTTGTAAACTCTAAAAATGGAGAAGTAAAATGAACTTTAAAAAAGTAAAAACCGACTCCAAAACCAAAATGCACTAAAAAGTCTTAAATAAACTCTTGAACATTAAAAGGAAAGGAATCCATTTTAGGGACACAATTTCTTTTTGGAGTCGGTGCCATCACTTTGAAAATTCAGCCTCACCTGTGGCAGCACCGACGCCAAAAAGAAATTGTTTCCCTAAAATGGATTCCTTTCCTTTCAATGTTCAAGAGTTTATTTAAGACTTTTTAGTGCATTTTGGTTTTGGAGTCGGTTTTTACTTTTTTAAAGTTCATTTTTCAGGGTGGGGTTTTAGAAAATTTTCTAAAATATCAGGATAGCGCCCGGTTTCTATGATGTATGCAAAGATAATTAAAACGATTTGACCTTATAAAAGAACATTTTCAGCATCATGCCATATAACTTTATACGGTGCAACGAATCTGTGTCTGATGCAATCACTTATGTATTGTACGTCGTTGTGCGATCAAAGGGGATTGAGGCTCGAGCCCTACAGTTAAGCTACTTGTTTCAGTGATTATTGTATTCCATACTTAATACAAATATCAATATAAAAATACGGAATTAATCTAGTTGGTAGTTGTGATTTCATTAAAGCTCAGCCGCTCAGATAATGCAATTTTAAAATTGAAATAAAATGTATGTAATGAATGTCAAACTTCCTGACTTCTCTGCCAGTCAAACCTTTAGGTCATAAAGGTTTGACTGGCAGAGAATGCTTTTAGCATTAACTCTAACTTTATATACTTATTTGTGCAATAGTCTTAAAATTAATAAAATAAATGTTTCCTCCATATATTTCAACTACCAATTAATTTATTTACAAGGTATGTATTTTATAAGCACAATATACCTAAGCTCTTATATATCTTAACGAAAGCGTACACACATGAACGCTGAATAAAAACTATACCGTTTTCTGTTTGTTGGTTTGGCAGTCGTGGAATAAGTATCATACAGACATCCATAAATATTACATTACATCGATGGGGTTGCTGTGCCGTGAAATCACCGAAATTTGATACCTTTTGGCGAAAAATCTTCTTTCACGAGGAACAATAAAAAATAATTTCAGAATGTGCCTAATTAATTCAAGGTTTTTCACATGCAAACAAGTATAGGGTAAAAGACCCAATTTTCGTCTGCATAAAATGTGCAGCTAATAGGCCATTAGTATCGAGGGCCGTTAACTCGGATGTTTACCTACTAAACCTCAATTAGTGACACTCAACTTTGGCTGCCGCTCCTTGTCAGCCTAGGGTACGGGTACATTGCAGAAAAACAGCGAAAAATGGTCCCACTTGGGTTCTATAACCCCTTTTTTCTCATCGTAAGATTATGCCACTGTCATTTAAGAACACAAACATCAAAACTGACTTTAATCCTCAACCAAGGTTTTTCTAAGGTTAATAATTTTTAAAAGTTTTAAGGTGTAAGTGATACAGGTTGGCTACAAAGTTGAGACGTATCCGACGTTTCTGTTGTCGCCTTTTTATTTCCCTTTCAATAAATGTACTACATGGCTTTGTTCTCAATAAAACGGTCTTTTCTACACCTGAAGAAACAACATTTATATCATAATAATAATACAACATTTTATGTAACTACTACATAAATTAAGTGACAAAAGACGACAAAAGAGACGTCAGAAACGTCTCAGTTTTGCGGTCTATATATACAGCATTGGGATTCGATCGTTCCAATCTATTAAAGCGTTTTTGCTAATTTTATTTTGTCAGTTGCAATGGTTAAATGTCGTTACATAATATTTACGATTGTGTGTATTTTGGAGGAAAAGTACCTTAACCAATGGTTTATGAAATTGCCATTTTGATATTTGGTTAAGGTTATTTATTTAAACACACACAATAGTAAATATTAAACCGCTAGTAACGACACTTAACTATTACTATCGGTCACACAACTGGACCTAAGGAAATTTATCGCTTCCGCTTACTCGTCAAATCAACAGGTCACAGTTAGCAAGCGAAGCGCCGAGCGCCGGTATCAAGTTGCGTTATAATCACCCGCGCCTGACGTCACAGTCTTTTTTAGCGTGATGCGATAAAAACCACGTGTTTTCGTTATTAATGATGCCGATGAGTCGGAAAATGTTAGAAAATCTTACCGACAGGGATCAAGTTCATCTTTCCTTAATTATTTTCCCATTGTACCGGATATACCATGACACCGTGCCATGACCGTGCTAGGAGGGTGTCAAAACAAAAAAAAAACCTAACGATAGGCACCCCACTTGCATAGGTTTGAGCAAAAAAGTTTTTTTTGTTTTAGTTCCATATATGGGTGCCCCCCTTAAACGTCATTATTTACTATTTTTTATATAGGCATCGTAAAGTGGTCAATGGAATACACCAACCTACTAAGTTTCATCTGTGTAATGCTAATAGTTTCAGAAATAAGTGGCTGTGACATACGGACGGATAGGCAGACTTGACGAAACTGTAAGGGTTCTGTTTTTGCCATTCAACTACGTGATCCTAAAAACGCTCTACCTTGCCCACTGAACCCGTATGATGCCAGTATGCAACGCGTAATAATTCTAGTACGATGCGCATATCTTATATGTTATTTGGTTGTAATGAGCGAACCGCGATTTGTTTTGTATTTTGTTGGCAAGGTCTACCTAGTACTACCTAAGGCTCTGAACCTAGAAGTGTTTTGATCAATCCGACAGTCTGTATCGGACACACAGACTAAGTTACGGCGACGCTTTTATAACAGCCATCATAGGCGGTTACAACCCGTCTGCTCTGCACCGCTCTAGCAACGTAGCGTGTCATGCACGGATCTTGTTAGCACCAAAATACGCTCCGTGACACGCAACGGTCTTGGTCGGTGACAGAACTGTGTATAGGACAAGGTGTCATAGTTTTTTTTTTAAATGTAAATAATAATAATAAAGCCGGACATGTTCCTAGCATAGTCAAGGTACGGTCATGCTTCGGTGTACTAAACAAAGACCTTAAAAAGCTTTATCATTGTGTCAAACACCAACAATTACGTTAGCGCTTTGATTGTAAAGCATAAGTGAACAGAAAACGATAGTTCCTTCATGCTACATATGCATGCGACATACATGATGCTTTGTGTTTTGATATCCGTGTTTACTGATCTTATAGGTCTTCATCATTATTACTGCTAAGTTGTTCTGTTTGATAGAGAGGTATCCAGATAATTAAGAGGAGGTTGTCTAAACATGATTGTGATTATTTTCGTTGTTCTCATAGAGTTATCAATGTCATTATCATAACTACGAATATGTTGTTCTGTTTTTAAGGGGGTATCTTGATAGAAATAAAATAATCTATACTAATATTATAAAGCTGAAGAGTTTGTTTGTTTGTTTGTTTGTTTGAACGCGCTAATCTCAAAAACTACTGGCCCGATTTGAAATTTTTTTTTTACGTTGGATAGTCCATTTATCGAGGAAGGCTATAGGCTATATAACATAAAGATACAACTCATAAGACCACAGCAGCAATGAAAAATGTTGCGAAAACGGGAGAAAGATATTCCTTTTGAGAGCTTCCGCTGCATACGCTGCGGAAACCGCTTAAGTTACATAAAAATCATGTATGACAGGATTGTTCAGCATTAAGAGTTCTATAATAAAGTCCGCGACAGCATATGTCTATCTTTTATGGTTAACTTACTACAACCTTTTTTATGTTAATAAATTGGTAAAAAAATAATGCATTTTTTTTAGAGGTGTATTATACAAACAGGTATTTATTCTTATCAAAATAAATACATTCATCATCACGAGCATTTCATTTAGAACCAAGTTGCCCTTTATATCATTTGATTTCAATAAATATCTTAGGAGCTATCACAGTTTTAACATAACTCCGCACCAAAATAATGTTCGCAGCTTAAGTACAACGTGCGCTTGCGCTAATATATTATAAAGCTAAACGCGCTTACCTCAGGAACTGCTTGACGGATTTGAAAAAATATATCTGTGTTGGGTAGCTTATTTATCGAGAAAGGCTTTAGGATATAAAACATGACGCTGCGACGGGAGGGGAGGGAGCAAACTCAAAACGCGCGGACGAAGTCGCGGGGGACCGCTAGTTATCACATAAAGCTCGTCGACGTGACTTCAAAATGCAATCTAAAATAAACCCAATTGTTATTTTCAAGTTCACGGAAAATATAACAAATGGAACAAAACGTCCAATCCAGAAGGCAATTTTGTTATTAAGAGAAACGTAAAGTTTCAGCGAGTTGCCATGAAACGCCGAGAGTAACGATTATTGGTCCGGCTACGTTTCAGTGCTTAGCTATGCAACAGTCGGTTGAGAACAGCCAGTTCATTTTTTTTTTACAAACGGACGTCAATTGACTACATGTCAAAATTACTATATACACATTTTCTTTTTCTGAAATAATTTAAAATGAAGGCAAACATATATTTCTTTTCTTTTTAGTATTTTACCTAATAATAACTCATTAAAAACTCTCTGTTTCCAAAGTAGCGTAAGTATAAAGGATTTTGGTAGAATGTTACGAGATCCCGACTTTGCTATACTCGATTAAAAAACCTTTGACGTCTATACAGTGTTGTGGTATGTAGCAATTGTAGAAGAAAGATGTCGTTATCGATAGTTCGTATAGCCGTTAAGTATTTACTTGTATATGTATTATTACTTAATTTAGGTTATGTGAATACTAACCAGAGCAAACGTAGGATCGTTTCCTATTACATAATATTATTATGATGTCTTAAAATAACTTTTATATGCTTATTATATGCTTTTCTGAATATTATATCCTTGCAAAGGCGTAACCTGTGAAATGTCTTAACATATGTTCTTTTAAGTCTTTTTGTTTATTTAACTTTAAAAATAAATAATTAAATTGTTTTCGAATTCTCATATCTTTAAATTTATTAAAATTATTATTATTATTAATTCGACTTGACGGAGGTTGTCGCTGACTAGCTGGGAATCTGTACTCAGAGGATTATCATGTCATAGGGCAAAGATCGTATTACAATATTATTATTATTATTATTTGCGTTTGGCGGACGATCACAAATATTACTTCTTCGTCTCCACTAGAGTTTTATTGTTACAATATCCATCATTTGTATAGCAAAATGGTATACCTCTTACATTCTAACTCTTACAGTAGTATTTTTTTTTAAATCTATACTAATATTATAAAGCTGAAGAGTTTGTTTGTTTGTTTGAACGCGCTAATCTCAAAAACTACTGGCCCGAATTGGAAATTTTTTACGTTGGATAGTCCATTTATCGAGGAAGGTTTTAAGCTATATAACATAAAGACACGACTCACAAGACCACAGCAGCAATGAAAAATGTTGCGAAAACGGGAGAAAGATATTCCTTTTGAGAGCTTCCGCTGCGTACGCTGCAAAAACCGCTAAAGTTACACAAAAACCATGTATGACAAGATTGTTCAGCATTAAGAGTTCTATAATAAAGTCCGCAACAGCATAAGTCTATCTTTTATGGTTGACTTACTACAACCTTTTTTATGTTAATAAATTTGTAAAAAAATATTGCATCATTTTTAGAGGTGTATTATACACACAGTTATTTATTCTTATCAAAATAAATACATTCATCATCACGAGCATTTCATTTAGAACAAAGTTGCCCTTTATATTATTTGATTCCAATAAATATCTTAGGAGCTATCACAGTTTTAACATAACTCCGCACCAAAATAATGTTCGCAGCTCAAGTACAACGTGCGCTTGCGCTAATTATATTATAAAGCTGAAGAGTTTGCTGGTTTGAACGCGCTCATCTCTGGAACTGCTGAACCGATTTGAAAAAATACTTCTGTGTTAGATAGCTTATTTATTGAAAAAGGCTTTAGGATATAAAACATCACGCTGCGACGGGAGGGGAGGGAGCAAACTCAAAACGCGCGGACGAAGTCGCGGGGGACCGCTAGTGTATATTATATTATGTACAGGACAATTGGGAAACATTCCACATATCGCTAAAAATATAGCTTGAAACAACAATTTAACAATGCTAGAAACAACAATGTAACAATTTAGGAATGTAACATTAAATGCGGTATGTGACATTGGAATAAGCTGTCTGTCTCCCTATAACATAGCTGGATTTGATAGTTACATCCTTGTTGGTATCGTTTAGCCGCATCGCTGCAGCATGCGAAAACGGCAGTCGACCAACGGCTTAAATGTTTTGTAAGAATTATTCTGTTCTTAGGCCTAATTTTTCATCAACTGTAATGGTAAAGTTTCATTACCAGCGGTTAAGTATTTCTGAGTGTGTGTGTTTTGAAGAAAAACTACCTTAATCAAATGTCAGAATGGCTATTTTAATGACCATTAGTTAAGGTATGTTTTCCTAAGAACACACAAAATCATAAATATTCAACAGCTTGAACGACATTTTACCATTATTAAAGATGAAGAAATTGAGCGATAACTTAATCTAAATAACAAGTTTACAACAATGTAGTCTTTCTGTTCTTCGCTGGCTGTAGCCAGAGTAAACTTACCTATTTAAAAGTTTAGCACCGACTGTTTGTGCAACACTCCATGAAGCAAATTTAATTAATTGAACAAACCTCAGTTCAGCGCAATAACTTCAGAAACCGGTTTTACTATCGTTCCAGATAAACAATGTTACAGTAAAACTATGAGGTAGAGGACGACAATGGTTGATATTGTTAGTTTTGCGAAATATATCGATACCTAATCACACGCTATCTAATATTTTAATATTAATAAGAACTATTAAGTTACTTACCTATCAAACGGCCTAGTGTCTTATTAAGGGGTAATAATTTACTCTAAGTACCTCGAAAATAAAACATGATTGCAAATTGGGTTTTTCTTTAAAAAAGAAGGTATTGATCCACTTTCGTTTCAGCTCTGAATACTTTGTGCTTTCAGATATTTACTGGGTTTTGAACGATTGAGATTATATACATTTTGGTTTCGTTAAAAAAAGATGGCTGGTTTTGTCACAATATCAAGTTCTGTATGATATTATGTTGCTTAAATAATATACGCTAGACAACTTACATTTTGGTCAAAAGAGTTGTAAATTAACATTTACAGAAAGTCGATGTGAAATTACGACGTGGGTATTCATTTCCAGTTTATACATACTACTACTACACTGTTTTGTTTTGAGTGCCGACGAGACTCACAATGACACCTGCTTTTATATTTTTATGCCTTAAAAACTAGAATGTTCAGTATTTATGTCGAGTACGGAACTGAAAACATTTGGATTTACTCTACGTCTAATATAGAATACCCCGTGTTTAGGAGACATTGCTTAGATATATTTGTTACTACATTACTATTCCGTAACACAAACTAACCCAGTAGAGTTTACAAAATATATTCTTGTTCAAACGCACAGAAGCGTAATAAAATTATCCGCGTACAAAGCCCTTTCAGCTGGCGCACAAAATGCAGTTTTAATTAGTACGGCCATTGTGAGTGGTCTCGCCTGCAGTACCTCTACGATAACTGGGTTTATTCATAGTGATATGCGGAAGCGAGTGCGGTAGCGGAAGCGGCAATAAGTGAGACCGGGTTTCAAGACCTAAGTCTCTATAGTCCGTAGTAGTACTTACAAAGCTATCCTAAAATTAATTTGGACTTAAGGCATACAGCTGTGGGGTTCTGCCAGCAAAAGCAATATAGAGATCCTGGAGAGATTTCAGAGCAAAGCCCTCAGGAATATACTTGGTATTCGAAATTGCATTGCTAATAAATATATGTACCTCTCGGTATAGCCACAGTCAAAAAATAAATTGTCGAAAGCAGCCTAAGATATCAGGAAAGACTCGCAGCACATACAAACATACTTGCCCAGACATTGAGTGGAGACGACGGCCAACAATACGTCAGATTAAAGAGACATGACATTTTCAACCCTATTAAAAGATTTTAAAAAATCTTTACCCGCAGACACAAGGGAGGAGTCAATTGACAAGCCCCTTATGACTTATTCACTCAAATTTATCACTTAGAATCCCTCAGTCAAAAAGCTGACTTATTGTTTTGAAACAGATTGCCAAGAAGCAGAAATACAAAGGAAAATGTATATACCTAAGTCTCCGATCGTCTGATCTTAAACGCGGCCGCGGAAATGAAAGTAAATGAAAGCGAATTACGAGATTATGATAACATTCTTGCTTACAGCACTTCAATGATGCTGGGCTTGTTCCCCGTGACGAGTGACGTAAGAACGGCAGCGGCTCGAACTCAACTAATGGTTAAATGTCGTTACCAGCGGTTGAATATTCACAAGACACAAGAGACTAGACTAACGTGTGTCCAGTTGGTAAAATTAAAAGATATTACGCTACCATCACGCATAATGACGGATCCATAAGAGACCAGAAATTTCGCGCGGTTTGACCGACAGCACGGTAGCTCAATTGGTAGAGCGTTTTGCCCGGTTAGCCAAGGAGTTGCTGGTTTGAGTCCCGCCCGTGCGCAAATTTTGGGTTTCTTATTTCATCTTTAAGGATATAACACAAGCTTTAAGTAGCTTACTTTGGGACTAGTTGGCGATGTGTGGGAATTTCCAAAGGATATTTATTTTTTATATTTATTTATAAAATAAAATATGACACTGTGAATGTTAAAAGCAGTCTAAACTATTACCACAGACAGACAGGCATTTTTTTTTATTGAGGTCTATCAACTACAGATACAATTATGCTTTCTTAAATTAAAATATCATCAGAATCACAAGTAAATTGCTCTATAGATTAACAGATAAACACAGCTTGCTTAAAAATAATACACACAGTTAAAACATAAATGACATAGAAAGAAGTTTAGTTTCAATTAGTTTTAGTATGAAATAGTTTTAATTATCTTAAGTTTTTCCTGTGAAAACTTAAATATTCCTTTGGGAATAAATACTTTTCCTATATGCGTACAGAGAGTGAAAGTTTACATCGAGAAATTCGGAATATTTGTTGTATAGTTTAGCTATACGTGGGATCAGCGAGCTACTACCGAGTCTTATCATTCGGATTCTTGTCGAAATTCGTGGGGTGGTCTTCAAAATTACAATTATGTATATATAATATTTTTAGGTTTCATCTACTGGTCACACATCTGTCCAGTCTCTTGTGTCCAGTTGGCGAAAGACTCTTATTGCACGTGTTTTGAAGAAAAATACCTAGTTTTTTTTTTAATTTAAAGCCCTACAATCGTAAATACTGAACCGCTGGTAGCGACATTAAACCATTAGTTGACTTAACTATCGATCAAGTAACCGAGCCGATTTGAGAGTGGGATTCACTGGTGCGCTAGATTTTTTATTTATAAAACAAAAACATTAATAAAATTGGAGATTTGCATCTGTGCAATTTCTGCGCGATTTCATTCGGGAAATCGCGGGAAAATTTCAGCCTGTAATAAATTAATGGCAATGGTAATGCTAAACTACTCAAATATTTTTCTCGTCAAAGAGACTCGGAAACCGAGTCTGAATGCAAACCCTTAGTTGATTACTGAATAGTTGTTAAAATGTTTTAGGAATAACCCAATTTCTGTTTTTGAAAAGTTATCAATGGCCCAACGGTCAATTAGTTATGTGATTTCGAAAGCTGAAACCACCATTTCCACCAGCTATAATTTAATAAAAAAAATGTGAGTTGTGAGTTAGTGCTTTGACACACGAGAGGCATTTGATGACGGCACGACGAACTGCTGTCCTCGGCAAACTGCCTACTGTGAATTGTATATTCGACAACATTGGACATCGATAACATACATTGCTCTGATTCCAAGGTGCCCAGAAACAAGTGTTGTATCACACACTCATAGCCGAGACTATGTATACAATCTTTTTATAACTTTTACACTAATATATATACATAAAGACAATACATTTTTTTAACAATAATACATCAGTGAATTAATTTAATCAACTTTTTTATTTTCAAAGATCGTAGTGTTCTGTGATATCATCAACAGATTGTAAGTTTTTCTCATTTTAAAATAAATTAAGAAAGTCAAGATTGTTTACAAGAAAAGAAGAACGGGCTCTTACTGCCGATAAAAATTCAGGCCCTAGATTTATATAAAAGGCATTGTCTCATTGGTCATTGTGAATTTAAATTGAAAGGTATTTTATTGTGTAGGTAAATAATTAAAAAAGTACGTTCCAATGTTTTAATCACAATAATTAAACTACATGGAATGACTTTAATTTTCATTTCAATTGACGGCATCTCACGAATACGAAACGATTATAATATTGAATAACATAGTCATCCAATGAACAGGAGGAATAAGGGAACGAATATCACCAACAAAACGAACTTGCTTAAAGCCAATCGAATTTGTAACAAAGCTTGGTAGGTACACATTGCAAAAAAAGAAGAAATGAAATAAAAAATATTTTCTTGTCGCATATAAAAAAAATAAGCACATATCATTTATCTGCACACAAGTCATGGACGTGTAAGTATTACCTATTTCTATTATCCGCTCCATATTGGCTATCTAAAAGAAATTAAAAACAGTGCCACACTTACTGGAAGGAATATTTTAACGAAAGGTCACTCGAAAAGGGAATTTAGTACATAACGATCCAACCTCATCTGACAATCATCTGCTGGATTGACGATTGTAATCTAAATAGACAGAATCTAATTTTAGCTTAAAGATTACGATCAGGACATACTCTATCAAAAAAGTTTGTTTTTCTAATGAAGGAGTCCGTCCGCAAACCCAATGTACAAACCAAACTCCATCTACAATTTGTAGGGTTCAAAAACGTAATTCAAATTCTGGCCCATCTACTATCAAGTGAATCTAAAACATTTTATTTAATACTAAAGAGATGTTTAGATTTGTCAGCATTGGTAAACATTGTAATGATTGAAATAACGAGGCGACATGATTGTTACTAAGCCTCTAAAAAGAAGAGAAAAAAAATGTAAGTTTAGGTAAACGCATACGCGTATATCTATCCGTTGTCCTAGTTGCCACAAGTACTCTATATATACATGGTGTGCCAAAACTACGGGTAAAAAATGCAGGAAGCTACTCAGAATCAGTAACTTAAGCATCAATGCCAAAAAAAATTGTCTTAAATTATTCCTACTAATTTACCTTCTAATTTCTATGGAGAGTCGATTTTTTTTTGCATATTTCGACCCATGTTTCTAGGAGAAAGTTATGAAGGTGCTGATTTTGAGTAGCTTCCTTCATTCTTTACCCTTTGTTTTAAACACCATGTAATTACGGGTTAAATGACGAGAGAAATAAAAAATAGGCGTTTGAAAACACCACACAAGTACGGTGACGAAAAAAAATAGAAAAATATCAACTATATTCGTTCTTGAGACTAATATTACATTTTGAATACTTTGTGAAAAAGATAGTTTTTTTATTAAACAAGAATAAACCCCAAGCCAGCTTACGCAATACCAAGATAACTGTTTGAAAAGATCTTGTGACTGAAAAGCTATCTAGCAAAGATTTGACTAATACGCTGTGTTGGTTTTGGATTCCTGTTAAGTGACAGAATAGTAAATGGATTTGGTATTGAAGCCTTTGTGTGTTGGCAGCCAGTTTAAATGTTAAAAAGCTAAGAGGCTTAGAGTAAAGTCTGTATTTGTTACTATGGGTAGTTTTTAATTAAATGAAAACAGCAATTTAATTAGGATTACTTAGATGATTTAAGCTAGGTAAAATCGGCGCATAGTATTTATTTCAAAGTCACAACGAGACTGAAAACAAACAAATAACAACTATTAAGAAATTGATAAATCATCAGCTTTCATAAAGTACTCTAGCGGTTCCCCTCAACTGCGTCCGCGCGTTTTGAGTTTGCCCTCCCGTTGTAGCGTGATGTTTTCTCGTTTACCCCAAAGCCTTGTTCGATAAATAAGCTAGCTACCTATCTTATAGTAAATATTTTTTTCAAATCGGTCTTACAATTCTTAACATTAGCGCGTTCAAAAAAAAACAACTTCAGCTTAATAATAATACTAGCGGTCCGCCGCAGCGTCGCTCAGGTAAATTTTGGATTTTCCGTAAAATATTTCAACGAAAAACACATTTTCATTGGAAGTAAGTGGTCAGAAACCATAGCGGTTAGTGCAATCGCATATGCGAGCATTATTTTGATGCAGTTATAACAAAACTGTGAAAGCTTTTATGTTATTTATTAAAATCAAATGACATTAAGAGCAGTTTTGTTTGATAAGAATAAATATTCGTGTGTATTAAAACACCTTTGGAAATAGTAAATTCATATTTTTTTATTAAATTTCTGAACATAAAAGGTTTGTTGTAAGTAAACTATATTAGATAGACATATGCTGTCGCAGACTTTAATTTAAAACTTTAGAAGCGACACAATATACTCATACATGTTTTTGTTGGGTGTATCTTAAATGGGTTACGCTGCCTACGCAACGGAAGTTCTCAAAAGGAATATTTTCTCCCCGTTTTTGCAACATTTTTCATTGTTGCTCTTTTTATAAGTCGTGATGCTTTACAGTTGAAAGCCTTTGTAGATAAATAAGCTATCTAACACAACAATATTTTTTAGTAGAAATACCAGAAACTCCTGAGATTAGCGCGTTCAAACAATCAAACAAACTCTTCAGTATTATTTAATTTTAAATTAAACTATAGATAGATAGATTAAGTATAGATAAATATCGATGAGTCAATATGAGTCTGTTTTCTCAGGCATAACTATTAATATGACATGCGAAACCGAATGAATTATATCCAGAGAGGCTACAATAAAAACATCCACAAAAATGTAGGCATAATAACGGTTTAGCTGCAAAACCATTCAATTGTTGTTTTTTTTTTTAATTGATAAAACTACAGTCCACAGACTCTTTGGTCCGTGCCTTTTTTGATTTAGGTTTTTATTATGTTGGGTTAATTTTTATTTTCGCTCCGCGCAAAATTTACAGTGCTTTTTACAATACTTATTACTAGGGTTGTTAGTTTATGCTATAACTCTCTTAAAAGTTAAACATCGTCTCTTATTTTTACTTAAGATAACTTTTTTTTTTTGGATTTTTTTTCCTGTGTTGTTGGTATTATTGCTATTTTCTTTTTGTATATTTATTTGTATGTTTACATATATTTTTGTTGTATTGTTTTTTTTTGTTATTATTATTACATATTTGTGTTATTCTATGAGGTTTTGAAATTATATTATCCTTGTGATTTTGCTATACAATATTAAACAATATTGCTCTTATTCTAGTTTGTGTTAGTGATTGTGTTTGTGTTTGGGGAGTAAAGTAATTTCTCTACGTCGTCGCCTTTATGTACTAAGATGTTCTTAGTGACTTGGTTGATGGAGTTAGTTATGTTAGTGGATTGGCCAATATCTTGTTTCGGACTTGCTCGTCGCCCCTGCGCATGGCCATCCGCAGGTTGTAGTTCCGGATTGTTGTTGGTGTGGCCTTCTCTGCCCGGATTATCAGACGAGCTGTGGCGTTGTCGGTGGCATTTTCTGTGTAATAAACACAAGACTTTGTGTGTCTAGAGATGGCCACAACAGCGTGGGGAACACTCTTTAGGAGATGGGATTTTTTTGATACTGTGCGCACTATCACCACTGACTCAAAAGTCTGCCCCTGTGCTTCATGTATGAGTTGTTGTATTCGCGGCCTTACAAATAACCCTGATGAAAGCCAGTTTACAAGCCGCAAAAGCTTTTCATTTAACATTATCAAGCTCAAAGAGATTTGAAAAGACGACATTTGAAATACAGTTGTGGTTATAATACAAAAGAATGAAGTAAGACTTTTGAATACGCGTTTATATTTCTTTCGCCATCTCGTTGGATAATTAAGTACCATCGTGGTCACCGCCACCTTACCAAAGAGAAAAAATTGCTTGCGCTTGCTTCGCGCCGCGTTTTGTTAGAAGTGACGGCCGTTTAGGCGTTGGGGCGTGTGTAAGTGATTTTCGTTTGATGGTGGTAATGAGCCAGAGACCTCAACGCTGCTGTGTCCGAAATTCATTTTGAATGTTAGTAGTACAGACGTTGCAAGCTCTCAGGCGATTATTTATCTTCTGTGCTTTGGGTGCAGTACTTACGGACTGAAAGTGAAATGTTCATGTTCTGAAACATTAGGAAAATTTAGTTTCACTTTATATTACTTCATTGATTAATTAATGAACATATGATTTACTCAAAAGAAAAACAGAAATATACTTCTGTATATTAACGCACTATGTACTCTTAATCTGAAAATTACATTTTGTCTTTGTGGGAGTTACCAAATTATTATTTTTATGGTCGAAGGATTTGTTGGATAAGTCTTGCTTCCCTTTTGACAATGATGTTATATGCTTTTGAACATTCCGATTGATAAACAACGTAAACAGATTTTTTTTTGGAAGACAGTCTCTTTTGAATCATGTTAAAATTCTGTGTAATATTACGTTTTACTGGTTCCATAGTATGTTTTTTTAATCGATGCCGTATGGAGTGGTATGACGTACTTCAGCACATGACACTCTTATATGTGTAATATTATGCATAAAATAAAAAGTGTTTAAGTATATTATATTAAAAACATAACCCTCCTTCTTGCGCACTCGGGTAAATCTTTACTACAAATGCGGAGACCATGTGTAAATGAGTCTTAACTTACACCTAAGACTAGCTTCCTTGATCCTAAAAAACCGGCCAAGTGCGAGTCGGACACGCGCACTGAGGGTTCTGTGCCAACTTTAACTGAATTTGGGAATCCACTTACTTCCTTTTCGTAAAATCCACAATATTTTGTTGACAGCAAATATAACTTTGTTTTTCATAGTGTTTGTATAAAGAACAAAGTTATGTTTACGGTTGTTGGAAATGTGCTATATCTCAAAAACTTCTTTTTCGATTCCGTCCAAACTAATTTTCATTGATAGTATTTGTTAAGATCTACATTACATATTTTTTCCAAAATTTACACTTGCTTAGTTTAGAAGTTAGATGGGGGGACGCCCATTTTACTACTTTTGGAAGCATTTAGCTATGAAACGTTAGACTTTAAAAGAAAATGGTTTAAGGAACCTCGGTGTCATTTTAAAAGTCCTTTCTTTAGACCCCACACGTATAGGTTTGACTAAAAAAAATGTTTTTGGTTTATTTTTTTATTTTTTGTATGAGAATCGTAAAGCGGTTAACAGGATACATACTCTTACCAATTTTCAACAGTGAGATGCTTATAGTTACAGAATAAAATGGCTGTGACATACGGACGGACGGACGGACAGACAGACAGACAGACAGACTTGACGAAACTATAAGGGTTCCGTTTTTTGCCATTCGGTTACGGAACCCTAAAAAGTGTGGCTTATCAACATCATAGCTTCTACTATGGTTCTTAAATAGCGCGATACAGTTACCGTATCCAGAATTAGCCATAGCCGTTCCCATTAAAGCCATGGCTATTCCGAGACGAATTCCGCGATGTCATCCATCCTACGGGATGGAATCTTGACAATCCATGCTCTGTGGCAGCCATTTTGAGGTTATTTTGGCGCAACTTGGTTTTTAATCTAAGATATTACTAGATTACTAAGCATGACATATTTATAATGTGTGTTCCAAAAAAAATGATAAATATTGTACAGACACCCAAAGACCTGCCTGTACGGTTTCAGTATTATTTTATAGGGTTTTTTTTTTAAATACTACGAATTTTTATTCTGCCTTTAAATTGTAATATATGGACTTCAGTCTATTTTTCGTGACAGGCAATTGAAGTTGTCTACGTAGTTGAAAAGTTTTGCATTCGAAAACAAAGTGCATGGAATTAAATATTAGGTGCTGAAAGGTTTTTAAGAGGGCCTTTACAAAATGTTGACACATAAATAGTGTTTTTTGTAAGTTGTATAAAAAAATGTGGACAACATTATTTCAGTTGAGTAACAGTTAATTCATTCCTGCGAGTACTCGCAGTAGATTGTATCTGAGTACCGAGAAAGTGCACTTTAGTGCAATTATTTGCAGGACAACGTTCTGCACAGTACCGATCATTTATCACATGTTGTGGATTCATCTATTGCTTTGTGTGTTTTTAATACTTACATTTTGGTAGCCCTGTTAAATAGTAATGAATGTAACGTATTTAAGTTTTACCCTTTTTTATAACATACATTTATTTAAACAGTTACTTGAGAGTTTGAGTGGATCCCCTGGTCATTGCCATGTATTCGATTATGCCTAACAAGGGTCATCGTCGGAACACCAGGCATGTTGGAACAGGGAAGATGCCTTGAATATGTAATACCCGTTAAGTGGTTCATTTTAGTTTTTAGGACCCTATTACTAAGGCTTCGCTGTCTGTCCAACCTTATTATTATTAAATAAATCCTTATTAAATATCCTTTTGGACATTCCCACACATCGCCATCTAGCCCCAAAGTAAGCTACTCAAAGCTTGTGTTATGGGTGCCAGACAACGGATATAATACTTAAATACTTTTTTTTTGTAAATACATACATAATATACATAGAAAACACCCAGACCAATACAAACAGACATGTTCATGCACACAAATGTTTGTATTGTGCGGGGATCGAACCCGCACCCGCTGCGTAGTAGGCGATTTCTCGACCACTACACCAGACGGGTCGTCCAACCATCCGTTTGTCTATCATAAAGCTGTATCTTAAGAACCGCGATAGCTAGACAATGGGAAATTTCACAAATTATGTATTTCTATTGCCGCTATATCATTAAATATTAAAAACAAAATAAAATAAATATTTAAGGGGGCTCCCAAACAGCAAATGCGATAGTGCTTTGCTTGAAAAAGGGCAAAGAGGCACTTGATATGTTTACAAAATACTCAGTTGTATGTATAATTAATAATCAAATAAAAATATAATGAATATATAATGGGGGCTCCCAATACATGAAAATCATTTTTTTGCCAATTTACTTAGTCAATAAATAGTACGGAATCCTTCGTGCGTGAGTCATACTCGCACTTCGCCAGTCTAGAGCTTCCGTTGCTGTTTTTGTTTCGGTTGAATCACGAATGGGTAATGTTGTAAACTTACGATAAGATATGGTGTTGCAATAATGTATAGGCTTAATTAGCCGGAACAGGAGCTTTACTTCTGAATCATCATCATCATCAGCTTAACGACGTCCACTGCTGAACATAGGTCTCCCCTACGGTTTTCCACAGCGTCTATCCTGTTCCAGCGTCCCACTCTTTATAATCAAATATTACAATTAAAAAGCACGTAGTTTATACTTCAGCCTAGCAATAGACACAACTTGAACGACCCATATTTTTTTATAAAAGCGTGTTTTTCTAGTGTTTTTAAAACTATTAATCTTACATAATAGACAGTATTAGCAGTTCTGTTTCAAATTCCATCTAAAGACATTGCTGCAATTCACATGAGATGTCTCCAGAAATCAAATTCAAGAAGCAAAATGTAGATATGTCTTAAAACATTTCCGATACGAAGAAAATTGTTTGCCGTTATATTTACATTGTTATCTAGAACCTTCTCGTATTATGAACACATTGTATGTGAATGTATCGCTTTGCCTCCGCTGTATTTATCAAAAAGATGCCAAAGCGCTGCAAATCCTTGTCAATAAAAATTGGGCGTTATTCCAATGTATTAGAAGCGACGTGGCAAGGTATATTTTTCCTAGTTTCCCAACGATTTGTATTCCATAGCTAAAAAGGATACGCGTTTGTTATAATACTTTGGCTTCGGTTTATTGATTAAAGATGTCTGATATTCTTGCTGTAGCTTTCACATTAGGATAATAATAAAAAACAAAATACCAAATAAGCGACGTATGTTTTTTCTCTTTGTAGAAACGATAAAAGATTATATTCTTACACATTATATACAAAAGTTGGAGGCAAAAGTTTTACCATTTTGCTTAGACAATTAAAATTTTATGATTTTCTGCTGTTCATATATCCTTTTAACTTACGAAGCTATACTTTCGATAAATGTAAAAAAAAGTAATTTTTAACCTTAGCTTTCAGAAGTTATCTCAATCAAAAAATAGAGGAAAACACCAATTTTGTCTTAGCGTTTTTCGAGAGCCACTGGTAGTTTTGCATGGCACTATGACGAGTTTCCGTACCTGTGGTGGAAGTCTGAACACAGTTTTATCCGTCAAACACCAGATAGCGCTCGGAAAACGTTGAGTCAAATTTGGTGTTATCGTGTTTTTATTACTTGTACTTACTTTGTTAAGGGCCGGGTTTACCAATTTCAAATAAGGTATATTCGTCGATTAAAATACAATACCCCTTATTTGAAAACGTCACCAATTTGTAAGCAATATTTTTTGTAAATATCATGTTAAAATCGGTCATTTTATAATTATTCAAAGAATAAAAGGACCGAATAGATTAACTTACATATATAAGATTTATCATCTTATCTGCCGTTGGTCATGAAATTTGCAAAACCGTTCCTAAAAAGTCTAAATGTTTGTTTGGAAAAGGTTTATTTATACTCAAAAATTAAATATATAAAATAACGATCAGTGTTTTCCGACTGTCATCTGATCTTCGACATGTAAAACCGTGTCGAGACTTCACCGTAAGAGACATTCACCTGACACACGCCTGTAGCATGTCGATTGGCAGGCACTACAGTGCGACAAGGATCTTCTGGCCGATAGGCGACATTAACAGGGGGCGCTAGCATTCAATCAGGCTAGCCAATGCAATAAGTCCCCTGATTTAAGGAGTTTAGGAAGCTGTTTAATAAACTTATTTTACCCAACTGTTCTGAATCGCCCTGCTGATAACGGCTCTAGCCTTCGGTACGTCGACGGCACCCACTGACAGGATACCACGGTGGTGAATTCAACATGTAAACCGCCTCCTCTTCATCGGATTATCCACTAAATTATTTCCGACAATCCTATGTGTAACAACACATATTGTTACTACTTTGATCATTGTTTATTTTATTTTAGAATCAAAACTATAACTGAGTTGTCTTTGGCACTGATAGATGCCAAAGATAACCTGGCCACACTTTCTTTTGACTTACCAATCTGTGCTTGACCGGTCGGCCATCATTGGAGAACGAGCCGTCTTGCATAAAGGTACGTGAGTGAGATCTAGATATTATATTGTAACTTAAGTGATTGTGATTAAAATATTATAATGGGCAATATCGCATAATGGTTGTTTAAATTGATACCTTCCTTCTGAGTTGTTTTACATCTCAGAAGTGGGATCGTACAAAACAAACTGTTTTGTAATATTACCACGCCACAAATCCATCCGTTAGTAATTATTTTTTTTGAAACTCAATTAGTATGTTGAAATATGCATTGAAGAGGCAAAAATATTTAATATTTATTGCATTTATGTTATGTTACTTGCATTTTGAACAGAATTTTACCTGATGTAAATTGATATTCTTTGTAATTATTTTTTTCAATTATTGGTTATGCTCAAAAAAATACTACGAGGAGGCCCAATTACTTCATGATCAATGTATCCTTTTTAGTGCTACTTACATTTTATACCGTTAATCGCCCGATGTAAATGGATATGCTTTTATTTGTTTCAAAATACCACGCGGAGGCCTAATTACCTATGATCAATGTATCCTTTTAGTGCTACTTACATTTTATACCGAGAATCGCTCGATGATAATGGATATGCTTTTATTTGTTTAAAAAAATACCACGAGGAGGCCCAATTACTTCATGATCAATGTATCCTTTTAGTGCTACTTACATTTTATACAGAAAATAGCCCGATGTTAATGGATATGCTTTTATTTGTTATGCTAAATTTGGTCCTATTTTTTTTTGAAACCATTATATACAATGGCAATATTTATCATGTTCGTTCAACCTATGGTGTTACCCTTGGTTAGTAATTTCTCATCAAAAATATATAAACGGTAACACGATGTTAACGGATTAGAAATTAATCAATTTTGATATATTTTTTTAATAAGTCATTGACCAGAAATACTACCTCATGTATGTTGTAAAGTGAACTAATTATAGATTGGACCTTGCTTTGAACTATTTAGTCCAGTATTTTCACCGATGTAAACCGATTGTTAGATATATGGACTTATTTGAGTCATTATATGTCAACGTTACCCTACCCCATTGTTTTAAACGGCTTATTTAAAACAGACCGTTTTGAGTTTCAGAAAATGGATTCGGAATGCGAGAAAACAATGCGTCGCTCAAATGAAAGACAAAGTTGTAGTCGAGACGCGGATGTGAGCGACAGGCGGAGTCGCAGCCGGGACAAGCGTGTGAGCGTCAAGCGAAGTCGTAGTCGGGACTCGCGGGTGAATGTCAGACGGAGCCACAGTCGCGACCGACATGGGAATGACCGCCAAAGTCGGAGTAAAAGTAGAAGCCCTATCCTAATACTTCTAGACCAAGCCGTATTGAACAAGAAGTATACACCTTGTAGATCTTGTGCATACCGCAGCCGAAGCCGAGACCGAAGTCGGCTGAGACATCAACGTGAGCAGAGTGAAGAGTGTGAAGTCCTGTAAAGACGTCTTGAAGCCCTAGAAAGTCAGTTGGGGAGAGGACGAGCGACCAATTATCGCAGGAGGAATGAGGATCGAGTGCCAGAACCACGAAATAGCCAGGAGCCTAAGAGTTCAAGGAGGAATGAGGATCGAGTGCCAGAACCACGAAGTAGTCAGGAGTCTAAGAGTTCAAGGTACGACTCAGCATCATTATTTTTTTAACGAGTTTGCTAAGTTTTTTAAAAATAAGCCTAGTGACCGTGAATACTTCCCATCACTTATGAACAATGTTATCCCTGAATTTGATCCCCTTCTTGAGCAACAAACGATTCAAGTTTGGTTAGACAAGGTAGATGAGTGCGCCGAAATTTACGAATGGTCAGATAAACAGATAGTACATTACGCCCTCCCAAAACTTATAGGGCATGCAAAGCTTTGGTATCAAGGTTTACCATCCCTAAAACGTACTTGGATGGAATGGAAACAGTTGTTAAAGGAGTCGTTTCCGTCGACTGAGAATTATGCAGACTTGCTGACTGAAGTGTTAAAAAAACGAGCTCGATTTGGTGATAATTTCGAATTATATTATTATAATAAGATAAATTTACTTAATCGCTGCAAAATGTTCGGTCAACAAGCGGTAGATTGCCTGATTCACGGTGTAGACGATCGCGGTGTAAGAGTAGGGGCTCAAGCAGCCAAGTTTAAAAAACCAGAAGATGTGTTGGAGTTTTTTTAAATCTATTCGGGACAATAATTTAAGGCGTAATCGATAAACTATGAACTCTAACATGTCTGCTAGGCCTAAAGTTACCGAGCAACATGGAACTTCAAAACAGTTAATATCCTCACAGCCAATAGTTTGTTTTAATTGCAAGCAGAAGGGTCATCCCAGCTTTAAGTACCCTAAGCCCTTACTTAAGTGGTCTCTCTGTCAACTAATAGGTCATTCTACACTAGAATGTCGTAAAAGAAATAACATAGAGCCTGAAAATAAGGATAAAACTGTTTTGAAAGTCCTGAAGGATCATCATGAACCAGTGGTACAGCTTTCAAACTCAATCAGTACTGAGAAAGATTCAACTTTTAAGAATAAATACAATATTCCAATACAAATTAATGATCAGACTGTAATAGGACTTATAGATTTAGGTAGTGAGGCAACCTTATTACGCCAATCTGACGCTTTTCGATTAAAATTAACTTGGCAACCAGTTGATGGTCCGTTCTTACGAGGGCTTGGTAACATTCCATATCTACCCGAGGGTAAGACGTATGCGACAGTTACAGTTCAAGGCGTAATAGAAAAAGATAAAAAGATGTAGAGATATTCATTGTTACTGACCATTTAATAAATTACCCAATTCTCTTAGGGCACAGCTTTTCAGAACGCCCCAATTTACGCATAACAAAAACCGCTACAGTTAATATTTGATCGAGTCGCACTTAAGAATACGGAGTGTCCATCTAAGATACCGTTGAGAGCAACTTGTGACATCTTAATTCCTGCAAATGGCCTTAAAACTATCCATGTGAAGTCTAGTGATGACGGCAGTTTCAGAGTATACGTACCTGAATCGGTAAGAGGCTGCCCTAATAGGGAGTATTACCTCCTACCAGGTGAGTACCAAATAGTTAATGGAGAAGGTCATCTGTTGGTGCATAATTTGTGTTCGAATGTCATTACATTACCTAAGTTCACTCTTATAACACGTGCCATTTCTTTAATCGGTGAATTAAAAATAAACTTAACGGAGTATGATTGCGGCCCACTTTCTACAATCAATTATGGTTCACAACTTTTACCCGAACATAAACATAAGTTAGATACGTTGTTGGCTGAATTCAAAGATTGCTTTTCTTCCGGCATGCACGATTTAGGATTTACAACGGAAATTGAGATGGTGATTCATCTGAAGGACTCTGATCCAATTGTCTATCGCCCGTATAGATTGTCGTTTAGTGAACGTAGGAAGGTACAAGATATGATCGATGAAATGGTAGATTGCGGGATAGTTCGTCATTCAAGTTCGCCATATGCCAGTCCAATAGTCTTAATTAAAAAGAAAACTGGTGACTTGAGGCTTTGTGTGGACTATCGTGCCCTTAATAGTAAGACGAAGGGAGATCACTATCCTCTTCCAAGGATAGATGACCGACTTGACCAACTTTCAGGGAAAACTATTTTCACGACCCTTGACCTAGCCCCAGGGTATCATCAGATACCTATAGCTAATTAATCTTTAGAAAAGACCGCATTCGTGACGCCGGATGGTCAGTACGAGTATACTCGTATGCCATTCGGCCTTGCGAACGCACCAACCGTCTTTCAGCGTCTTATTCACAAGGTCTTAGGAAAAGCTGAAATAAAGCATACTATCGTCTATATGGATGATATATTAATTCCATCTAAATCGATCGGTGAAGGCTTATACCGTCTAAAAGATGTCCTAAAGGCACTTAGAGACAGTGGGTTAACATTGAAATTAGAAAAACGTCACTTCTTTAAAGAATCAATTGATTTTCTTGGCTTTGAAATTACTAAAGGTGAGATAAGACCCGGAGTTCAAAAAACCCTAGCAGTTGCTCAATTTACCCTTCCACACTGTTCATGCCGATCATCTCGGGCCTTTCATTCGTAGCAAAAAGGGAAACATGCACCTATTAGTTTTAGTTGATGCATTTACTAAATATGTCAATTTGACACCCGTACGTAGTACCAAGTCTAAAGCTAGTATTAAAGTATTTCGTCATTATTTCAGCTTGTTTGGTGTTGCAACTCACCTCATTACAGACAGAGGTACTAGCTTTACGAGCCGTAAATTCAAGTCCTTTGTAGATGGCCACGGTATAAAACATATAATGAATTCCGTAGCCACCCCGCGGGCAAACGGCCAGGTAGAACGGTATAACTATTCTTTCTGCCTTATGAGCTATGACTCACGGCAAAGGTACAGAAACATGGGATGATTACATTCCAGATATTCAGGTTGGGATTAACACGTCCGTCCATGCAGTTACAAAAAAGACCCCTACCGAATTATTGTTTGGACGAAACATTTCGCACGCTTCGCAGGGAGTCTTAAATGATGTGGCCTCTCAAGTAGACAATGCAACGGAAAAGACTTTAAATGAATTAAGGGCTGAGGCGAGTAATCAGATTATTAAAAATCAGGAATCCAATAAAAGTCGGTATGATTTACGTAGGAAAAGGGTTACCAAATATAAAGAGGGTGATTAAGTTAGGATAATTAAAGCTGTACCATCGGGCACTGGACAATCAAAGAAATTAGAATCCAAATGTCAATGTCCATACAAAATTAAAAAGATTTTACCAAATGATAGATTCGTGGTAGTCGATACCCCGCTGACAAGAAAAGGTAGGCCATACGAGGGTGTAATATCCATAGATAAAATGTTGCCCTGGTTAAGTTTTGGTGCAAATTATACATCTAGTGAAGGGGGTGGCGAAGAATAGGTTCCTAAAGTAACAAAAAGGGACGGGACTTAAAAGCCCTAATGGGCTTTTTGTAGTGTAATTGTTGTGTGACGGTCACTAGCAGCTTATGTTACTAAATAAATAAATAATAAAAATAAATATTTTTTTGCTCTTATTCTTTTAATCAATGCTGAGTTGTATATTGTATGGTTTTTGATTAATGATGATTGATTAATTGATGATGTCATTTGAGATGACAGAAAATGGGTGTCATTTGAGATGACCAAATTGGGTGTCATTTGAGATGACCAAATTAGGTGTCATTTGAGATGACCAAAATGGGTGCCATTTGAGATGGCCAAAACAGGTGTCATTTGAGATGACTAAAATGGGTGCCATTTGAGATGGCCAAAACAGGTGTCATTTGAGATGACTCTGACAATTGTTATTAAATTAGTAAAATGTTTTTTTTGAGATGACGTTAGTACACATCGTGAACTTGTGAAATACGATTATTCGTATTGTTTAAGAATTACGTGACAATATTATGATAAAGCTTTCATTTGTTGTTAAAAAACTTTGCTTATGTTTATTGAATTGAATCGAAATTAATTTATTATATAATGTTTTACTAATTAAAAAAAAATAGTCTAGTTTAGTATAGTTATCTAGACTTGTAATGCAAATTAATTTCATACAAGTCATTTTGCCTGTGTTACAAAACAAAATCATGTTGTTAAAATTCATTAATATCTGTTATGTAAGATTTATTATGCATATATAGTTTAATGTTATGTACAAAAGTATGTAGTTAATAATTATGCATTTTTTTATATATTATGCATGTAATACTGTGTAAGAATGGGACTTGTTCGAGAAGGATGGCCGACTGTAACAACACATATTGTTACTACTTTGATCATTGTTTATTTTATTTTAGAATCAAAACTATAACTGAGTTGTCTTTGGCACTGATAGATGCCAAAGATAACCTGGCCACACTTTCTTTTGACTTACCAATCTGTGCTTGACCGGTCGGCCATCATTGGAGAACGAGCCGTCTTGCAGAAAGGTACGTGAGTGAGATCTAGATATTATATTGTAACTTAAGTGATTGTGATTAAAATATTATAATGGGCAATATCGCATAATGGTTGTTTAAATTGATACCTTCCTTCTGAGTTGTTTTACATATGTTGGATGGATGGGCTGTTTTGAAAAGGCTTTTATTTAATTCCTGTCACGTGATATTAGGCGGATTTTGTTAATTGAATTCATAATTACCGCATCAATGAATGAATAAACAAAATGAGCTAAACACCTTTTGTAATGATTAATTTAACGCTTATTAATTAGACCACAGTATAATGATGACTTTTTTAAACCGGCATCAAAAAAAGGGTTTTAACAATTTAATGTATATGTATGTATGTAATGTCGTTAAAACTTCATAATATTAGAGTATAATGATCGATTAAAGCTTATAACTGCGGGTCTATACGCGATGTATATTATGTTTTAGTATTGTTACTACTTACACCCTAGACGTTTCGACGGTGTTGCAACCGTCGTGGTCACGAGGAGACTGGCGCTCGGCATCTTCGTCTGCATCGGGCGGCCGGTTCTTCTGCTACCCTCCAACTATCCGATATTTGTTGTGCACGTGAACTAGAGTCAGTAGGTTCAGTGCGACACACAACACTCACAGTATCCGGGTTAATGTTAATTGGTAAAGGCGACACACACGGTTTGCACTTATTACCGTACCGTAGACCCGCAGTTATAAGTTATAATGCAACGTGAAAGTTTAAAAAAAATCTATTAAGGCTTCCAAACAAGTGAAACATTTCATAAGTGTATGTATGTTTGTCCACAGATTTCTGAAAAACGAGAAGTCGTTGCGAAATTATTATTTTTAATTCGATCGGGTTTATTTCAACTTAGGGTACAGTTTGAATTTAATCAAAATCGGTGAAGTAGTTTTTGAGAAATGGATTATAAGTAAAAATCATAAAATAAAAAATAATTTAAACTATATCCTTTTTTTGGGATCGGTAAAACTTAAACAGCGTTCAAAAAAGCTTAAATCTCAAGCTTACGTTCATCATTAGTCTACGCACATCATGCACCGACTCTGCATGAATTTGTTTCTCCTAAACTGAGGGCAAATATGTTATTTTGAGCTTTTCAGTCAGTTATTTCAACGCTTCTTAGCTCATTATTGTTGACCTGAGAAAAATGCGTTACGCATACCGTCCTTGCCCTGTGAGGAAAGTGGGGTTATTTGGGGCTTCCCTGCTCGACAGGTACAGGTGACTCCCTCGTCACGTGAGTGAGGGGTCAGGTGATCAACGGAGCCTTGACTATTCCGCGTACACCCCGAAACAGTATAATGATGACCTAGAAATTTGATCAATTCGTTATTATCTGCTATCTGTTTCTTAAGTCATAATGTCTTAGTATGACTCACCTGTCCACTCTTCTTGACCATGATGTTGTTTGGATGCCTGTCGGCGATGCCCAACAGGTACGTGGCGACGCAGTACCTCGCGCAGCTCATCGTGAACTCGTCCACCGCCTTGTTGAACGCCACCTCGTTATTACTATAATAATAATAGTCCCCTTAGCCGATTTCGACTACGGTGGTCAGTCCCAACGACTAACCGACCGCGCGGGACATATTATAGTCCACAAGTGTGTGCGAAAACACAGGTGCACTCTCTATTGCTCTCACTCTCATAGCCCGGTGGGACAGCAATCAGACATGACCAGAGAGAGAACAGGCGCAAGACCTACGGCTTTATGTGCTTCTCGAGGCACGGGGATAGGATGTCGCCAACTTCCAAACTCTGGGCTACCCTGTGAATTTCTGAACATAAATACAAGTACATATTTTTTGCCCGACCCGGGGATCGAACCCGGGACCTCTGGCGCAGCCATCGCTTTAAAGTGCGACCCTCGTACCGCTGCGTCACCGAGGCAGTTTTTTATTACTATATTGAGGAAGCAACATGCAAGCGTCTTCCTTCCGGCTCTGGTTGAAAGTTTATATTTTTGGTAAATCAAACATGCATTCTCCTTAAATATTACCTTTACTGCTAGATGGGTTGCTGAAAGGTTTACTATAGGTTTTTCGTACTTTCAGTTTTGGGAGTCTTTCTCGATTTGTATTGGTAGTTTTACAGTCTCTTATTTCTTGAGATAAACATTGTAGAATTCGAAATTTACTGAATTAAATTGAACATCGTCTTTCAAAATATGGTTTTATGTATTACTAGTGGTCCCCCGCGACATCGTTCGTACGTTTTTAGTTTGTTCCCTCCCCTCCCGTAGCAGCGTGATAAATAAGCTATCAAACACAAAAATATGTTTTTAGACGGTCCAGTGGTTACTGTGATAAGCGCGTTGAAACAAACTCTTTAGATTTATAATAATAGTATTGATTGGCTAATAAAGCCATTACAGCACAATAATGGTATTTTGTAGAAAGCTGACACCTACTTTCCTGGATTACTATACATTATAAAATCTATAATATAATATCTATAATCTCTAATTTCTATAAAATCTCTATGTGCATTTTATTTAGCTCACAGGCAACTGACGAATAGAGTTAGAAGAAATTTCATTAAAAACTTAAAGGCTTAGTAACTAGCAAAGTTTTTAATAACATGTGCCTAGATAATTCTTGACACGTAGTTATACTATGAATTGATTTCTTGAAGAGCAATATCAACCTTAAGATTCGTTACATAAAATAATTAAATACAGATTTATTTTTTCCCTAGTTTGGCAAAGCCTATACTCTAGTAAGTACCTATTTTCCAAAAACGCTACAGCTGCTCCTTATATGGACCCACTCATTCTGTCAAAATATCGCAACCATGGTTGAATTTACAGTTTACCACATAGAAGTCAAAATAATTTAGAATGATATGACTGACTTGATGTTCAAACCTATTTCCTGTCAAACACTTGTACAGTTGCTAATAAATAAAACATGCGACCTCGCTTTCAAAACCCATCTGTAATGCAGATAGCAGTGTCCACGGGCTTATTGAAATCTATTGTTTTCTTTCACTCTTAATTTAGGGGATTTTTGGCCGCCTGTCCAAATCGACAATAATCTAACGTTCTGGATCCGACAGCCAGTTTAATTTTGAATTATAATGCGTTGAGGCGTTTTGGTTTCAGTCTTTCTTCGTGATATAAACAGTAAGAAATTTAATGCAGATTAAACCTTCAGGGAGACAGAGGTGTCATAACATTAACCTTGGATTAATAGAAACTTTTAAATTCAAACCAATAGTTTCTTTTTTGTAATTTCTTGAACTTAGTATTTTAATACTATAACATTAGCTAAGTTTCCACAGACAGACTCACAAAAAGACTCACATATAGCGGTCACTCTGGTCACCCGTTTTTGCGTCGAGGGTTAAAAAATCAATCTTACGTTATGTGGTGACGACAAATTGTGTCTTAGAAACCACATTAAAATACAAGAAACAACATGCAACTTTATTTTAACGTCTCTTCAACCTCTAAAGTTGCAGGTGCAGCGGCTGCCTCGGCTGAATCTTCCAAATAATTCCAAATACTCTTCCTAGGCCACTTGATTCCGTGTTGCGGGTTTTGGGGTTGAAATGTTGAGTCCCTGGGGCCCTGAGGCAAAAAAACTGTTACTCGAGTTGTCCACCCGTTTAATAAGTGTAACTGGTGACACGAGGACTGGCAGCTACTTCAGCCAGCGCTTAAGCATGACCATTCAACGGGATAATGCTGCCAGCCTTCTTGGTACAAGTTTCACTGACGTGATTTGGGGTCAGGCTAGTTTCTTTTTAGTTCCAGTTTATTTTATTTTTTAACTATTTGTACATATCAATTTAGTTTTTTTTTTAGTTAAATTTATTGCTGTTAATAATGATTCATGTTAATAAATATATTTCCATAAAAATAAATATATGTCAAACAGCATTAATTATGAACTGAGTTGATGGAATATCAAAGAGTATGAGAAAACAAATTTAATTTGGGTTTACCGGGGGTTATCCATTTGTAATTTGACACACCTCTTTTAATATATTAAACCGGTATAATGACTAAAAATAATAAAGGTCGAGACTTTTCTCATTAAAAATAAAGGATTAATTTTACCTGAGATTTGGATTAAATTTGGACTTGGGACAAAAATAATATGCTTTTTTCTTTAGTTGTTATTCTGGATTTATTATTGAACTATAATAGCTGCAATATCGACCAGTAAATGTTATAAAAAGGGAAACTGGTAATGTGGAATTCGTTATGAATCTGTCTGTATTTTCAATTTTATTTTGGTTTAAAAATAAGGAATATTTTTCATAATGTTAAGCTTAGCTAAAAGCCCTCAATCATTTCACACGCCAAAAATTTTAAGTTGTTTTTTTGTTTTGTGGAATTGACATGTCAACTGCACTGTCCTTAGACATTTAAAAATATGATCCTATAATTTTAAATACATTTATAATTTCAACGACTGCGTTGATCAAGCACTACTTATAGGCACTTTCTTTAATAAAGTCGTTAATGGGAACCATTACTAAGAATAGTTGACTTTGTGAATGCAGCCAAATATTATTCAAAATAAAAAGAGTTGGCATTCAATTGTTTCTGGAGCGGGAGATTAGCTGGCGACTCTGATAAAGACAAACGACAGTCGCTTATGTCTCTTTTAAAGGTATGTAGTCTTACTAGTAGAAACAGTTTTAACTTTAGGATTATTGAGAATGAAAGCAACATAAAAAAAAACTTAAAATCTACCTATTCAAAAACGAAACCATTTCCTTGCGGCAAGGAGGCTATGATGTTGGCTGCGTTGCCGCGTTGGATAGCTATGCTATCCTTTGAGCTAGGAACCAGCCAGCTTTATTATTGGCTGTAACGGAATTTAATTTTGGCGCAATGTTTCGAAACAGCAATTTAGCTGAGGGTCCCCACGGCCAATATGTTTCAACGCCAAACGGCGCCAACACATAATCACTTGCAAGTGAGACGTACTTGCGACGCTTGGCGTTTTCAGCCAACTCTGCTGCTGCTCCAGCTTTAAGGGCTGATTCTCTAAGATGGGAGGGGGTCAAAGTATCGACACAAGTTGCATCCCAAAATAAGGCCCGACCCCGTTCCTAGGGAATAAGCGTGAGGCCATCGGGTCTCTTGCCATCGTCACGGACCGAACCACGTGGTTCCAACGTGGAAGGAACATTAATGGTGGCAAGAGCTCTTCTGATGGCGTCATTAAGGGTGGCGTGACGGGCGAGACGCCCAGCGCTTTGCTGGCAACAAAGGCAGTGGAGACCAAATTTATCAACCTCCTTGACACCGGGACACGTAAAAATTTCACATATAGGGGTACCAAGGCGGAGGCCCACACACACCCGGAAAGACTCACTATCGAAAAGAGTGCCCAAATTTTTCGACGGTAAAGCATGAAGCCAGTGACCAGAATCTTTGCAGGAAACCGCCAAGAGCCTTGCACGACCTGACAGTGGTGGTGGTGGACGGAATTTTGAAGTAATGAATCGAAGGTCTCTCTCGCAAAAGGGGCATCCCAAAGTTTTTGTTGGTGACGTTCCTTTGGAATGTCTTCTCTAGGACAGAGACCTTGCCAAAACTCCTCCGCCTCCCTCACCTCAGAAAGCTGGCGAGGACGCTTAAAGATTTTTCCGGCTAAAACGGAAGTGCTATGCAAAGAGGAGAGAAAAGCGGGGAGGGCTATACTAGAAATTTGGCGAATTCCGATCCCACCAAAACGAATAGGAAGCGAAGCCTGAGCCCAAAAATTATTATCAAAATGTAAATTTAATTTTTTTCCAAACTATTTGTAAGGGTGGTGTCAAAAAGTTTTTAATAATTATTTTTTTCCAGATAGGACTAGCACGTAGAAAATATGTAAATTTAGGCACAAAAAGACACGATTTAAGTATAGTAAATGCAATGTGTGAATTTAGGTGTTCTAATCTAGGGGCTGAAAGGGTGAAATCATTCAATTTTTTATCAAAAAAAGGTTCGATGCTGGGATCAAGAAGAGGGGCACCCAGAAGGCAAAGTAATTCTGAATTTAGAATGTTAATGTTAGGAGCAAGGGAATTGAATTTATCAATAATTACCTGACGGGAACCAGACGAAACGTGATCATTAATAAAAAAATCAAATTTTGAAGGTTCAGTTCTAAGCCTATTTTTTTAAATCCTTCTATAATCAGGACAAGGTCTTGGAAAACAACATCTGCTTTGCCTCCAAAGAAGCCGTCATCCAGATACCAGGCATTGAATTTAGAATTTAAGGATGAAATGACAGGATGGATGCCTAAACTAAAAAGGGCTGGACCTAAAGGGTCGCCTTGCTGAACACCGACTGCAGAAACAATCGAATGTTCATAGTAAAGTAATTTTGATTGATAATTGTAACACTGAAAAACAAATGGATAAATCTGAGGAGTGTGAGTCTGAACTTCATTCATCAAGGCAGACCTGTCAAGAGAATTAAAAGTATTCTTAACATCAGCATTCAAAAAAACTTCAGATTCGTTACAGGAGAGGAAATTGCGAGTGGAATGAACCATAGCCTCGCAACCTCCCTTACTACCGAAACCAAGTTGAATGGGTTGAAAAATCTCTTTCAAAGGAGAAAAAAGATCACGACAGGCTAATTTGCCAGTTGATAAAAACGGGAGAAAATTTTCAGTAACCCTGCCAGATAAGAAAAGGTTGCACAGTTTCGTAATGTTGGAAAGCAAAACTCTACCGGCATCAGCAGCGGAAGCACTCACCAGGTGTTGGGGAGTGATGCCGTCGATGCCACCAGCAGAACCAGCCGGAAAAGACATGATGGCAGCAAACGTGTCGCCGTCATCAAGTATCTGTAAGGGTTGGAAATTTTGAGGAGGAGGAAGAGGTAAAGGTGGAGAATCTGGACGTGAAGGATGCTTACTACGAAGGCTCTCGAGAGTTTCTTGATTAGGGGAAGTGAGAGCATCATCGGAGAACAAGATTCGGGCTGCGTTTTTCAGGTCACCGTCCATAACCTTGTTCTCAACGGTACGATAAATATTAAATGTAGAAGATATCGTACCAGACGAACTTGATGGAAGGGATGGATTGTGGGAATTTGAAGCATTATCTAAAAGCGCCCGAGTTAAAGTTTTAGACTGAGACTTTACATGAAAAAACGAGTATGAAAATGTTAAAAGATTTTGCCAGGCAGTTTCAGTATTATCAAAACATTTTTCAATACAAGTAGAAAGGCATTTAGCTAAAGCTATTCTCGCTCCCCTTGGGATTCTTTTAACCAGCGGAGTAGATTGGTGGAGGTTTGTGATAATAGAGTCAAAAGATGGAGAAGAAGATAAAGGATTTAAAGTAGAGGGTAGAGGGAGAGATGCAGGTAAAATGGTGCTATTATGACTACGGGAAATATGAATATTAAGGCCCCTCTTACCTTTAATAGCCCTATTAGTATTACAAATAGAGCAGTGAATGAACTGCGGCTGTGAGTGGGTGCCCACCGAAGGAGATGATAATGTACTCATATGCCTAACCGCTAATCACAAAAATAAATTTACAAAAACCTGCCAAAACACAACATTAAAACTTATGAGACAATATGAAACTTACAATGTCAACTTATGTAAACAATAGTATTGAACTTATAAAAACTTAATACTAAATTTTTACAAACTTAATTTAATAAGATGTAAACCAAAAATTTTATATAAAGACCACATATTACGTTATAAAATCCTTTTTGCACAATAACACTGATTATTTAGCACCAAATTGCATATCACAGCAGGAACGAAATCAGGAACACATTTGGCACGTAAATGACACTGCTGGTTGCTATGCAGCACGAGAAGAACGCGCTCTTATTTGTATTAAGAAATGAAAACCTAGGTTGACAACAATTGCCTGAAATACCATAAGTTTTATTTTGTTTTTCTTAAAATCTAATTAATATGTTCGACAAATTGATTTATTCCTAACATACTTATCGTATTTAAATTGCACAAACTATCAGGAATTTATTTAAAATAATGATCAAAATCTCGAATATAACAGAAAAATACTGTAAAATTTTAAATTTACAATCGTAGTCGATTTTTCAACCTCAGTTAAGTGGTTGTATTCATCTAAAGTCTTGTACGCTTTCGTGAGAGACGTCAGTCTGAATTTTCTATACCTGAGAATATTTTACTTTGCAAGGCAAATGACTGCTTTAAAAGTACAATGAAAGTAATAAGATGCTAATTCTAGCCCAAGTTTCTATCGCAAGATGGGCAGTGACCTATGTTATAGGCAGCGATCATATTTGTTTCGTTATGGGCCAGCAACACAAAATGAGACTGAAATTATTTGGAATGATTGAAATGGATGTTTCTATCTATAGCAAGATACGTTACAGTACTGCGGATCAACATTGCAATTTATTCGGTAAGTAAATATTTTGAGTTTCATTCGGCAGTTAAAAGGTTATACGAGTATAACTCATCTCCACCTACTTAAAGGCAAATGGCGATGACCGAAAAAGTGAATGAAAAGATTAAAATACTTATAACTCTATTTATTCATCAACCTTTAAGTGTTATTCATTAAAAGAAATAACAAAGAAATATTTGACCGAAATAAAGACTTAATTTTTCTAGTGAGGCTTTTCACATTAAGCAATTTTAGTAGCGCGACGATGGCGCAACGCGAGCGCGTAGCGTAGCGCGAAGCTACTGATAATTTCACATACGAGGGTCAAACTGAAAGTTCTTAGAACTGGCCACTTATAAACAATATAATAAAAAAAATATTCTAAAATTTGAAAATAGAACTTTTTGCCAATATTACTGAGTATATATTTCATTCATTTGTCATTTGTTTTACGATTTGGCGGCAAATTGAAAATTGTCTGTGTCACGTCAACATGAATTTAACACGAGAAAATTTTCGTACAATGATTTTTTATGACTTTCGATGTCATTTATGTCAACAAGAAAGTTATGATAGACTACGATTGGCCTTTCACGATGAAGCCCCATCTCGTGCGACTGGTTACAACTGGTTTAATGAGTTTATACGTGGTCGCACTAATCTCACTGATGATGTACGTGAGGGACGGCCTTCTACGGCGACGACTGAAAATAACATCTGTGTTGTGCGGCGTATGATAGAGACTGACAAAAGAGTGACCTATCAGCAGATTCGGACAAGCTTAGGCATCGGTATGAGTCAAGTGCACAAAATCCTCCACGAACATTTAGCGGTCAGGAAGCTTTGCGCCCGGTGGATACCTCATAATTTGACTAAGGCTCAAAAACTCCATCGTGTGGATTGGTGCCGTAAAATGATTGAAAGATTTAACGGAGGTGACTCAAATGCTGTGTTCGACATACTAACAGGTGACGAAAGCTGGATTTACTGTTATGATCCTGAAACCAAAAGACAATCTGCTCAGTGGGTGTTTCCTTTCGAGGAGTTGCCAACTAAAGTGAAGAGAGATCGAAGTGCGGGAAAAAAAATGGTGGCCTCGTTCTTTGGAAGGATAGGTCATTTCGCAACAATTGTGTTAGAGGATCAAAAAACAGTTTCTGCAGAATGGTACACTACCAATTGTTTGCCACTTGTCTTGGAAAAAGTTCGAGAGAAACGACCTCGCAGTAGGATCCTCCTTCACCACGACAACGCCTCGTCGCACACCGCCAAGCGAACGATCGACTATTTGGCGACATCAAACGTTGAATTACTGGGTCACCCGCCGTATAGCCCCGACCTCGCGCCTTGTGATTTTTATTTATTTCCAAAAATTAAAGAAAAACTTAAAGGAAAGCGGTTTATGAATGCTGAAGAAGCGGTGGCTGCGTATCGCGATGCCATTGAAGAGACCCCTAAGGACGAGTGGGCAAAGTGCTTTTCCCAGTGGTTCCATCGCATGCAGCGGTGTATTGACGTCAATGGACAATATTTTGAAAAGATATAATAAAACTAATAACTGGCTAATGTAATCAGTTTTTGATTTTCTAAGAACTTTAAGTTTGACCCTCGTATAATGTGACCAACTATTCTTTTCACTAAAATTATTACCGGGGTGGATTTGATTTTTTGGGTTTACCTTGATGTTAAATTAAGCAGTTTTCAAAGAATTGCCTGATTTAATTTTTCTAATACATAGTTCCACATCCGATCAACCTGTTACAAGTATCTTTATCAAAGCCACAACATCAACTTCGCCTATAATCCTGCTAACATGGATACAATATTCATGATGCGGTTGGCAGCCCGTCGAAAATCTTCAATAAAGAAAGTTTGGTGCTGCCATCAAAGAGGTATCCTTTGTAAGCTTTAGTAATAGGGGTTTCTTAATTAATACCCGTTTCGAACTAGTTCCTTTGTCAATGCGCTGGTTTATAAGTGACGTACTTGGGTTGAACAGGTTATTAATAGGGCTCAATTTTCCGGTGTGTCTTTGACATTATTAGACGCTTACTACATTTTGAATTTATTGCCTTTCGGGCAGTCGTAGTGCCGCGCAATTTATTTATTTAAAACTCCATGCACAAAATATCTAATGGTTAAGAATGTTTTTACCACTCGAAGTTTCATATTTTATATTTATAAAGATGAAATAAGAAACCAAAAACTTGCGCACGGGCAGAACGCGAACCAGGAACTTCTTGACTAACCAGAACCGACAGCACGGTAGCTCAATTGGTAGAGCGTTGGCCCGGTTAGCCAAGAAGTTGTTGGTTCGAGTCCCACCCCTGCGACATTTTTGGTTTTTTATTTTATCTTTATGAACACAAAATATATTTTTTACGACGGGTTTAATGCCAAAAACATTCTCTATAGGAAAAAAAAACAGATGGTGTTAATTAAGTTATGAAGACAATAAAAGTAAAAATTACGTTACTACAATTATTTTGAACAAAAAACTTAGATGAAAACTTAGTTTTACGACGACACTTTGTTACACAATGCGTTGGTTAAACCTACTTATTTAAACTAGAGGATAAGCCGTGGCATTTTCCGGCTTGACCATTTTCATTAAAATTAGTGACGTATAGGCAGAAACTCAAAGCGCAAGTTTCTTATTTAAGGTGGTGATTCAAAGAAGGTTTTTCCACATTCCATCCTACCAGACATTCAAACTTCGCGAGAAGTGACTGAGGCAAACATCCCTCTCAAACAATAAAACTTTTTCTGGAAAATTATTCAGGAAAGGAGGATCAACATAAATTACAGCGAGCAAACAGGTTCAGAAAAAGGTTAAATGGACGGGAAGGTTCCACCTTTCATTTGTTTTGAGGCTGATATGATCTTACCTGACAACTCTGAAATACTACGTTTTAATAAATAGTGATCGGATAATCGGATGCATATTTACCTGAACTTGAGGTGTTGGATATTACGAAAGCACTTTTGAATCGATTAAATTCCGAGATTGCGGATTTGTCGATCTTTTTTTGTTCTTTTTTTTTAATATTGGACACTAATCACATACATTGCTTTAATCCCAAAATAAGTAGCTAATGCACTTGTGTTGTGGAAATCAGACAACGGTGGTACCACAACACCCAGCCCCGAGACAATATAGAAATTTTGATTTCTACATTGACCCGACCGGGAATCGAACCCGAGACCTCGGAACGGCGACGCCTTGAAACCAGCGTTATTAGCCACTACACCACGGAGGTCGTCGTCGTTATTATGGAATCAAATGGGATGTAGGTATATTTACTTATTTTAATGTGTTGGCTTATGTGAAAAAAAATCCTCCGCTTCTATATCAACAAATCTAGTGGTATAATATTCATTTTAGAGGCAGTAATAATATTTTTTTCGTTATTGGCCGGCAATGCAAAATGAATCTTTTATTTTAAATTATTAAAAATAAATATTCATAGTAAGATACGTAATAGCACTGCGGGTCAACCTTGCAATTTATTCGAATAGGCAAAGTTTTGAGTTTCATTCGGCAGTTAAAAGGTTAACTGCCATAAAGCTCATCTCCACCCAAGTGTGCAACTCCAGCAACTCCACTCCAGCAAGTGGCGATGAACGGTAAAGTCAATGAATGAAAATATTAAAATAACTGTAACTCTACTAGCGGACCCGTTGAACTTTATTTCGCCCCTGGTCCCGTTTCACCCCAACCTGTTATTTTAATAATTAGTATCTTACTCCGGAAGTTGACGAAAGACAACGTAAAAATCGAGAAAATCGGTCCAGCCGAAAAATTACATATTTCTCATTATGTGCGTGGAACCAAATCTGGTAACTACTGTGTGTGTACTGTGTACTGTCTACTGCTTTTCTTACACTCAACATACTCGTAAATTGATGGGAAGCTTATAATTAACTTTGAGTACCTACACATTATTAATATGTAATCACTGAGTGCTGATTTTATTCAATAAATATTACATGCTATATTCGTCATTTCCTCGCTATGTTACAGACTAGTGTCGCAATTTGTTAAAATATTTTTAAGAAGCCGCCTCCATAATATCTTAGCCAAAAATTAACTTTCAGTAAATGTGTATCCGATCACTGGAAATAAATAAGGTAAAAATAATCCAGGACTAATCAACCCCATCGCTGCCGATGCGGAGATCACGTGGACGAGTTGGGACACCATGGACTTTCCTGCCACTTGAGTGCTGGTAGGATCTCTCGCCATGCCAGCATCAATGACGTCATCCGCAGAGCTTTTGTTGCCGCCAATGTGCCAGCGGTGCTGGTGCGGCAAGAGACCTGACGGTATGTTCTCTTGTATGCGATGCCACTTGCGTAGTTACGCTTGCGTCATCCCATATAGGCTGCACATCTACTGCTGCTGGCGCGGCGGCAGCCTCTGCCGAGTGCTTAAAAGGGCGAAAATATGCAGCTATCACTGATAACTACTTATTTGCGCCTTTTGGCGTAGAGACCATGGGTACTTGGGGTCCTTGTGCACGTTCCCTTTTTAAGGATCTCCGCCAAAGGTTGACTGAGTCAACTGGTGACCAAAAGGCTGGCAGCTACCTCGGACAGCGGATAAGTTTAGCTATACAGAGGGGTAACGCTGCCAGCATTTTGGGCACCATTCCATATGGCAACGCTGGGGGTGATGTTTATTATATTTTGTAAATTCATCATCTTTTTTTTAATGTATATATGTTTAGCTAGGTTTACATTATATTAAGTTAGTTAAGATTTCTTATGTATGTTTTGATTAAATAATATCTTATTCATAATATATTATAAGACTGATAATGATCAATGTAATAAGGTAAAAATTTATGAGACATTTCTATCACAGTAAACAAGGGAATTCAGATTTTTATATTTATTCAAGTCGTTTTCTCAATCTGACTATAAAGAGTTTATCGTCCGCTTGCAGTTTTAGTCTTTTTAGCTGGTAAACTATTGTAGTGGAAAGCTTTTCAGTTCGGATAACCGAAAACTGTTCTTTTAAGATCGTAAAAAGAACAGCGCATAGGGGCATAATAGTGATTGCTAAAGTTGACCTTTTATAAGTACCTACCTGTAGTCTTTCAGATACAAAACGTAACGTTAAGTTGGCCTGTAACACCCCACTGCTGTGCAAAGACCTTCTGCAATTTTGAGGTACCTAGTTTGAAATGGTGGAAGGTTTTTTGCAAGTCAAGCGAATTTTATATATTATATATATATAGACTATACTATTCTTGCTGTCAGATGTTATTAAGCCTCCCATGAAGCCTTTGACTAGGCTTACCGACTAATATCAACCGATATTAGCTGGAACCAGCGGCTGAATGTTCCTTTCGAAACATGGAAATGCACGAGCATTTCCGTGATAGACGTCACTAAATAGTCAAAATAGTCACCCATGCAAACACAATCTCGCTTGCTAGGTACATAGGTTACTGAACTTCGGTAACACTACTAAAGCGCTGCTATCACTTCGCTACGAGCACCTACCAAATACCAATTTTCAGACGATGATTTGTGCGCGTTAACAGTTTCGTATCTCTTTGGTTTCAGGAACCAATCCCAATGAGTACTCATTATATCTGCGACCATCTATATTGTCATATGTTTATCTCATATAAACTTAATTGTTATATTTGAAATTCGTGGAGTTATTTTTTATAAAAGAAAAATATAACAATTGAGTATTTTACCACTATTTGGTAAAAAAAGAGTTATTTACCATTTTTTACCATAAACTCCCTTATTTTTTAGTACTTACCGTGCCCAACTCTAGTTATATCTCGTTCAAACTGATTTTCGTAAAAAGTATTTTTGTTTTTTTTTAATATTACCCATTTTACCACATTGGAAGCGTCTATCACTCAAACCTTACACTTTTAGGAAAAAATGTTGTAGAAACCTCGATATCATTTTAAAAGACCTATCCATATCACCCCACACTCATAGTCTTACTAAAAAAGTTTTATAAGTTTTAGTTTCATGGGTCCCCTTAAGTATCATATTTTTTTATTTTAAAAATCTTAAAGCGGTAAACAGGATACTTCTAGCTACCAAGTTTCAACTGTGTAATGATAATCGTTTCGGAACGAAGTGGCTGTGACATACGGACAGAAAGACAGACTTGACGAAACTATAACGGTTCTGTTTTTTGACATTCGGTTAAAGGACCCTAAAACAGTTTGATAACAAGCTTTTTTTGATGAGTGTAGTACACCATATTACTTTCGCGTTTAAGAGAAGAACTTATAAACGGAAGATTTAAGTCAGAGATTATTTCAACACCAATATCGTTTAATAGACGCCTGGTTGTAATAACTCGCTTTGGCGAATTACCTCCGCGGGCTACTTTCGGCAACTGTTGGTTTAAAATGATATTAGGGTATGACCACAATAAGGAGTGGCATTGACAAATAAACATAGAATATTCAAAATAAACAACGTCACTTCGGATGAAAGAGTAGACAACGTGAACAGAAACTTATTAAGATATGTATTGTAAAACAGGCTGAAAGATTTGATTTACAAAAGCGAAAAATGTGGCAATCTCATGTCAATCTAGAGTCAACACATACACACACCAAAAAAGTTTGCGATAACTTTAAAAAAACAATATCTTATTTATTACGACGAATGATATCAGTATATATTATTCATATCATAATACTAGCGGTCCCCCGCGACTTCGTCCGCGCGTTTTGAGTTTGCTCCCTCCCATCCCGTCGCAGCGTCATGTTTTATATCCTAAAGCCTTTCTCGATAAATAAGCTATCCAACACAGAAATATTTTTTCAAATCGGTCCAGCAGTTACTGAGATAAGCGCGTTCAAACAAACAAACTCTTCAGCTTTATAATATTAGTATGGATTAGCGCAAGCGCACGTTGTACTTAAGCTGCGAACATTATTTTGGTGCGAGGTTATGTTAAAACTGTGATAGCTCCTAAGATATTTATTGAAATCAAATGATATAAAGGGCAACTTGGTTCTTAATGAAATGCTCGTGATGATGAATGTATTTATTTAGATAAGAATAAATACCTGTGTGTGTAATACACCTATAAAAATAATGCATTATTTTTTTACAAATTTATTAACATAAAAAAGGTTGTAGTAAGTCAACCATAAAAGATAGACATATGCTGTCGCGGACTTTATTATAGAACGCTTAATGCTGAACAATCCTGTCATACATGGTTTTTGTGTAACTTAAGCGGTTTCCGCAGCGTACGCAGCGGAAGCTCTCAAAAGGAATATCTTTCTCCCGTTTTCGCAACATTTTTCATTGCTGCTGTGTTCTTGTGAGTCGTATCTTTATGTTATATAGCTTAAAGCCTTCCTCGATAAATGGACTATCGAACGTAAAAAAAAATTTTCAAATCGGGCCAGTTGTTTTTGAGATTAGCGCGTTCAAACAAACAAACAAACAAACTCTTCAGCTTTATAATATTAGTATAGATATTCTTATCTAAAGTTGGTAAAATCAACTTTTAAATCCCCGACACACTGCGATTTTAAGCATCGATGCAGTCGCGCGTTAGCATCGATGCAGATGCGTGACTGCATCGATGCTCACGCGTATTAGTATCGATGCAGTCACCAAAATACAGTACATAATTGGTCAATTTTCAGCTCCTGCATCGCGACTGCATTGAAGCTAAAAGTTAGCGCACGTGTGTAAAGGTTGACAGTTTGCGACTTCATCGAAGCTGCATCGTGACTGCATTGATGCTAAAAGTAGCATTGTGTCTTAGACGTTAAGCGCTATTTCATAAACACTGAATTGAGCCTTTTCATTGCCTCATACCTTTACATTTAGTTCACTTAAACCGCAGAGCTGACACGTTCCCGCATTCACTATTTATAGTGAGAATTTTCCGCCGTCTCACTCATGTCGTGGGATTAGATATCACGCCTATGAATACGAGCAAACACTGCATTGGGTAGATAATATAAGAGTTTAAGATTCAGTAGACTCACTCCAACAAGTGTACATAAATCAATTGAGTGAAAAAAAATATGTTCGCTTAGCTTTACGACTGCTCAGCTGTATGACTTTTACACAGATAAAAACGAAATCAGAATTAGAATTAATTGTCGCAAAGTATGAGGTATAAGTGACGTCATAAATTATTTATTAGAAAGCAATGGAGTTAGTATCATACTTGCGGAAATTACAAATTCTACCGCACATTCAATTGGCAAAGTTATGTAAATTATTACGAAAAATAAGTCAAAGTACAGCGTAAGACGTCTACCGGAAAGTTGAATACATAACTTGAGATTTTATGATCGCGCTTGATGCAAACCGCTAGCAACCGGTTGCTATGGGACACCATGGGACAAAGTTCAAAAGTAGACGTCTTGCTGCTGACGTATGATAATGATGATGTTAGAATACTGCCTAGGAGCCTACTGCTTCGTTTTCTTTGTTGGTTGAAAATACAGACAGCGGATATCTTCATATTTTATTTCAAACCTTACCAAGGTGACACAAAAAGGAACGGCGCTGCGAATATTTACAGTTTAGTGTACTCATAATTGTGTTTGTTTTCTTTTTATTGAGAGTGGATGAGCGAATCTTGAATCTGTAACAGTAGTGTACAATATGCACTATGTATATTTTGCATGATTTTGCAATAACAGTATTTTTTTTAAGTGGAGCAACACTAAGAGTTGTTTTACTCCATTTTCGTCGTATTTCACGAACGGATTGTTGTATTGGGCTGTCGTTTTTCAACTTCAGTACTTTGTAATACGCATGGCATAAAACTGTGATCAAGTGCGATAGTTAAATAAATACCAGTCCATATGTGTCATAAAAATACAATTTTATTGCTGACACAAAAATATATGTTACTGCAGTAATGCAGATTTTATTTTGTAGGATAGAATGTAGTGCCCATAAGAGCATTAAAGTATCATTGAGAAAATATCGGTACTGTGGCTCTGGCTGGTGCAATATTGTAAAACTCGTAAGTAATTCCTGTGCACAGGTGTCGCTGCAAACCTGCACTGCATGAATACTAAACGATATAATTATTGTATAGTAAACGCTTAAAACAGTATCTTAAGTTTTATCATGGTGTGAGGGAAATCAGTTAAACAGTTTAAATTTTAGTAACAAATAGAGCTGGAGTAAGGGGCTTTTACTATCTCATCATTTATGACCATATATTATAAGGCATGGTAAATTCCTGCCCGGATAGGAAGAGTTGCTGCAGTTTTTGTACTTACCTGCTAATCCTGCTAAAATACATGATTTGTAAATTTCCTTCAAAAATCTTATCTTGGCTTGATTTCATTATTAAATTTTGATTCTACAAGTGTTAAAACTACTTTAGGGTAGAAAATTAAATTTGCTACCTTAATGGGTATGAAAACCGTGTGCATGTTTGTTGTTGTAATAATTTCTTTTTTTTTCAGCGTCATACATACCGGTTCTTGTTTTGTGCCTCCTGCATCTCAATGACAAACCGAACTATTTATTTTTCCTGAGGCAAGAACAGCAAATCACCATTAAATATTCCATAGAGAAGTCCTACAATCCAACAAACAAACCCAAGGTGAAACTGTGAATGCAATGGGTTTTATTTTACAGGAGCTATTTCAATAAATTGCATATAGTAAATGGTTTTATTTATTTACTACAGCAGCTTATCATCATATCAGCATATCATATCATATCAGCATATCATTTCATAAATCTTATCTGAAGCTTAAGAATGTTTTTGACACTCACAGTGTCATATTTTATATTCATAAAGATGAAATAAGAAAAAAAAATGTGCATGGGCGGAACTTGAACCAGCAACCTTTTGGCTGACCGGGCCAAACGCTCTTACCAATTGAGCTACCGTGCTGTCAGTCCGACCCTGCCATCTGTTTCATAAACAGACGGCTAGATGGCGCTAAGCGTCACGCAATTGACGTTTTCACAAGAGACCACAAATTTCGCAGGGTCGGACAAACAGCACGGTAGCTCAATTGGTAAGAGCGTTTGGCCCGGTCAGCCAAAAGGTTGCTGGTTCAAGTCCCGCCCGTGTGCAAATTTTTGGTTTCTTATTTCATCTTATCTGAAGAATAATAATAGTAATACAACTAAAAGCTGGATAGGATTATGTTGTATTTTTTTAAACAAAAATATCGTAGTAGCTAGGTAGTAGAATTTGATAAAATTAAGCCACTATAAGCAATTAATTTAGGAGACTATCATTTGTTGACGATATCCATATGTGCTTAGGTTATTTATTATCTCTAGTTGATTTCAGTGAAAAATACATTTTTTTGTTTTTATTACACCCTTTCACATAACAAACACATCTAAAAAGTAGCTTTTCAGCACATATTCATTTAAAAACTATTAATTTAGATAAACACTGACATAAACTATAATATATACACTAAATAAACTTTTGACACTGTGAGCAGGGAAGGTCTATACAAAGTTCTCTGTCGGATTGGTTGTCCATCTAAGCTCCTCTCTCTCATACAATCTTTTCACGACAACATGAGGGTATCGGTCATTTTTGAAGCCTTTGACGTGAATCGTGGAGTCAGACAGGGCTGCGTATTGGCGCCCACACTCTTCGGGATCTTTTTCTCCGCACTTCTTCTAGTAGCGTTCAATTGCGACGTCGGAGTGCACCTGCATACTAGAAAAGACGGAAGACTGTTCAACATAAGTCTTCTCAGGGCTAAGAATAAATGCCAGGATATAATTGCCCGAGAATTTCTGTACGCAGATGACGCTGCACTTGTTGCAAACTCGGAAGGGGAACTCCAGGAGTTGGTTGCGAGATTTGGTCATGCTTGCCAGCTTTTCCCGATGAGCGTCAATACTAAAAAGACTGTGATTATGGTGCAGGGTGTAGACCAACCTCCCATCATCACACTTGACAACACTGCCCTTCAAGTCGTGGATCACTTCTGTGATCTTGGCTCCACAACAACAACCTCGCTATCCAATGACAAGGAAATAGATACCCGGATCGGCAGCGCATCGACTATTTTTGGGAAGCTCTAAGCACGCGTTTGGCTATATGAGAAGCTAACAATCAATACCAAGGTCCTCGTGTACCAGACTTGCGTCCTCAGTACTTTATTGTACGCATCGGAGACGTGGACTACATATGCCAAACAAGAGCGCAAACTCAATGTTTTTCACATGTGATGCCTCAGATCGATCCTTGGAGTCACGTGGATGGATAAAGTTAGTAATGAAAATGTGTTATCCAAGACTCGCTGCTTCAGCATCATAGCGATCCTGAAAAGGAGGAGACTGCAATGGTTGGGACATGTCTATAGATTAGACCCAGAGAGACTACCGCGTCAGGTTCTGATGGGGCAGATTGCGTTTGCAAAGAGACCAGTTGGGCGACCTATGCTAAGATTCAAGGACTCATGCAAACGAGATATGAACAGCTTTGGGATTGATTCTAACATTTGGGAGAATCGTGCTGTAATGAGACCTGAGTGGCGTCGTGATCTAAGAGTTGGAATGTCGAAACATGATGAAGTCTGGCTTGACAACTTAAAGCAGAAAAGACTTCGAGCCACTAGGGAACCCTCACCACAAGACTCACGCTTCGTTTGCGATCGATGTGGCAAGATCTGCCGAGCAGCCATTGGGCTACATAGTCACCAGCGGCGATGTGGACAACCCCGGAAATGAACCCTGGGTGCTGAAACAATCATCTGTTAAAGATGCCGTGGCCAATGATGAATTTAGATAGGATCAGGTCTGTTATCACTCGTATAATACTAACTTTTTATTTGACATTTGAATTCGTGTCCGAGTGCGATGTGAACTTCGAAGTGACGATGAGTTTACCTTACAGAATGCAAATTAATATGTCATTCCATACTATATTTCAAGGTCAGTTTTGTTCAGCTTACTCCCGCACTCGCAAGGGTGGCGCTACCGTATGTTCGAGTAATCAATCGTGTTTACAGAATGCCAATCACAAAATTCACGGCGGAATTAGCTTCGGAGTAACATATGAGCTCTTACAGAATTGCACTGTAGCTCTGTTGTTCGCGGTACGAGTTACTATAGTGAAATATGATTTGTCTATTATAACAATATTTATATTTTAATTTCCTATTATAATTTTTATGATTTAGATTTAATTTAGCGGAATGTTAGCGCACAATGTTACACCAGCCAGCTTTGTTATTAGTCCATTGAATAAAAAGTTCTAGAGTGCGTGAGTTAGTAACGTAAGATGTTTCTTCGGAAACATGTCAAGAGTACCTAGGTAATAAACATACTAAAACCCCGGGACACTAGGAGGAGCCCCGGAGTGGGGGGTGGAGGGGAAAGGGTCCATTTTTTCATTTTTCGCTTAAATCTCAAAAACGGTACATGTAAGAGAAAAACTTTCAAGGAAAAGTTGAAAGGCCATAAAATTATCTACAAGTTGTACCTAAATCATTTTTTTCTATTCGCAGCCGTTTCTGAGTTACATGCAGTAAAAAATGATTTTGACTCAAACAATTTCCCCATACTACATACCCATGTTTATCACATCAATCGATCAAAAAATATTTCTTTCTTCCAAAAAACTCAAATGTGCAACTTGTGACCGGTACTGATAGATTGCTCTTAATTAGGTCTATAATTGGTAAAATAAACACATTACTCCAAGGAAGCCTTTAGGAGGAATCGATTGTCAAAATATTATATTAGGGTAGTTTGAGTTACTGGACTTGATCTTTTTATTTTTTTCTTCCAAAAAACTCAAAAGTGCAACTTGTGACCAGTACAGATAGATTGCTCATAATTAGGTCTATCATTGATAAAAATACCAGATTCCACCACGGAGGCGTTTACGGGGAATTGAATTTTATTAGGGTAGTTACGATACTTGAACTTTTTATTTTTTTTCTTCCAAAAAGCTCAAAAGTGCAACTTGTGACCGATACTGATAGATTGCTCGTAATTAAGTCTATCATTGGTAAAAAAAACACATTCCTCCATGGAAGCCTTTAGGAGGAATTGATTGTCAAAATATTATATTAGGGTAGTTACGCAACTTGACCTTTTTATTTATTTTTCTTCCAAAAATCTCAAAAGTGCAACTTGTGACCGGTACTGATAGATTGCTCTTAATTAGGTCTATAATTGGTAAAAAAACACATTCCTCCATGGAAGCCTTTAGGAGAGTTTAGGAGTTCGAATTTTTCACCTTTCATGGGATGTAGCTCGAAAACGGCTGCGAATAGAAAAAAATATTTAGGTACAACTTGTAGATAATTTTATGGCCTTTCAACTTTTCCTTGAAAGTTTTTCTCTAACATGTACTGTTTTTGAGATTTAAGCGAAAAATGAAAAAATGGACCCTTTCCCCCCCTCCCCCCACTCCGGGGCTCCTCCTAGTGTCCCGGGGTTTTAGTATGTTTATTACCTAGGTACTCTTGACATGTTTCCGAAGAAACATCTTACGTTACTAACTCACGCACTCTAGACCCCCCTTGGAGGGACTCATTCAATGGACTATATTGGCTGTTACAGAATTTAATTTTGGCGCAATTTTTCTTAACATCAATTTAGGCAGAGGATCCCCACGGCCCAAATGTTTCAACGCCAAACGGCGCAAACACATAATCACTTGCAAGTGAGACGTACTTGCGACGCTTGGCGTTTTCAGCCAACGCCGCTGCTGCTCCAGCTTTAAGAGCTGATTCTCTGAGATGGGAGGGGGCCAAAGTATCGACACAATTGCATCCCAAACTAAGGCCCGAGTCCGTTTCCAGGGAATAAATATATATATTTGAAAATTATGACAGTAGGTACGGACAACAGAACGTTAAGGTAAACACTGCGGTGTCTTATATCGTTGTAATAAGGGCTAGTTTGCAACAAAAGTGGGTAACCTGATGTGCTGGCGGCTGTACTATCGAATTCACCGCCGTCTTACCACTGTTAGAGTCAAAGTCCCGTTAGACACCCGTGTGAGCAAGCGATCTTTGTCTGAAAGGGGTGAGGCGACAGAGACCTCGACTGTTTATAATGACACGGCACCATACACGTTACAGTAGTTTCGTATATATGAAAAAAATAGGAAAATAAATAAGGTAAAATACTATGTAGAGGTACCTACATAATTTGACTGTGGCAATAGTTCGGATATTGAAATTATAATATTCAGCCAAAGTAAACTGTAATATTTACTAACCGATTTGCAGTACATATTAATGACATTCAGACCGAGATGAAGTATTATTTTAGGATTAAGCTCAACTTTCGTACACTTTTTTTTTAATAAAAATTTTTGATAAAAAGTAAACATTCAAATAATAATGCAATAATAATAAATATAAAAAGAATAACACGCTACAAAGTTAAATTAAATGAAAAAAATATAAGTGGTATTCCTAGGTATCAGGCAAGGAACAAGTACTGAAAACCAGGTCGAGTTATGGTATTCCTATAGAAATAGTAGAAATGATAATATTTTTATTTTCTTTTTAATTAATATTCAAAGTGATACTAAGAGAGAGTGTTAACTTTGTTTTAGATATAAACTAGTATAAGTCAGTGTTCATTAGAAAATGCTTTGTAGAACCCAAGTTATAGAGCGTCTCTTAATTACAAAGTCAGACCATCAGAAACATCATGATACTATAGGTATAGTTGAGAAGAAGTCATCCACAAGAGAGAGGACGATAGAATTACAATGTTAAATGGCATTTTGTAATTAACTGTGCGTTATTTTGTAAATTGTAAAAATGGAGAAGGAATGTCCACAGTTACCGAACTGATAGTTGGTAAATTCACAGCTTTGAACTCTTGTATATGAATATACACTCTCCCCACCGTCCATCAGAAAACGGATTTAATGGCAAATGCGTTTAAATCCTATTTCGAGTTTCATTTGTGGATTTTATTTGACATTTGATCCAATCAACTTATCGCCAGCTTTTTCAAAAGTATATATCAGCAATTCTTTGTATTTTCCATGGCCAAAGGTCACAAATTATGGTGTCACGTGTTATACAGTAAAATCACGAAGTTTTTTTTTCTTTCATAGCCGTTCATGGCCATATGGATTTTCGAATTATGACTCTTTCGTGCGACCTCGCGCGCACTGTCGCGTTTATACGAGCTCGACTTCCAAAATCAATCTCATTACACCGATTGTCATACAATATTTCAGCCCTTGAGCTGAGATGTGTCACTTTAAGTCCATACTATGTGATATATGTATATAATCGAACGATTCTAAGCAAGAGAAGCAAAAGATGCTGTAACTTGCCTTTGGCCTTTGGCCCGGTCAGCCAAGAGGTTGCTGGTTCAAGTCCCACCCGTGCGCAAATTTTTGGTTTCTCATTTCATCTTTATGATTATAATAAATTAAAACCATTTAGAATTTATTACTGGTTGCTAAAAAGGCCTGTATTTAAATTTTTGCTTCTATCACAGGCCACACCCTGTATACAAAACCTAAATTTATGACTCAGTTTAGTAGTAGTGAAGATGTAGGATTTTTGGGATAAGAATTAAGAAAACTTACACTGGGATCAAGTATTTTTGTTATAGGTTTATCATTTAACACTGGAGCTATTTCTTTTAAATATTGGACACCAATCACATACATTGCTCTGATCCCAAAGTAAGTAGCTAATGCACTTGAGTTATGGAAATCAGACACAACGGTGGTATCACAACACCCAGACCCGAGACAATATAGAAAATTTTGATTTTTATATTGACCCGAACGGTAATCGAACCCGGGACCTCGGAGCCGCGACGCCTTGAAACCAGCGTGCTTAGCCACTAAACCACGGAAATCGTCGTGCTAATGAACTTATTTGTAAAACTCATTTACTAATATACATTAATATTATATTCACGAATGGCACTAGTCACTGTACATAATCTTTTTTTACTTTACTTACTACCATTTACAGATACTTCTACTTATACCTTCAATGGTTTAACTTAACGTGAAATATCCACAACCACAAGCCTACTAAATTACATCACTTTTCACTTAACTCTGAACTGAGGTTGTTTACATACAAATCCGTTATTGATGGACTACAGGTGTTTTTTCCTTAAATAAAAGCAATACATAAATTATTTTGAGTTTTACAGTATATGTAGTTTGTTGACAACATTATCGTTTGACGTCAGAGTTTTAAAATAAAGTACTATTTGCGTAACCCTCAGAACCGAATAACGTAGTTCGTTAATCAAAAGTTCGTCATTATTAATTTTAAACCATGTTGCAGTCAAGTTCAAAATATTTAACTTCAAAGTCTAAATTATGTTAATTAAAAAAAAAAACATTTTGATACATGTGGATCTAAAGTTGGTAATGACCAGAAAAAGTTGAACTTTACAAGTTTAATGTATAAAAATCGGTAGGCTAAGTTCCTTTCCTAAGTTTTTTTTTTCAGTCTTACACTGCAATGTTAGATGGTTTTGTAACTTTACTAAATCATCTTTTTTGTAGAGTTTAAAAATAATGCAAACTTGTTGAAATTGTTGATGTTTCGAAATTTAATCTAAGTTCAGAAGAACTTTATTAATTTTTTTGTTAAAAGTTTGTAAACTACATACTTTTGCACGTGACTGTACTGCCGAACATCAAACAATGAGCATGTTTTGATTTCATAACAATGTATCTGTTAGTAGGTAATACATTTGCTTTTTCGTTAAAACATGAAAGTAAAGGATCCATTTTAAGTTCACTTAAACTTAAAATTAACGAAATATTTGTGAAAAGAAAAGATTGACTGATTAATGAAAAGTTGCCCCAGAAAAGAGCGGCAATTTAAAAAAAAGTGTAAACACTGTATTTCATAAAAAAATGTACTTGATTCTTTTTTTTCATTAGTCAGACTCGACCTATCAGTTTTTTTTTGTTAGTAGACCGTAGATGGCGTCACTGCAGGTTTTAAGAAAATTGTAATAACTATCATCAGTAAGATAGATATCATTAATAGAACCTTTTTTTCCCCTCGCGGAAGAAATGCTTTATGCATACCGTGGCCTGTTATGTGGGACTCCTTGATGAGTAATGCCAAGAGTACCCACTGAAACCTCCGCGTACTCCCTCAGACCGCTAAGTGGGACGACGAAGGATCACTGTTCGCATGCACTCCGTTGTATCATTCCAATTGAGATACCGTACTGTCAGTCATAATAATTACTTGCAAAAACAGACGGGTAGATGGCGCTAACGTCACGAGTAACGACGTATCCATGAGAGACCAGAAATTTCGCATAGTCGGACCGTCAGCACGGTTGCTCAATTGAAAGAGCGTTGGACCGGTTACCCAGAAAGTTGCAGGTTCGAGTCCCGCTCGTGCGCAATCAAAATCTAAACCATAACCTTAAAATAATTGAGAAATCGGTATTTACACCTTGACAAACCACGAAGAAAGTTGATTGCCTCCGCGACTGTTTGGGAACAAGATAAAATTGTAAATTACTGAATTTAGAAGGAAGCCCGGTGTTAGAATAAGTTGACAACATTGCCAATACACTGCATTATTCATGGTAGGCAAAGAACAAAGCGTAGACGAACGTTAATTTATTATTTGATTTCAAAAGATCTCAGGTCTCGAAACTTTGTATTACCTATGTAGTTGGTTATTTTTTGCTTATCTTATTTTAAAAATAATTAATACGGTAAAAAGGAGTGTCAAGATTTTTTACAATATTCGATAAACTTTACTTTCTTTATTTCAAATCTCTGGCACGTATTTTGTTCGATGTGATGTCAGTTTTTGTGTCGTACGAGCAAGCTATTTTCGTTGAAAAGTGTTTAGGCGTAAGATAACTTAACCGTATCAGACGAAATTTGTCCTAATCGCAAAACAAACAGAGAAGACTATAATCTTAGGAGAAAGCTGAACTAATATTGACCCTTGCAACGAACAAAAAATCATGGAAAGTATTTATAAGGGGTACGATAGTCTTGTAAAGCATTTTTTTCTTTTAAGATGTGACACGGTGAGTGTAAAAAAAATTCTAGCTTTGAATAAGAATGAAATAAATAAATCTCAGGCTCATCGTGAAAACACTGCATGCTAAGTCGGCATGGGTATAGATGGGTACTTACTGCATCTAGAAGTTGCAAAGCTCTCCATAGATCCTTATGAGAGTAGTTAGATAAACGGCAAAGGTCAATTGCCGTACTTTGTCGTACGGCGTAGCTTTGTTTTATGTGTCATACAAAATCCTTTAAAAATCCCGCTCAGAACAGACAAAAAGAAGCGCAATAAAATTCAACTAAATGACACTCAAAATTGATCCACCTAAGAACATCTGCAATACAAACTTCTGTATTCCTCATTCTATTTCCGTAACTGCGTTCTTTTATCTTACCGACCATTTCCTTCAAACCCAGTTTCTATTGTATACTGGAAATGGGATCGTTTTCTAAAATATTTCCCATTTAGTTAAGAAACAAAAGAAGCTCGCAGGGCTTATTACCTACCAAGGATACTCCCACCATAAATATTGCGAAGACGTCATGATAGTAGTTTGAAAGTCCTAAGAGTACTAGCATTTTGTAGACGCGTTTACCTTGTCTTTTTAGACATGTTTAATGGTGCGTCCGCTGTTTATATTACTAGAGCTGATAACGTTAGCTACACACGAATTGCTATCTTGACAGTAATGCGATGACACCGAATTTGTAACTTCGAGTAGAGGAATGAGAGCTACATGGATTCCATTGCATCGCGATGGCGTTGCGATGTCGGCTTTAATACAAATCCGAACGGTATGCCACACGATGCGTGAACGGTATGCCACATGGTGGTTTGCCTTGGGTTGTCAGAACGCGCTTGCAATGGATATGCGTAATATGAACGTAACGCAACGGAACAAAGCAACGCCAAAGTGACTTTGCTCTGAATCGCCCGAACACTCCAGATTCTATAGTTGTAGTACCTATAATATTTTATGGTAGCTTATCCTAGCGCTACAAGGCGTTTTAAGGAGATATCAAAAAGGTTAGTCGTCATCACAGGAGACCAAAGAGGTGGCAGCTACCTCAGACAAAGAATTAGTCTTGCTATTCGAAGGCGGAACCTGCCAGTATCTTCGGAACCCGACTAAAAGGGACTTTTTTTTTCAGTTATATATTTTAGATTTAAATTTATATTTTTAAGACGTTCATTATATTTTTTTCTTTATTTTCTTTTTTTTTTGCTAGTTACTTGATAAGGTTGCATAATGTAATTGTTTAAATATAATATTTTACATTTTCATTTTCGTCCTGATCGCTTGCAACTATGTGTCAACCCTGCTAAGTTGGTATTGTTGTTCGGAAAGAAACAGATTCGATAACAGTTTCATCCGGGTGAATTTTCTCGCAATCAACGTGCTGAGCTGAGATGTAGAGCTATTAGTTATCCAAACTGGTAACAGCAGGGTAAGAACATTCAGTAATATAAAAAAATATGCAGATTTGGGCTCTTACATTTATTTTTGTGGTTTATTTTTTTACCACCAAAAGTGTTCTTTTTTAATGGTTTCATGTTGACTGTAGCAAATGTTTTGTTCTAAAATTGTATCAAAAACACATATTTATGTTTATATAAAGGCATTGTAACTGTCTTATAGATACAAAATTTAAATGAAATATGACTGGTAAGGCACCTGACCAAATTTGCCTTTTTATTACTTTCAGCATACTCTGGCCGTTTGTTCTAAAGTGTTATCTTTAAAAAACAGGAATGATTATTTTAGAGAAAGTCGAGTTTCTCTGTACAATTTTTTCCATGTGTTAAGATTTTTCTTCAACTGGTGATTTGTGAGGTCGCCAAGAACTGTAGCACTTACTTGCAGCTAACGATAGCTGATTTTTGATTATACACCATTTTCCAAAGTGGTTCTCATTACCATGTACGGACAACGGCACGTCAAGTTTAACACTGCTGTATTTTATGTAGTTGCAATAAAGGTTAGTATTCAACGGTATGTACAGCCTGACGATTACAAGATTGTACAATCTTTCTGTACGATCACAGCCGTCAAATAAATTGCTGATATCATCTGATCCTCTCCATCATTTTTTCCATCGTCACGTTATTCGCGATGAATTATGAACACAATTGAATGATAGATTAGGAGGAGTCCTTTTAGATCAGTCACAGGGAGTGATAATATTTCAAGACAATTTCAATTGAATTTGGAGCGTTGCGTTTTAGTTCAAGTACGTCTTATTGAACACTAGCGGTCCCCCGCGACTTCGTCCGCGCGTTTTGAGTGCTCCCTCCCCTCCCGTCGAAGCGTGATGTTTTATACCCTAAAGCCTTTCTCGATAAATAAGCTATCCAAAACAGAAATATTTTTTCAAATCGGTCCAGCAGTTCCTGAGATAAGCGCGTTCAAATAAACAAACTCTTCAGCTTTATAATATTACTAGCGGTCCCCCACGACTTCGTCCGCGCGTTTTGAGTTTGCTCCCTCTCCTCCCGTCGCAGCGTGATGTTTTATATCCTAAAGCCTTTCTCAATAAATAAGCTATCTAACACAGAAATATTTTTTCAAATCGGTTCAGTAGTTCCTGAGATAAGCGCGTTCAAACCAACAAACTCTTCAGCTTTATAATATAAATTAGCGCAAGCGCACGTTGTACTTAAGTTGCGAACATTATTTTGGTGCGGAGTTATGTTAAAACTGTGATAGCTCCTAAGATATTTATTGGAATCAAATGATATAAAAGGCAACTTCGTTCTAAATGAAATGCTCGTGATAATGAATCTATTTATTTTGATAAACATAAATACCTGTGTTTATAATACACCTCTAAAAATGACGCATTATTTTTTTACAAATTTATTAACATAAAAAAGGTTGTAGTAAGTCAACCATAAAAGATAGACTTATGCTGTTGCGGACTTTATTATAGAACTCTTAATGCTGAACAATCTTGTCATATATGATTTTTGTGTAACTTTAGCGGTTTCCGCAGCGTACGCAGCGGAAGCTCTCAAAAGGAATATCTTTCTCCCGTTTTCGCAACATTTTTAATTGCTGCTGTGGTCTTGTGAGTCGTATCTTTATGTTATATAGCTTAAAGCCTTCCTCGATAAATGGACTATCTAACATAAAAATAATTTTTCAAATCGGGCTAGTAGTTTCTGAGATTAGCGCGTTCAAACAAACAAACAAACAAACAAACTCTTCAGCTTTATAATATTAGTATAGATTAGCGCAAGCGCACGTTGTACTTAAGCTGCGAACATTATTTTGGTGCGGAGTTATGTTAAAACTGTGATAGCTCCTAAGATATTTATTGAATTTAAATGATATAAAGGACAACTTTGTTTTAAATGAAATGCTCGTGATGATAATTGTATTTATTTTGATAAGAATAAATACCTGTGTGTATAATACACCTCTAAAAATTTTTATTGCTTTCTTTAGTAAATTGGCTTCAAAATTCTTTAAAATCCTTATAGTGGTAAGAATCACCATTCAGCTGTTTTCTAGGCACTTGGGATCAGTTTAGACTTCGTTCTATCCATCCATGCTTATTTTGAAAAAGGTCACTTAAATTGCTTATTCAATCTAAATTAAATTTGGAAAAGAGATAGTCAAGTTCCGGAAAAGGACAACTTCTATACCCGTAAATATTGTTATGATGGTCAAAAGTGAAGGTAGAACTTTGTATTCGAAATATTATATAGCGTGGCAGAGTTCTAAGCAAAAACTAGACCTATAATACCTATATTAAAAATAAGATTTACACCAAGGGAGCAAAATGTTATTAAACATTCAACAACATGATTTATTTTTTTTATTCCGAAATGCACCTGGAGATCTTATAATTGAACTGTTATTTAGCTAACAATGAAAGTCGAGGAGCAAATGCCATTAAACACTGAATAGAGCATCAATTAATTGATCATAGATAACAAAACTGATAAATGGTGAGGCAGAATTTTTTAAGAAATAAATAGGTAACTATCTAACTTGTACGAACTGGAACCCATATAACGTATTGAATCTTAATTTTTAACTATATTTCAATATCTATTTAATAAAATTAGGGCAGAAAATTTCAAGATTGGAGACCCTTTGACCAGAGGCGCAGCGTAAGCCGTCCATTACAAGCTTAGCAGATAACCTTGTTAAGATCGCAGGATCACACTGGATGCAGACCGCTCACAACCGGTTGCTGTGGAAAACCGTGGGGTATGCGTATTCAGCAGTGAACGTTCTTTGGCCGCTCATATTTAATGACGATACGAAACAAAATCGTCAAAGACAATTGGTAACGCAAGGTATTCTGAATACCTTAACCAAATACTGCATTCATTTTCACTGCATAAAACATACTTCAAAGAAGGACTCGTGCTTCTACCACACTGCTGTAAAATTCACGAGAACTTTTAACTGTACGTACACACAAGACGCAATCGAGTCCTCAAAGTGGCGGGTAGATTATATCGGAAGTCAATAGCCGGCGTGTAGAAGTAACGTCTTGCTCACTTCCGCCCGATGTGGTGCCTTCTAATAAACTAGTAACTAGTGGCGGCCTCTATCCGCACCGCCACTCACCGGAACTATTTATTGCATCCGCCCCCGGCTACGTTTTGAACGCAAAAAACTGCGAATCGTGACACACATTTTTTTATATGCACTTTCTTTGAAACAGAGAATATTGATAATTTTATTAGAAACTTATTTAACCAATCAATATGGTTTTCATTTTCATATTATTTATTCATTGTTTTATAGAAAAAATATTTACGAGTATTATAATCGAATTTAAATTCAAAACAAGTATGTAATGGCTTAATAGTACATTATGATACAAGTGTGCTAAGTTGACCATTATATACAAGGCGATATTGTGTGCGCACGAGCGAAAGCGAGTGCGCCATAAGAAAGCCGCGTATATAATGGTCACAGGCACACGTGTTTCATACGACGTTTTTCAACACACTTGCGAGGAAAAAACAAGACTCTTCATTTACCTAGTTTTTAATTATTAAAACAGTAAAAATACATTTCACTCGATTTTGATGGCAAAGACTTTCGCACGCGTTTTTCGCCTTGTTGCGTATGTCCGGCGGAGTTAATAATAGGTTTTCTTCACTTGAAGTAGACATTTTCATTAATATTAAACTTCATAATTAATCCAAACTTCGTCACAGCCGACAATTATTATTTACGAAAAATGGCGCGTTGTTTTTTTTTCTTGCCGCGATACCGATGCGCGCGCAAGGCTTAGGCGCGAACTAGATCGTCCAAAAGCCAAGATAAAAATGTAATAATTCGTGTTTAAAACACAAATCACACAAAATGTTAAATGAATTTGAGCTATTTTTTAGTAATAAATTTGGATTTACCATTTATCGAATTAAATATTTAGATACTGTTATTTTTCGCATAAATAATGTTTGTTGCTAAAATAAAAGTATTGTATAACCCGACTAAATTAAATCGCTTCTTCTTCTTACTTGGTACTAGGGTACAAATGTAAATTGGTCGGGTTAATAAACTAAAAGCACTAGTGCAATAATATAATGAAAAAGCACGCGTGTTTAATATCTATGATTATGAGCTAAAAATCGGTGGAATAAAAACGTCATTTTGAGCAAGTGTGTTGAAAAATGTTCTTAACACTCACAGTGTCATCAATTTATCTTTATGAATACAAAGAGTTTTTAGATATAAAGACATATTTCTTGAAATCTTAATACATTTTTTAGCATACGAGTATCTTCTATGTATGCTTAACGAGAAAGCTTCGATTTCCTGCAAATTTTTCCAATACTCAAGATATTAATTCCCTGTCATTACATTTTAGCAGTTGATACATCACGGGCATTTGCTGCTTTAACAAATATATAAAAGAAACTGGTATTTGCGCGAATTGAGCGCTGTACCGCTAGCAGAAAAATACTGATAGATTTATAAAAACTACACACTGTCTAAAAATACAGGCTGTATTCACAAAAAGTGAAATTCAATCACCGCTGAACGCAATTACTTTTAAGCTTTGCAAACGTGGATTTTACTCGTACTTTAAAAAGAAAAATCTGTGCAGAAGCGAGCAATTTATTTCATTGCCTTCGCGGGTAATGTAATGTGGCCTGAATTAAACTTAATTTATGTTCACAAATATGTACGCTTACAGAGCAAACTCTTTTGAAGCTGGTGTGATGCCAGAATATAATATTTAGAAATATCAGGATATGTGTGTCAGGACAAGAAACATCAAATAAAATGGCAACTCTGCAGCTGTACTGGGTGCTAATTAACTTAATCCCTACCAATAGATGGAGATATTGCCGAGATTTAAACTATCCGTTGTCCGTATCTATAGTGAAATAATCGATTCTAAAACCCTTTTCGGACTGCGACTTTTAGCAGCGATCGCGATGCTAACGCGCGTTAGCATCGATGCAGTCGCAAAATGTCAACCTTTACACACTCCGCTACTTTTAGCATCGATACAGTCGCAATGCTAACGCGCGTTAGTACCGATACAGTCACTATGCAGAAGATGGAAATTGACAAATAATGTACTGAATTTTGGCGACTGCATAGATACTAACGCGCCTTAGCATCGATGCGTCGCGCGAAGGTACCGATGCCAAAGCGCGCGATGCTAAATTAAATCTATTCATTGCGTGAGTCGCGATGCTGAAGCGCGTTTTCAAAACGCGCGACTGCATCGATGTTAAAAGTCGCAGTGTGTTAGGGGTTGATCCACCAACGTTGTTTAGCCGTCTTGTGTTAGTGCGAAAACGAAACTGTACACAGTCACACATACATATTCTCCAATTTCTAATGTTAGTGGGGATAGGACTTTCGATGAGTAACAAGTTCATAAAATTTGCTTCCACAAAACACACCGCCCATTGGAAAATTAGGTGAGTTTTTCCCAGAAACTTAGTTTTATTTTCTGTTCCAAGAATTTGCGTACACTCAAAATAATAAGTACAGCCAAAACATGGGATACGCGTATAAGGTACTTAACCTCTGTAAATTTATACAGGGTAAGTTCGATAAGTGGGACCTTTAAGGTCCTTTAAACATACGAAACTTGCTTATGCGATTATCAATATTTAGGTACTCGTGAACATAAGCTTTTCTAGAGAGCTACATTATTCAGTGATAGGAAATAAGAAAAAGGATTTATCATAATGTTATGTTAGTATTTTACGATTATAGCCAAGGGTGCAAATAAGGTGCAAGTATCTGCGAGCTTGATCCTCAATATTCCTTTGAAGACCTTTAGTTTTGACCACTTCAAACGGGTCTTCGATAGTTTCTATTTCCCCTGCTGACCCATCAAAATCTGTAGCCCTTTATTTACATAAAACCGAAGCTTCGAACGACGATAAATGAAGTAATATAATTGGCAAAGGCGCTCGTAATGTAATTTGTCAGCGTTGCTTGTTTCAAAGTGTCATCAATTCCGCAGATTTTATGATCCATGACGTAAACGACGGAATAATGATTTTCCAGCCATCAAGATTGCTTGGCGACATTTATTGATGTTATACAGAATTGATGGTCTGTCTCAAGGACAAGAAATGTTTTATTTAAATATTTCGCCTCAGTAAGTCAAATTTTTTGCTGCATCAAAATTAAATATCCCTTTGACTCATGTAGCATTTGTTTTTAATACATAGTAAAAACACATTTGAATTTTTTAAGCTTTATTGAAATTGACTTCTCGATCAATAAATATATGAAAACACGATTTTCTAGTGTTTTTTACAAATAAAAACATGCAAAATATAGATAACTAGACATCTTTTCAAATCCCTTCTGTGTGGATTTCAACTCATTTTCATTTTAGAATTTGTCTTTAATCAATGAATATTACACGCCATCTTGAAGCAAGTGATTTAAAAATCACTCATATTCGTTGCACGCGCGTTCCAACGACGCAACATAACGCACCACTTGCTTGTATATGACGTGTGATTTTCAAATAAAAATTCAACGAAAATCACGCGAAATATTGACGGCAGTACTCACAAAATTGAACTATCTTGTTTCAAGACCCTGTGTTGATTTCAACTGTTCTTTTTTTCAAAACGATACTTTAATCAATGAATATCACACGCAACCTTGACGCAAGTGATTCAAAAATACAGCTCCTGCACCGTTACCATGAGTTTACTTGCTAGCGACGACGTAACTTTTTGTATGGAAAATTTTAGTTCTGTCAGTGTCCGCTAGGGGCGCTATGCAATTTTCCATAGACTTTTTTTACGTCCTCGCTAGCGAGTAAAACCGTGGTAAACTCATGGTAACGGTACTTCACCGCTCCGACACGTCACAGCGAAGACGCAACGAACGTAAACGCATCGCAACCCCAATTTGGTTTCGATCAGGGCCTCTATTTTTGAATCACTCGCTTGAATATGGCGTGTGATAATTGTTCGAAAACTAATTAAAAATCTACGATGATCACGTGAATTATTGACGTAAGTACTTACAAAATTAAGAAATATTTTTACAAATCCCTCCCACGTGGATTTCAACTGATTTTCATTAGAAAAAATTGACTTTAAGTAATGACTTCGTCCGCGCGTTTTGAGTTTGCTCCCTCTCCTCCCGTCGCAGCGTCATGTTTTATATCCTTAAGCCTTTCTCGATAAATAAGCTATCCAACACAGAAATATTTTTTCAAATCGGTCCAGCAGTTCCTGAGATAAACGCGTTCAAACAAACAAACTCTTCAGCTTTATAATATACATATTAGCGCAAGCGCACGTTGTACTTAAGCTGCGAACATTATTTTGGTGCGGAGTTATGTTAAAACTGTGATAGCTCCTAAGATATTTATTAAAATCAAATGATATCAAGGGCAACTTGGTTCTAAATGAAATGCTCGTAATGATGAATGTATTTATTTTGATACGAATAAATACCTGTGTGTATAATACACCTCTAAAAATAATGCATATTTTTTTTACCAATTTATTAACATAAAAAAGGTTGTAGTAAGTCAACCATAAAAGATAGACATATGCTGTCGCGGACTTTATTATAGAACTTTTAATGCTGAACAATCCTGTCATACATGATTTTTGTGTAACTTAAGCGGTTTCCGCAGCGTATGCAGTGGAAGCTCTCAAAAGGAATATCTTTCTCCCGTTTTCGCATCATTTTTCATTGCTGCTGTGGTCTTATGAGTCGTATCTTTATGTTATATAGCCTAAAGCCTTCCTCGATAAATGGACTATCCAACGTAAAAAAAAAATTTCAAATCGGGTCAGTAGTTTTTGAGATTAGCGCGTTCAAACAAACAAACAAACAAACAAACAAACAAACTCTTCAGCTTTATAATATTAGTATAGATAGATTGTCACTCGCCATCTTGACGCGAGTAATTCAAAAATAGGGGCTCTGAGTTTTACATATGCAACCAATCGGGGCATAGGAACACTAGGAATTAATGTAATTGGTTTGTTTTGAAGTGCTCTTGGCATATTGGTATGTCTCAGCGTACATTTTGTAATAACGAAGGCTACCTATAAAATCGCCTTCAAAGTCTTGTGGTGGATAATTCCGAGTTTTAAAACCTACAAATTAATAGACTTAGTTCTTATTAGATGATAAAAAATAAACTTTAAAAAAAGTAAAAACCGACTTCAAAACCAAAATGCACTAAAAAGTATTAAATAAACTCTTCACCATTAAAAGGAAAGGAATCCGTTTAAGGCAAACAATTTCTTTTTGGAGTCGGTGCTGTGATAGTTGCTTGATGGTCAAAGTGATGGCACCGACTCCAAAAAGAAATTGTTTGCCTTAAACGGATTCCTTTCCTTTTAATGGTGAAGAGTTTATTTAATACTTTTTAGTGCATTTTGGTTTTGAAGTCGGTTTTTACTTTTTTTAAAGTTTATTTTATTTCTTTATTTTTAGTAATAACATAAAAGGGGGGGGGGGGGGAGTTGCACCTTATGATTCTATTTTTTAAGAAGCAACAAATTACCTATCATAAGTTCCGTCACTATAATTATTGAACTCCTAAGCGTTAAGGAGTTCCACCATCAGCTCAGCCCCACAAGATGTTGACTATCAGACGTAACAACACGTCAACATTAAGATTCTAGTAAAGAAACACTATACGTGCCTATAAAATTTGAGGGTTTCCCTCAATTACACCAAGATCCCATCATCAGATCCCAAAATGGAAAAAATGGGACCAACTAGAAGGTACACCCTCTAAGTAGGCGAAAAAATTTTTCGATTCGGTCGACAAACGACTGAGATATGAGGTAACATACATACAAAAAAAAAATAATGATAAAAAAAAAAAAAACATACAGTCGAATTGATAACCTCCTCCTTTTTTGAAGTCGGTTAAAAAATAGTTACCAAAACCCATCTATCTTTAGCCTTTTGATACAATATGAACGCTGGAAATAATATTCATTAGAATGATGGAGATCTTTTTAAACTGGCCGCGTAATTTGCATACTATGATTACCTGTAGGGTAAAGTGGATAAATGTGGGCCATGCAATTTTAGTTATATGTAATGTATATTTTTATCAAAACTTCAAGTGGGGCGGCTTCAATTTGAAATTAAAAACCTGAAATCAAGTAGTTTTTTTAGGGAAAGCTATTGCATATATTGGGCGAATTTAAATGACCTAACTTTAAGCTAAGGTTGAATGTAACTGAATAAAATTGTAAGTTTTTGATTAAAAGCAATCACGAGTAAATCTAAAAGAAAAGTTTAGCAAAAAGTGGTGGGCCGGTTGAGAATCCCTTTACCCTAAAATCACTGCGGTCTGTAGGGCGATTTCAATTTAGTACCATATTAAAACGATTAGCGGTTATTAAGCGAGAAAGCTGCGGTGATTGAAAGTTAATCACAAACATTGTAGCGAGATTAGTTTATTTATTGAAGATGTTTTGGATTAACACTATGATGCTTAGAAAATTCAGTTTGGTTGTCGTGCAGCATTTTCAAAACATTTTGTTTGTAAAGTTCTATTATTCCACGGTAAAAAAAAAAGATGTAAAATCATACAGTTGTGTAAAAATAGATATATCATCACATATAATCGTTTAATGTAGTCACTACAGAGCAGACTGCGAGCAAGTGCCAACACCATTCTGAAGACGTTGTCTGAAAAATTTGACAGTCCATTCTTCAGGATCTGCAATCGCATAGTAACGGCATAGTCATGTAATTGCCTTGCCTGTTGTAAATTCAATTTATACTTCTTCTTCTTATCGTGTCGATGGTAAACCGACTTAAATTTTTTGTGCCCAGTAATGGGCGACGCGGATTGCCTTGTCGTTAGCACACATAAGGTCTTCCAGCAAACACGAATCAGGGCACGCAGGACAAGACAATAAATGGGACATGTTTTGTGGAGTAAACCCGCAAACACAGGACAGATCTGTTCCGTCGGAAAATCCCCACTTGTACATGGAGTCCTTGCATCTACCCACTTGGGTCCGGAGTCTGTTAAGGGACTTCCAAGTGGGCCATGGCAGTTTGTGTCCTGCAGGAGGATGTTCGGAAGGAGGAACAAAAGGAGCAGGTGGTAAGGGGCCGTTCTCCCAAAGGACACGTCTCGCAGTAGAGGGGTCGCGGTCAAGAGGAGGAACGCACTTCATGAAGCTTCTGCGGCTTTTTAGTCTTTGACTGACCGTACAGTAAGCGTGCATTGGATGAAGTGCGCTCGTCTCCTGCTTACGACGCTCCACTCCACTAGCCACTCGTCTGCGAATGTCCGGAGGTGCGATACCAGCTAGTGAATACAGCATTGCTACCGGGGTGGGTTTTAGGCAGCCTGTAATACTTCGGCAAGTCTCGTTTAAGGCTATATCCACCAGCTTTGTATGAGCAGATCGACCCCAAACTGGACATGCGTATTCGCCAACGGAAAACGACAGGGCCAGAGCGGAGGTCCGCAAGACATCCGGTGACGCGCCCCATTTAGTGGAGGTAAGACGACGAATTAAGCTGTTGCGGGCATGAATTTTAGCCTTGGTATTCTGGCAGTGTTTTTTGTAGGTTAAAGACCTGTCCAGTGTAATACCCAAATATTTGGGGTAGTCATTGTGTGTTATAGGCACTCCCTTCCAGGTGATGTTTAATTTGCGCTTAGCCTCTCTGTTGCGTAGGTGGAAAACACAGGATTCGGTCTTCGATGGGTTGGGTTTTAGTGCATTTTGTGTGTAATAATCGTCGAGAGCACTAAGGGCAGTAGTCAAGGCTGCCTCAACCTGCAAAAAGTTCTCGGCTTGTGAGGTCAGTGCTAAATCGTCGGCGTACAGGAAACGGGTTGTATCCATAGTCACTGGCTGGTCGTTAGTATAGATGTTGAACAGCAACGGCGCCAATACGCTCCCCTGTGGGAGGCCGTTTTTTTGTGTTCTCCATCTACTTTTCCCTTCTAGAAGATGAACTTGGAAACGCCTGTTGTGGAGCAATTCTCTTAGGATCTGCACAAATCTACGGTCTTGAGTAAGAGACTCTACCTTCCCCAAAAGGCGCCTGATATTTACGGTGTCATAGGCTGCAGATAGATCTACAAACACCGTGCCTGTCACTTTATGTGTTTCAAAGCCGTCCTCTATGTGTTGGGTAAGTTTAAGAGTCTGACTGCAGCACGATTTTCCCGGACGAAATCCCGCCTGCTCGGGTATTAACTTTGGGTCTATAAAGGGGGAAAGACGAGCCAAAAGCATTCTCTCAAACAATTTATAAGTGTGGCAGAGCAAAGAGATGGGGCGATAGCTTTTAGGGTCTGACTCTGGCTTTCCTGGTTTAAGGATAGCAATAACTTTGGATTTCCGCCAGAGTGGAGGGATTTTATGTGACTCCAAACAGTTATTAAAAAGATTATACTAACATTAGTATAAGTGCATACCTACTAACATACTATGGATCTAAGATCTGAAATAAAGAGTAATTTAATTGTCAATTTACGGATGTTTTTCGCGGAGCTAAACTATTATTAAATATCCCGACGTTTTGTTCCAGAGGACGTAAATTGTATTAAAATTTATGTCAGAAACAAGTCATTAAACGTAAGAATGTCTAAAATTATGTTGTACTCAGGGGGAAATAATGGTGCGTATTCTAAGAAAACGTCACCCTAATTATGTTAAGTTCGTAAATTCTTTCCAACAAAGGCCTTAGAATTATTTCATGTGGCACATATATAATTTTAATGAAAGGAATGATATTTCGATGTTTGTTATAAATAAGAATGATGTTAGCATTTTAATACATGCTTGTTTGTTTTCTTTCTAAATATTGTTGTCATTGTCAATAATATTATTCGTTACTCTTGCACCAAAATGTGAAATAATTCGTAATTTAGCATCAAGTTATTTTGTATCTAAAGCGTATTAACGAACTTCAAACCTAGCTTTGATTCTCAAAATACCAGGCCCTCGGAAAGTATTGCAAAAAGTAAGTTTTTTATATATGGGAGTTTTTTTTTTTAGAAACGGTTAGAATCATTTTGGAAATATTATTATTTATAAGTAAAAACAGGTGTGTTCTGCTTTCAAAATTTCCATTCACATTTTTTGCGAGCCGATTCAAAGTATCGTGTCTGACTGAAAAATGAATCTGCGCCGGGAGCATTTCAGAGCTATGATTTTATTACGAATTCAAGTGTCGCCTGAAACAAGAAGAATCATTCGATAGACTTCAAATGGCATTTATGGATGAATGTCCCTTCAAGGCCACCGTGTATCGTTGGTATAATGAATTCTAGTACGGTCGACCAACCTTGGGGGATGAAAAACGAAGCGGTGGCCCTTTGACGGCTACTACGGACGAAAACATGCTAGCAGTGAAAATTTCATCCAAGATAAAAGGCGAATTACATATCAGGAGATTCAGCACATATTGTATCTATGAATATCTACATACTGTATCTATGAATGACTATGTTATAATTGGTACAGGTAGCCACGATCAAAACCCTAGTTCTTTACTTCATAGAATATGTATAATATTACATGAGTTACAAGGAACAAATGTTATTCTGCTGCCAGTTCATAATAATAGGCATTTAAATGAAAAAAAGCTAAATCACAGTTTAAAACAACTATCTTCTACATTCTCAAACTGCATTTTTATTAGTGCCAATGTATATAATCTAAACCATAAAAGATTTTTGGACTCAATGTGCGTCAAGATAAATGTCACCATTGACTATCCGACCTACGAAACCTGCTTTTTGAGACGCATGGCTAGGAACACATTACCAAACACTACCGCTAAAGCGGTGATAAATCTTAAGGCCCTGCCTTGCAAAGGTACTATACCATATTATTTTTTAAAAAATACCTAAAACCAATAACAGTCCGATTAGTCTAAATCACTCACTCAAAGGTGACACAAAAGGGGAAGACTCGTTTTTTCGTGACTAATGATAAAAACAATTATTGCACTACGCGATCACAACAGAATGTCTCTAATAGTAAGATTGACTCTACCATAGATTTCAAAATCCTGCATCAAAATATAGCTAGCATTCTATCAAAACAATCATTGTTAGAAATCACGTTAGATGAACTACGTGAAACTGATAATGACCTTGACGTGATTTGCCTCACAGAGACATTTTTAAAAAAGGATCATGATAGTCGCTACCTTAGAGTCTGTGGCTTCAAACTAGCTGCTTCATTTTGCCGAGAAAAACGTAGAGGTGGTTCTTGCATATTAATAAAAAAACACCTACAATACAAAGAACTAACACAATTACAAAAATATGCTTCACAAAAAACATTTGAAGTGTGTGGTATACAGATCCCATTCTACAAACTTTTAGTGATTTGTGTATATAGAACTCCACAATCTAACCCCATAATATTTTTAAACAAATTAAATTGTATGCTACACGACTTACGTAAAAAATATAAGCAAAACACAAAAGTCGTCATTACAGGTGACCTCAACATCAACACTCTGAAACCCGGAAAAATCACGAACTTTCTACAAAACCTATGTTGTAGTTACAAACTCAATATTCACATTGACAAACCTACTCGTAGAGATAGATGTATAGACCACATTATCAGTAACATCAGAGAAGCTACTGCGACTGTATTGCCACTGTATTTATCTGACCACGATACTGCACAACTGCTAAGCTTCCCTACACAGCAAAGGCCCTACATACCGGTATCGTATTTTAAATATGTAAGAGATCACAGCACAGAAAATTTAGAAAAGTTTAGGAACTGTCTAAATAGTCTTTTGTGGTCGGAAGTCTACAAAGAGTCTAACTTTAATGATGCCTTTAACAATTTTCACAGAGATTTATGTCTTTTCTACAATTTGTGCTTTCCCAAGATACGAATAAAGCAGACAACAGCGAAACACAACCAAAGGTGGATAAGTCGAGGACTAAAAAAGAGTTGCAAAACCAAAAGGTTACTTCGGTATAGATATTATACTAAAAAGACAGTGTCCGATAAAAACAAATATCTATCGTATTCTGCAGTTCTCAAAAAATGCATCTTCATATCAAAAAGAAAAACAAACACACAGTTTATAAACAGTAGCAAAAATAAATGTAAAGCAACTTGGTCTATTATCGGAAAGGAAACCGGACATCTAAAACCTGACATACACATCAATAGTATTATTTCAAATGACATAAAAATTACAAACCCCACTGACATAGCAAATAAATTTAATGACTTCTTTATAGATACTACGAATATAGATTTACCTACAAATAAACAGCATAACACTATACACATAAATAAAAATGCTGCTATACCTAACTCAATGTTTCTCAGGACAATGACGCAGGAAGAAGTGAAAAAAGAAATACTAACACTAAATAATACTTACTCTGAAGGCTTTGATGAAATTAGCACAAAAATAATCAAAGCCTCCATTAATGAACTCCTTCGTGTTTTAACACACTTAGTAAATCAATCATTTCTGGCAGGGACCTTCCCCGAAAAATTAAAATTATCCATAGTGAAGCCTATATATAAAAAAGGTAATAAAGAGGACGTCAATAACTACCGGCCAATCACACTAATACCGATACTATCCAAGGTTTTCGAAAAGTGTATGTACAAACAATTAATGGGTTTCTGTGACAAATCTAACATTATCACAAATGACCAATACGGCTTTCGGAAAAATAAATCTACCACATTAGCAATTTTTAAGCTCGTAGAAAGTCTACTAACCAATATTAATAACAATCAACTGACTACAGGACTGTTTTTTGACTTATCAAAAGCATTTGATTTCGTATCGCACAACATATTAATAAAAAAACTAGAGCTCATGGGAATCAGGGGTCTACCTCTTAATTGGTTATCACCGTACCTACATGATCGTAAACAATATGTTGTCTTGACAAAAATTCATGATAATGAAATGAAACATTATTCATCCGTCTTAAGAGACAACAATTATGGTGTCCTACAAGGCAGTATACTGGGTCCAATACTGTTCATTTTATACATAAATGACATAGTTGAGTCAATAAAATACAAATGCATACTATATGCTGATGACATTTCGATAATAGTAACAACTGATAAAAAGAAATTTAATAATTCAATAAATATACATGAAACAGAAATTAATTTGACTATTGACCAAATCATAAAATGGTTAGAAGATAATAATTTGAAAATCAATTTAAATAAATCCAAATATATACAATTTCATAAATCAAAACATCCACATTTTAATTTTAAATTAAATATCGCAAAAATTGAAGAGGTATCAGATATAAATTTTTTAGGTGTAACTTTAGACTATGACCTAAACTGGAAAACGCAAATAAGTAACCTATGTACTAAAATCAATAAATTTGTTTACGCTATCTTTCAAATTAAGAACATAACTGATAAGAAGACTGCTATTTTATCTTACCACGCTTACATTGAATCGATACTTCGTTATGCAATAGTAATATGGGGTAATAGTACAGACTGGGATAGAGCATTTATTGCACAAAAGAAATGCATTAGGGCTATCTGTGGGATTCAGCCTGACCATACATGTGAACCCCACTTTAAACAGCTGAGTTTACTGCCTCTACCTTCACTATATATATACGAAATCTGTAATTTCGTACATAAACACAAGGGACTGTTTAAATTGGCTAGCGACAGGAACCCAAGAGCACGCCGAGACCCAAATGAGCTCATGCTTGCGGACAACCCTAAGTCAGCTAAATATAATAGGAGTTGCCCGGCTATGTGTGTCAAAATTTATAACCATCTCCCTAAAGAAATAAAAATGCAAAACGCGGCAATGTTCAGGAAGCATTTGTTCCGGTGGCTCAATGGTCATAATTTCTATAGTATTAGGAATTTCTTTGAATATAAAAAGTGAATCTGTCTAAGTATCAACCTTTTATTTAATTTATAAGTCAAAGATAATTGTGTAAAACTACACCTAATATAATGTAAACCTAGCTAAACATATATACATAAAAAAATCTGTCTTGTTTTTTTTTTGTGTAACTTGGTCATAACCTTATAATATTGATATTTTTTTTCTCATTGTGACATTTAAATTACATAAAAACTGACATCTGGTTGTATTTATAATGTAATTATTTAGACATATCATCTTAAATTAATGAATGTGGATTATATTCTTTTTTCTTCATATTTGTATGCTATTCCTGTAGCCTAACATGTGACTCAAATTATGTAACAACAACCATCTATTTATACCATGTTTGATGCAAATAAAAATGATTATGATTATGATTATGATTGAAAATTGGATCAGGAAGCGTTCACGAGATGTACACAGGCATCTTCGCGTGAGGAGGATAGTATCACGCTGGGTGCTGCACTACCTCACCGACGCTCAGCAGCAGGCCTAGGTGGAATTATGCCGTGATACGCTGAACAAGTTTGAAACAGGCTCATCTCGGCGTGTTTGCAACATCATTACAGGTGATGAGTCCTAGATTTATCAATACGATTCAGAAACCAAGCACATGTAGACAGTTTGGGTGTTTCAAAATGAACCAACACCTACCAAAGTGAGATCTATGAGCGGGGGGAAGACTTTGATCGCCAGCTTTTTTAATTTGACTTGCCACTTGGTGTCGATTCCCTTACAAGATCAAAGAAGCATCAACGCCAAATGGTATACTACCAAATGTTTACCGAATTTTTTCTCTGTTGTGAGCAACAAGACGAGAGACTTCCTAGACAGCACGCCAGTCAAACTAAGGAGTAAAGAGGGTGACCCAGTTCACCCTCCTTACAACCCGAATCTAGCACCGTGTGACTTCTTTTTATTTCCTAAAAATCAGCTCAAAGGGATAAAATTTTCGTCACCGGAAGATGCGCTGGCTGCGTTCGAGCAGGCTGAAAACGAGGTGTCTGCGGCGGGCTGGTAAAAGTGTTTTGATAACGGGTTCAGACGCATTAATCATTGTGTAGAGGCTGGTGGAAATTACTTTGAAAAGATTTAATAAAAATATATGTACCTGTAGAAATATTTTTTGGTGTCGCACAACTTTCTGAGTGTCCCACTCACTATCTATTGTCAAATCGTTAAAACTTATAGAAGGAGTTTAAGGAGCACGATTTTAATATTGTAACTTTGTTTGGACTAGTTATAAGGTCGACATATCAATAATCCTAGCCGTTAGCGCTCACCGTTAGGAGGTTAGTTTTTTTTTTTGCCTATATATCGGAAACTGTGAGTTCTAGCGACATGTCCACTTCTATAAAATGAAAGCTGATAAAATTTGCTACAAGGGTAAGGTCAAATTTCTAACTGTCTTCAAAAAAGTAGGTAATTAATTGTACCTAACTGGTCGAAACAAGTTTGGAAGTCAAAATTTGTGTTCCATAGGAAGAATAGAGGGAATCCTCTATTCTTCCTATCTTTTCCCATTATTGTAGTGCTACTTTAATCTCTTTCGAGTATTGTAGTACAAATTAAAGGCGCGCTTAAAGGATATTTAATCTATTTATTTCATTTTTTTCTCTTCAAAATCTGGAAGTAATATTTTTTCGACGCTATAAATACAAATCATATAAGAATTTCACTTTATCGGGAATCATAAATCTTATCCTTCCTGGCTGGGAAGCGTAATGTGATGGCAGGATAAAATAAAATTTTAATTCATCAGCCGCAGACTGACATAGGTTCTCAATAGTCACTGCGGCCGCGTAGATCATACAAAAAAATAATTTAAAGTATGGATAAAATCTTACGGAAACAAATGACCGTTAAGTAAAATTTTATAAAATCACAAGCGTTGTCCCGCGACTGTGTCCGCGCATCTTGAGTTTGCACCCTTCCCTCCCGTTGCAGCATAATGTTTTATAGTCTAAACCCCTTTCCGAAAAATAAGCTATCAAACACAAATTTTATATATTTTTCAACTCGCATTGGTAGTTCCTGAGATTAGCGCGTTCAAGCAAACATACTTTTCAGCTTTAAAATATTAGTATGGAGTATGTAGATTTTGCTTTAAATTTCTGCTAAGTGACGCCGGCGCAGGCACCCAACCACATAAACCGTAACCGCTTGAGTTTCTACATATACAAAAGAACTCTGTGCGCTTGAGTATTAGTTCAGGCAAATGCAGGATGCACCGCCCATACTCCCTTAATACGCAAGCGTCACAGCTGATGTGGTTCACATAGTACTTTTGTACATGCGGTTCAAGCGGTTACGGGTCGTGTGTATGGGTACCTGCGTCCACGACGCTTAGAGGAAATTCAAAGCAAAATAAAATTCAACTTAATGATGGATTACGGCAAAAAATCGCCTGATCCTAATCATAAAATAACCGTTATTTTATAATAATACTGAAAAGTAAAGTTATCCAGTAGCGTCCTATTGCTGGCAAAGGCCAAAGTAAGTAACTTTTGCCCCTAGCCATGGTAATAATAGTTATTAATTTACTGAGTTAAATTGTTGAGGCAGTAAAGTTCTAGATTGGAGACCCTTTAGTCATAAGCGCAGTAGAACGTTCACCGACGAGATGAACAGACGACCTTGTAAAGATCACAGGAACACACTAGATACAGACCGCTTGCAACCGGGCGTTGTGGAAACTTAGAGGGAGATCTTGGCCTAGCAGTGGACTTTTTTTGGTTGATGGTGATGATTCATTAAGTCAGAAAACAAATATCCATAAAAAAGTATATCGAAAGCTCTTTCGATAAATCATATTAGATATTAGTTATATTAAACGTTTTCTGTAAAGATGTGAATAAATACAAAACTTTGAAGTACTAAAATGTTTAAAGAAAATAAAAATATTAGCACACATTCATTTTAAAAATACTTTATTAAAACTAGAAAAACAGATTATAATCTAAAAGTGCAGTTTACTTACCACAGATTAGAGTAGTCATGAAGGTAAATACTAAATTTTGAAAGGAATCAATTCTTTAGACAGTACTGCCATTGCCAGTTACAGCATTATACCGGTTAATTTGTCGATATCGAAAAATTTGGCTCCGATATATCGATATTAATCATTAATATCGATATATCGGAGCCAAATTTTTCGATATCGACAAATTAACCGGTAAAATGCTGTAACTGGCAATGGCAGTAATGGTTTTTGTATTTATTCACATCTTTACAGAAAACGTTTAATATAACTAATATCTAATATGATTTATCTAACTTCATTAAAATGTGTTAAAAACAAGAGATAATATCTATAAATTATCGATATATCTGGCCACCAGACTGATATATCAATACCGATAGATATTCTTCGATATTTTTCAAAACCTTGCAAACACGCCGTTTTTCTAACAAATGATTGAATAGCTAACATATTGTTTTGATTTTATTTTTGTGGATAGTACCTACCAGTTGAAAGCAATCTCTTCTTCGTGTAAGAGTTAAGTACGAAGAGCTATTATTAATCTGTCCTGTTAGGTCGCGGCCTTCAGAGATTTTATAACCCCTACGTGTACGTATGTTTGGGAATCTCTGTCTCACATTCTTGACAGATCATGCGGATAATCTTCGGTACATGTAGCTTACTCCTCACGCTAGACTTATCATTTTATATCACTGCTTTTGGCAATACCGAATGAGGAGGCGAGGCCAATCTGGTGCTTGTTTCATTCACAATGACGTAGCAGTGCCGTCCGGCTGGAAACGTGCGACGCATCACGCAAAAGTGTTGGACGTGTTAAGATCATATTGTGCATAAGTTTACGTTCCAAATTGTAATAATCAAAAAAAAAGGTTCTCTTTCTGATTCCTAAAAATACTGTATTATTCATTTTCACGATTGTTAATAAAAAATAATTTAGAACTTTAGTATCAATAAATATAAAATAATGACACATGTAGTCTTCCCATGCAAATAGTCCCTATTCGTTCCCAACATTTATACATTCTCACGACCTGTTTCATAATGACTGAAAAAAGTATACTATACAAAAGTTTAATAGTAAACAGTAGTATTATAAAGCTGAAGAATTTACCATTTGGGGCATACATTACAGTGCTCTTTTTGCGAAATAGATTTTTATATTTATTTAAGAAAATAAATGTGAATATGGTAATATTTTTTTAGGTCATGATTTTTTATTATTTAAGGTTAAGATTTCAGGAAAAGTAGGATTGGGCTTTGAAATGAGAGAGGCTAAACTGATGACGTAGATTTTTTATGTAATTGTCAGGGTGCGGTTTAAACCGCAAAAAACCGTTAAAATGATATTTTCTTGGTATGAGAAAAATAAACTCGATTTTCTAAAATATCAGGATAGCGCCCAGTTTCTGATGATGATGATGTATGCAAAGACGGTTCAAATTTGATCACTTAAAACGATTCGAACATAAATAGGAACCTTATCAGCATCATGCCATATAATTTTATCCGGTACAACGAATGAGTCTGTGTCTGATTGCAATCAATTGTGTGTTGTACGTCGTTGTGCGATCAAAGGGGATTGAGGCTCGAGCCCTATAGTTAAGTTAAGCTAATTGTTTCAGTGATTATTGTATTCCATACTTAATACAAATAGCAATATAAAAATACGGAAGTAATCTAGATCGTAGGTCTGATTTCATCATAGCTTAGCCACTCAGAGAATGCTATTTGAAGTTTTCCCTTAGGGTTTCTGACAAAATTGAAAATGTCATAAAGACATTCTCTGAGTGGCTAAATTAAAGTTACTCGTATGTCAGGATTTAGGTGTAACTGGGTTCGAATACGTAAATGTGCTCTGTATGCGGCTTGTGTGATCATCCGTATTATTATTGTGATATTATGTAAAATAAGGTTATTTAAAGGATGTCTGTAATTTTAGTGTAACAAAGTATCTGATACTGTTTAAATATATATTTAGTACCTGAAAATGCTCATTGGTACTATAAATATTAGTTATTGGTTGCTTTTTTGTTAATTATTTACACTGTTCCTCAATTGGGCATCTCTCTGCATGACCATAAGATTTGACTGACATGCTAAAAGCATTCTCATTTTAGCATTGAGTCCATCTTTGTACATTGATTTGTGCAGTCTTAAGGAGGAAACTTTTTAGAAATTAATTTCAAGACTATAACCACCAATAAATTTATTTACTAGGTAAGTACTTTATAAGCACAATATAAGCTCCTAAATAACTTAACGAACACACAGGAACGCTGAATACATACCACACCGTTTTCTGTTTATTGGTTCGGCAGTCGTGGAATAAGAATCCTACATACAGACATCCATAAATATTATATTACATCGATGGTGTTGCTTCGTCCCGCGAAATCGCCGAAATTTGAAACCTTTTGCCCAAAAATCTTCTTTCACGAGGAACCATAAAAAATATTTTGAGAATGTTAAGTGCCTAATTAATTCAATGTGACCGTTCAAGGTTCTTCACATGCAAACGAGTGTAGGGTAAAAGACCCAATTTTTGTCTGCATAAAATGTGCAGCTAATAGGCCATTAGTATCGAGGGCCGTTAGCTCGGATGTTTACCTACTAAACCTCAATTAGTGACACTCAAATTTGGCTGCCGCTCCTTGTCAGCCTAGAGTGAAGAGAAACAGCGGAAATTGGTCCCACTTGTGTTCTTTTAACCCCTTTTCTCTCATCGTAAGATTAAGCTAGTGTCATTCAAATACACAAACATCAAAACTGACTTTAATCCTCAACCAAGGTTTCTCAAAAGTTTAAACGGTTTTCCTACCCCAGAAGGTACAATATTTAATTCATAAAAAAATACAAAATTGTATGTAACTACTACACAAACTATTGTAGGAAGACGTCCGAAAAGTCTCAATTTTAAAGTCTACTTAAACAGCATTCGGATTCGCTCTTTTGGATCAGGGGTGCGATTGTGTAAAGCAATCCTATTCATTTGACAGTTCAAAACGTAAGGTATGGTCCGTCAAATGGCAAAGAACAAAGAGTTTGACAGGTCATATCGTACGTTTTGAACTGTCAAATATTCATTTGATTACGATTTCTTTTCTTTGAATACGATTGCTTTACACAATTCCAGCTCTACTCTAGTGTTTTTGCTAATTTCATTTCTTTAGGTGCAATGGTTAAATGTCGTTATTTAATATTAACGGTTGTGTGTGTTTTGAAGGAAAAATACCTACCGTAACCAATGGTTTATAAAAACGCCATTTTGATAGTTAATTAAGGTTATGTTTTTAAACGCACACAAATGTAAATATTAAACCGCTGGTTACGATATTTAACTATTACTATCGGTCACACAACTGGCCCTAAGGAAATTTATCACTTCCGCCGTGGCTTCCGCTTACTCGTCAAATCAACAGGTCACAGTTAGCAAGCGAAGCGCCGAGTGCTGGTATTAAGTTGCGTTATAATCACCCGCGCCTGACGTCACAGTCTTTTTAAGCGTGTTGCGGTAAAGACTAGGTGTTTTCCTTATTAATGATGCGCCGATGAGTTGGAAAATGTTAGATAGAAAGTCTTACCGACAGGGAACAAGTTCATCTTACTTCAATTATTTTTCCACTGCACCGCATATACGATGACACCGTGCCATGACTATGCTAGGAACGTGTCAAAACCAAAAAAACGGCGAAGTGCGAGTCGGACAGGCACACTAAAGGTGCCAACTTTAAGTGAATTAGAATTCCACTTACTACCACTTAACCAAAATACCACAATATTTTTTGACAGCAAACATAACTTTGTTTTTCATAGTGTAATGTATGAAGAACAAAGTTATGTTGTGGTTGTGTAAAATGAGGTATATCTCAAAAACTTCTCGTTCGATCCCGTCCAAACCAATTTTTCTTGAAAGTATTTGTTAGGATCTACCTGATATATTTTTTTTTCAAAATATTATTCTCGCTTAGTCTTGAAGTTTGGGCAGCGTTCGGGAAATTACGCAAGAGTGTCTTCTCATCTCATCTACCTCAGTGTCTAAAGACGAAAGCCCTCAACCAGTGTGTGTTACCAGTGATGACATACGGATCATCCGAAACATGGTCTCTAACTATGGGCCTCATAAAGGGCTCAATATCACACAATGAGCGATGGAGAGGGCTATGCTGGGTGTTTCTCTACGTGATCGAATCAGAAATGAGGAGATACGTAGAAGAACTAAGGTAACGGACATAGCTTTGAGAATCAGTAACTCAAGTGGCAATGGGCAGGGTACATAGTGCGAAGAACTTATGGCCGTTGGGGCAGAAATGTTCTGGATTGGAGACCCTTCGACGAAAGACGCAGCGCAGGACGTCCACCAACAAGATGGACAGCTGACCTTAAAGATCGCAGGATCAAACTGGATGCAGACCGCTAGTGGTTAGCTGTGGAAAGCCGTTGGGGAGGTCTATGTTTAGCAGTGGACGTCCTTTGGCTAAGAATTATGATGATGATGATGATGATGAGTTTAGAAGTTAGATGGGGGGGGGGGGGGGCATTTTACCACTTTGGTAGCGTCTAGCTATGAAACTTTAGACTTTAAAAGAAAAGTACTTCTAGTACTTCTATGTCATTTTAAGAGACCTATCCTTAGACACCCCACACGCATAGGTTTTTTAACTGAATTAGAATTCCACTTACTACCACTTAGCCAAAATACCACAATATTTTGTTGGCAGCAAATATAACTTTGTATTATAGTATTTGTATTAATATCAAAGTTATGTTTGCGTTAATTGAAAATGTACTCTCAATAACTACTACTACTCTTCATTTTCTTTTTATGCACAAAATACCCCTTCCTATAAAACACATGATTTCTATACCCAGAGGTTGTCTGGAAGACATCGCTTATAGCGATAAGACCGCCTAAATTATACATTTCCTTAAAACGAATTTGTAAATCAATTAATGTAATGTGCAATAAAGATCTATCTACTATTTCAATCTTGTTTGAACCAATATTTGTTGAAAGTCTTTGTCAAGATGTACATCATGCATTTAAGACCTTAAAAAGCTCTATCATCGTGTCAAACACCAACAATTACGTTAATGCTTTGATTGTAAAGTATAAGTGAACAGAAAACGAAAATTACTACTGTACGAAAATACTTGTAGATTAGCTTTCCATAATGGACATACTCGTACATGTTGCTTTGTGTTTTGACATCTGTGTTTGCTGATCTCATAGGTCTTCATCGTTATCACTGCTAAGTTGTTCTGTTTTATACCTCCTTAGGTATTCAGATAATAATGATGAGGTTGTCTACACATGATTGTTATTATTTTCGTTGTTCTCATAGAGTTATCAATGTCATCATCATAATCACTTCTAGGTTGTTTTGTTTTTAAGGGTGTATCTTGAAAGAACTATGATAAAGTTATTATCACAGGGTTTAGATTAAGTTATCGTATATGATTTAAAAATTCTGTGTTTAAAGCTCCTTTTCTCCTTAATGTTTTCTTGGCTTGACTTGTATCCAACCCGTGACTTCAAAATGCAATCTAAAATAAGCCCAATTGTAATTTTCATGTTCACGGAAAATATAACGATTGGAACGAATCGTCCAATCCAAAAGGCAATTTTGTTATTAAGAGAAACGTAAAGTTTCAGCGAGTTGCCATGAAACGCCGAGAGTAACGATTATTGGTACGGCTACGTTTCAGTGCTTAGCTATGCAACAGCCAGCTGAGAACAGCTATTTCATTTACATTTTTGAAGTGAAAACTTCTTTAGCGGCGTTGAGCACTTTTGTGGGATGGGGGAAAAATGTGAAACTCGCGTCAGGACACGTGACCTGATTGAAAAACCGTAAGACGGTTGGCGAAATTATGGATGTAAGTTGATTTTTCTGAGAGATAAACTTTATAATGTAATTTAATATAATATAAATTGCAATGTTTGTGTACGATAGCGCAATAAATAAATATTGTATTCTATAAAAATCTATTCCAAAAAATCAAAAATGCACAACGTTGATATTCAAGTTTTCACTTCTGCCGGCACTCCCGGTACTCCCGCTTTCACAGTTTTTTTTTATTCTGTGAATCTAATAATCAATAATAGTACCCAAACTTAAAATGTGTTCATAAACTACACTGTATTAATATACATATGTCGGAACAATGACTTAAAATTACATTAAAACAAATGGAAAAAACCCACAAAATCAATTTAGGGGCTGGAGGCAAATGGAATATTGAAATAGGATTTATTAGAACATTTTCTCTCTCTAGATCAAAATGGACTTTTAAGTAAATGATTTAAATTTGTTAAACATTCTATGATTGCATTGACCAAAACAGATTATAAGAGTAGAAACTGCAATACGTATTTTAAAATAGCTTTTTAATTTCAAATATTATAATTGCAACATATAAATTAAATTCTAATTACAGTTTCAATGATGCATTTACTGCTATGAAATATTATATTAACTTTATTCAAATGCACGTTTAACAAACTTATTACTATTTATTTAATGACCAGGCGTAAAAGTACAGCTTAAAGTATTTAAAGGCATTTTGAAAACAGCTGTTCTGTAAGAAATTATTTGTATATTTCTAATCCAAACCTAAGTGTTTTTCGTTATTAATAAAGTGACGGGCCTCTTATAAAAATGAAAATTTATAAAATGCTGACTCACAGTAATTTCGTGCGGATTAAAATGTGACTTGGTTTTATTTAACCCTCTAAAGCATTCGCAATTAAAGCGTGAACGTTCAAAGCTTTGCATTGAAATAATTATTTAAATATTGAAGAATCAATGGCTTTTTTTTTACAAACGGACGTCAATTGACAACATGTCAAAACTGAATTTTCATTTTTCTCTAAAAAAAATGAAGGCACCCATATATTTTCCTTTCGTTTCTTTTTAATATTTTACCTAATAATCATTGTTTAAAAACTTTCAATTCTAAAAGAGCTTAACGATAAAGGTAGGATTTTGGTAGGATGTTACGAGATCCCGACTTTTCTATATTCGATTAAAAAAACCTATGACGTCTATATAGTGTTGTGGTATGTAGCAATCGTAGAAGAAAGATGTCGTTATCGATAGTTCGTATAGCCATTGAGTATTTCCTTGTATATGTATCATTACCTAATTAAGGTTATGTAATTAGTAACTAGAGCAAACGTAGGATCGTTTCCCATTACATAATATTATTATGATGTCTTAAAATAACTATTATATGAGATGCTTCTCTGTATATTATGTCTTTGCAATGGCGTAACCTGTAAAATGCCTACTCCTATGTTCTTTTCTTTATTTAACTTTAAAAATAAATTACTAAAAACTTTAAAATGGTTTTAGAATTCTCATACCTTAAAAAATATTAAATGAAGGCAATTTATTGACATGCCGTCAATTTGCTGTGGGGCGCTGTAGACATGAAGGCGTAATGTTTTTAGTGGATTGTCGAGGGCTCCCTTCGGCTTGACGGAGGTTGTCGCTGACTAGCTGGAAATCTGTACTCAGAGGATTATCATGTCATAGGGAAAAGATCGTATTACATTATTATTATTCTTTTTTGCGTTTCGCGGGCGATCATACATTTTACTTCTTCGTCTTCACGAGAGTTATCTTGTTTTAGTATCCGTCATTTGTAAACAAAAATGGTATACCTCTTACATTGTAAAATATACAATAGTATTTTTTAATGAATGTGTGTTAAATTATGTACAGGATAATTGAGGGAACATTCCACATATCGTTAAAATTTTTGCTAGAAACAACAATGAAACAATGCTAGAAACAATAAAAATTTAGGAATGTGACATTTGAATGCGGTATGTGACATTGGAATAAGCTGTCTGTCTCGCTCTAACATAGTTGGATTTGATAGTTGCATCCTTATTGGTATGGTGTAACTGCATCGCTGCAGCATGCGGTTAATATTTTGTAAGAATTATTCTGATCTTAGGCCCAATTTTTCATTAACAGTAATAGTAAAGTTTCATTACCAGCGGTTAAGTATTTCTGACTGTTTGTGTTTTGGAAAAAAATGACCTTAATCAAATGTCAGAATGGCTATTTTAATGACCATTTGGTTTAAGGTATTTTTCCCTAAAACACACAATCATAAATATTCAACAGCTGGTAACGACATTTTACCAATATTATAGATGAAGAAATTGAGCTATAGACCTTTTACACACTACAACTTTAAGCAGCAATGCAGTCGCAAAGCAGCATCGAAGCAGTCGCATTTACACACTGCGCTACTTTTAGCATCGGTGCAGTCGCGATGCAGAAGCTGGAAATTTTCAAATTATGTACATCATTTTGGCGACTGCAAAGTCAAAGTCAAAGTCATATATTGTTTATTCAATTTAGGACACAATATGCCACTTATGAACGTCAAATGTCAAATAACAACGATACTAACGCGAGTAAGCATCTCGCGACTGCATCGATGCTAAAAGTAGCGTAGTTTGTAATTGTTGTCATTTTTCAGCTGCATCGATGCTGCATTGCGACTGCATCGATGCTTACATCTATGCACTCGCGCTTCTGCATCCATGCTAACGCGCGACTGCATGGATGTTAAATTAAATTTATTCATTGCGTAAGTCGCGATGCTGAAGCGAGTTTTCCAAATGCGCGACTGCATCAATGCTAAAAGTCGCGGTGTGTAAGGGGTCTTAGAGGCATAGATTGCAAGATTACAGCAATGTGGTCATTCTGTTCTATGCTGGCTGTAGCCAGAGTAAACTTACCTATTTAAAAGTTTAGCACCGACTGTTTGTGAAACACTCCATGAACCAAATTTAATTAATTGAACAAACCTCATTTCAGCGCAATAACTTGAGAAACCGGTTTCACTATCGTTCCAGATAAACAATGTAACGGTAAAACTATAAAGTTGAGGACGAAAATGGTTACGATTGTTAGCTTTGCTAAATAGGTCGATACCTGATCACTGATATATCTTTAATTTAATAAGAATAAGAACCATTAAGTTCTTACGTACCTATACAAACAAACGGCTTTTTAGTGTCAAATAAAGGGTTAATAATGTACCCTAAGCATTTTGAAAATAAAACCTGACTGCATGGATTAATCAGCATGAAATGGGTTTTTCTTTTAAAACATTTTTTATCGAGCCACTTCTGTATAAGCTCTGAATACTTTCCGATTCCAGAATTTCACTGGGTTTTGGACGATTGACATTAAACAGTTTGGTTTCGTAGAAAAAAGGATGGCTGGTTTTAAAAAAAATATGAAGTTGTGTATGATATTATGTAGTTCAATTAATATACGCTAGACAACATAAATTTTATTCAATAGAGTCGTAATTTCACATTGAATTTCTCGTGGGTATTTATGTCCAGTTTATGCTTATGATTATGTGTACACTGTTTTATTTTGACTGTGGACGTGACTTACAATGATACCTGCTTTTATATTTTTATGCCTTAAAAACTTGAATGTAAAAGTTCAGTATTTACGTCGAGTGTAGTATTAAAAACATTTGGATTTACTCTAAGTCTAATTTAGAATACCCCATGTTTAGGCGACATTGATAAGCTCTATTTGTTGCTACATTGCTATTCGGTACTCCATACAAACTAACGCACCAGCCCGTACAGTTTACAAAATATATTCGTGTTCAAACGCACAGGAGCCGCGTTATAAAATTATCCGCGTACAAAGCCCTTTCAGCTGGCGCAGAAAATGCAGTTTTAATTAGTACGGTTATTGTGTGTCTGGTGTATCTGGTCTGGACTGCATAACTTCAACGAAAGCTGGGTTTATTCATAGTGATATGCGGAAGCGAGAGAGGTAGCGGAAGCGGCAATAAGTGAGAGCGGGGCTCGAGACCTAAGTCTCTATAGTCCGTAGTAGTATATACTTAAGTCTCTCGTCTGATCTTAACCCTGGCCGCGGAAATGGAAGTAAATGAAAGCGAATAACGAGATTATGAGAACATTCTTGCTTAAAGCACTTAAATGATGACGGAACAAGCCTAGCTTGTTCACTCAACTAAAAGTCATAAAAGTCATTTATTTATGCAAATACTGGGCCGGGGGTCGGGGGCACTTTCACACGTCCCAATATAAACCCTACCACAGCTTCAGGACAATTGTGGGCTAGTGCTAAGAAGAAGGTGCGCAACAAACTCAGTCACTATTGTCAATGCCTCTTTTTAAAAGGTTTACAATGTTTATAGTGATCATACAAGTCCGTACATTATTATCTTTTGAATAATAATCTACTTTATAATACTCTTTTGTCATAAGGGTTTCTTTAATAAAAGTTTTAAATTTATTAACCGGTAAGTTTACAATGTGTTCTGGTAGTATATTGACATTTAACTTATGTTTAAATGTCGTAACCAGCGGTTGAATATTCACGATGGGTTTTTGGATGGGTTGGTGAAACTTGAAGGCGCTACCATCACGCTTAATGACGGATTCATAAGAGACCAGAAATTTCGCGCGGTTGGACCGACAGCACGGTAGCTCAATTAGTAGACCGTTTGGCACGGTTAACCAAGAAGTTGAGTCCCGCCCGTGCGCAAATTTTTGGTTTCTTATTTCATCTTTAAGAATATAAAATATGACACTGAGTGTTAAAAGCAATCTAAACTATTACCACTTATAATTACGTGATACGGACACGCCCAGATTTTTACGCGTGTTTACATAGGGAAACTTAATTTAACTTGCACTATGTGGACAGACATAAAATTTTGCGGTGACAAAATAACAGTTATGTATAATATTTTTAGGTTTCATCAACTGGTCACACGTGTGTTCAGTTTCTTGTGTCCATTTGGTGAAACCCTTTTTGCGCGTGTTTTGAAGAAAAAATACCTAGTTTTTTTTTTCTTTAAAGCGCGCACAATCGTAAATACTCAACCACTGGTAATGACATTTAACCATTAGTTGACTTATTTATTTAGAGTTGGGATTCACTTGTGCGCTAGATTCTTAATTTATAAAATTCAAACATCATCAAAATTGGAGATTTACATCTGCAAATTTTGTGCGATTTCCTTTGGGAAATTTTAGTCTGTAATATATTAATAGCAATGGTAATTCTAAACTACTCAAATACTTTTCTCGTCAAAGAGGCTCGGAAACCGAGTCTGAATGCAAACCCTTAGTTGATTACTGAATAGTTGTTAAAATGTTTTAGGAATAACCAAATTTCTGGATTTGAAAAGTTATGAATACCCAACGGCCCATTGGTTATGTGATTTCAAAAGCTGAATCCACCATTTCCACCAGCTATGATTGAATGAAAAGTTTGAGAGTTAATAGTTAGTGCTTTGACACACGAGAGGCATTTGATGACGGCACGACGAACTGAGGCCGTAGTGCGAGTCGGAGAGAGAGTTACTCGATCAAACGCATCAAGCGCGTAAACGTGATTTTATATGGGTTTATTTTAGTGTAAACGTACGCCACTAGATGGCGCTGCTTCTCCGCTCCGCCGCTCGATGCGGTTGATCGAGTAAGTCTCGCAACGACTCGCACTACGACCACAGCTGTCCTCGGCAAACTGCCGACTGTGAATTGTCTATTTAACAATATTGGACATCGATTACATATATTGCTCTTATCCCAAGGTGCCCACAACGGTTGTATCACAACACCCGAGCCAATGTTTAAAATCTTTTTATAACTTTTAAAATAATATATCAGTGAATTAATTTTATCATCTTTTTTAATTACAAAAATCGTAGTGTTCTGTGATAAATAATCCATAGATTGTGAGTTTTTCTTATTTTAAAATAAATTATGTATTAAAAAGATAGTTAAGATTGTTTACAAGCAAAGAAGAACGGACTAACGGACGGAAGATATTACTGTCCATAAAAAATCAGGCCCGTAAGTTTAAGTCTATTAAATTAAAGGCCGGTCATAGTTAATTTAAATTGAAAGGTATTATTTTGTGTAGGTAAATCATTAAAAAATACGTTCCAATGTTTTGAATGTCAATAATGAAACTACATCGAATGACTTTGATTTTCATTTCAATCGACGGCATCTCACTAATTCGAAACAATTATAATAGTTAGGGAGGCGAATAGGGGAATTTTCGGTAATACTCGAGCGTGGCAGTTTAAGATATGAGAGATACCTTGGACCTAATAGAACAACCTTGTAAAGTATTTAGCTCTATATGTAGTGACGCGCGCCTAGGATAGACGATCAGATTAGTAAAAAAAAATCGATAGTCTGTAATACTCGAGCGCGTCAGATTAAGATATTAGGGGTTGATTTTAGTGTTTTAAGACTAAATTTAACTAATCTGACGATAAGTCCTTGACGCCGCCGAGTTATAGGGTCGCGAACTTGTAAAAAAAAAACGTTAATCCGGCATTCTCGAGCGCGATTTTTTTTTATTTTTATTTTGAAGAATATAATCTAAAACGTACTAAAATACAAAATCTGCCGGTTTCCGCATGACCAGTAGTGTTAAGGAGCCATTTCGTCTTCCGAAAAACGCGTTGCGGCATATAAGTCGCGAACGATACATTTTACAAAAAAAAAGTTTAAATAAATAAAAAAGGTAATTTTATTTTACACAAAAAAGGTCTCCTTATATTTTTGTCCAAAGTTAAAACTTTTTGACTTGAAGCTTCATAAAAACTCAAACTCCCGGGTTTTTGAGTATATCTTGAAAACTGAGGGTGTTAAAAAAAATGATATGAAATAACGATGATTAAATTATGTTACTTTTATCTCAATTTTTTTTTTTCTAAAGCTTCTCGACAATTTTCGTGGACTTGGAAAAGGTTACGCGTATCTGTATACAAAAGTATTATTAACATGTACAGTTTCATGTATGTATATTATTCAATAGCCTGTTGATCCTCAAATTGTTTTCTGGACGTACCGTCAGCAAAAAGAAGTGAAGAATTATTAAAAAGAAAGAAGAAAGGAAAAAAAAAGTAACCAAAAAACCTTTCCGGTCAGATTAAGAGAACCCACCAACATTTTTGTCAGATTAAGAAAATATGCCTTCAGGATACCGAGATGAACCTCCCCTATGAAAATCTGACGCGCTCGAGTATTTCAAAAAAACTATTTTTTTTTGCATTTTCAAAAATTCATCGTAACTTATGGTCACGCCAAAATCGTCAGTTTTTTTAAAGGGAGCTTCCTTGGGGCCTACTTAACACCCCTTCCGAAAATCTGACGCGCTCGAGTATTTTTATTTTTTTTGCATTTTTGACTACTTTATATGCCTACCCCCACCACGCAAACCGGCAGATTAGTATACCGTTGTTATCAGAGGCACTTGGGGCATACGTAGTATGAATATCTGACGCGCTCGAGAAGGCCCAAGTAACTGTTTTTTTTTACATTTTTGAAAAACCGTACACGCCAAACCCACCGCTAAAATGGTTTTTACCATACGAGCTTTTCTTTTCGAAATTATTTTATCTTTCGATTTTGATAGGTCTCGACGGCGCCGTTGAATTACGCCATTTAGCTACCTCGCCTCCCTAACCATAATATTGAATAATATTGTGATCCAATGAACAGGAGGTATGAGGGAACGAACCAACAACACGAAATTGCTTAAAGGGAATTTGTAAATAAGGCTTGGTATACATTGCAAAGAAAGGAAAAAAAAAACGATTTTCGTGTCGCATATACAAAATAAGCGCATATCATTTATCTGCACACAAGTCGTGAATGTGAATGTGTAAGTAATACCTATTTCTATTACTCCGCTCCATATTGGCTATCTAAGAGAAATAAAAAAACAGTGCCACACTTACTGGAAGGAATATTTTAACGAAAGATCATTCGAAAAAGGGAATTTGGTACATAACGTTCCCCCCTTATCTTCCAATCAACTGCTGGATTGACGATTGTAATCTAAATAGACAAAATCTAACTTTAGCTAAGAGATAACGATCAGGACATACTGTATCAAAAAAGTTTGTTGTCCGAATGAAGAAGTCTGTAAGGCCCGATTGCGGGGTTATTGAAGATTGACGTGAAGCGACAAATGTGGAGAAGTAGAAGAAGGTAAAAGAAAGAGGTAGAAGAGGGAATAGAATTTATATTACAACAAAAAGAATACAGTACCGAAAAATGAGATGAGGTGATGTCTGTATGAATGTAAGTAAAGTGCAGTGGGCGTGAGTAAGTATCTTCAAATCTTCAATAAGTATTGTCCTGGGGCAGCAAAGGGCGGCGTCGGAGTGCAGGGCCGACACAGCGGAGGTAGCAGCGACGCCGATGTGCAGCGGTGACAGGCGCTGTGAAGAGCAGTGACGCCGATGTGCAGCGGTGACAGGCGCCGTGAAGAGCAGAGACGCCGATGTGCAGTAATGAGGGTAACGGGCACTATATAGAAAATGTTGTGATCAGTTGGAGTGCCAGAAGTACTTGGTCTCGGATCCTCTTCCGAGAAGGAGACAGGTCCCTCCCCTAGAGCGAGGAGGTGTTACTGCAGTCAATGTGCTTGGATACTCCTCCGGTGTCCGGTCCCTCCCCTAGCGTGAGGAGGTGTTTCAGTAGTCACCGGCGGTTCTTCAAGACTTCTTGAGGGAAGATGTAGAGTATTTTTGAAGTATAATAGAACTGTTCGAGCTTAGAACTCGGAATCGAATGAATTGAATGACAAAAATTAATGCTTATATAGGGGGCCGGGGCCGTTCAAATTAAGATCAAGGTAGGTTCAAAAATAGAACATGAATACTGGTGGTTTACAGAGGATTAAACCCGAAAAAGTAATAAACTTTGATAGAAGTTGTCAGACTTTGAAAGATATTGTCATAACAACCACGTCAATAAAGATAAAAATACTGTCACAAATCAAGCAAATTACGAAAATACAGGAAAACGAATCATCACCCAATGCAAATTAAAGGAAAATTGCAAACAAAGGTAAAACACAGCTATTTTTACAGTATTATGTAAAGAAAAGTAGAATAACAGAGCTTTGAAAGTTTGACATTTTTAGATTCACAATAAATATTGTTCAAAAAGGATTAGAAAACATCAATAATCCAAAAATACAGAGTAATAGTAATAAGAAGAGTAGAAAGGCAGGTAATGCCTATAGTTTAATGTCTACAGTACGACTTTTTAGGGAGAAAATACGAACTGCGTTATGGTAGATAGAATCTATGATTAACTCTTATGTTCGTGTTTACAGCAAACGAACCAGCAAAAGGAAATGAAAGCATGGAAAAACAAAGATAATGTGATGAAAATGTTAATGTGGATCCGATGAATACTAAATATATTAAGGTACTCAATTTATTACACATAATACAATATGTACAATAGTACAAGATATTCTTTATATTTTTACGGAAGGGTTCACAATATACGTAATTCAATTTTGGGTGCCCAAACCCATTTCAACACAGGATACTGTAACAGTGTTCTGGCCCATCCACTATCGAATGAAGCCAATGCATTTTATTTAGTACTAAAGAGATGTTTAGATTTATCAACATAGGTAAACATTGTATTGATTAAATTTACGAAGCGACATAATCGCTAAGCGATCAAACCTCTAAAAAAAGAGAAAAAAAAGTGTAAGTTTAGGTAAACGCATACACGTAAGTCTATCCGTTGTCTTAGTTACCACAAGTATTCTATATAATATACAAGGGTACTCTATATACACAATACAAGGTGTTCCAAAACAAGGGGTAAAGAATGCAGGGAGCTACTCAGAATCGGTACCTTAATCAAATTCTCCAAGAAACGTAGGTCGAATAACGCCAAAAAAATTGGCGTCCCACACTAAATCAGTTATCTTCTAATTTATATAGAGGGTCGATATGTTTTTGCATATTTCGACTCACGTTTCTAAGAGAAAGTTAAATAAATAAATATCTTTGGACATTCCCACACATCGCCATCTAGCCCCTAAGTAAGCTACTCAAAGCTTGTGTTATGAGTGCCAGACAACGGATATAATACTTAAATACTTTTTGTTTGTAAATACATACATAATATACATAGAAAACACCCAGACCAATACAAACAGACATGTTCATGCACACAAATGTTTGTATTGTGCGGGGATCGAACCCGCGACCCGCTGCGTAGTAGGCGATTTCTCGACCACTACACCAGACGGGTCACTTAGCATTTATTTCAAAGTTACGGCGAGACAATGCACATTGCTAAAAACAATCAAGTAGCACCTATTTAGAAATTAATAAATCATCAGCTTTCATAAAGTACTCTAGCGTTTCCCCGCAACTGCGTCCGTGCGTTTTGAGTTTGCCCTTCCGTTGTAGCGTGATGTTTTCTCTTATACCCTATAGCCTTCTTTAGAAAAATAAGGTACCTATCCAATCCTTTTTATTTTTAAATCGGTCTAGTAGTTCTTAAAATTAGAAGGTTCAAATACAGCGGTCCCTCGCTGTAAATTTTGGATTTCCCATAAAATATTTCAATGAAAAACATATTTATTTCCATTGGAAGTAAGAGACCAGAAACCATAGCGGTTAGTGCAAGCGTGTATTGTACTTAAGTTGGAGCATTACTTTGGTGCGGAGTTACATTAAAACTGTGATAGCTTCTAAGTTATTTATTGAAATCAAATGGCATCAAGAGCAATTTTGTTCAAAATGAAACCTTGTGACGATGGTTATGTTTGTTTTAATAGGATCAAATATTCGTGTGCGTTAAAACACCTTTGAAAATAGTACATTCATATTTTTTATTAAATTTCTGATAATAAAAGGTGTGTAGTGAGTAAAACATATCAGATAGACAAATGCAGCCGCAGACTTTATTTTAAAACTTTTAAAGCGAAACAATATAATCATACATGTTTTTGTTGTATCTTAAACGGGTTACGCTGTGTACGCAACGGAAGTTCTCAAAAGAAATATTTTCTCCCCGTTTTTGTAACATTTTGCATTGTTGCTCTGCTTTTAAAAGTTGTATCGTGATGTTTTCTTGTCGAAAGCCATTATTGATAAATAAGCTAACTAGCACAACAATATATTTTTGAAGAAATACCAGTAGTTTATTAGCGCGTTCAATCAAACAAACAAACTCTTCAGTATTATTTAAGCTATATATAATTAAATTTTAAGCAGTAGGTATAGATAATTATCGATGAGTCAATATGAGTATGTTTTCTCATACATAACTATTAATTTGACATCCTAAAACGAATGAATTATAACCAGAGAGGTTATAAATATAAAACATCGACAAAAATTGTGGCATAAAAACGGTTCAGCCTCAAAACCATTCAGTTGTTGTATTCGCGGTCTTACAAATAACTCTGATGAAAGCCAATTCACAAGCCGCAAAAGCTTCTCATTTAACATTATCAAGCTCAAAGAGATTCGAAAAAACGTTATTTGAAATACATTTGTGGTACTAATGCAAGAGAATAAAGTAAGACAAATATTTTATACGCCATTATATTACTTCCGCGCCGTCTTGTTGGATTATCGGGATATGTACCATAGAGGTAACCGTCACCTTACTACCTGAAGAGCAAAAATCGCTTGCACCACGCGCCGTGTTTTGTCAGAAGTGACGTCCGTTTGTGTGGCGTGTGTAAAAAAAATTCGTTTGATGGTGGTAATGAGCCAGAGACCTCGACGTTGCTGTGTCCAGAATTCATATTGATTGTCAGTAGTACATACATTGCAAGCTTTAAGACTGTTATTTATCTTCTGTGCTTTCGGTGCATCTTCTTACTTACGTATTAATAATAAATAAAATAAAAAATATCCTTTATCAAAGTAAACTACTCAAAGCTTGTGTTATGGGTGCCAGACAACGGATATAATACTTAAATACTTTTTGTTTCTAAATACATACATGATATACATAGAAAACACCCAGACCAATACAAACAGACATGTTCATGCACACAAATGTTTGTATTGTGCGGGAATCGAACCCGCAACCCGCTGCGTAGAAGGCGATTTCTCGACCACTACACCAGACGGGTCGTCGAAATTTGATTTTATATTTTGATGATATAGTATTGAAAGTGAAATCTTCATGTTCTGAAATATTAGTGAAACTTAGTTCCACTGTCTATTACTTTACCTAATTAATAAACATATTTGCTTAAAAGAAAAACGAAAAGATACTACTGTATATTCACGAACTATGTACTCTGAATCTGAAAATTATATTTCGTCTGTGTAGGAGTTACCAAATTATTATTTTTATGGTCCAAAGAAAAGTTATTGGATAAGTCGTGCTTCCCTTTTCACAATAATATTATATTCTTTTGAACATTCCAATTGATAAACAACATGAACAGAGTTTTCATTTAGAAGAAATTCTGTGTAACATTCCGTTTTACTGGTTCCATAGTAAGTATGTTTTTTTAATCGATGCCGTATGGAGTGGTATGACGTACTTCACGCACATGACACTGTTATATGTGTAATATAATGCATACAGAAAATAGTGTTTTAGTATATTATGTTAAAAACATAACCTTCTGGTGCACTCGGGTAAAAACTTTATTACAAATAGGGAGACCATGTGTAAACGAGTCTTAACTTACACCTAAAACTAGCTTGCTTGGTGCAACTGATCCTAAAATACTGTTTATCAACATCATAGCTTCTACTATGGTTCTAAAATAGCGCGGTGCGGTTACCGTATCCAGAATTAGCCACAGCCATTCCCATGAAAGCCATGGCCATTCCGAGACGAATTCCGCGATGTTATCCGTCTTATTACGGGATAGAATCTTGACAATCCATGCTCTGTGACAGCCATTTTGAGGTTATTATAGCGCAACTTGATTTTACATCTAAGATTTTACCAGATTACCAAGCATGAAATATTTCTAATGAGTGCTCAAAAAATATTGATGAATATTGTACAGAAACCCAAAGAAATATGTCCGTACGGTTTATTATTTAAGTAAAAAAATCTTATTATTTTTATTCTGTCTTTAAATTGTAATATATGGACTTCAGTCTATTTTCCGTGACAGGCAATCACAGTTATCTACTTAGTTGAAAAGTTCTGCATTCGAAAACAAAGTGCCTGGATTTAAATATTAGGTGCTGAGCGGTGTAAAAAGGGCCTTTACAAAATGGTGACACATAAATAGTGTTTTTTGTACATTATATAAAAAAATGTGTACAACATTATTTCAGTTGAGTAAAAGTTAATTCATTCCTGCTAGTACTTGCAGTAGACTGTATCTGATTACCCAGAATGTGCACTTTGGTGCAATTATTTGCAGGACATCGTTCTGTACCGTACCGAACATCATCACATGCTGTGGATTCATCTATTGCTTTGTGTGTTTTTAATACCTACATTTTGGTAGAAGCCCTCTTAAATGAGTTATGTATGTGACGTCTTTTAGTTTGGCCCCTCTTTTTCAGAACATGCATTTATTTAAACAGTAACTTGAGAGTTTGAGTGGATCCCCTGGTCATTCTCATGTATTCGATTATGCCCAACAAGGGTCACCGTCGTCACACCAGGCATATTGGAACAGGGAAGATGCGCCGAATATGTAATGCCCATTTAGTGGTTCACTCAGTATTTAGGGTCGTAGCCAAAGGGTAAAAACGAGTCCATATTGCTTAGACTTCGCTGTCTGTCCGTCCATCCGTCTGTCTGTCTGTTACCAGGCTGTATCTTAAGAACCGTGATAGCTTACCAAAATATAAAAAACGAAATAAAATAAATATTTAAGGGGGCTCCAATACAACAAATGCAATTTTCTTTGCTTGAAAAAGGGAAAAAAGGCACTTGATATATTCACAAAATACTCAGTTGTTTGCCTATGTACCTGTCAATGGGACGGAATTCTTCGTGCGCGAGTCCTTCTCGCACTTCGCCGGTTTATAGCTTCTGTTTCGGTTGAAATTATAAAAGGGTAATGTTGTAAACTTCCGATAAGTGATGCTGTTGCAATAATGTATAGGCTTAATCAGCCGGAACAGGAGCTTTACTTCTAAATCATCATCATCATCAGCTTAACGACGTCCACTGCTGAACATAGGTCTCCCCTACGGTTTTCCACAGCGTCTATCCTGTTCCAGCGTCCCCCGCTTTATAATCAAATATTACAATTAAAAAGCACGTAGTTTATACTTCAGCCTAGCAATAGACACAACTTGAACGACCCATATTTTTTTATAAAAGCGTGTTTTTCTAGTGTTTTTAAAACTGTTAATCTTACAGAATAGACAGTAACAGCAGTTCTGTTTCAAATTCCATCTAAAGACATTGCTGCAATTCACATGAGATGTCTCCAGTGTCGGAAGTCTCGACATAGTTCCGTGTAAAACCACCAGATGGCGCTCGAAAAATGCTGAAACAAAATTGGTGTTTTCGTGTATTTATTGATTGAGAAGAATTTTTGAATGATGCTTAAAAAACTACAAATATTTTTTAAGATTTATTAAAGATATAGCTACGTAAGTTAAAATGGTATTTGATGAATTAGAAAATCATAAAATTGAAATTGTCGACGCGAAATGTCAAAAATGATGCATCAGACTTCGCCCGCAGGAATCAAATTCAAGAAGCAAAATGTAGATATGTCTTAAAACATTTCCGATACGAAGAAAATTGTTTGCCGTTATATTTACATTGTTATCTAGAACCTTCTCGTATTATGAACACATTGTATGTGAATGTATTGCTTTGCCTCCGCTGTATTTATCAAAAAGATGCCAAAGCGCTGCAAATCCTTGTCAATAAAAATTAAGCTTTATTTAGACCTTAAGGACGATGTAGACATTGAACGGGAGCGTCGGTCACTAGCAGTGCGTGGTAATATGCTGGCTCGCAGATTTTCTCGCTGTACTGACCAAGTTAAAGTCACCCTTTTTAAAGCATACTGTCAGAGTTTTTACACGGGAAGTCTGTGGGTCTTCCACACCAAAAAATCTCTGGATGTCCTACGTGTCCAATACAATAATATCTTCAGGATGTTGTTGCGGTTGCCGCGCCACTGCAGCGCATCGGAGATGTTTGCGTACCATCACACGGATGGTTTTCACGCCATCATCCGCAAGAAGACAACATCTTTGATAAGCAGACTGCGTGGCAGTAGCAACAGCATTCTGAAGACGGTGGCTGACAGATACACATCACCTATTTGGAAATGTTGGGTGCGAAGGGTAATTAGGTAAGAAGATACTGCTGGCATATTCAGACGTAGCACCTGCACAGATATCCCTCTGAAAATAGTTTTAAACTTAGAAGAAATCACTACAATTATAATATTAAGATAATAATAAAATGAAGTGTAATTTAATTTAAATTTTGATTTTAAATAATTATAATTAAATGAAATAATTTGTTAGTAACATTAATTTATAAGTACATTTTGTGTTTTTGTAATAACTAACCATTTATGAGCTGTGATTGCTTGAAATAAACAAATTTTATTTATTTTATTTATTTACTAGCGGTCCCCCGCGACTTCGTCCGCGCGTTTTGAGTTTGCCCCTCCCCTCCCGTCGCAGCGTGATGTTTTATACCCTTAAGCCTTTCTCGATAAATAAGCTATCCAAAACAGAAATATTTTTTCAAATCGGTCCAGCAGTTCCTGAGAGAAGCGCGTTCAAACAAACAAACTCTTCAGCTTTATCATATTATTAGCGCACGCGCACGTTAGCTGCGAACATTATTTTGGTGCGGAGTTATGTTAAAACTGTGATAGCTCCTAAGATATTTATTGGAATCAAATCATATAAAGTACAACTTGGTTCTAAATGAAATGCTCGTGATGATGAATGTATTTATTTTGATAAGAATAAATACCTGTGTGTATAATACACCTCTAAAAATAATGCATTATTATTTTTTTCAAATTTATTAACATAAAATAAGTTGTAGTGAGTCAACCATAAAAGATAGACATATGCTGTCGCGGACTTTATTATAGAACTCTTAATGCTTAACAATCCTGTCATACATGATTTTTGTGTAACTTAAGCGGTTTTCGAAGCGTACGCAGCGGAAGCTCTCAAAAGGAATATCTTTCTCCCGTTTTCGCAACATTTTTCATTGCTGCTGTGGTCTTATGAGTCCTATCTTTATGTTATATAACCTAAAGCCTTCCTCGATAAATGGACTATCCAAGGTAAAAACATTTTTTCAAATCGGGCCAGTAGATTCTGAGATTAGCGCGTTCAAACAAACAAACAAACTCTTCAGCTTTATAATATTAGTATAGATTCTAATGGATTAGGAGCGACGTGGCAAGGTATATTTTTCCTGGTTTCCCAACGATTTGTATTCCATAGCTAAAAAGGATAGTCGTTTGTTATAATACTTTGGCTTCAGTTTATTGATTAAAGATGTCTGATATTCTTACTGTAGCTTTCACAATAGGATAATAATAAAAAACAACATAACAAATAAGCGACGTATGTTTTTTCTCTTTGTAGAAACGATAAAAGATTATATTCTTACACATTATTTACAAAAGCTGGAGGCAAAAGTTTTACCATTTTGCTTAGACAATTAAAATGTTATGATTTTCTGCTGTTCATATATCCTTTTAACTTACGAAGCTATACTTTCGATAAATGTAAAAAAAAGTAATTTTTAACCTTAGCTTTCAGGAGTTATCTCAATCAAAAAATAGAGGAAAACACCAATATTGTCTTAGCGTTTTTCGAGAGCAACTGGTAGTTTTGCATGGCACTATGACGAGTTTCCGTACCTGTGGTGGAAGTCTGAACACAGTTTTATCCGTCAAACACCAGATAGCGCTCGGAAAACGCTGAGTCAAAATTGGTGTTATCGTGTTTTTATTACTTGTACTAACTTTGTTAAGGGCCGGGTTTACCAATTTCAAATAAGGTATATTCGTCGATTAAAATACAATACCCCTTATTTGAAAACGTCACCAATTTGTTAGCAATATTTTTTTGTGAATATCATGTTAAAATCGGTCATTTTATACTAATTCAAAGAATAAAAGGACCGAATAGATTATCTTACATATATAAGATTTATCATCTTATCTGGCGTTGGTCATGAAATTTGTAAAACCGTTCCTAAAAAGTTTAAATGTTTGTTTGGAAAAGGTTTATTTATACTCAAAAATTAAATTTATAAAATAACGATCAGTGTTTTCCGACCGTCATCTGATGTTCGACATGTAAAACCGTGTCGAAACTTCACCGTAAGAGACATTCACCTGACACACGCCTGTGGCATGTCGATTGGCAGGCACTACAGTACGACAAGGATCTTCTGGCCGATAGGCGACATTAATAGGGGGGCGCTAGCATTCAATCAGGCTAGCCAATGCAATAAATCCCTTGATTTAAAGAGTTTAGGAAGCTGTTTAACAAACTTATTTTACCCAACTGTTCTGAATCGCCCTGCTGATAACGGCTCTAGCCTTCGGTACGTCGACGGCACCCACTGACAGGATACCACGGTGGTGAACTCAACATGTCAACCGCCTCCTCTTCATCGGATTATCCACTAAATTATTTCCGACAATCCTATGTTGGATGGATGGGCTGTTTTGAAAAGGCTTTTATTTAATTCCTGTCACGTGATATTAGGCGGTTAATTGAATTCATAATTACCGCATCAATGAATGAATAAACAAAATGAGCTAAACACCTTTTGTAATGATTAATTTAACGCTTATTAATTAGACCACAGTATAATGATGACCTTTTTAAACCGGCATCAAAAAAAGGGTTTTAACAATTTAATGTATATGTATGTATGTGATGTCGTTAAAACTTCAAAATATTAGAGTATAATAATCTATAAAGGCTTATAACTGCGGGTCTATACGCGACGTATATTATGTATTCTTACTACTTACACCCTCGACGTTTCGACGGTGTTGCAACCGTCGTGGTCACGAGGAGACTGGCGCTCGGCGTCTTCGTCTGCATCGGGCGGCCGGTTCTTCTGTTACCCTCCAACTATCCGATATTTGTTGTGCACTTGAACTAGAGTCAGTAGGTTCAGTGCGACACACAACACTCACAGTATCCGGGTTAATGTTAATTGGTAAAGGCGACACACACGGTTTGCACTTATTACCGTACCGTAGACCCGCAGTTATAAGTTATAATGCAACGCGAAAGTTTAAAAAAAAAACTATTAAGGCTTCCAAACAAGTGAAACATTTCATAAGTGTATGTATGTTTGTCCACAGATTTCTGAAAAACGAGAAGTCGTTGCGAAATGATTAGTTTTAATTCGATCGGGTTTATTTCAACTTAGGGTACAGTTTCAATTTCATCAATATCGGTGAAGTAGTTTTTGAGAAATGGATTATAAGTAAAAATCATGAAATAAAAAATAATTTTAACTACATCCTTTTTTTGGGATCGGTAAAACTTAAACAGCGTTCAAAAAAGCTTAAATCTCAAGCTTACGTTCATCAGTAGTCTACACACATCATGCACCGACTCTGCATGAATTTGTTTCTCCTAAACTGAGGGAAAATATGTTATTTTGAGCTTTTCAGTCAGTTATTTCAACGCTTCTTAGCTCATTATTGTTGACCTGTGAAAAATGCGTTACGCATACCATCCTTGCCCTGTGAGGAAAGTGGGGTTATTTGGGGCTTCCCTGCTCGACAGGTACAGGTGACTCCCTCGTCACGTGAGTGGAGGTCAGGTGATCAACTGAGCCTTGACTATTCCACTTATACTCCGAAACAGTATAACGATGACCTAGAAATGTGATCAACTCATTATTATCCTGTATCTGTTTCTAAAGTATTATGTCTCAGTATGACTCACCTGTCCACTCTTCTTGACCATGATGGATGCCTTTCAGCGATGCCCAGCAGGTACGTAGCGACGCAGCACCCCGCACAGCTCATCGTGAACTTGACCACTGCCTTGTTGAACGCCACCTCGTTATTACTATAATAATTATAGTCCCCCTAACCGATTTAGACTATGGTGGCCATTCAAAACGACTAACCGACTGCGCTGGACATATTATAGTCCACGAGTGTGTGCGAAAACGCATGTGCACTCTCTATTCCTCTCACTCTCATAGCCCGGTGTGACAGCAATCAAACACGACCAGAGAGAGATCAGGCGCAAGACCCACGGCTTTATGTGCTTTCCGAGGCACGGGGATAAAATACCGTCATCTTACAAACTCCAGACTACCCTGTGAATTTATTAACAGAAAAACTCAAGTCCATATTTTTGGCCCGACCCGGGGATCGAACTCGGGACTCTGGCGCAGCCGTCGCTTTAAAGTGTGACCCTCTAACCGCTGCGCTATCATAGTAGTTTTTTATTACTTTAATGAGGAAGCTTATAATATACCATCGAGAAGTTTATATTTTTGGTAAATCAAACATGCATTTTCCTTAAATATTACCTTCACTGCTGGATGGGTTGCTGAAAGGTTTGCTATAGGTTTTTCGTACTTTCAGTTTTGGGAGTCTTCCTCGATTTGTATTGGTAGTTTTACAGTCTCTTATTTCTTAAGATGAACATTTTAGAATTCGAAATTTACCAAATTTAATGGTACATCGTCTTTCAAATTATGGTTTTATGTGTTACTAGTGGTCCCCCGCGACATCGTTCGTACGTTTTTAGTTTGTTCCCTCCCCTCCCGTCGCGGCGTGATGTGCTATAGCCTAAAGCCTTCCTCAATAAATAAGCTAGCAAACACAAAAATATTTTTTTAAACGGTCAAGTAGTTCCAGCGATTAGTGCGTTCAAACAAACTCTTCAGATTTATAATATTAGTATAGATTGGCTAAGAAAGCCATTACTACACAATAATGATATTTACGCCTACTTTCCTGGCATACTATACACTAGCGGTCCCCCGCGACTTCGTCCGCGCGTTTTGAGTTTGCTCCCTCCCCTCCCGTCGCAGCGTCATGTTTTATATCCTAAAGCCTTTCTCGATAAATAAGCTTTCCAACACAGAAATATTTTTTCAAATAGGTCCAGCAGTTCTGAGATAAGCGCGTTCAAACAAACAAACTCTTCAGCTTTATAATATATTAGCGCAAGCGCACGTTGTACGGACGACAGCACGTCAAGGTAAACACGGCGGTATCTTATTCAGTTGTAATTAGGGCTAGTTGGCAACAAAAGTGGGTAACCTGATGTGCTGGCCACTGTACTTAAGCTGCGAACATTATTTTGGTGCGGAGTTATGTTAAAACTGTGATAGCTCTTAAGATATTTATTGAAATCAAATGATATAAAGGGCAACTTGGTTCTAAAGCAAATGCTCGTGATGATGAATGTATTTATTTTGATAAGAATAAATACCTGTGTGTATAATACACCTCTAAAAATAATGCATCATTTTTTCACAAATTTATTCACATAAAAAAGGTTGTAGTAAGTCAACCATAAAAGATTGACATATGCTGTCGCGGACTTTATTATAGAACTCTTAATGTTGAACAATCCTGTCATACATGATTTTTGTGTAACTTAAGCGGTTTCCGCAGCGTATGCAGCGGAAGCTCTCAAAAGGAATATCTTTCTCCCGTTTTCGCAACATTTTTCATTTCTGCTGTGGTCTTATGAGTTGTATCTTTATGTTATGTAGCCTAAAGCCTTCCTCGATAAATGGACTATCCACAGAAAAAAAAAATTTTCAAATCGGGCCAGTAGTTTTTGAGATTAGCGCGTTCAAACAAACAAACAAACAAACAAACAAACAAACTCTTCAGCTTTATAATATTAGTATAGATTATAAAATTTCTAATATAATATCTATAATCTCTAATATCTATAAAATGTCTATGCGCATTTTATTCAGCTTACAGGCAACCGACGAATAGAGTTAGAAGAAATATCATCAAAAACTTAAAGGCTTAGTAACTATCAAAGTTTTTAAATAACATGTGCCTAGATAATTCTTGACACGTAGTTCTACTATGAATTGATTTCTTGAAGAGCAATATCAACCTTAAGTTTTGTTACATAAAGTCATTAAATACAGATTTACTTTTTTCCCTAGTTTGGCAAAGCATATACTCTAGTAAGTACCCATTTTCTAAAAACGCTACAGCTGCTCCTTATATAATAATTTCATTTTAGATAACGTTTGCGAAAATTCGTTTTATTTTATTGTGCATTAATTATGATATTGATTTATTTTATTTCATATTTCAATTAAACTTATTTTTAATTTTTAATTTTAATCACGATTTGGACTTTTAATTTTATTATGATTTTGTAATTTTTAATTTTTAAACCTTGTTAATTTTTAATTCTTATAATCAACTCTATTTTATATTTTAATTTAATTTAATTTTTTAATTTTATTTTATTTAATACTTAGCATGTATTATTTTTTGTTTAAGGTAATTATTGTAACCAACTCTATGGATGTAATTTATCTGAAATAAATGATTATTATTATTATTATTATTATTATATAGACCCAGTCATTCTGTCAAAATATCGCAACCATGGTTGAACTTACAGTTTACCAAATAGAAGTCAAAATAATTTAGAATGATATGACTGACTAGATGTTCAAATCAAATCAATCAAATCAATCATTTATTTGCCAGAATACACGAAAGTATGCAAGTTACAAACTGCAGATCTTAAAAATAGGCAGTAATTGTATTCAGCCTGCATGCAGGCGTGCAAATTTTAATAATCATTTTAACAAATAAGTCCGTTTATATTGATTTATCAAATAATGTCAAAATTGTAATAAAGATGTCATAAAAATTTAATTAACAATGTCATGAATTTTAAGTCATTAAATGTAACATTATATATATATTTATAAAAGATATTAAACTATAAAACATTATTTATTAAAATTATTAAAATAATCTTGTACACTATAAAAATTCTCTTGTAATAACCAGTCAGTCAACTTTTGCTTAAATACATTTCCTTCAAGTTTTTTTAGTTCCTCGGGTAAGTTGTTATATATAACTATACACATATTACAAATATTTTTCTTATATATTACTTTATTACAACGGGGTTGATAAAGTAAATTTTTAAACTTTTCCCTCTTTTGACGGGATATTACCTCACTGCGTTTTTTGAAGTAAACCGGGTGGGCTTTGACAAAAACACAGACGTCTCTTATATACATGCAAGCCAGAGGTAGAACCTTACATTTTCTAAATAGTGGTTTACAACTATCCAGATACCACGCGGCATTTATAACTCGTAAGCATCTTTTTTGCATTCTAAAGGCTCTGTCGGCATCTATCGAGTTACCCCATAACAACAAGCCATACCCCAACACCGATGACACATAGGCATGATACGAAGCGATAGCCGCATCAAAAGATATAGTCTGGCGTATTTTTCGGAGCGCAAATACATATCGACTTAGTTTTTGGCATACCAAATTAACATGCTCCTTCCAGTTCAAATGATTGTCCACTATTATCCCTAGGAATTTAAAAGAAGCTACCTCACACACTCTATCATTTTTATATTCAATGTTAAGTTGAAGCGGTTCGGTATTGTATGAATTAAATTGCATTATTTTTGTTTTGTTTATATTTATACGTAATTTATTGTTATCTGTCCAATTAGTTATATCTACCAGTGCTCTGTCTAAAGTTTGTTGGGCAAGGTCTTTGTTTGTAACTTTGATTAGAAGTGTGGTATCATCAGCAAAAAGTATGCATTTATGTCCTGTCAAACACTTGTACAGTTGCTCATAAATAAAACATGCGAGCTCGCTTTCAAAACCCATCTGTAATGCTGATAGCAGTGTCCACGGGCTTATTGAAATCTATTGTTTCCTGTCACTCTTAATTTAGGGGATTTTTCTCGGCCGCCTGTCTAAATCGACAATGATCTAACTTTCTGGACCCGGCAGCCAGAATAATTTTGAATTATAATGCGTTGAGGCGTTTTGATTTCAGCCTTACTTCGTAATATAATCAGTAAGAATTTTAATTCAGATCAAACCTTTCAGGAGACAGGTGTAATAACATTAACCTTAATGGAAGGAATAACGGAAACTTTTTAATTGTTTTAACAAATAGTTTTATTTTGTATTTTCTAGCACTTCGTAGTTTAATACTGTAACTTTCGCTACGTTCCCACAGACAGACACACAAACAGACTCACATATAGCGGTCAAGCTTATAAGTGATTAGGAGGGTTTCACTAAGGTTGAGAGCAAGAAAAAGAACCCCTTAACTCGCAACCGGTGCGGCACCGACCGGACCGAACCACCTACTGCGGCCTGCGATACCAGTGACGCTGTTATACGTGTCCCAGCTTCATTACTCTACAAACGTCGAGGAGATTGTAGAGTACATCCGAATTAAGACCAGATACTCTCTGAGGGTCGACCGGTTGGTATCTCATGATACGACTTTCAATTCGTATGTGGTGAGGATTTCGACCGAACAGTTGTCGACCTTTATGAAAGCACAATTTTGGCTGAAGGGTGTTTTGAATCGTCGGTTTCGCGGACGGTTACCGGACACCAAGATGCCGGACCCCAACACTACGCCAGCAAAATACTGTTTCATTTGTTTTCCTTTTTTTTATATTATTATATGTATGTTAGTCTTTAAGGTATCTATTGTATGGGCTTTTGTTGCATGCAATAAATGATTAATAAAATAATAAATAAGAATAAGGGTGTTACATTTTTGTTTTTGTGTCGCGGGTTAAAACATTAATCTTACGTGCTTTGCTGAGAAATTGTGTCTTGGAAACAACATTCAATTAAGAGAAACAACATGCAACTGTCTTTTATTACCATAACAATAAAAATCATTTATGTCAAACATCATTAATTATGAACTGAGTTGATGGCATATTAAAGAGTATGCGAAAACAAATTTAATTTGGGTTTACCGGGGGTTATCCCTTTGTAATTTGACACACCTCTTTTAATACATTAAACTGGTATAATGACTAAAAATAATAAAGGTCGACTTTTCGCTTTAAAAATAAAGAATTAATTTTACATGAGATTTGGGTTACATTTGGACTTGGGACAAAATAATATGCTCTTTTCTTTACTAGTCATGCTGGATTTATTATTGTACTGAAAGTAGGTGCAATATCAATCACTAAATGTTATGAAAAAGGCAAATTGGTGATGTTGGAATTCGTATTGAATATCTCTGTATCGGCTCCCTACTGAACGGTTGTTCCGCGCAACTGTTTTTTTTTTTGCGATACTTCAAGTGATTACAGCGCGTAATACATAGTTTTCCTTTCGCTACTGAGTAGTAAAGGACTTGAGCTCATTATTTTGATTGCCGATATTTTCTATTAAGTAGATTCAGAAATACTTTTGGTTAAAATTCTTTCTTCAGATTTATGCAGGTTAAAGTTTTCTTTTCGCCACTGAGTAGGTTTTAATTTTGAATGCATCTATTTATTAGTAAGTTTAATAGATTGAGTAGGTAATTACTTTTGTTATTCTTTCTTCTGATTTATGCAGGTATAAGTAACTGCGGTAGCTCATCTCAGCATGTAATAAAAGTTTTACTTAGTAATAAGTACCATTTTAAGAAGGTAGGAGGTAGGTATTAAATCTAAATATGCATTTATAATTTGATTTAGTAGTAGGTAATTTGATTTGATATTGTTCTTCTTATTCTCTGTAAAGTGATTGATTACATTAGGTTAATGCTTAAGTGATAGGTTGGTGGACTTAATTTATATTTACCAATCTTAATGCAAAATTTGATTTCATTGTAATTGGGTATTGTTTTTTTTCTTTGACGTTTTGGACATTTTTTATGACAAAATTGTTAAGTTTTGTTTATCTTCTCACCATTTTTAAATTACCTACCAAATTATAATTTTTAATAAAAAAGTACCTACTGAATTAATAAGTAGAATGCCTAGAAAAAGGACTCCGCTTTCTCGGCAGTCTGCCACGTCTACAACGTCCATCCGTCTCAAACTGAATGCTATTATTTGAGAATATTGCTGCAACATATTCGCGGTATATCTTATTTGTAAAATAATTAGCCTAAATAACTAAAAAATCTACCCAAAGTCACTATTCCACGCGGACGAAGTCGCGGGCACAGCTAGTCTCAAATAAACTTAATTGTTTTATTTGAAATTCGTAGAGTTATTTTTTATAAAAGAAAAATATAACAATTGAGTATTTTACCAACATTTGGTAAAAAAAGAGTTAGGTATTTACCATTTTTTACCATAAACTCCCTTATTTTTTAATTACTTGCCGTGCCCAACTCTAGTTATATCTCGTTCAAACTAATTTTTGTTAAAAGTATTTGTTAAGATCTTTATGATGTATTTTTTTTTTAATATTACCCATTTGACCACATTGGAAGCGTCTATCTCTCAAACCTTACACTTTTAGGAAAAAACCTCGATATCATTTTAAAAGACCTATCCATATCACCCCACACTCATAGTTTTACTAAAAAAGTTTTATTAGTTTTAGTTTCATGGGTTATAATTTTAAGTGTCATAATTTTTATTTTAAAAATCTTAAAGCGGTTAACAGGATACTTCTAGCTACCAAGTTTCAACTGTGTAATACTAATAGTTTCAGAATGAAGTGGCTGTGACATACGGACAGAAAGACAGAATTGACGAAACAACAACGGTTCCGTTTTTTGACATTCGACTAAAGAACCCTAAAACAGGTTGATAACAAGCTTTTTTGATGAGTGTAGTACACCATATTACTTTCGCGTTTAAGAGAAGAGCTAACGGAAGATTTAAGTCAGAGATTATTTCAACACCAATATCGTTTAATAGACGCCTGGGGCGCCTGGGGGGCAATTCTTTTGTCAAAATACAACTAAATTTCAACAGCATTGGTGACGATTAGCAACTTTTTCAGTTTTCCCCATCCAAATGGTTGCGTTGCAGCTGTGGTTTAGTTCAACTTTATCGTTCGATCGAAGATTAGCCGATTCGTATTCTACTAATGTTTTGACGTTGACGTCGACCAAACCGCAGCCATAGATGTATGACAGTAGATTGGAAAGCTCTTGGAGCGTTTAGGATCCATATTAAGTTTGGGGCTGCAACTGCAACCTATTAAGACAGACAGAATGAGTTACCTCGACTTTGCAGTATTTCACTTAATGACGGAATAATTGGTAGCTTTATTTATGGCACTTATACAACAGTATATATATCCTAAATCTTGTGGCTAAAATATTCTTTTATTTAGTATTACATAACAAATAATGCACACTACGCGATTTTGCTAAGATTCGTAACTCATTGTTTATAAGTCTACCGCAAACACGTCGTTGGTCGAGGATTTGTTAAAAAATAGTTACTACAAAGACTACGCGTAGTGACATTTCATACAAAACAAACAGGTATAGCAAACGGCGCTGGCCCTGTGCATGTGGCAATCCCAAAAGGTAACGAGAAGGAGTGGAAAGGTATTGTTTTTTTTGCAAACACACATACCTGCATGTGGGCAATCTCAGAGGGTAAGAGCGAGACTGTGTAAAGTTTTACACGACAACTTTTGTCAATGCAGTATATTGTGCGTATTTGTGGATCTTAGAAATAAGTACGAACCTACAGACATTTAAAATTCTATGAAGAGTTGTCTAAATTATAATGTAAATTATAGTATACTAGCGGTCCCCCGCGACTTCGTCCGCGCGTTTTGAGTTTGCTCCCTCCCCTCCCGTTGCAGCGTCATGTTTTATATCCTAAAGCCTTTCTCGATAAATAAGCTATCTAACACAGAAATATTTTTTCAAATCGGTCCAGCAGTTCCTGAGATAAGCGCGTTCAAACAAACAAACTCTTCAGCTTTATAATATATAGCGGTCCCCCGCGACTTCGTCCGCGCGTTTTGAGTTTGCTCCCTCCCCTCCCGTCGCAGCGTCATGTTTTATATCCTAAAGCCTTTCTCGATAAATAAGCTATCCACACACAGACATATTTTTTCAAATCAGTCCAGCAGTTCCTGAGATAAGCGCGTTCAAGCAAACAAACTCTGCAGCTTTATAATATATTAACGCAAGCGCACGTTGCACTTAAGCTTCGAACATTATTTTGGTGCGGAGTTATGGTAAAACTGTGATAGCTCCTAAGATATTTATTGAAATCAAATGATATAAAGGGCTACTTGGTTCTAAATGAAATGCTCGTGATGATGAATGTATTTATTTTGATAAGAATAAATACCTGTGTGTATAATACACCTCTAAAAAGAATGCATTATTTTTTTACAAAATTTTTAACATAAAAAAGGTTGTAGTAAGTCAACCATAGAAGATAGACATATGCTGTCGCGGACTTTATTATAGAAATCTTAATGCTGAACAATCCTGTTATACATGATATTTGTGTAACTTAAGCGGTTTCCGCAGCGTATGCAGCGGAAGCTCTCAAAAGGAATATCTTTCTCCCGTTTTCACAACATTTTTCATTTCTGCTGTGGTCTTATGAGTCGTATTTTTATGTTATATAGCCCAAAGCCTTCCTCGATAAATGGACTATCCAACGTAAAAATATTTTTTCAAATCGGGCCAGTAGTTTTTGAGATTAGCGCGTTCAAACAAACAAACAAACAAACTCTTCAGCTTTATAATATTAGTATAGATTGTAGTTGAAATTTAAGAAACCTTATTGACACATTAACTACTAAATAGTGCCACCTAGAGTAGGTACTCGACGTGTACCTAAACCAATATAATATCATTGTGTAAACCTTAGAGCATTTTACGAAACGTCACGTTAACGAGTTATTCTGTGAATACCACGAAAGTATTTTACAAATTAGAAAGATAATAAACAAGACAAGTAATAAATGATAAATACTTCTTTTTTTCTCTCCAAGTGACTATCTGATCCGCTGGTCGCAACCGGTAACGCTTTTATTTTTTACCTGTTTATTTAGAATAATATGTCTTGCCCTTTATCTTTTAATCTACCTGGAATTACCACGTGCGCAGATATGTCGCTGCGCTAAGTCTGTAACATTTTTTTACAATTCTTTGAACAACAACGGACTAGACTATCAAACATTGAGTAACGAATCTCGTATTATGCATTTATCGATATGTAATACTAAAACTCAAAAATTTAATAAGACACAAATGTTTCAGCTATAAGATTTAGGATTCGTATATAAAGTGCCCAAAAAACATAAAACTCAAATTTATTAATGCAACCATAAATATTCAGCGTTTCTTGTTTTTAAAAGATTCTAACTAACCTAACCACCCATTATGGTGTATCCACACCACCCAGCTGCTTTGCCGGCGGCATACGTTAATTAACTGTCAGATAATACGGAAGATGTCACTGCGGCATGAGCGGCATGGCCGGCACGGCTGCCGGCACAAACCGCCGGACGGTGTGATATACAATAATTTACAGTGATTAAAGTACGTTTATTCAATATTATAAATAGTAGTCAATTGTTACTATTTTGTTGTTTTTCTCAAAATTTCTTTTCGCTGCACTCATTGCCATCTCTTTGCATGACCTAAAGGTTTGACTGGCAGAGAATGCTTTTAGCATTAAGTCCACCTTTGTACACTATGATTTGTGCAATAAAGTCTTTAAATAAATAAATAAATATACGAGTACCTATGAAACAAAATACTACAAATATTTTTTTTAAACTTCTCTTCTTGTTACAAGCTTGTGACATTAGTTAAATTGACCCTCGGACCCTCCTCTCGGTCGTCACATCGATAATCGAGTTACACAGATAAAAAATAATATCCCGAGTCACCACCAAGTTGTGTACTAGAAGCACAGGAGCGTAATTTTTTGTCTATGGTAACATCTCCCTTCCTTCCTTGTCTTTAGACATACTCTTATTAATCTGTGCTTCCTTGCATGTTTGTTTACGTTGTGTTTCAGCTTAAGTTTGGTAAAATGAATAGCAGAATACCGTTTAGTGTCATATTTTCGAGTGTAACTACAAACGCACCACTGCTAAAGCTAAAGACGAACGACTCTTGTTGTAAATTGCGGAATCGGGGGGCTGGTTGTAATAACTCGCTTTGGCGAATTACCTCCGCGGGCTATTTTCGGCAACTGTTGGTTAAAAATGATATTAGGGTATTACCACACTAAAGAGTGGCATTGACAAGTAAACATGGAATAAAATAATTCAAAATATGGAAAGTCACTTCGGATGAAAAAGTAGACAACGTGAACAGAAACTTATTAAGATATTGTAAAACAGGCTGTAAGATTTGATTTATAGAAGCGGAAAATTTGCTAATCTCATGTCAATCCGGAGTTGACAATAACTAACCTAACCACCCATCAAAGACCAAGAACCCATCTCAGACAAAGAGTTGTAAAAAAGTTTGGGATAACTTTAAAAAAACAATATCTTTTTTGTTACGATGAATGATAACATTACATATTATTCTTATCATAATATCCTTGCAGGGTATTTATATTTTAAGAAAACACACAAAAAATATGTTTTCTTGATACAGTTACATTAAAAAATTATATCGGCTGCTAGTTATCATTTTTTTTTTTGATGTGCGTATGTATTAAGGTACACTGTTCAGTAACTAATACACTAGCTCGTATATTTTTTTATTACGACTGACCTGATTTTATGATTACTTGTATTTAGTTTTCAAGCCCAAATATGGACTCATTTAAACCTCAACACCCGAGCGGTCGCATGCGACCGCATAACAATAGAATACCTATTGTGTCTCGTTCACATACGCTTGAGGGATTTAAGTAACAAGTATGTTTACTTTTTTATTAAGTTCAAATTTTATTTTCTGCTGTTGCAAGTAAGTAAAGACGCCCCGTTTTTACCTGGTTCATTGTCCTGTATAAAACATTTATTTTATTTTCTCACCACTCATGTAGTTCTTTCCTAACCAGAAAGAATTTTTTTCTCAGGAACCGAGTTAGGCAATTGTTATCGGGATTATGGGGTATTAGGAAGAAGATTCAGGAAAAAGTCATTGCGTTATCGTTAGGGGAATGGGATTTTTCGTTATGTGTTTTTACGATTGCACGTGCGATATGATTACTATCTTTAGATAGTACTTACCTACTTCATTTCAAGCTAAAACTGGGTGCGATATTGATTTGACAGTTAAGCAGCACTACTTTTTAATGGATTAGCAATTCGTATTGCGATTTCGCATTATATTGATATTTCTATATTATAATATAATTACATAAATATTAATATAATACGATTAAAATGAAAATATTCGTCTACACTGAGTGGAAATTGATCTGCCTGAAAGTTGAACGGATTAAATATGATCGCATACAGGTCGTGGTTGGACCCATTTCCAAGCCTAGAAATCTATCTTAATGATGATAAGATTTTATGCAAAATGGAATTGTAGCCTGTTTCACACATGATCAAGTAAGTTTCGGTCAGCGCTATCTCCAAGACACTTCATACCAATTTCATACCGATCGATTGTGAACAGGCCCTATATAATTATTTTGTAAGTAAAAGGTCAAATCTAAGGGCTTGTAGTTTGGAGCAATGGCTGCTAACTCACTTGTTCACTTCAATTGCAATCGTATCACAAAGAGTCTTATCTCATAAGCTGTCAAAGCTAACCATTCGTACTAGAGACCCTACTTTGAAAGGAGTTGTTGCTAATGTCTCTGATAACTCTTGTCATCCCTCTCGGCTACGCCGGGTTGCGGTATTGTGTGAGAAGGATAGCTGGATTCCAAAATACGGAGAGATTTCTTTTATAGTACAGCAAAAGAAATCCTCAAGAGCCTTTTCTACTAATAACACATTAGAGCAATTTGTCGTGTCATTCGCGCGCACCGAAGCACCCGATCTATTTGCAATGACGAGAAAAATGTGGGCAAACAGACAGCTGTATTATTAACCTAGATCTTTTTACCCTAAATTATATTGGTACTTATTGTATGCATGAAAGTTGGACAAAAACTGTTACTATTTTTTTCCGTAAGCAATAAAATATCTTACCTAGATTTATTTATCTGTCACAAGCACAGTTCGAACGTACCTAACTATTTGGAATTTTAATGTCTAATGAATTTTGATCTGTTTTTTATTATTATGTTTTTTTATTCAAATGTTGACTGATTGTAAATTTTCTGTTTTTTTATTCAAATAATTGTATTTATGGTTTAATTTACTTTTTACGTAATAATCTTATGTTTTAATTTGTTATGCGATTCTGCATCTAACGATTTGGATTTCTCTATAGTAGGTGTATGTAGAAAATAAATGTAATCTTACTTTTGTTTGAAATAAACATAAAACAGATGCCTTGACTCAAAACATCGTAAACTATTGATAGGCTTCATCGTGACCTAGTAATTTTAAAAACAATCGATTATAACAAGTTTATCAATTACTAACCGACTCTAAATCAGGAGGGGGTTATCAATTCGACTATATGTTTTTTTTGTGTCTATGTTACCTCATATCTCAGTCATGTCGACCGAATCGAAAAAAAAATGCCTGCCTGCCTGCTTAGAGGGTATAAAATTGTTGCCAATTTCGGATCTGATGAATCGGGTGTCCCATTGTTACCAATTTCGGATCTGATGATGAGATCTTGCTGTCATCGAAGGAAACCCTCAAATTTTAAACACACGTATAGTGTTCTTTTACTAGAATCTTAATGTTGCCGTTGTTACGTCTCTATCTCACAACTAATTCTCAACGAAAGCTATCTTTAATTAGGATTTTAAAAGGAAAAGTGTCTTATACTTATGACAGTATCTGAAAAAGATTTAACTTCTATAAAGATATAGATATCAAAAGTTTTATGAGTTTCAATTACATTTGCGAATACTTTAGTTCTTTGCATATGACTTGTAGAACACTACCAGCCATGAATTCTGACAAGAACACATTGTAATATTTCAAGTGAATCCAGGGATTAAAATTTACTAGAAGCTTGACTGAAGAAATTGTAAAATTGACAATATGGCACAAACGGATAACTAGAAAATTGATCTTGAACTAGGTTTGATAAATATATTGCTAGAAGTTAATTCACTACATAGCGAAAGCAATAGTTTTTTAGCTATCTTTTCATCTATCTGTCTGTTGTTTTATTTCGAAATGCAAAAGCATAGTACATGATTTTCTGTTTATCAAATTAAAGAGCGACCATGATTGATCAATAAGACTGTATATTAATACGGAAAGTACTATTAACGTTACCATTATCACGTTTTATTTAGTTTTGTAAATTGTATTGAGTTTTGTTTAGCTTTAGTTCAATCAGGTTTAAGTTAGATCAGGATTATTTAATTTTTAATTGAACCAACATTGGTTTGGACTCATTCCAAAACAATAGAAACTCTCTAGTTAGTTTAGTTTCAAACTCTACCGTTTCGTAGCATCTGTTCCGTTCGGAGAACGTGTAGGTATGCTGAGTCAATTCTAGTTAACTTGATTGAATGTAAACACTAAGAGACCCTTTGCACACTGCGATGCAGCATCGATGCAGTCGCAAGATGTCAACCCTTACTTTACCTTACCTTTACAACCTTACCTACACTTGCACTACTGATAGCATCAATACAGTCACGATGCTAATACGCATTAGTATCGATGCAGTCGCGATGCACACGCTGGATATTGTCAAATAATGTACGGTATATTGGAGACTGCATCAATACTAATGCGTGTTGGCACGGATGCAGTCGCACTTCTGCATCTATATTAACACGCGACAGCATCGATGGCAAATTCAATCTGTTCATTGCTTGAGTCGCGATGCTGTCGCACGTTTTGAAACACGCATCGATGCTAAAAGTCCCAGTGTGTAAGGTGTCTAACTGCTAAGTTGCTGTTTATAAATAATAAGCTGGCTGGTATCTAGCTCAAAAGATTCGCATAGCTATCCAACGCAGCAACGCAGCTAGCATCGTAGCCTCCTTGCCAAAAGGAAATGGTTTCGTTTTTGACTAGGGGGATGTGAATTTTCTTTTTTTTTAATAAATATAATACCGAGTTCAAAAAAAAAGGTCAGCGATTCAATGTGATGTAGTTGGAATTTCATAACATTTAAGTATGCTGATCTAGTAAGGCTTCCAAACTAGTGTGCTAAATTTTGTTAGTGTATGTGTATACATACACTAGCGGTCCCCCGCGACTTCGTCCGCGCGTTTTGAGTTTGCTCCCTCCCCTCCCGTCGCAGCGTCATGTTTTATATCCTAAAGCCTTTCTCGATAAATAAGCTATCCAACACAGAAATAGTTTTTCAAATCGGTCCAGCAGTTCCTGAGATAAGCGCGTTCAAACAAACAAACTCTTCAGCTTTATAATATATTAGCGCAAGCGCACGTTGTACTTAAGCTGCGAAAATTATTTTGGTGCGGAGTTATGTTAAAACTGTGATAGCTCCTAAGATATTTATTGAAATCAAATAATATACAGGGCAACTTGGTTCTAAATGAAATGCTCGTGATGATGAATGTATTTATTTTGATAAGAATAAATACCTGTGTGTATAATACACCTCTAAAATTAATGCATTATTTTTTTATAAATTTATTAACATACAAAAGGTTGTAGTAAGTCAACCATAAAAGATAGACATATGCTGTCGCGGACTTTATTATAGAACTCTTGATGGTGAACAATCCTGTCATACATGATTTTTGTGTAACTTAAGCGGTTTCTGCAGCTTATGCAGCGGAAGCTCTCAAAAGGAATATCTTTCTCCCGTTTTCGCAACATTTTTCATTTCTGTTGTGGTCTTATGAGTTGTATTTTTATGTTATATAGCCTAAAGCCTTCCTCGATAAATGGACTATCCAACGTAAAAATATTTTTTCAAATCGGGCCAGTAGTTTTTGAGATTAGCGAGTTCAAACAAACAAACAAACAAACAAACTCTTCAACTTTATAATATTACTAGCGGTCCCCCGCGACTTCGTCCGCGCGTTTTGAGTTTGCTCCCTCCCCTCCCGTCGCAGCGTCATATTTTATATCCTAAAACCTTTCTCGATAAATAAGCTACCCAACACAGAAATATTTTATCAAATCGGTCAAGCAGTTCCTGAGATAAGCGCGTTTAGCTTTATAATATATTAGCGCAAGCGCACGTTGTACTTAAGCTGCGAACATTATTTTGGTGCGGAGTTATGTTAAAAATGTGATAGCTCCTAAGATATTTATTGAAATCAAATGATATAAAGGGCAACTTGGTTCTAAATGAAATGCTCGTGATGATGAATGTATTTATTTTGATAAGAATAAATACCTGTGTGTATAATACACCTCTAAAAAGAATGCATTATTTTTTTACTTACTTACTTACTATTTATTTTGATAAACATAAATACCTGTGTGTATAATACACCTCTAAAAATAATGCATTATTTTTTACAAATTTATTAATATAAAAAAGGTTGTAATAAGTCAACCATAAAAGATAGACATATGCTGTCGCGGACTTTATTATAGAACTCTTAATGCTGAACAATCCTGTCATACATGATTTTTGTGTAACTTAAGCGGTTTCCGCAGCGTATGCAGCGGAAGCTCTCAAAAGAAATATTTTTCTCCCGTTTTCGCAACATTTTTCATTTCTGCTGTGGTCTTATGAGTCGTATCTTTATGTTATATAGCCTAAAGCCTTCCTCGGTAAATGGACTATCTAACGTAAAAATATTTTTTCAAATCGGGCCAGTAGTTTTTGACATTAGCGCGTTCAAACAAACAAACAAACAAACAAACAAACAAACAAACAAACAAACAAACAAACAAACAAACTCTTCAGCTTTATAATATTAGTATAGATAGTATAGATTTATACAGTTCGTATATTTGTATGCTTGTCAACGGATTTCTCGAAAACGAGAAGTTATAGCGAGATGGTTCATTTTTAGTTCAATCATGTATTTTAATTTTAACTTAGGATACAGTGTAAGCTTCATCAAAATAAGTTTAGGAGTTTTTGAGATATGGGTAATTAATGAGTTAGAAATAAAAAATAATTTCATAAAAAGTTAAGCCGACCTTAAAATACTGACTAAAAAACTTAAAAAAACGCTTAATTTTTTAATATTGCATGTCTTATTTTAATTTTTTTCTTGTTTGTTATTAGTAAAGATTATTAGTCAACCACTGGCTATCGGAGGAAACTAGTGAAGAATGGTTAAATTAAAGCAAGGTTTAAAACTCAAATATTTATTTTTTCAAATATTTGGCTAACTAGGGGTATACATTTTCCTGGATAATCTGGACATGAGGAGACATGTTTATTTAAAAAATAGTTGCAATATTCTACTAATACTTAAATATACTAAAAGTAATTCAAATCTAATGAACGACAACATATTAAAGGTCACCACGATTGCATAAATTGTCTTAAGAATGGTTTCTTTAGGTACATTATCTTAACAAACAATAACAAAAACTTACAACAAACTTGAACAGTTAACGTTATTGGCCAGAGGCTGTAATTTTAACAAAGATATTACATTTGATACGTAAATGTCAAAATTAATAATATTATTTCTTAATTTTACAGTGTTTAGTCACTTTACAAAATTACTAACATAAACTGAACTTGTAAAAAGCAACTGTGTCTTACAAGGAATCAAACCCTGTGTCTTACACTATTCGGGCGCATGCCTACACCACTCGGCCAACACAAGCGACACATTAACAAGCCTGTTGAATTTTGCAAGTGATTTCTTTAACGCGTAGGTTGCGTGACGTCCCCAATGTTGCGAGATTGCTTTCTCAACATAATATAACGTAAGACACAGGTTTCGTTTTCTGTCTGACACAGTTGCTTTTTACAAATGCTCTGTTAATAAAAAAATAATTTCTTAAATAACAAAAGTCAACAAAAGTTTCGTCTATAATAACTTGCAAATCGGTATGGACTCGCAGCCAGGGCACTCGGGAGGGGTGTACACTACACACGTCTCCTCACCGCGGCAGATGTGGTCCCGACACACGTCGTATGATGATAGACAGGATCTGTAAGCTAGAGGAGATAATGATATGGTATAAGAAATATATAAATAAATACGAGTAATCGGTTATAATATTTTACAAGAAAATGGTTATAATATTTTACTATGGCAAAAAAAAATTGACGAATCCAGTGATAGAATACAAAAGCTTTTTGTCAACAACCTAAAAATGAAATCCACAAAAAATCGTGAAACGTGATTACTTATTTTGATGGAATTTCTATAATTCGGTGTTTTTCATCACACGTTACGCTAGACGTGTGACGAAAAACACCAAATTATAAAAAGTTTATCGTCACCCGTCTAGCGTAGATCAAGCCTAAGACCGAACAAGACCAAGACTTGGGTGAATGCAACAAGGAATGATGCATTCGTCCTTCGCAGATGGCTTTTCGCAGATTTCCATTTGTGCAAATATTCATCCATTTGAGTAAATGTAAAAAGGGCCCTATTTTTCAATCACACGCTTGAATATGGCGTGTGTTTTTCGTTCGGAAACTAATTAAAAATCAATGTAACACGCTTAATAGAGACGTTAGCACTCACGAAATTCAGTTGTCTTTTTCATCACTCCCGTGTACAAATTTTCACTAAAAAATAGCACGCCATCTTGACGAGAGTGATTAAAAAATAGGGGCCCAGTTTTTAGAATCTGAACATTGATTTGTCCATCTGGCGTTACAGATAGGTCCATTACACAGGGTTAGGTATATATAGGCCTCCACCACGGTTTTCCACAGCGACCGATCACAAGCGGTCTGCATCCAGTGTGATCCCAGTAAATTTTAATTTAAGAGACTCGTCCGTGCACACTTTCTAAATATGTATATCGGAAGTATCAACAAAGCGTAATCCATAAACTTCTAATACATCGTCATAGTATATAATTATTAAAGTATGTACAAGTATGTGTATTTATATTATAGTTTGCGTTATGTATATGCAATATTTTATTAGATCATATTGCATTTATTGTAAATTGTAGTTATTTTGTTTTGTTTATTTTTATGATATATGTTTTACGTGTATTTATTTTATGTGTAAAATTTATCGTTTTTTTTCTTTTAATAGTAACTCATTTTCTTTTTGTCTGTCGCACCGCCCACAATCATTTCTGCTAAGCCCTGGTATGACTGGTAGAGAATGCCATATGGCATTACGTCCACCTTTTGTACATTTTTTTGGTTTTGCAATAAAGTATAAATAAATAAATTAAAAATTAAATCCCGCAACCTTAACAACGTCGTTCGTCCATCTTGTCGGTGGACGTCCCACGCTGCTCTTTTGGTCGAAAGGTTATAATAAGGTCCACCCATTATAATTACGCATAAGTATATCAGAAAATATGCTTATGCGTGATTATAATGTCTGTAATAAATCTCTTTTAAGAAAAACAACCTAATACGCTTGTGTATTTTCCATAGGCAATTACCCAGCCTAGCCAGCCGTTGATAAAGTATTACACTGACTCTCGTATGCGAAATTACTTGTAGTTTGGCAAATAAAAGCTACATATCATGGTATTGTTTTTGACTTATGCTCCACAAACAATAAGCTTAAGAACTTTGTTTAACAATGAACATAAATAAGGTATTGTCTTCTATATATTTATTTGTCAATTCATCAGTTGCATTTTTGTATACAAGATTTGAAGATTGTACATGTTACGGACACCCAATCATGTGTTAGTAATAAGTTTAGTTATATTTATTTATAAGGATTTTTGATGAAAATAAATATGATTTTCTGTTAGGGCCATAGCGAGTAAGCATTGTAATTAGCTTAGGGCTCGTTTTATTTCAATAATAAGAAACCTGTTAGTTAGGAATTCCCATTTGCAAATTAGGTAGGCAGGTAGGGTAACAATTAACTAGCTAGGAAATATTAAGAAATATGTAGGTAGTTTGGTACAGGGGCGAGGGAGACCCTAGTAGGCTGTCTCGCTCAGGTGGAGCGAGGCCGGTAAAACCTTCGAATTTCCTGTCCCCCATATCGCACTTTCTGAGGGTAGGTAGAAAACTCATAGAGTGGATTATTGCGAATGGAAATTTTATCACGATTAATGTAGGTAGGTTACAAAAACGTAAGAAGGAATACGCAGATGTTGTTATGTATCCGTCCTTGTTGTCAGGCATGTATTTTTGGATAAATAAAGGGCCGTGAGTGGGCCAAATCGTACGCGCTCTCACGGTCACCGATATCAATAAGAAGAGTTTTATTTGGAATCTACAGTCTACACATCGAAGGAAAGATCGTCGGAAAATTGACTCAGCCTGCCTGTAGTCAATATTGTCTGGTCCGTTGCGATCCGGATATAAGAAGAAATCAGCAACGCGGCATCGACTTGTGCTTTGTTTAGCACATACGCCGAGGGATCTACGCCGAAGCATAGTGTAACCAGGAGCCGCGAATCGGCCTTTACTCCTGTGGAGAGACGATCACATTTACACGGGTGTTCCATGGCTCGGGCATTCATTACCTAACGGTGCCAAACGGTGTCTGTCTCGGGTTTAACGCCGATTCCCAGGCGGTGCAGTTTTCGGGCGAGCTGCCACATATCGTGCAAGCGATTTTGAACAAGTCCGACTGGCGCCGGTACGGTGTGCGTAAGCGTGGGGGCCGGACTGTAGGCACTGCGGAGGGTTCTGGACATTCCAGCCAGAACTGAGCACCCCACGGATGCGTACAGTCTCTGCCGGGCGGTACCTCCCTTCCGATCCTGCACGACCATCCATCCCCAGACAGGCTCCCCTTGGTAGTATACCTGTTTGGGATTGATAGGAGTAGGGGCAGCAAGTAAGAAGATGCCGACTACGCGCAGCCAAGCTGGGAAAATGGAAGCCGAAGACTCAAGACTACGCAACTTTGAAGAGCCACCCGCATCACCGTCTGTGCAAGCCACCGCGAGTACGTTACGACAGACTGAACTACCCGCAGAAGGCGGACGGATGAAAACTGCAGCAGAGAGACGTCACGACGCTAATGCCGACGCGCCTAGGATAAGGCCGCCGCCGTCGTCGACCAGGTCAAGCGTAGCCGCTCGTTTAAAGCAAGCCGATTTGAGAGCAGCCGAGCAGTTGGCGGCTATTGAGAAGAATCTAATTCAAAAGAGATTAGAATTTGAGATCGCTACGATAATGGATACAACAGATGAAGATGACCGTGAGAGCCTACCCGCCGGTGAGACCCTAGCGAGGGTTGATGACTGGTAAGATCAATCCCAGACCCGGCGTCAAGATGTAAACACGCAGCTACCCACAACCGAGATGTCTTGTAGCGTTCCTACCCTCCGTGAAGAGAGGAATGAAAGAAATAGACATTTGTTTACGCGACGTAAGGAAAAAGATGCGCGTAATATAGATGTGGATAGAAACCGACATTTGAATTCGCCGAGCATAGAATTAAATGAAGATATAAACAACATTCAACAAGATGTGCAGTGATAGATCGAGTCAAACAATGATTGTACAGCGAGACCCCAAGAGAATGCGGACGGGGCGGAACGACTTGCTTACACATTGGAGAGGATTATGTCGAAGCGACCGGCCCCACGTCAAGCTATTGAGTTACCGATTTTCAATGGAAACACGAATGACTGGTTACCATTTAAAGCTGCAATGGAAGATTCAACGCGATCATGCAACTTCAGTAAATCCGAGAACCTGGCTAGATTGAGGAATTGTCAAAGAGGAGAAGCCAAAGAGGCAGTAGCGGCGTTGTTATTCCGTGCCACTGATCCGGACAAGATTATGCGAACGCTAGAACAATGTTACGGAAGGCCAGAAGTGATCATTGATCGGGCACTGGACGACCTCAAGAACCTGCCACGAGTTGGAACGACAGCCAGTGAACTGAATTCGTTCGCGATTAAGGTACAGAACATCGCGTACACACTGGACTCCATAGATAATAAAAGCTACCTCAGAAATCCGATGATGACCCGAGTGGTGGTCGATAAGCTGAGCCCACACTTGAAAACAAGATGGTGCGACTACGCAGCTCGGTACGCAAGTTACTCGGAGCCAGAGATCGTGACATTATCGCAGTTTTTGATGGAGGAAGCGAATAAGGCGATTCGATTCGCATACGTGTCGCAACCTAGCAACAGTGCAGCGAAGAAAGAAGTGCAAGCTAAGCAGAAGACTAACTCAAAGAAGCGAAACACTGGTGTGTACGCCACAGCCGAGGAAAAGGCTACGACGGCACAAGATAAGACGTGTTTATGTTGCGGCAGGGACCACGAAGTGTCGAAGTGCACAAAGTTTAAAACCATGACAGTAAAGCAAAGATGGGATTGGTTGAAAGAAGAAAATATATGCTTTTCTATGCTTGAACAATAAGCACAGGCGAATCGAATGTAAAGCACCTATGTGTAATGAGAATGGCTGTAACCGACGTCATCACAGGCTGTTACACACAGAGCGTGAAAACAGCGAAAGTCAACACAACCAAGAAGTGGTAGCCTCAGTTAGCCATACTGTGGGGGCATCCAAGGTGTTGTTGAAGGTATGTGCGATCGTCATTGAGGGGCCACGGGGTAGAGTAAACACACATGCTCTACTTGACGAAGGGTCTACGGTTACGTTGATCGACCAGGACGTGGCGGAATACGTCGGTGCAGAAGGCCCGCTTCGAGACTTACACATATGTAGTGTGAATACACAGAGCGTACTACACACAGACAGAGAGGTGGAGCTTCGAATAATCGCCAGTAACAACGAGAAATATTTGGTGAAAGCGAGAACGATGAAGAATCTCCGCTTGAATACTTAAACGGTGGGTCGGAGCTGTTTAGAGTATGGACACATGCGTAACCTGAACGAGAGTGACGTGTGTTATGTGAACGCAAAGCCGCGTGTCCTCATAGGCGCGGATAACTGGCATTTGATAGTCAGAAAGCTGTTGACAGGCAAACGCCACGAGCCAGCAGCATCGCTCACCAGACTGGGGTGAGTGATACATGGTCGAGCGCCGTCCCGAGTCATAAGGGAGAGAGATACGGTGTTGTTCGTCGACGACCATGGGAGAGCTCGGTCTACGCAACCTGACGAAGAATTACACAACATGGTAAAGTCATACTTCGACATCGATTCGCTGGGCATTCAGAAGAGGTAACGCGAGAACCCTGATGATGTGCGTGCCTTAGAAGCCTTTGAGTCAACAGTAAGATGTGTCAATCAGCGATATGAAGTTGGATTGCCGTGGCGCAAGGTTAACACAGTTATGCCGCCGAGCTACGAGGCTGCTAGGCGGAGGCTCACGTCAATAGAAAGGAAGATGGACGCATCGGATGACTTCAAAGCAAAGTTCACAGCCCAGATCGAGAGAATGTTTTGAAAAGGCTACGCAGAAGAATGCCAAGAAGCCGACACACAGAGCCCGCGTCTCTGGTATTTACCACACTTTCCCGTGGTAAATGTTAACAAGCCACAGAAGATTAGACTAGTTTTTGACGCCGCGGCCAAAAGCAACGGAGTGTGCTTAAACGACGCGCTACTAGAAGGCCCCGATCTGCTGAGGGGCTTAGCTGGAATCCTGTTTAGATTTTGAGAGCGAGCTATCGCCGTAACAGCAGACATCAGGGAGATGTTTCTGCAAATTAAGATTGCTCAAGAGGACCAACCGGCGCAAATATTTTTATGGAGAGGCGAGGACAGAGCAGCGCAGCCTTTGGCGCAAAGAGCTCACCGTTTCTGGCACACAGTGTTAGAGACCACAACGCGAAGCAACATGCAGCAGAGTACCCGAAGGCATACGAAGCTATCACGAAGAACCACTACATGGACGATTGGGTAGATTGTTTCGACACACAAGAAGAAGCAAGCGACGCCGTCAGAGACGTCACGCACGTACACGCGCAGGCGGGATTTACGCTCGCAGCGTTCAAATCCAATGGAGCGCAAGTCATGCGTAAGCTGCCACTAGAATGCCGTGCTGCGGACGCGTCGAAACAGCTCTGCTCAAGTGGAGAGCAGCAGGGGCGTACCCTAAGCCTCGTGTGGAATGCCAGTACCGATGAATTGGGTTTTAACACTGACTTAGTTAGAGTGCCGCGTAAGGTGAAAACGCTAGAGCAAGCGCCGACCAAGCGAGAGGCGTTGAGCGCGGTTATGTCAATATTTGATCCGCTGGGACTGCTCAGTTACTACACGTTAAGAGCGAAGATTCTTATGCAAGAAGTGTGGCACCTACAAACCGGCTGAGACGAGATTCTACCTGAAGAAATAGCAAAGGAATTCAGCGTTTGGCTGCGGAACGCAGAGACACTTAGCAGTCTGCGTCTACCCCGCCTCTACACTTTGACGGGGGGAGTGACTGGAAAGCAGCTGCACGTGTTCTGCGACGCTAGCGAGTCTGCTTACGCGATAGCAGTCTATTGGCTTGTAGAGTACGAGGATGGATCACGTCGTGTGGTATTAGCGGCAGTAATGGCAAGAGTAGCCCCGATGAAGATGCAGACGATACCACGTCTAGAGTTACAAGCGTGTCTTATCGGAACGAGACTTGCGTCGACAGTAATGGAGGAGCACAGATGGCAGCCCGATAGAGTGACGTACTGGACAGTCTCTACGACCGTTCTGCACTGGATTGGGAACGATAGAGTGCGTTACACGCCATACGTAGCGCACCGCTTGAGAGAAATATGCGAGTTTTCAAGACCCGATCAGTGGCGGTGGGTGCCGACGCAAGACAACGTAGCGGACGACGCGACTAGAGTCGTCGCCGAAACGAAATCTCATGAAGACAGATGGTTTACTGGGCCATCGTTTTTATACGAACCGGAGAATACATGGCCGTCTCAAGCGGGCTGCACAGAGAGCAGCGAGGAGACTGTATTTAGCGTCGCGACAGAGGACAAATGGAGCGTGCCAGACGCCGGGCGTTTCTCGAACTACAAGCGCCTAGTGAGGGCGATGGCGTATGTGCTTCTATTTATAGATAAATGTCGCAAGCGCGCAACTGTTTTGACCAAAGAACACATAGATAGAGCGGAAAAATGGCTGATGAGGCGAGCGCAGGCAGACTCATTTCGAGAAGACATAGAGCGCCTAGAAAGAGGTCAGAACTTGAAGGCAGGGAGTCGCATCAGAAGACTTGATCCATTCATCGACGAGGAGGGCATGTTGCGGGCGAGAGGAAGGACGAGGGCAGCGGGTGTGTCTGCCCCCGATACTACGCCCGTAATATTGGACGGCAGCCACCCGTACGCGCGGTTGTTGTGCAATAGGGAACACCGTCGCGCCCATCACTCGCACAACGAACGCGTCGTCAACGATGTACGACAGAGATACTGGATACTGCGATTGCAACCTACTGTTCGCGCCGTGGCCTATAAGTGCGCCTTTTGTCGTATGAGAAAGGCGAGACCTGTGACAGCTGTGCTGGGGGATTTGCCACGCGCTCGAGTAGAAGCTTTCACTAGACCATTCTCTAACTGTGGTCTAGATTTCTTTGGTCCCATGATCATAACTGTGGGCCGTCGTCACGAAAAACGGTGGGGAGCGTTATTCACATGCCTCACTACGAGAGCCGTGCATAAAGAGTTGGTAGCGAGCCTGTCGACTGACTCAGCTATCATGGCGTTGCGGCGTATGGGAGCGCGACGAGGGTGGCCACAGAAAATGTACTCGGACAACGCGACGAACTTCAAGGGCGCAGACAAGGAGCTACGAGCAGCGATTGAAAAGTGGGAGCCAGCTCGACGAGAATATGCGCTCACCCAGCGCATTGACTGGCGCTACATAGCACCAGGGGCACCGCATCAGGGGGGAGCGTGGGAGCGTCTCATTCGCTCTGTTAAGAACGCTCTACGAGTCACTCTACATGAAAAAGCACCGAGAGAAGAGGTACTGCAAACTCTACTGGCGGAGGTCGAGCACACCATGAACGCGCGACCGCTAACACACGTGCCGGTCAGCGCTGACGACCCGGAGGCGCTCACCCCGAACCAATTCCTACTAGGGGGACCGCGCGGCCTACCTATTATCGGGCCGTGCGAACCAGCGTCGAGGAAGACGTGGAGGGCGGCGCAAGCGTTAGCCGACGAGTATTGGCGCCGCTGGCTTAAGGAATACCTACCGGACCTGGTGCCAAGAAGAGGAGCTCGAGATGTCGCTGAGGTTGCTATCAAGCCCGGTGATCTAGCCGTCGTGGTGGACCACACTCTACCTAGAAACGTGTGGCCCCGAGGCGTCGTCACAGAAGTATATCCTGGACCTGACGGAGCAGTGAGGAACGTCGAGATTCGGACCAAGGGCGGCGTGTTTCGTCGACCGGCGTCGAGATTGGCTGTCCTGCCGGTGGAATAAGAAGAGGTTCGCCCTTCGCAGCGCTTCACCGGGGGGAGACTGTTACGGACACCCAATCATGTTTAGTAATAAGTTTAGTTATATTTATTTATAAGGATTTTTGATGAAAAAAAATATGATTTTCTGTTAGGGCCATAGCGAGTTAGCATTGTAAATAGCTTAGGGCTCGTTTTATGTCAATAATAAGAAACCTGTAAGTTAGGAATTCCCATTTGTAAATTAGGTAGGCAGGTAGGGTAACAATTAACTAGCTAGGAAATATTAAGAAATATGTAGGTAGTTTGGTACAGGAGCGAGGGAGACCCTAGTAGGATGTCTCGCTCAGGTAGAGCGAGGCCGGTAAAGCCTTCGAATTTCCTGTCCCCCATATCGCACTTTCTGAGGGTAGGTAGGAAACCCATAGAGTGGATTGTTGCGAATGGGAATTGTATCACGATTAATGTAGGTAGGTTACAAAAACGTAAGAAGGAATACGCAGATGTTGTTATGTGTCCGTCCTTGTTTGTAACTAATCTGTATTAGTCGATAAGTTGGACATGTATTTTTGGATAAATAAAGGGCCGTGAGTAGGCCAGATCGTATGCGCTCTCACGGTCACCGATCTCAATAAGAAGAGTTTTATTTGGAATCTACAGTCTACTCATCGAAGGAAAGATCGTCGGAAAATTGACTCAGCCTGCCTGTAGTCAATAGTACAAATCTTTTATACCTATATCGAATCGTATCTTTCATTGCTTACATTTGTACCTTAATCCATGTCATAAGGACCTGAAAATTTCGAGTCGCTTAACTGCGAGATAATAAATAAATATTTGACAAAATCACAAGCATTGCTCCGATCCCAATCTAAGAAGCAAAGGCACTTGTGTTATGGAAATCAGAAACAACGGTGGTACCACAACACCCAGACCGGAAACAATATAGAAAATATCGTTTTCTACGTTGACCCGACCGGAATTTGAACCCGGAACCTCACGAGATGGCGCCGCTTGAAACCAGCGTGCTAGCTACTCGACCACGGAGGTCGTCATACAAAGTTGAGTAGTGCTTACTTTTTGATTGAGTAACAGGCCCTATAACCACGAAATATAGATAGTGCTTTATCTTAGACTAATTTTATAAATTTGAATTAATATCTTAAAATACAAGTTATCAAAATTCAAAACGGCATCAGATATACTGAGACAAAAGTAATCTTTTGAGAATATTTTAACTCTTATTCTTGTATAAGGACGTCTCTCATTGTCTAAGGAAATAGTTTCTCAGAATCAGGATAGTCTTTGCATAATTAATTTTGTCCAATTATCATACCTTTAGTCTCCACGATGACGGCTAGCTTTTGTAATTTTTTTTGCTCTTAATCCTTAAATTCGATTTCCTGTTTAAATTAAAATCACTTCAAGGAATCTATCTATATTAAATGCACAAAAATAGGAATTACAAATAGTTCTACAACAGATTGTCTTTACTGTATAGGCAATTAGAAACGAAATAAGTATCAGAATACCTAGAAAATAATGATTGCTAATAATGTCCCGATCGGGAAGATTGAAATCAGAGAGAATCAGTATGTGATTCCCAATAATTAATTAATTTATTCATGAAATACTTACTGTCAACGCATTCACCGTCGAAACAACATCCACCGCAGCACTGCTCATGGTCGACGCACTGAAATAAAATAAATTGGTGATTATTTTGTAGCTAGGGTATTTGTATGTTAAATTAGCAAGTTCACAATATGCAGGATCGAGACCACGTGAAATGTAAATAGTGAAAAGTATTTGTAGCGAATATAAAGTGAATTAAAACTTAAGAAGTATTTTTTTATGTTTCATGTCTTAGTTTTAATTTTTTCTTTTTTGTTATTAATCAAGAAATTTAGATGTTATAGAAAATCAGATTAGCTTGTTTCCGACCTAGGTGCGTTTTGCGATTTTGCTTTGATAGTTAGACCCCTTACACACTACGACTCATAAAATTAATATTCCTATCGGAATAGAAGGACAAGTAAAAGCTGTCAAACGAAACCGATTTAAGATGTCAGTAACTAACATAAGTAAGTAACATTTGTAGCTTTAAATGAGATAACCTTTCGATCAGGTGATTAAAAACAATGTTCCTAAGATAAACATATTAGTTTACTGCATGATAAACAGCCGTCATAAAATATTCGTATATACATTCCCTGTGTTATTCTGTCTTTATTTTTTACGTAAATTAACGTTTGTAGAATAGAATAATCAAACTGCGTACTTTAAATTTGAAGCGCATTGGTAAATATAAGTCGTATATTAAGAGGCTTCAATTTTGACTAATCTACCTGTTAAATGATTATTCGCTGTAATTCATAACAATTAATCACCGATCAAGTCACCGTGTTTCAGACGCATTATTTCTCCAAAATATACACAATTTCACTTTTAAATATAAAAAATCAAATGGACGTAATTTTCAGCGAGCTTCTGCGGGGCGGTCAACTGTTTGACATCTGCCAAAAATGGTTCTGCTACCCATCTCTTTTTATCACACAGTTTGCTGCTAGTGACATCTCGCTTTTGTCGTTCTATTCCAAAGGGATAATAATTTTATGCTACGACTTTTAACATCGATGCAGTCGCGCATTTTGAAAACGCCCTTCAGTATCAGCCCTTCGATTCACGCAATGAACAGATTTATTTTAGCATCGATGCAGTTGCCAAAATTTAGTACATAATTTGTCAATTTCCAGCTTCTGCATTGCAACTGCATCGATGCTAACGCGCGTTAGCATCGCAACTGCATCAATGCTAAAAGAAGCGCAGTGTGTAAAGGATGACATTGTTCCACTGCATCGATGCCAACGCGCGTTAGCATCGCTCCTAAAAGTCGCAGTGTGTACCTAAAGGGTCTTAAGCTGCTCTGCTTTTGAATGGATTAGCAAAGTTTTGTATTAGTTCCGACCGAATTCCTTGTCCTAATTTCGACCAGAATATGATTATGTGAGAAAGAGTTTTCCTTTATTTTTTTTCTTACATTGGCTCAAAATACCAATTTAGCAACTCTGTTAGCTTATTGGGAAAAGAACTGCCTGGAACTTGATCGGATTAAAGCATGTTCGCAATAAGCCGCCTGTATTTTATGAACAAAATTGCTTCAATGTTGAATGATTGTTGTCTTTACATAGAATGAATACAGGATCAATATAGGATAGCCAAAAGCAAGCCATACCTAGATGGATAACCTCTATTGAACCAGCTTAGAAACCCATTGGAATTGTACCTACTAAAATTCAATTTTTGAATTAAACTAGTGTTTCCCCACGAGTGCGTACGCGCGTTTAACGTTTGTGTTCTCCCTCCTTTCCTGTTGGAGCGTGATGTTTTATAGCCTCAAGCCTTTCTCGACAAATAGGCAACACCACATTTTTTTTTCTAATCGGTCGAGTAGTTCCTGATTTCAAACCAACAAACTCTTCAGCTGTATAGTATTAGTATAGATCTAAATTTATGTTAAGTTAGGATCGAGTCACATGACGTTATATTCGGTTTGTTAATAACGAAAGGCTTAAACTTCTAAATCAAATCAATTCAATTAAGTTCTGCTATTAGTATTTATACCTACCATTTTCCCGCCAACATTGCAGTCCTGAGCACATACTGCGAGCATCAACACAAAAAATCCAAACATTATCACTAATTTCACCATATTTTTTTTGCTCTGCAAACTATTTTAACTCAAGCTTTTATTCAGAACCACCTCATAAATAACAATGTATATTTACTTTCACAATCACTACAACTAAAATCACAACACAATTTTATGTATTTTCAGAATAGAAACCAGTCGTTTTAAGCTAAAATACTAAGCATCGTCGCACGCGCAGCCATTCTCGCGATGTGTGACTGAGTTAGGTATTATCTACCCATTTAGTCGTATGTAGGTGTATTGTTAACTTCGATTGCATAGGTATTCTTTACCAAAGGTATGTAGATAGATGCAAATTAGTTTCGCCTTATGGTAAATTATTTTCCAGTTTGTAATCTAAATGTTGTTGTTTTCTTCTAAGTTAGCGTTGTCTATTGAGGAATCATGTGAAAAGTGTACATATTTGTAAGAGAAAATTCTTACAGGTCGAAGGTGATAGGATAAATTAAAAAGAGTGTTTCTTTGTTATTTATGTAGTTTTATGACTGTTATGTGTAACGTTAAACTAAATGTAATTTTGAAATGAAAATAATGCCCTATTGGTCAAAGCGATCATTTTGTAGCAGTTTTCAGAAATTACTTACTGCGATTACGCAGCAACACAATGTAAGTCTTGGCTTCTGACATTCAGCGCTTCTTTTAGATCGCAAATGTCTCTCTTTCTTTTTCAGAAAAAAAAAAACCAACAATTTTTTTAGTACGAACAAGGAGTGACAATGATACAGGTTCAATTTCTATAAAAATCTACATCATTTGACATTCATAGAAATCGGAGTAAGGGTTTCTTAATAAGTCTGCAGGTTATGTCGAAACCGTGACCAATCAGACGTGACCCCTATGGTTGTATATGGCCCGCAGCTGTGTTTACAATTTAGTTCATCATATGAGGGGCCAAAGGTCTTGGTTCACTGGACTTGTCATCGATATGCGTGAGCTAGTCTATTGTGCGGGTAATTTATAATTTCAATTCAGATATAAATCGGATCGATACCGGTAATAGCGCTGTGTCGAAATGTTTAGAAAGTCGAAAAACATAGCAACCCATATAGTTTATTTAATAAAATTCATGTGGTGTTCTATTAATTCCAAATTATACACGAGGATCGATGAAGGTACTTCTTTCATCTTTTTGTATTTTCGATGTGTTCGAAGTTGGTGTTAGGGGAACCCAAATCAATGACAGCGCTCGTAGTGACCAAAAAAATAACGTTGGGGAACTTCTGTCACCAATTTTCTAGCAACTTTAGTTCAAAACTTACGTATCAGTCCATTATATATTTTTAATGAGTAGGAAAAATGTACACTACATAGATTAATGTTATTGAAAAGAATAAATGGATCATACAGTATTTCATTGATATAACTTTTAATTACTTTTCGAAATGACAGCCAGCCATTTATTTACGTACGTACGTTACGGTCCCACATATTATGGCACAATAACATAAATAAGCCATTGTGTTTACAAGTGACTTTGCTGTGATTAGTTCTGAGCAGTTGCAGTGCAATGATCAACAAATAATATATTATTAGTTGACAACAGGTGAATTTATCAGTTAGAACTTAAACTGGCAGAGGAGGTTTTGACATTCACTGTTCTTTAAACCATTGCAGGTTCGGGTGTACTGATACTTTGAATGAAAACACACTGGTGATACCAAATATTGCATCCAAAATCTAAGTTATGCTAGTCTAAAATCCTTCAGGTTATCGGGTGATACATAAGCCGTATCACTGTGAAATACTTGAAAATGAAGTGCATGTTTAACAAGTTTTACGATCGTGATTTTTTTTATCTTTGGCTCTGGATCAAGGCTTAGACTGTAAATCTTTGAGTATCCTCTGATGAATAAAATAGAAACTAAGGTTCCAATATTATTTTTTCTTGTTTGGTTCATCATTATTCGGTTAGAGTAGGCACGGGCCCTCAGTGGGCGAGTCCGACTCGCACTTAGCCGGTTTTTTTCCTTCTTGTTTGTAATTTTAAGTTATATCTTAATAAGCTATTCTTATTTGTTGAACTAAAGTATGGAGGTAACAAATAAATTCCCCCAAGTTTTAAGTCAAAAATTACAATATGATCAACAATAATTTACTGTTGCTAGATGTTTTTTTGCAATGTTGTGTAAATGTTATCGTACTTTTGAAATTTAACCAAACATTAGAAATTCGTCATTACCTAATTTAATTTAATGACTACATGACTCTCAGCCGTCTGCCTTAACGATTTGGCTAGTTGTCGTTCAGACATTTAATTTGTTGTCATAATTTTAATAAACTGCCTAGGCAATCGATTAACTGGCTGATTTAATCAGATGGATGCGGAAAGTATAAGAGCAACAATACAATAAGTTTTAAATTATAAAATACGAAATGTTGTACCGTAAAAGAATGCGAAAAATCATATTAATCCGCGTTATTTAAAAGTTTATTTTGATTTATTCCCACCTATGTTTGTAGTTTTTATAGTTTTAGATAAAAATAAAGTTACAAGCCAACTTTCTCAGAGCATTTATCAAAATAAAACCATATTATTTAAATTACGCGCAGCTCATTTGTTTGCCTTTTTAGCATATTTCAAGGAGATACCTCCTTTAACTTTCTATTTTTTTAAACTTCATCATCATTATCAGCCAAAGGACGTCCACTGCTGAACATAGGCCTCCCCCACGGCTTTCCACAGCGACCGATTACTAGCGGTCTGCATCCAGTTTGATCCTGCAATCTTCATAAGGTCGTCTGTCCATCTTGTTGGTGGACGTCCTACGCTGCGTCTTTGGTCAAAGGGTCTCCAATCTAGAACTTTCCTGCCCCAACGGCCATCAGTTCTTCGCGCTATGTGCCCTGCCCATTGCCACTTGAGCTTACTGATTCTCAAGGCTATGTCCGTTACCTTAGTTCTTCTACGTATCTCCTCATTTCTGATTCGATCACGTAGAGAAACACCCAGCATAGCCCTCTCCATCGCTCGTTGCGTAACTTTGAGCTTCTTTATAAGGCCCATAGTTAGAGACCATGTTTCGGATCCGTATGTCATCACTGGTAACACACACTGCTTGAAGACTTTCGTCTTTAGACACTGAGGTAAATGAGACGAGAAGACACTCTTGCGTAATTTCCCGAACGCTGCCCAGCCGAGTTGGATTCGTCGATTGACCTCTTTCTCGAAGTTGGACCTACCCAATTGGATCACTTGTCCCAGGTAGACGTACTCGTCGACAACTTCGAGAGTTGAGTTCCCAATGGATACTGGAGTGGGTACAACAAGGGAACTTGACATAATTTTTGTCTTCTCCATGTTCATTTTAAGACCCACTTGTTGGGAGACTCGGTCAAGGTCTTCGAGCATAGTGCCAAGATCGTCCAGCGTTTTTGCCACAACGACTATATCATCGGCAAATCGGAGGTGTGTGATGTATTTGCCATTGACATTGATGCCGATTCCTTCCCATTCCAGAAGTTTGAAGGCGTCTTCCAATGCCGGTGTGAACAGTTTCGGAGATATAACATCTCCCTGTCTCACACCTCTCCGCAGTGGAATCGCCCTCGTATTCTGCTCCTGTACTCGGACCGACATGGTGGCGTTATTGTAAAGGCACTTTAACACCTCTATATACCCATAGTCAATGTGACACCGCTGCAGAGACTAAAGCACCGCCCAAGTTTCGATCGAATCAAAGGCCTTTTCATAGTCCACAATTGCTAAGCATAGAGGCATATTATACTCCTCAGACTTCTGTATAATTTGCCTAAGCGTATGTATGTGGTTTATGGTACTATAGCCTTTTCGGAAACCGACTTTTTCGGGAGGCTTGAAGTCATCAAACCTACGTGCGAGACGATTCGTGATGACCCTTGAAAACAGCTTGTAGACATGGCTCAGGAGAGATGGGTCTGTAGTTCTTCAATAAGGTTTTGTCTCCTTTTTTGAAGAACAACACCACCACACTCCTGTTCCACGCCTCGGGCGTGACGCCCTCTAGCAGCACGGAATTAAAAAGTCTCTGAAGGACTTTAAGTACCGGTGTTCCACCCGCCTTCAGAAGCTCTGCTGTGATTCCGTCCTCGCCAGGTGCCTTGTTGTTTTTGAGCTGTTTAAGGGCCATCCTAATTTCGTAAAGGCTGATGTCCGGGATGTCTTCGGTGTAGTGTCGGGTCAGGATAGCTCGTGGGTCTCTGACCGAGCTATCAACGGGTTTGGCAACTGAGGTGTATAACTGCCCATAGAACCTTTCGATCTCCCTCAAAACCTCTGCTTTCGTCGACGCTACACTGCCGTCCTCCGTCTTAAGCTTCGTCAACAGGCTTTGCCCAATAGACATGTTCCCTGCAAACACTTTGGAGCCTTGGTTCTGCTCTATCGTTTCTTTAACACTATTAGTGTTAAAGCAACGGATGTCGTGTCGCAGGGACTTCCATATTTGTCTATTGAGCTGCCTGTAGTTTTCAGCATTAACGGAGGTCTGCAGTGCCATAGATCGACGTTTTGCCATAAGTTCGAGAGTGTGGACCGACAGTTTTTGAGGTCTATTTTTACGGCCAGGCCTAAAATACTTAGACCCCACCGTTTGAACAGTTTCCACAAACCCGTTGTTAATTTCGTCCACTGTAACGCAATTTTCTAGGCAATCAAAGCGGTTTGACAACTCGAGTTGAAAGCTCTCGGGATTTTGGATATGAGCACGAGTCGGTCGGAGCGTGGACTTCATCAGGCGGGATCTTTCCAATTTGACATTTATATTCAATGTGCCTCGAACCATTCGGTGATCGCTACCGGTTTTCACCCTGTTGATCACGGAGACATCATTGAATAACCGTCTCTTGGAAGTCATGATGAAGTCAATCTCATTTCTCGTGAAGCCATTGGGACTCAACCAGGTCCACTTCCTTTGAGGCGGCTTCTGGAAGAAAGAGTTCATCGAAAAGAGTCCCTCCTTCTCCAGAAAGTCGGCCAGCCTCTGTCCCCTGGCGTTCCTTTGCCCGTATCCAAAGGGTCCCACCTTCAACTCATTCTTGCCTCGCTTGCCCAGTTTTGCGTTGAAGTCCCCCATTACAACAGTAAAATAGGTTTTGTAAGTATGTATAGCTCTACTTACGTCCTCATACATTTCCTCCACCTCTTCGTCCGGGTGTTTCGAGGTCGGTGCATATACCTGTATGACCTTCAGCGAATACCTCTTAGATATTCTGAGTATAAGGTATATCACCCTGCTCGACACACTCTCGATGGTCACGATATTGTTGACGAGGGACTTGTGAACGAGAAACCCGACACCGCCTTGGGACTTTTGGTCACCCTCCCGGTAGAAGAGCAGGTTGCCGGACTGAAGAGTTATCGTGTCCTCGCCCTCTCTACGGACTTCTGATAAACCCATTATGTCCCAGTTTAACCTGCTCATTTCTTCCTCCAGCTCGAGCAACTTCTCGTCTGTCCTCAGTGTGCACGCGTTATAAGTTACCAGGGCCAGTTGTCGTCGGGGGTGGCAGCGCGATCGCCTCCGGGGATTCTTAGCACCCCCTGCCCCGCCGTTACCATGACCGCTACCAAAGTCAGGAATAGCGGGGCTGCCGGAGACTGGGGGCCTGGTTTTCTGGTGTACTAACATTGAGGGGATTTTGCCAATACTCGTCACGCTGGGCCGTCACAGTCCTACATTTAGCTGCGCCTAATATTGGATGGTTATACCGCCATCGGTCGGTCGCCAGAGCCTCGTCTGTATAAACAGGACGCACCACATGAAGGTGAGGTTGGCTTGGAGCTTTAGGTTTTGGTTAAGCTCCCTTACGTCCCCTTACATTTTTTTACACTTAATATTAAGAAATAAGTATCTATATTTATTGGTACCTAGTTCGGAGCTTTTCGTTAAAATATTAAAATTAATAAGTATTTCTAATAATAAATTGTATGAAGATCCTGCTGTGCATTGTGTATTTGGTTGGCTTAAAGGGTGGATTCGATCAATGAAGAATAAACGTTAACATTAGAATAAATCGCTAGTTATCCGACAGTATATTAATTTTCAATTTTACCACCTACTCTTCTTGAATATCGCGTTAACACTGAAGTGACTTACACCCTTACACACTGCAATTTTTAGCATCGATGCAGTCGTGATACATTCGCGATGCAGCGTCGATGCGGTCGCAAAATGTCAACCTTTGCACACTCCACTCCTTTAAGCATCGATGGAGTAGTGATGCAAAAGCTGGAAATTGACAAAATATTAATGTCAAGTACTCGTAGGGCAATTGCGAGTATGATAACTAAATATACTAATTCAATCTCGTACTGCTCATTTAATTCTTAGAAATTGAGAATCAAATAAGTTTTAGCTATAAAGCACATATTAGTCTATTACTTCAGGTAGGTATTGAAAAAAAATGTCTTTCAGAAACATAATGATGATAAATTAAATACCATGTCTCATTACTATAGTTACCCCGTCAAAAGGGGCAAATGTAATAATCATACATAATTTTCCAACAGTTTATTAAGACTTGATTCTGGGGCAATAGCAATAAAAGAGCAAAAATACAATAATTTTTAGTTTTTATTTTATTGAGATCGGACTATTCTATCAAAAGTTATTAACTTTAAAAAAAAAGTTAAAGGAAATTATTCCGCGTTTTGTTATAATGGGGTTAGGCAATATTTTTTGACGACGGAATTATTATTATTATGTTATTCATTTATTATTATTATTATTATTATTTATTATTATTTTCTTTTAGTGCAGTCCTTCTTCCTTTATTTTTTTTGATAGCTCCTCGCGTTCCCTTGATTCGACAATATAATGTTGCAAAAGGAATTCCGTACAACGTGGATGCTTTATGGATTGTGACTCTTTTAGCCCTTATTTCTTCCAAAGCTCGATTAAATTTTTCTTCAGAATATCGGGGGCTTGCGTCTTTTCTTTTTACATAATTACGCACCATCTGAAAAAAGTAGGCAATTTGGGGTAAATGTAATAATGCAAGTAATACAATTACCCCAAGGCAGGAAATTTCTGGGGCAAATGTAATAACGGCTTTATCTTGTGAGTAGTAATAGATACGATCAAAATACATAATTATTTTCCTTTTCTAACAAAAACATTACCTTTAGACAAAAAACAAATCAAAAAATTACATTGGAAATGAAGATGGAACTCGATGAAAAGTGAGGTTATGAATTTTAGTAACACGCCGCATGGAGGCCTGCCGCGAAATGTATCGTCACTGGTTCCTCCTTCGGTAAAACAGTATTGACATGTAGTCAGCTTTAAGTTGAAGTAATACTTGCGTCATATCAGAGATGGCAGCACCATTAACAAAAACAATATGGCTAGTTACGGCATGATATCACATTTACCCCGTTATTGCAAATGCCCCACTTTACCTACCTACTGTAGTTTGGGGACTGAAAAAATTATAACGCGCGAATGCATCGATGCTAAATTAAATGTAAATTGCGTGAGTCGCGATGCTGAAGCGCATTTACATGAACTCGACTGCATCGATGCCAAAAGTCGCAGTGTGTAAGGGGTCTTATACTCACCGTATTGCGTGAAATAAGAGAATATTTCATAATAACGTTATTACATCCGCTTGCCATTCGATTTATGTCATTATGTCAGAATGTTTCGACAAATTCAAAACTTTTGACAGCTCGATACTTCCCCACGGAATATTGTGCCATTGCTTAGTTGACAAGATTATTACTTTCACACCACACTGCTTTGTACAGCATTGATTTTCTCAGATATTATTATAGTTAAATTATTCATTTTGTGCGAGTACAGTACTTCCTATTACAATTTTACGTTGAAAAATTCCTTTGAGTTTTTCGAGTATAAAATCGAGAAATCAAATTATCTTTCGCATTTACACGCATGTAAGCCCGAGTTTGGTCGAATCGAACCTTAGCAAAACGTATTTAACTATGGAATAAATTGTGATATAATCGCAGGGCACTTACTGTGAGTTTGGTGCACAGATGTACTTTGACTCTAGCACATGAATTTAGCTTATTCCCAGATATATGCGATGCTATCTAGATTATTTACTGGTGGCCATACAAAAGTTTGTATTTCTACCCGCGCTTTGTGCCATATATAATTTACATTTAAAATGGGTCCGTCTAGTCTCTGGAATTTATCGCTGGATTAAGAGGTAAAATTCAAGCAGCATTTGTTTGTTCGTTAAGGTTCTTGAAGAGGCTTTATGTTTTTTTTGCTTTACTTGTTCAGAATCGTTCGACTATACGTCATGTATTGTTGACGTAAAGTGACACATCTCCGATTACGGGTCGAAATATTGTATGAAAATCCATTGCGGCCAAGACGTTTAATAAGATTGAACTTAAAAGACAAGCTCGTAATGTACGCGGCAGTGTGCACGAGGTCGCACCTAAGGAGTCATAATTCAAAAATCGAGATGGCCACGTCCCGCCTCTAAGAGAAAAATGAAGAAAAAGTGTGTAAATACTTAGTGATTTGGCTGTATGACACGGGAAAATTGTATTAAGTAAATTGACAGTGTTTTGAAAATATGCAACATAGGTTTTATTATTATTTGATCTGATTTGCAAAATGAATGCTTTGTATTTGTAAATGTTATTAATTATGGTAGAGAGAAGGTTTGTTTAGTAGAAAACGTTTTGAAAAAGCGCGGGCAGGCAGTTTCTTTCAGATCACAATACTTACTAAACTGAATCGTCCTTATTTATTGATGGTAATTGGGATTTTATGCAGCGCATTGCATGCGTTCAAGTGAAAATTAGTATGAACTTTTTAGATTAGTAGATAATCTTATAAATTGCCTTGCAAAGAGAAGCAAAAAGCAGTGTATACTCCACGGGAATATATAATATATATAGTCTTAGTCTTAGGCCAGCTTAAAACCCTCGCTTCACTCAGGGTTTTCTATTGCCTAGTAAAACTAGTATTTCAAAACTTTAAAAAAAAGAAAAAACCGACTTCAAAACCATAATGCACTAAAAAGTCTTAAATAAACTGTTCACAATTGAAAGGAAAGGAATCCGTTTAAGGCAAACAATTTCTTTTTGGAGTCGGTGCTGTGATAGTTGATGCTTGATAGTAAAAGTGATGGGACCGAGCTCAGCCCCACAAGATGTTGACTATCAGACGTAACAACACGTCAACATTAAGATTCTAGTAAAGATACACTATGCAATATCAACATACGTGCCTTTAAAATTTGAGGGTTTCCCTTGATTACCTCAAGATCCCATCATCAGATCCCAAAATGGAAATAATGGGACCACCTAGAAGGTACGCCCTCTAAGTAGGCAATTTTTTTTTCGATTCGGTCGACAAACGACTGAGATATGAGGTAACATACATACAAAAAAAAACATACAGTCGAATTGATAACTTCCTCCTTTTTTGAAGTCGGTTAAAAACATACAGTGGAATTGATAACCTCCTCCGTTTTTGAAGTCGGTTAAAAATAATGATAGTATTGTTTCGCTCGTGACTCAAGACGCCCGTGGCGTAAGACATAACTCTATTCCCAACTCTATTTATGCTCAAACCTATAAGGAAGCTTCCCAATTAGTCGGCAGAGTGCAACGTGGGCATGGTGGGGTGTTAGCTATGAAGGAGTGAGCCATATTTTTGTGAAAAAGGTATCAAAACATCGGCACAAGTGTATCAAGATACCATTCTTGAGAAGGTAGTTAAGCCCCTTAACAACACCATGTTCAATAACCAAGCATGGTCTTCCCAACAAGACTCGGCGCCGGGTCATAAAGCTCGGTCCACGCAGTCTTGGTTAGAAGCGAGCGTTTCGGACTGCATCAGAGCTGAAGACTGGCCGTCGTCTATTCCCGATCTTAATCCGCTGGATTATGATTCATGGAGAGTACGGCTTGCTCTAAACGCCATGATAATTTGAAGTCCGTAAAACAATCCATACGATTGCCAGTGAAGAATTTTCCCATGGTAAGAGTGCGTGCTTCTATTAATAACTGGCCTCAACGTTTAAAGGACTGTATTGCAGCCAATGGAGACCACTACGAATAAGCTTTTATATTTTAAATTGTTTTATATTTATGTATAACACTAACACATTGTACAAGTAGTAAATATTATTTGCATATATTTTTTTTTCTTTGTGACAATATTTATGGCAAGACTAGGTACATTATTAGAGACTAACTGCCTCGGTGGCGCAGCGGTAAGATGGTCGCACTTTAAAGCGACGGCTGCGCCAGTGGTCCCGGGTTCGGCCCCTGTTTGGGCCAAAAATCCTTCAATACGTGCATAGGAAAGAATATCCAACCGTTGTCTAAAAAGCCAACAACATGCGAAACAATAACAACAGGACCAGAAGAGTAAATTGTTAAAGCCCTGAAAAACTTTCCAAGTGGCGGAATATGAAAATCGAGTTTGAAGTTAATATGTTCACTGTTGAATCATATTTGTTCATCATTTCTATAATATATTATTGTTCTAAAAGAAAACAAAGCACAAACGGCCAATAAATTTGCCTGTCATAAGAGCTTTCAGACGTGCACCTTTTTAGCGCCTGCTCTTACTCAACGCAAGCCGCCATCAAGATTGGCATGTATTGCACTAATCTGATTTTACTTTCAGGTTAAAGATATCTTTACATTGCAAGCAAAGCCAAAAAAACAGCAGAATCGCCAAAAAGTGTAAAACGCATGCGTGTGCAGTGTAAAAACGAAATTGTGTCCTCATAATGTGTCTGTGCGTGAGTTCGTGTGTCTATGTGTGTCGCTACTCGTGCTAGTGATTTTCTCCTTTGTATATGAGCTGTGTGTTGACTTTTTGTGAGGATCAGTGATGGTCAGGCAACTTTACCGCCAACTATAAAAAAAGAAAACGCATTTTTTTTGTATTAAAAAAAAACTGAAGCAGACTCTTATAACAGGAAAGCACAAGACTAGAAGCTACAATGGTCAACGTTGAAGCGCAGCGAGCAAAAGCGGAAGAGAGCTACAATGATCAATGTTGAAGCGCAGAGAGGCAAAAGCGAAAGACAGCTACAATGATCAACGTCGGAGCGCAGCGAGCCACAAGCCGAAGACAACTACAATCATCAACGTCAAAGGGTATCGAGCTACAATCATCAGTGTCAGAGCGCAGCGAGCTATAAGCGAAACAGCGATAATGATCAACATCTGAGCGCAGCAAGCCATAAGCCGAAGACAGCTACAATCATTAACGTCGGAGCGCATCGAGCCATAAGCCGAAGACAGCTACAATCATCAACGTCAGAGCGCAGCGAGCCATTAGCCGAAAACAACTTCAATCATCAACGTCAGAGCGCAGCGTACCATAAGCCGAAGACAGCTACAATCATCAACGTCGGAGCGCAGCGAGATAAAGCCGAAGACAGCTACAATCATCAACGTAGGAGTGCAGCGAGCCATAAGCCGAAGACAGCGACAATGATCAACGTCAGAGCGCAGCGAGCCATAAGCCAAAGACAGCTACAATCATCAACGTCGGAGCGCAGCGAGCCATAAGCCGAAGACAGCTACAATCATTAACGTCGGAGCGCTTCAAGCCATAAGCCGAAGACAACGACAATCATCAACGTCGAAGCGCAGCAAACCATAAGCCGAAGACAGCTACAATCATCAACGTCGGAGCGCAGCGAGCCATAAGCCGAAGACAGCGACAATGATCAACGTCAGAGCGCAGCGAGCCATAAGCCGAAGACAGCTACAATCATTAACGTCGGAGCGCTTCGAGCGATAAGCCGAAGACAACTACAATCATCAACGTCGGAGCGCAGCGAACCATAAGCCGAAGACAGCTACAATCATCAACGTCGGAGCGCAGCAAGCCATAAGCCGAAGACAGCGACAATGATCAACGTCAGAGCGCAGCGAGCCATAATCCGAAGGTAGATTTAATGATCAACTATGTAACTCAGCGAGCCTTAAGCCGAAGACAACCTCAATTATCAATGCCGGAGCGCAGCGAGCCATAAGCCAAAGATAGCTACAATGATCAACGTCGGAGCGCAGCAAATAACAGATTCAGAAGACCACCATGGCATGATAGCCCAACGCCTCGCACCATCAACGCTCACTCCCCATGAATGAGACCCGTCTTCCCTAGTCCTAGACCAATTTAGGCTGAATAGCTACTTTGGCTCTGGTCGGAGGGCTGCGGCTTGCCGACCTTCCTCTCCCATCCCAGAGCATGCCCCTCGTACCTCCAACTCGTGCACCTCGGTTTGCCGGTTTTTTCTGGATCTGAGTCCTTGTGGCCTGGCTGAGTAATGCACTATCGAATCGAATCGAATCGAAAACTGAGTTTTTTTTGTTCAAAAATTCTTAGGGTAGCCTGGAGTTTTGTAGTTGGCGGAGTTTCAACCCCGTGCCTCGAAAAAAAACACATTGGTCCTGCGCCCGATCTCTTTCCGGTCGTGACAGATTGCTGTCCTATCGTGCTATGTGAGTAAAAAGAATAGAGGGTGCACCTGTGTTTGCGCACACACTTGTGCACTATAATATGTCCCGCGCAGTCGGTTAGTTGTTGTGACTGACCACCGTTGTCGAAATCGGCTAGGGGGACTACTACATTATTTGGTTTGATTTCTTCATAAATTAATTTACTTATTAATCTTCATTCTTGTGTCATTCAAATTATTCATTCTTCAAAATTGATATCATCATTTTAAATTTCCGTAGTATCACCTGCATTATATTTGACGTTTAACAACAATATAAAATGAATTAAAATTATAGTATAGAGTCAAATTCATACCTCTTCTTCAGAATCATCGCAATAATCTGCGCATGCGACGGCACAGCACACAGTCAAACCAATCCAAAAAACACGTCCGAACATTGTTTTGATTACTACAAACTCCATATATTGACATAAAATGTATGGCTTTTATTAAATACAAATCAAAACAATCAGCCATTGTAAAATCAACTTTATGATTTTGTTTATACGATACTGTTTGAACATTTTTCTGGTAGGAGAATCAAGGATGATATTGAATACTCCAATAGACAAGGTTGTCATACTTAATTTCCAGACCATACGTAATTTCGAACAAATGACAACTCTTTCGCAATCCTTTTTGTTATATTACACAAAGACTAGCTTTGTTACTGAAATGGTATTGTTAGTTAAGGTCGAGACATCCCTGTATCAAGGCTTTGACATAGAATAGAATGGATCAGTAGTATTTTGCCACTTTCATAATATGTAAGGAGGTGACGCAACCTTTTCATACCAAGCAAATATTTTTTGCTCTGATATTTGATGCTTGAGATGGTCAAAGTGATGGCACCGATTCCAAAATATTTTTTTTTGCCTAAAATGGATCTTAGGCGATCAACTGATTTTGACAAACTTTCCTTTAAAAGGTCAAAAGTTTATTTGAGACTTTTTAGAGCACTTTTTTTAGGGATTACAGGAGGGGGCCCCGGGGGGCTTCCATCAGTGTAGCTCCACATAATAATCACTATCAGACGCAACATCACGTCAACAACAAGATTCTAGTAAAAAAGAACTATACGTGCCTTTAAAATTTAAGGGTTTGTCTCTATTGCACCAGGAACCCATTACAAACATTATGTGGAGCTAAACTGATGGAAGCCCCCTCCTGCAATCCCTAAAAATAAAGAAATAAAATAACTTGAAACTGAAATGAGCCCCCTCCTGCAATGGTAACACAGCCACAAAAAAACATACATTCTAATTGACAACCTCCTTCTTTTTGAAGTCGTTTAAAAACAACGTGCATTACCATCCTACCCTTGTGGGACCTACTCAGTCTTTCCTTATTTGTGGTTTGGGCCCTGACAAAAACAAGACTAAAGTTGATTGAAATAAGACAGATAAAAAAATGATCGAAACTTGATGTTTCTTGGCAAGTTGTATTATAAATATAACAATATTAGATTTTTATGCTGGATCTCGGTTAATGTATTATTTTTTGTTTGAAGTATTACGTTTATAATGTAAGTAGTCGTATGGGATAAGTTAAAAAAAAAGGTTTATAACATTAAATTTAGCGAAAAAGTTCTAGTAATGTGCAAATTACTTACAATAAGAAATTAAGATACCGAGTAACCAGTTATTTCGGTACGTAGAAAATAGCTTTATCAGGTTCTTTTATACTTTAAGCATAGTTTCGTTATTTTACTAAGGAAAGTTCCTTAAGTCTTTTGAAAATAAGGTTAACTGGGGTCATTGCTATCTTCACAATAAAAAATTACTCTAACGTAATTTGGCACTTACCTTTTACAGCACGCGTAGTGAGTTAATGCATAGTTGTAATGGTACCCAGAGGGGTGTTTGCAGTCGAGGTCATGTGTTAAGAGCTCAGACCCTAGAGATCCAGTCTGTGACATAACTAAGTGCTGTTTAATGCGTTTGTTACTGGATGGATGATGTACTTAACAACTCAAGTTATCTGAAAGGTACTAAACATTTTGCCATCGTCATCGTAAGCTGAATGACGCAGCTTCCGAACGTACCACTCTAGTCGATTTTTCCACATTTGAAAAGAGGCTTACATCTCCACCTTTTTAGGGTTCCGTGGCCGAATGGTAAAAAACGGAATCCTTATAGTTTCGTCAAGTCTGTCCTGTCTGTCTGTCTGTCTGTCTGTCTGTCTGTCTGTCTGTCTGTCTGTCTGTCTGTCTGTCTGTCTGTCTGTCTGTCTGTCTGTCTGTCTGTCTGTCTGTCTGTCTGTCTGTCTGTCTGTCTGTCTGTCTGTCTGTCTGTCTGTCTGTCTGTCTGTCTGTCTGTCTGTCTGTCTGTCTGTCTGTCTGTCTGTCTGTCTGTCTGTCTGTCTGTCTGTCTGTCTGTCTGTCTGTCTGTCTGTCTGTCTGTCTGTCTGTCTGTCTGTCTGTCTGTCTGTCTGTCTGTCTGTCTGTCTGTCTGTCTGTCTGTCTGTCTGTCTGTCTGTCTGTCTGTCTGTCTGTCTGTCTGTCTGTCTGTCTGTCTGTCTGTCTGTCTGTCTGTCTGTCTGTCTGTCTGTCTGTCTGTCTGTCTGTCTGTCTGTCTGTCTGTCTGTCTGTCTGTCTGTCTGTCTGTCTGTCTGTCTGTCTGTCTGTCTGTCTGTCTGTCTGTCTGTCTGTCTGTCTGTCTGTCTGTCTGTCTGTCTGTCTGTCTGTCTGTCTGTCTGTCTGTCTGTCTGTCTGTCTGTCTGTCTGTCTGTCTGTCTGTCTGTCTGTCTGTCTGTCTGTCTGTCTGTCTGTCTGTCTGTCTGTCTGTCTGTCTGTCTGTCTGTCTGTCTGTCTGTCTGTCTGTCTGTCTGTCTGTCTGTCTGTCTGTCTGTCTGTCTGTCTGTCTGTCTGTCTGTCTGTCTGTCTGTCTGTCTGTCTGTCTGTCTGTCTGTCTGTCTGTCTGTCTGTCTGTCTGTCTGTCTGTCTGTCTGTCTGTCTGTCTGTCTGTCTGTCTGTCTGTCTGTCTGTCTGTCTGTCTGTCTGTCTGTCTGTCTGTCTGTCTGTCTGTCTGTCTGTCTGTCTGTCTGTCTGTCTGTCTGTCTGTCTGTCTGTCTGTCTGTCTGTCTGTCTGTCTGTCTGTCTGTCTGTCTGTCTGTCTGTCTGTCTGTCTGTCTGTCTGTCTGTCTGTCTGTCTGTCTGTCTGTCTGTCTGTCTGTCTGTCTGTCTGTCTGTCTGTCTGTCTGTCTGTCTGTCTGTCTGTCTGTCTGTCTGTCTGTCTGTCTGTCTGTCTGTCTGTCTGTCTGTCTGTCTGTCTGTCTGTCTGTCTGTCTGTCTGTCTGTCTGTCTGTCTGTCTGTCTGTCTGTCTGTCTGTCTGTCTGTCTGTCTGTCTGTCTGTCTGTCTGTCTGTCTGTCTGTCTGTCTGTCTGTCTGTCTGTCTGTCTGTCTGTCTGTCTGTCTGTCTGTCTGTCTGTCTGTCTGTCTGTCTGTCTGTCTGTCTGTCTGTCTGTCTGTCTGTCTGTCTGTCTGTCTGTCTGTCTGTCTGTCTGTCTGTCTGTCTGTCTGTCTGTCTGTCTGTCTGTCTGTCTGTCTGTCTGTCTGTCTGTCTGTCTGTCTGTCTGTCTGTCTGTCTGTCTGTCTGTCTGTCTGTCTGTCTGTCTGTCTGTCTGTCTGTCTGTCTGTCTGTCTGTCTGTCTGTCTGTCTGTCTGTCTGTCTGTCTGTCTGTCTGTCTGTCTGTCTGTCTGTCTGTCTGTCTGTCTGTCTGTCTGTCTGTCTGTCTGTCTGTCTGTCTGTCTGTCTGTCTGTCTGTCTGTCTGTCTGTCTGTCTGTCTGTCTGTCTGTCTGTCTGTCTGTCTGTCTGTCTGTCTGTCTGTCTGTCTGTCTGTCTGTCTGTCTGTCTGTCTGTCTGTCTGTCTGTCTGTCTGTCTGTCTGTCTGTCTGTCTGTCTGTCTGTCTGTCTGTCTGTCTGTCTGTCTGTCTGTCTGTCTGTCTGTCTGTCTGTCTGTCTGTCTGTCTGTCTGTCTGTCTGTCTGTCTGTCTGTCTGTCTGTCTGTCTGTCTGTCTGTCTGTCTGTCTGTCTGTCTGTCTGTCTGTCTGTCTGTCTGTCTGTCTGTCTGTCTGTCTGTCTGTCTGTCTGTCTGTCTGTCTGTCTGTCTGTCTGTCTGTCTGTCTGTCTGTCTGTCTGTCTGTCTGTCTGTCTGTCTGTCTGTCTGTCTGTCTGTCTGTCTGTCTGTCTGTCTGTCTGTCTGTCTGTCTGTCTGTCTGTCTGTCTGTCTGTCTGTCTGTCTGTCTGTCTGTCTGTCTGTCTGTCTGTCTGTCTGTCTGTCTGTCTGTCTGTCTGTCTGTCTGTCTGTCTGTCTGTCTGTCTGTCTGTCTGTCTGTCTGTCTGTCTGTCTGTCTGTCTGTCTGTCTGTCTGTCTGTCTGTCTGTCTGTCTGTCTGTCTGTCTGTCTGTCTGTCTGTCTGTCTGTCTGTCTGTCTGTCTGTCTGTCTGTCTGTCTGTCTGTCTGTCTGTCTGTCTGTCTGTCTGTCTGTCTGTCTGTCTGTCTGTCTGTCTGTCTGTCTGTCTGTCTGTCTGTCTGTCTGTCTGTCTGTCTGTCTGTCTGTCTGTCTGTCTGTCTGTCTGTCTGTCTGTCTGTCTGTCTGTCTGTCTGTCTGTCTGTCTGTCTGTCTGTCTGTCTGTCTGTCTGTCTGTCTGTCTGTCTGTCTGTCTGTCTGTCTGTCTGTCTGTCTGTCTGTCTGTCTGTCTGTCTGTCTGTCTGTCTGTCTGTCTGTCTGTCTGTCTGTCTGTCTGTCTGTCTGTCTGTCTGTCTGTCTGTCTGTCTGTCTGTCTGTCTGTCTGTCTGTCTGTCTGTCTGTCTGTCTGTCTGTCTGTCTGTCTGTCTGTCTGTCTGTCTGTCTGTCTGTCTGTCTGTCTGTCTGTCTGTCTGTCTGTCTGTCTGTCTGTCTGTCTGTCTGTCTGTCTGTCTGTCTGTCTGTCTGTCTGTCTGTCTGTCTGTCTGTCTGTCTGTCTGTCTGTCTGTCTGTCTGTCTGTCTGTCTGTCTGTCTGTCTGTCTGTCTGTCTGTCTGTCTGTCTGTCTGTCTGTCTGTCTGTCTGTCTGTCTGTCTGTCTGTCTGTCTGTCTGTCTGTCTGTCTGTCTGTCTGTCTGTCTGTCTGTCTGTCTGTCTGTCTGTCTGTCTGTCTGTCTGTCTGTCTGTCTGTCTGTCTGTCTGTCTGTCTGTCTGTCTGTCTGTCTGTCTGTCTGTCTGTCTGTCTGTCTGTCTGTCTGTCTGTCTGTCTGTCTGTCTGTCTGTCTGTCTGTCTGTCTGTCTGTCTGTCTGTCTGTCTGTCTGTCTGTCTGTCTGTCTGTCTGTCTGTCTGTCTGTCTGTCTGTCTGTCTGTCTGTCTGTCTGTCTGTCTGTCTGTCTGTCTGTCTGTCTGTCTGTCTGTCTGTCTGTCTGTCTGTCAATGAACCTCTATGTCAAAAATGACATAGAGGTTCCGAGAACCATTTTCTTTAAAAGTCTAACGTTTCATAACTAGGCGCTTCCAAAGTGGTAAAATAGGCGTTTCCCCCATCTAACTTCTAAATTAAGCATGTGTAAATTTAAAAAAATAGATGATGTAAATTTTAACAAATACTTTCAACGAAAATTAGTTTAGAGAGGATCGAACGAGAAGTTTTTGAGATATAGCACATTTTCGACAAACGCAAAAATAACTTTGTACTTCATACAAACACTATGAAAATAAAAGTTAAATTTGCTGTCAACAAAATATTGTGGTATTTTAGCTTAGTGGCAGTAAATGGATCCCTAATTTAGTTAAAGTTGGCATGGAATCCTCAGTGCGCGAGTCCGACTCGCACTTAGCCGGTTTGTATCGGTTTGATATAGCGCAAAGGTAATAATAAACAAATAAGAAACAAAAAAGTATCATGGTAAAGCATCATTAATTATTAATATTGCCACACACTGAGCTAATAAAATGAATATGTGTATGTATTTTTATGACCAACTTTCGGACCAGAAAATTAACGCTATGTCGTAACCAACCCTTTCAGAAGACTTTAATTACTCTACTGCTTTTAATTACGTCATCATGTACTCATATCAGTGCCGTAAAAGCGGAATCCTGTTAAAGGTTATAATCAAGAAATATTCTTTAGAAATCTAATAGGGGATGAAAGGAAAAGATAGAAGCCATAGGATCTTCTAGCTATGTATATGTAGTTAAAGAAGACCAACAAGTGGAACGCATTAATTAATACTAAATGCGGTGTTATATTTCGTTCAGAACTAATGCACAAGTTTGAGTAGTTATAGTTAGAACGTTAGTTAGTATTAAGTGTATTTTTTAAAACGTGATTTGTGTCAGTGTGTACAGTAAGCCTTAAAAGTTATTGAAATAAGTGTAGCAAAAGCTTAAATCAATAATAATAAGCAATTACAAGCCCCTTTCTATAAAACTCATAATTTCTTTACCCAAAAGTCTTCTGGAAATCGGTAAAATGAAACTGGTTAAATTGTAAATTTTCTTTAAAAGATTATTTAATTTAAGGTTATGTGATGTGCAATAAACAATTATCATCTCATTTGTGATTCAAGTACAACTAATATCGCTTTTGTCGTATGTAACATTTTATTCCACCCTTTTGACTCATGTAAAATACAACTGCATAGAAACTCGGTTTAAACTGAATAATTACAACGAAATACGCTAAGATGTATTAACAGCTTAAAGCATAGCTCACAAAGGACTTAATACAGCGCTAATGGAAACTTAAGTCACAATTGACTGGATAATTAACAAATTAACGTTCTCTTTACTCTGATTTTCTGCCCACGGGTTAACTGAAGGATCATTCTCGGAAAGCCGTTTGTCTTTGCTATCAGTTAAATTACCGTGGGAGGCTCTCACGTTATTTGATGGTATTAGGATTATGAAATTAAGATAGGATTACGAAGTTACGATTAGGGTGAAAACTGAAGCTATGCATACTTTAAAAAAAGCAAAAGTAGCAAAAAGCTTAAGTAGCAGTTATGTGTTTTGTAGAAATAAATAAGTATGTTTAGGAAAATGGTGGGCAGTAATCTTACTACATTAGATTAGACAGTCGCCATCATCAGATGTCATCAGGTGAGATTACGGCCAAATAGCTGCATCGCACATTATAATCCCAATCTATATCTATACTAATATTATAAAGCTGAAGAGTTTGTTTGTTTGTTTGAACGCGCTAATCTCAAAAACTACTGACCCAATTTGAAAAATTATTTTTACGTTGGATAGTCCATTTATCGAGGAAGGCTTTAGGCTATATAACATAAAGATACGACTCATAAGACCACAGCAGAAATGAAAAATGATACGAAAACGGGAGAAAGATATTCCTTTTGAGAGTTTCCGCTGCATACGCTGCGGAAACCGCTTAAGTTACACAAAAATCATGTATCACAGGACTGTTCAGCATTAAGAGTTCTATAATAAAGTCCGCGACAGCATATGTCTATCTTTTATGGTTGACTTACTACAACCTTTTTTATGTTAATAAATTTGTAAAAAAATAATGCATTATTTTTAGAGGTGTATTATACACACAGGTATTTATTCTTACCAAAATAAATACATTCATCATCACAAGCATTTCATTTAAAACCAAGTTGCCCTTTATATCATTTGATTTCAATAAATATCTTAGGAGCTATCACAGTTTTAACATAACTCCGCACCAAAATAATGTTCGCAGCTTAAGTACAACGTGCGCTTGCGCTAATCTAATATATATAAATCTCGTGTCACAATGTTTGTCCCCAATGGACTCCTAAACCACTTAACCGATTATAATAAAATTCGCACACCATGTGCAGTTCGGTCCAACTTGAGAGATAGGTTAGTTTAAATCTCAATTTATCATAACTGCACCCGTGCGAAGCCGGGGCGGGTCGCTAGTTTATTTATATAACGCAGTCCATAATTCTTCTTAGTATAACAATACTAAAGGAGGAGGACGCCCATTTTACCACTTTCAAAGCGTCTATCTCGCAAACCTTGGGTACGTATTATAATACCGAAAGTTCATAATACCTACAAATGAAATACCTACGCTTGAAACGTCGAAAATCAAAATACCGAATAATTGAAATACCTATACCCGATATACCGAAGCTCAATATGCCGAATTTCAAATAACCGAAAGTTCAAAATCCCGAAAGTTTGAAGTCCCGAAAGATTTAAATACCGAAGATTCATATCCCGAATGTTTAAAATCCCGAAGATTAATATACCTACAGTTAGTATACCGAAGTTCAAAATCCCGAAAGTAAGATTAACTTTGCGGTAGGCATGCAGCATGCAGCATGCAAGCAATCAAACAGGCAAGCATGTAACAAGCAGGCATGCAGCATGCAAGCAATCAAGCAGGCATGCAGCATGCAGCATGCAAGCAATCAAGCAAGCAGGCATGCATGCATGTAGCAAGCAGGCATGCAGCATGCAAGCAATCAAACAGGCATGCATGTAGCAGCATGCATAGGTTTTGCTCTTCTCCGGCGCTGCGGGAAGTGCAGTCCTTTCGCCCTAGCGTAGCGAACCTCAGGCACCCACGCTCGCCTCCGCAGCTTCGGCTTGCTGGTCGCCTGCGGCGACCAGCCTCAGCCGCTCCAGCTCGCACGGGAGCCTGATATTTGCTACAGCGGGCGAAGGCTGCTCTCCCGCCGCGCCTCCGGCTTTTGAATTACACTCTAGTATCGGGCAGACTAGTACCACGGTGAAGGACCACGGCGATTCAAGGTCAATCAAAATTAGTTTTTCATAATAAACCTCAATCTCAATGGTATACAATTTGTTTGGCGTTTCGTTCATACGTCTTGTGAAATTCGGTATTTTTTATCTTCGGGTTTTAAATTTTTCGGTATATTAAACTTTCGGTCATATAAATAGTCGGTATATTGAACTTTCGGTCATATAAACAGTCGGTATTATAAAATTCGGCATTTTAGTATTCGGCATTCAATCATAGGTCTTATAAGATTCGGTATTTTGAATTTTCAGGATTTCAAACTTTCGGTATTTAGAACTTTCGATCATATAAACTTTCGGCATTCTAAAATTCGGCCTTCCGTTCGTAGGGATTATGAAATTCGGTATTTTAAAATTCGGTATTGTAATACGTACCCCAAACCTTAGATTTTTAGAGGAAATGGTTTCAGAAACATTTATTTATTTTATTTATTTCATGTATTCATGCATGCAAACTAGGTGTTACAAACTTACATAGGTGATATAAATTATGTGTTAATTAAATGTACTTATAACCTACTCGTAGTTACCCAGAAGATATAGCACTTTGAGGCAGCTTAAAAGTGAAGGTATGTAAATTATACTACAGGTTTTAAAATATAGATACTTAAAAAATAGTTAAGAATTACTTATGAATATAGAGCAGACTTTTTATTTTATTTTTCAGTTATTTAAATTTCATTTAATGAGTAGTAGCATTTGTTTATTAAGTATTTTCGCAGGGACTTTGAGATAGATTTTATGTCAAGCTGTCTTTGAATATGGCATGGCAATTTATTAAATATTTTGACTGCCATGCAATGATATTTTATTTAGAAGTAGATGACGCCTCGCGAACTAAAAGAGTACACATATATGGCACTGTCTGATTAATGGATGTCAATGGATTGACATCTATCACATCAGTCATCAGTTTCGGAACAGAGTCTTAATAGAGTAGCTTTCTTAATATATTTTTAAAGTATGTAGTTACATTACAATACTCAACTCGTTGGCTTAATTTTTAAATGCAAGTTCACACTTTAGCTCGGAGGTATATTAATCAACAAAAACACTTTATTTTCAAACTAAATAACATTTAAAATATTATTTAATAAATTTAATTTGAATGTATCACGTGAATGCTTGAAATGTCATGGCGCCAATATCAGAGTCACGTTCACTGCTAAGCATTCACGATCACGTGACCACATGTATATTTTTTACAAATTAAATTAATGAAAATCTTTACGGTCCTTATTAAAATAAATAAATAAATATTTATTAATACACCATAGTCATCTGACATCATGTAAACAGGATGATTCCTTCAAATAACATGCTAATAGTAAGCGTACATATTTTTTTCTACAATCGTAAGGATCATCTCTCACTGATGTGTTTATCAACAGACTTTTGTTATACTTTTGTTAACGCGAACGCCGGTCCGTCCGCGTCTACGCTTTTACTTTAAAGAAATTGAAGCTGTGCTTTATAGTTATATAACAAAGACATATTAACATACATGTCCATAAACATATGTGTCAGGGTCGTGCGGGCGAGATTCGAACCAGCGACTTATCTTTGTAGTCCGGAACGTAAACCAACCCACTATGACGGTCGTTAAATTATTATTAAAAAAATATAGTACCAAACTACTCCATGTATAGCACTGTCTTAAAATATCGACCATATTGGTCCGTGGGTTGGCTAAGAAACAAAACTCACTAATTTTATTGAAAATACTTCAATCATGAATGATAGGCATCATTAAATACAATTAACTTAAGGAATATATGATACTTGGACTGATTTTTATTTATTTAGTTAGTTGTATATGCAGTTTTAAAGGCGCACTGAGACATTGAGACACTTACGCCATCAAAAATAGGCTAAGTCAAAGTTAAGACCTCAAGGTGTTTGCTTGACTATCTTTTAGCCTCTCACCGGTGATCTAGTTATTAATACAATATTATTACTGCCATGTAGTACGGGCTAACATCGATGTCATTTTAAAAGATCTTTCCATAGACAATCCACTCGCATACGTTTGACTAAAATAGAATGTTTTAGTTTCATGTATGGGAGCCCCCCTGAAATATTATTATTTTGTTGTATAAGGATCGTAAAGCGGTCAACAGGATAGATTTTCCTACCAAATTTCAACAGTGTGATGCTAATAGTTACGGAATAAAATAGCTGTGATATACGGACGGGCAGACAGACAGATGAGGTGTGTTCTGCAGATAGTGAGGGTGCGTCGCAGACGAGGATTAAGAGAAAGACATGTGTCCAGTTTGAACGTCGAATATTTATTATTTAATTAAAATCTAGTACATATCTTTAAAACACAATATGCTTACTTAACATAAAATTGACACTATGTCGCAGACACTTATTAAAATATTCATGTTACGGTACAACTTACAAATCACTATACTTCACCTCCCCCGAAAAGTTCATCATTACACCCCCCGCTTTTCGAGAGAAAAAAAAGAACCCTTTTTTTTGTCTAATTAATAATTATTAATTAATATTATATATTTTTCTTCAAGTGTAAAACATTTTAGTATTATTTTTATGAGTTACAAATTCCTTATCATTTTTCAAAATTATTACATTAGGTGAAATGTCCTTGATTACAACATATGGACCACTATAAATGTTATCAAGCTTATTTCCAACTTGATTTTTTAACAATAATAGATCTCCTTCCTTATAACTAACAGAGTTACAATTCTTATCATAATTTACTTTTCTAATTTCCTTACTTGCTAAAAGATTTTTCTTGGCTTCAGTTTGTGCTTTTTGTAAACGGTATTTCATTTGTAACGGGTAATCGTCATAGTTATACAATGGTTCAATCGGTACGTTAAAGTTACTTGGTAATGTGCATAATTTTCCAAACACTAACTCATATGGGGTGTATTTCGTTTCAGTGTGTACGGTCGTATTAAAAGCAAAACACCAGTAGGGTAACCATGAACTCCAATCTTGTTTATTAGAGTCGCATTGAATTCTGAGAAAAGCTCCTAAATTTTTATGAGTGTTTTCTAACGCACCTATAGTTTCGTGATGGTATGCAGTTGATTGTAGTTTATTAATTTCAAGCAATTTGCAAATGTTGGTCATTATGGATGAAGTGAATTCTGTTCCTTGATCTGTGACAATAGAGCGCACAGTATTTCAGGATTGCTTGGGAGGAGACATGATTTAGTTAACATCATAGAGCAATACAGTAAAATGTACTAACACAAATTGTAAAAGAAACCCTAGGTCAATTATTCTTAGTTTTCGAGAAAAAAAATCATGAAGTTGTCTATTGAGACCAGGTGCCTAACAGTAAAAATTACTTTTTTTCTTAAAGAGTGGAAACTTAAAAACAGTCTTAGTATCCATGTCTTCACGCGTAAAATATTTTGCTATATAAGCTTTACAGCACGCACGAACTGTCAATAATTACGAAAATATGAGCAAAAAATCGAATTTTAGTTTTTATTTTTTATTTATTTTATTACGTCATTTCCGCAGCTAATTTTAATTTGAAGAGTTAGCTGGACCTCTTCACCTGCTCCATAAAAAAATCAGGTGCATAATCCATGGAATTACAAAGTTATTTATAATTTTAGAAAACCCTGTGCGCCTGTGTTTTTTTAAAGAGCAATGTTGACTGTTGACTTTGCTATTAGATAAAACAAAGGCGTTTTGTTATGAAATGTCATGGGTTATATCGCTGATTTCGGCTATCATCAGCATTACTCCGTGTTGCCTACCAATACCGCATGGAATGAAATGTGAAAAATCATACCTCGTATGATAAAAAATATTGTCACGTCATTCCAGAGACTTAATTCCAAAGTCTTTCCTATGAAGGGCTACTTGTGACGCGGGACGGCGATATTCTTCCAAATATAAACGAAACTTAGTTAATCTACTAGATGGATCGGTCATACTGAACAAGTAAATAAGTGGTTTATGGTCTGTTAAAATTTTGAACTTTTTGCCATATAAATAAGGTCTAAAATGTCTAATTGGCCATACAATCGCTAGTAATTCTAATTCGATGATTGGGTATCTAGTTTCTGCGGGCTTAAGTCTACGGCTAGCGTAAGAAATTACTGTTCCATTTTTATTTGATAAGACTGCGCCTAATCCTTGTTTTGATGCGTCAGTTTGTAATACAAATGTGTTTTCGTCAGAAAAGTCGGGATATTGTAATATAGGTGGCTTAATGAGCGCCTGTTTTAATGTATGGAAAGCTGTTTCACACTCGGGTGACCAAACAAATGGTGTACTTTTCTTACAAAGATTGTTTAATGGATGTGCTATACAAGCGAAACGTGGGATAAATCTCCTGTAGTAATTTGCGAATGCAACAAACCGTTTTACGTCATCTGTATTTAAGGGTACGGGGTAGTTTTGTAAAACCTCTGTTTTTGATGGGTCGGGAAATATACCTTTGGAAGTTATTTTGTGGCCTAAATACATTATTTCTTTACGTAAAAATTCGCATTTTAGTGGGTTAAGTTTTAAATTTACTTTACGAAATCGTTCCAAAACACTTATTAAATTCTTGTTGTGAGTTTCAAGGCAGTTTCCTATCACAATACAGTCATCTAAATAAACAAATGCCTGTTTATAGTTTAACCCAGACATTGCTATTGTCATAAGCCGGGAAAAAACGCTAGGACTGGTTTTCAATCCCATAGGACATCTTTTCATTTGATACGTCTTATCTGTTGTAAACGCTGTCATGTTACGTGAATCTTTATTTAATGAAAGTTGATACATTTTATCGACCTGAAATGCTGTGTATTTTCTGCTATTTTCATCTAATGATAATTGATAGTAAGATTGCGATAAGTCTAATTTCGAAAAATAAATACTACCTGAAAGTGAATCTAGGATTTCAGTAATATTCGGTAATGGAAATTTGTCGTCTTGAATAACATTATTTAACTGTCTATAATCAATTACTAGTCTCCATTTCTTTTCACCATTTTTGTCAGATTTTTTCGGAACTAAAAGAACTGGGCTGTACCATTCAGATGTCGTCTCTTCAATGATGTCATTATCTAACATTTCCTTAATTTGTTTTTGAATTTCTGGCTTTAAAGCATGTGGTATTCTATAAGGCTTTCTATAAATAGGAGTGGTATTATCCTTTAATTTAATAGAATGCTCCATAAGGTTGGTAACTGACAACTTATCTCCTGGTAATTGAAAAACATCGGCATATTTAGCACATATGTTTTCAATGTTAATTTGTTCCTCTTTATTTAAATATGAACTTAAATCGAGTAAGTCAAACAAAGTTTTAACTCGTTTAACAGATACTTGGTTCTCGCTAAAGTTACACATTTCGAAATAGTTTAGACTGTGAAATTCTAAATAAGAAAAATCTATAACGCGTTCTTCATCAGTTGTATTTAAAATACGTACTGCGACATGACCATTTTTGGGTCTAGAAATCATTCCCGCTACATATATTCCGGGATAAAAAGGGATTTCGTTGGCCAACACAATCACTACAGTAGTTAGTAGGAATGTACTTAATAACCTCGCATCGCGGCGGTATTGCATGAATATACTTATTTTTACAGACTATTTCGGTTGTGACTAAACACGCTTTATTTGATAAAGTTAGAGTGCAATCTTTATAGTTTACAATCGCGTTATACTTTGAGAAAAAATCTTGGCCTAAAATACCGTCGGCCGAACATGAAATATTTTCAAAAATATAAAATTTTTGAGTAAATGCATTGTTATTAAAATATAAATCTAGATATACGTATCCTATTGAAACTAAATTCCCGCTTATACCTTTTATGGTAATTCTATCACTAACTATTTGACTTATTATATTCGGATAATTTCTAACTAAATCATACTTAATTACACAAAGACTGGCGCCAGTATCTACTAGTAACTTTACTTTTATATCTCTATCTATAAAACATGTAATTACGCTATTATTATTGTAGCTTAAAATAAAATTACTAATTTCATTAGTCTCGAAAAAACTGGTTGTTATTGGAAACGGTTTCCTGCTCATTTCCGTCCGAAAACTGCTTAGCTACATGAACACGCGGCGCGGCCTGCGATCGTGTTCCCGTTGCCTGCGCATCAAAGCGAGCGCGTGCGCCGTTTGTACCTTGGTTCATGTTACCTGACGTATTCCGCGCGTTGTTATTGCTGAATTGTCGTCGCCAGTTATTTGATCGGTTGAAATTATTATACGCGTTAGGTAAATTATTATTGCGAAACTGCGAATTACTCGAGTTGTTATTTCCCGAGCTAAAATTTGTGGAATGGCTATTTGTATGATAATAATTTTGTCGATGTGATTGATTAAGATATCGACGATTTCCACGATTACCACGATTGGAATTTTGAAAATGCCTAACTTTCATGACCTCGTGCTCTGTTGTTGACATAGAGTTTTCGTCGATTGCAGTAGTAATAGCTTCGGAAAGTGACGGAAACTGACGAGATGCAATAATGGTACTAAGTCCAGGGTCTGACAGTCCGCCCGAAAATCTTTTAATAGCGATTTTTTCATTGAGTGGACGCAAAATTTGGAACTTATTGTCATCACCGTCGGCTTGTGCCAAAGTTAGCTTCACAAATAAATTTTCTAACTCTCTACCGAATGACTCGATCGATCTACGACCTTGCTGTGAGCGTTGCAATTGGCTATGAATAGCGACTAATGAAAGTTTTGGTAATAATTTAGCTTTCATGTCTTTGATTAGATTAGAAACATTATCGTAACTAGTGTTCAGGCGTAATTTGGCACTTTGAGACAATCTAGTTTTCAGGACAAATGTTATTAACTGCGCCTGCGATTCTGTTTTAATCATAGTGGTGTATAGTTCAATGCCATCTATTAATTGTTTAGTGACTGTATCCTGTCCCGTCATAACTGGTAACAGTGATATGGCAGTTTTAATATCGAAACTAGGCAGTTCAGAGGCCATTTTTGTGGTTGATGAGTCCTCTACACTGACCAATGAGACAATTTTATGGTATAAATTATTAATTTCTTCTACTAACTGATTAACGAAAATAGCGCCTTTCGAACTTATCTCTGACTTTTCTACCTGTTCGCACACATGAGACAAAATAAACCCCAATTTACTATATTCTAGCTTTGCTTCCGTTAACTTTTTAAATGCTAGTTCTGATTTCCTTCTTTCGGGACCTAGTTTAGTTAAATACTCTTTGTAATATTTTAATAAATCGCGCAAATTAATTAACTCATCTGTCATAATAATTAAAAAATAAGCACAAAGTCATTACAACTAAAGCCAAGCAAAATGTACTTACATAATAACCGTTTAAAGAGTGCGATTCGCGAACGTCTTAGTCATCGTAGGAGCTGGTTGATGCGGCAGAAGACTGGGCTCGCTGTGGCTGCATGCGGAAGGCTGTTGCTCGAAGACACGAAGGTGCTCGTCGACTGCAATGATGGGTGGGCCGGGCTATACCCTGGACTCCGTGGGCCGGGATTTCCCTGGACTCCGCTCGAACTGGGCCGGGTTATACCCTGGACTCCGTGGGCCGGGATATCCCTGGACTCCGCTCCTTCAATTTCTTCTTAAGGTGTTGCCGTTAGCTCCAAAGTTGACGTGGCGTTGCTTGCCAAATTGAAACGAGTCAACTCACGGCGTAAGGCTCTCATAGCTTGTTGACGGCACTTCTTGTAGAAGTAATATGCTAGTGCGAGTACCAAAATGACCAGTACTACAACCATCAGAATTTCGGCAAGGTTCATGCCAGTAGATTTTTCTGTTTTAGCATCACCGCTGGCAGTCTGGGCGATGACTACTTGTTCTTTGCTTTGCTGTTTCCCCATGCTCGATGATAATAAATTTCTTGATAGTAACTTGATGATGATCTTAATATTGTGTAGATTTGGTTCTTCTTGCTTCGTCTTTAATTAAATTCTTCGATCTTCTTGTTTTTCATATTTATTTAGTGATTTTCTTTCTTCATTCTTCTTACTTCCGTCGAGTTCTAAGGCAGGGTCGCCATAATGTGTGTTCTGCAGATGGTGAGGGTGCGTCGCAGACGAGGATTAAGAGAAAGACATGTGTCCAGTTTGAACGTCGAATATTTATTATTTAATTAAAATCTAGTACATATCTTTAAAACACAATATGCTTACTTAACATAAAATTGACACTATGTCGCAGACACTTATTAAAATATTCATGTTACGGTACAACTTACAAATCACTATACTTCACAGACAGACTTGACGAAACTATAAGGTTTCCGTTTTTTGCCATTCGGCTACGGAACTCTAAAAATAGGTAAGTATTCAAAATGGTGTGCGCAAAAAGGAGCGCGCGCCGCAAGACTAGGATGGTAACACAATTATCGATCAAATTATTGTAGTAATCAGCGGTGTTTTACCTCCGTGCTTCGGAAAGCACGTAAAGCCGTTGGTTCTGCGCCTGATCCCTCTCCTGTCGTGTCAGATTTGACCCATCGGGCTATGAGAGTGTAAAGGAATTGAGCATTCACCTGTGTTTGCGCACACACTAGTGCACTATAATATGTCCCACACAGTCGGTTAGTCGTTGTTACGAGGGTCAAACTGAAAGTTCTTAGAAAATCAAAAACTGATTACATTAGCCAGTTATTAGTTTTATTATATCTTTTCAAAATATTGTCCATTGACGTCAATACACCGCTGCATGCGATGGAACCACTGGGAAAAGCACTTTGCCCACTCGTCCTTAGGGGTCTCTTCAATGGCATCGCGATACGCAGCCACCGCTTCTTCAGCATTCATAAACCGCTTTCCTTTAAGTTTTTCTTTAATTTTTGGAAATAAATAAAAATCACAAGGCGCGAGGTCGGGGCTATACGGCGGGTGACCCAGTAATTCAACGTTTGATGTCGCCAAATAGTCGATCGTTCGCTTGGCGGTGTGCGACGAGGCGTTGTCGTGGTGAAGGAGGATCCTACTGCGAGGTCGTTTCTCTCGAACTTTTTCCAAGACAAGTGGCAAACAATTGGTAGTGTACCATTCTGCAGAAACTGTTTTTTGATCATCTAACACAATTGTTGCGAAATGACCTATCCTTCCAAAGAACGAGGCCACCATTTTTTTTCCCGCACTTCGATCTCTCTTCACTTTAGTTGGCAACTCCTCGAAAGGAAACACCCACTGAGCAGATTGTCTTTTGATTTCAGGATCATAACAGTAAATCCAGCTTTCGTCACCTGTTAGTATGTCGAACACAGCATTTGAGTCACCTCCGTTAAATCTTTCAATCATTTTACGGCACCAATCCACACGATGGAGTTTTTGAGCCTTAGTCAAATTATGAGGTATCCACCGGGCGCAAAGCTTCCTGACCGCTAAATGTTCGTGGAGGATTTTGTGCACTTGACTCATACCGATGCCTAAGCTTGTCCGAATCTGCTGATAGGTCACTCTTTTGTCAGTCTCTATCATACGCCGCACAACACAGATGTTATTTTCAGTCGTCGCCGTAGAAGGCCGTCCCTCACGTACATCATCAGTGAGATTAGTGCGACCACGTTTAAACTCATTAAACCAGTTGTAAACAGTCGCACGAGATGGGGCTTCATCGTGAAAGGCCAATCGTAGTCTATCATAACTTTCTTGTTGACTTAAATGACATCGAAAGTCATAAAAAATCATTGCACGAGAATTTTCTCGTGTTAAATTCATGTTGACGTGACACAGACAATTTTCAATTTGCCGCTAAATCGTAAAACAAATGACAAATGAATGAAATATATACTCAGTAATATTGGCAAAGAGTTCTATTTTCAAATTTTAGAATATTTTTTTTATTATATTGTTTATAAGTGGCCAGTTCTAAGAACTTTCAGTTTGACCCTCGTACTAGCCACCGCAGTCGCAATTGGCTAGGGGACTATATAACTTATATTATTACCTAGTCTTGTCATAAATATTGTCACAAAAAACATTTTTTTTAATGCAACTAACAATTATTACTTTTACAGTGTGTTAGTTTTATACATAAATATAAAACAATTTAAAATATAAAAAGTTTATTCAAAGTGGTTTCCATTGGCTGCAATACAGTCCTTTAACCGTTGAGGCCAGCTATCAATAGAAGCACGCACTATTTTCATGGAAAAATTCTTCACTGCCAATCGTATGGATTGTTTTAGGGACTCCAAAATATCATCGCGTTTAGAGCAAGCCTCTCTCAAGATACTCTTAAAACTGAACATAAATCATAATCCAGCGGATTAAGATCGGGACTAGACGACGGGCAGTCTTCAGCTCTGATGAAGTCCGAAACGTTCGCTTCTAACCAAGATTGTGTGGACCGAGCTTTATGACCCGGCGCCTAGTCTTGTTGGAGAGACCATGCTTGGTTATTGAACATGGTGTTGTTAAGGGGCTTAACTACCTTCTCAAGAATGGTATCTTGATACACTTGTGCCGATGTTTTGATACCTTCTCACAAAAATATAGCTCACTGGCTGAAGTCACTCCTTCATAGCTAACACCCCACCACACCATCACTGAAGTCGGGTAATGCCCACGTTGCACTCGGCCGACTAATTGGGAAGCTTCTTTAGAGGTTTGAGCATAACTACGGTCATTTTGTTTGTTAAAATGTTGCTCAATTGTAAAGATTTTCTCATCCGTAAACAAAAATTTTCTGTGACCTCCTTTTGCGTACCGCTTCAGTAGCTTTTTCGATTTTACCACCCTATTATTTTTTAAATTATCAGTAAAAAAATGACCAGTGCGTCTCCTATAGGCTGCAAGTCCTAAGTCATCTTTTAAAATACGCGACATGGTTCTGGGTGATATTTTTATCTTCTGAGATAAAATCTTTTGCATTCGGACAGGATTTCTGCGAATTCTTTCCCTTACTGCTTTAACCACCTTTTCCGTACGAACACTACGTGGACGGCCAGATCTTTTTCTGTCACAAACAGAGGAGATCTCAATGTACCTATTAATAGCCCGGTACACAAACATTTGACTAATACTAAGCGTATGGAAAGTTTTAAACATTGTATTTGGCTCCATACCAACGTTGTGTAATGCAATTACAGCAATTCGGTTCTCTTTGTCACCCCACTCCAATTTCATATCGAAAAATATTATAAAATATATTTGCGCCAAAATAAGAAAACACAATGAGTTATCGTATAAAAATGACAGATTCCAAATTCAAGTATAATATCTTTCTTATTTTTAATTGTAACAGTATTTATGGCCAGACTGTGTAGGTATTACTAACATATTATAAACTTCTTTGTAGACGTATAAAACAATAAAAATGAGGCTTCCTTTGAAGATAAAAGAACCTATTGATAAATATGGCGTGTTCAAGTGATTTGTCTTTCTGGCCGGCTTTTAAGGAAATGTCACTCATATGTAATAAAACAGAAAAGGGACCGTCAACATAAATCATCTAGATATGACACTATGAACGTAAACAGTAATTCTATTGATTTGAATAGATCGGCCTGTTTCACAATGTCCTAATAAGTTCTAAATAAAGTTATATGTCTAATACTTCATACTAAATGAGGTTTGGAATTATTCATTTTGGTACTTTTCATCAGATTTTCAGGTGTCACAATAACAACTGAAAAATATCAAAACTCAAGGGGTAGTTGTCATTCGAGTTGAGAATACAGATAAACAAATTCAATAAAACTTTTTTCTTGAATTTTATTTTAATTTTTATTTCATGTTTTTTTGTATATAAAATCAAATCGTTTTAAGTGATAAAATTTTAACTGTGTATTTGTATACATCATATAAACAGGAAACTATAATTATTTTTTGGAAATATGAGATTTGTGTTTTTTTAATTTTCTCTAACAAAGAAAATTGATTTGTTTTTAAAACAGCACCCTGACGGTTTTAAAAGTTATCTACGTCATCGGCTTCACTTCTCTTAAGTCAATGCCTAATCATTATTTTTCTTTAATGTCATACTTATCATCATCATCCAATTTAAGAGCTAGGCTCTTGTCGGTGGAGTTTTTTCCATTCCTCTCTGCCTTTCTCTTAACTTCCTGATACGACCCGACATTTATCTTTTCCTTTATTTGCTGCAATTTGACACGACAATTTTATTAAAACGATAATTGAAGGAAAAATAGAAGGAAAAAGGAAGCGAGGAAGACCAAGAATAATCTCACACTTACTTAATAAAAATAAATTACTGAAAAAAAATAACTATCTTAATCTTTAATTTTCTCACAAACTAGCGTATAAAAACCCAAAATGTTTTCTAAAATAGAATATCCATTTTATTCAAAAAACAATAAGTTCTCTATTGATATTTTGTTCAGAAAACAGTTTAAATACTGGGATATTTCTAATCTATTGTTAATAAATATGGAGAGCGGGGATATTCTACAAATCCTTGATGCAACATGGAAATGTTAAATCACCTATTTATGAATAAAGAAATTTGTATTTGTATTAATTGTGCTGAATCAACCCTTTCAAAATTATTACTTAAAACGAGTTAACCATATATATTATCTGCATCCTACAAGTGCACTCGACTAATACTTGAATTTAGCTCGTAAATTTTAATCCCTGCATTGAATTTTAGGGATCTGTGAACGTTTTGTCTCATATCTATAGTTTTTGTTTCTTATATAGGGTGTAATAAAAGGACGAGTGAAAGGATGGTTAAGAGTCGAGTCTTGCATACATGTAAAAAAAACTTCTTTTTAAAAAAAAAACATATTATCATCTATATTTCCTGCATTCCAAACACGATTTAACCATCCCCTTGAGTTTGGCTCGTACTTTTTATACTCTAAAGATTGTGTAAAATCATACAATAGTAGGTACATGAAGAGAATAGCTTGCCTCTGTCAAATAAAGACACTTCTATTGAATTTATATTCATGTACTTATTTGCGTTTTCCCATCAATAATTTCAGTTTGATCGTCTTGTCCCGAAGAAGACTTCATTTTGTCCCGCGAAGCAATATTCAACGCACCTTCTTACTATTTTTCCCCAATTTCCAATTTCCAATTTTCCCTTTTTCTTTTTTCGTTTTATCCTCAATTTACTCAAAATAGAAATATTAAATGGCTCTTATATTTAGGGATTCTTTCAATAAAAGAAGTAAAACAATAGTTCCATTATAGATTCTGTTTAATAATGGCAGAGCTCTCAAATCTCCTTATTTTGTATCGTGCATACATTTGATGATCATTATTTTTCGATCCACCTAGGAAATGAAGTCATTGTTTCACATATTGTTTGAAAAAATAAATTTTAATTGCACACAATAGGTTTTTTTTATATGTACCCAGAAGATATTCAAACCACATAGCTCAGCGATTACTAAGTATCGATTGCTCTATCTAACTCTAGCTGTCAGCCATGTTTTTCGTGCGAAGTTAGGCAGCTATTCAACACATTTGGTGCAACGAGTCCAAAACATGTTCCAGATGGATGCATTCCACCCCATCTAGAATGAATTTGGTAGTTTACATCCATGTAGACTGCGATGTACATCTAATATTTAAATCTAGGGAAATGTCAAAATCGCTAAGACATGTTTTTTTCCATTCTTTTTTTAATACTTATCATGCAAGTCCAATATATCTGATAAGTTTAAATTCTATCTTCTTCATTCACTTTCTTCCTTTTTCGGTTTATCATCTACAGATGAACTCTCGACTTTTTGAAACAGGAGATAGATAAAAGAGAGCTTTTAATTAGGAGCTATTTATAAATTAAGAAGCAAAGGATAAGGATTATGGATTAGCAGAGAAAGAGAAGATTACAGCTATAGATTTCGTCTATATAGCCGAAGGTCAAGGTCATCCTGATGGAACGGTAGATTACATCCCTCTGGATTATGCTTAATGGCCTGTTTGACCATCAACAAATAAGTACCAACCAAGGAATAATTCAAATATAGAACGTCATTTCGTATGTAGTTAATAGACAGACAATAGACAGTAAACGTTTAATAGCCGCTCGTGCCGCAGCTGCATTTTCCATAGTATCTGACAGTTAATTGACGTATTTCGCCGGGCGGTGTGGATACATCATTTAAGATATTGTCAAACAGGCCGTAACCACAGTAATGTTACAATAACTATGATTATGATATGATTGCATGTGATTTCATATGGACGATCTTATTGATGTCAAACCACAGTCCGAACAACAATAAGTCATCATAATTTCAGTTTAATTTTCAATATGTATTACGGTTGTAGCTTATAAATAATATAACCTATCACTTGTACAATATCCTAATAAATAAATTACCTAATAATATTAAATTAATTAATAATAACCGAACAGTGCTTTTCTTAAAGTGTGGACACTGTATACTATTTCTATTTGCAGCACCCATTGCCATCTCTCTGCATGACCTAAAGGTTTGACTGGCAGAGAATGCCAGTAAGTCCACTTTTGTACACTATGATTAGTGGAATAAAGTCTTTACATAAATAAATAAATACGCGACTTAGTATAAAAATCAATAAAACAGTAAAAATAACAAAAAAAAAAAGAAGTGACAAGATAAATACAGATCGATAATATAAAGAAATTACTTAGCATTGAAAAGCTCTACATTATTGTAATTGTTGTTTTTAATGTTCCTTTATTCAGCAGAGAGCCCCACGACACAAATGTTTCTTCAACGCCAAACGGCGCAAACACATAATCACTTGCAAGTGAGACGTACTTGCGTCGTTTGGTGTTTTCAGCCAACTCCGCTGCTGCACCAGCTTTAGGGGTGAATTTTCTGAGATGGGAGGGGGCCAAAGTATCGACACAAGTGTAAATTGTATTTCGAACAATGAGCATTTACATAGTGTGTGAACTTAGGGCCCACCAAGATAAACGTAAAGTTCAAAATATCATTTCTCACTTACGCCGGCGAATATCACATACGAGTGTGCTATGTCCCGCTCTAACATAGCTAGATGCTATAGTTGCATCCTTGTCGGTATCGTTCAGCCGCATCACTGCTGCATGCGATTATGTGGGTGTACCGACGGCGTTAAACATCAAATACACTGAGAGCCAAGGAAAAAACTTGAATCGGAGCTAGCCCGGGTCTGCGCAAATGGCCTTAACTTGCTTTTGTTACTTTTCCAAAGTCATACCAACCAAGTTACAAGAAAGATAACTTAGATTTTAGTTGTTTTATTAACAAACAGCAGTCCCAGTGACCTTTGTTTTGAGCTGACCTTTATGCTCCGTCCCCTTTTTAGGGTTCCGTAGCCGAATGGCTAAAAATGGAACCCTTATAGTTTCATCAAGTCTGTCTGTCTGTCTGTCTGTCCGTCCGTTTGTCACAGCTGCTTTATCCTGTAATTATTAGTATTACACAGTTGAAACTGAAATGGTAGATGTATCCTGTTAACCGCTTTAGGATTCTCGTACGAAAAGTAAAAAATAATGTAATATTTAAGGCGACTCCCAGGCATGAAACTAACACCTAAATTTGGTTTTGTCTAACCTATGCGTGTAGTATGTCTATAGATAGGTATTCATAGAGGTAAAATGCCCCCCCCCCCCCTAGCTTTAAACAAAGCGTGTGTAAATTTTGAAAAAAAAAATACATGATGTAGATCTTGACAAAAGTTTTCGATGAAAATTGGTTTGAACGAGATCAAACTAGTACTTTTTGAGAAAGCCCACATTTTCAATACAACATAACTTTGTTATTCATACACATACTATGAAAAACAAAGTTATATTTGCGTTCAAAGAGATATTGTGGTATTTTCAGCTAAAGAAGGCACGAAACCCTTAGTGTCCGAGTCCGACTCGCACTTGGCCGGTTTTTTATCCTATATGGACCAAGACATGTGTTACAAAGTAAAAATCAAAAAGGTTATAATTGGTGTACTTGACGCAAATTTCTTGTATGTATATAAAATATATCTGTGTTATTTGATAGGGCACTTCAGCTTACAAAGTTTCTAATAGGCCCTATATCACCCATGTTTGCACAAGTACCCATTATCACTTAGAAGTTAGTGTTGACTAAAGCTCGGACACATGTCGCAAACTCGGGTAATTAGTGTGCAAACTTGCCGAACTTTGACGCCGTCTTTGTTGCGACTAGAGGCGGGTTTAATATAATTTATTTTTGGACTTTTCCCTTCAAAAAGATATCAGGAGGTCTGAGTCAATACTATTTTGATCTGAACTAATAAAAATTATACTACCATTGTTGAATCCTGTCATTAAGATTTTCTTTTAATTTGGACGGTTAATACCTTAGTTTTGTTCTAAGTCTGGCAGGTATTCATTGCCTTTTTAGAACTCGGAAATATTTAGATTATTGTGTTGACACATTTTCGTACCTATAAGTTGATTATTTTGATAAATTGTTTGAATGAATTTGATGTTATAAATATTAAGTTTATTGTTACAGAGGTATTATAGCAAAACCCGCTGCGTGTATTCTACTATACTTCCATTACTCAAATGTCTATCGAAATCCATCATAAATGTAACTTTTTTAAATGGATGAAGGTTGAATGAAAGCGTCTGCTGAATGTCGCAAATCAAGTCACTATATCATCAAATGCGTTGCAGTTTTTATGATAAAAGTATCTCACACTTAACCAACCTAATAGCAATTTGGTATACACTGTGTCTATAAATCTTACAGCTAGGGTAAATAAATGAATAAACTGGGAAAAGATTATCAACGTCACAAGGTTGTCCAGTCGATACATTTGATTTCTCTCTTCGTATAAATGATGCGGCCAAAAACTTGGTGGGACAATAAATACGCTCGTAACATGTCTTTCATTAATTTTAATTTACGGATTCTTTTGCACGTTCAATACATAACAATTTTCTATTTATGTATTTTTTTTTCAATTATTTTCACAGTTATTCTTTTAAGCATAGGTTTTTTAATGTCGTTTTAAGCTTTTTGACTCAAATTAAAATAAGTAGGTACGTATTGCTTTCATCTTTACCTCCTCTCAAAAGTTCCTTCTCATTTGTAACCAGCAATATGACCCAGTATCAAACATCAGCGTTGTTTTTAGCTTTTCTCTTGCAGACACATTCGCCACAAAACTTTAACACATTATGATCAATGATTTCAAAAACCTAGAAAGGTCATTTTAAATTCTCATGCTTTTTACTGCAATAAGTCAGAATAAAAAAAAAAGATATTCGTGAACGTAGTTGATTAGAACTTTGATTTAACTAGCCTAGGCGTTGATGCGTTTTTGTAATAGGATTACGTTTCAATCGAATTTTCCATTGTTACTTGAAAAGATTAACTTCAAAGCAACAGTTTACTTTGGTTTAGAATGTTTTGAACACTCACAGTGTCATATTTTATATTCTTAAAGATGAAATAAGAAACCAAAAAATGCACACGAGTGGGACTCGAACCAGCAACTTCTTGGCCAACCTGGCTAAACGCTCTACCAATGAGCTACCGTGCTGTCTAATGGATACGTCATTACGCGTGATATTAGCGCCATCTACCCGTCTGTTTATGAAACAGTGCCAATTTTGGTTTCTTATTTAATCTTTTAAAACATTTTACTTATCGATTTTAGTGGTTTTCCTAACAAAAAAGTGCCAAAATCAATGAACCTTCTTTGATTTTGACACTTTTCTTTAGAATTTAAATTATTTTTTTCACTTAAAAAAATAACTAAGTATTTATTTACTTATTCTAAATACCCATTAAGTACATCTAGCACGTAGCTGCGTGTCAAGCCAAGTTCAGGCAAAAGAACTGGCGACGCTGCGCCGTGTATACATTTATATACTACTTAACTTAAGGGGCTTTTGATTCCTCCATAACTCAAAACGTATTTAACAGAAACACATTCATAACTATAAGGACTACAAGAACCCCAAATTTCATTAGCTTACCTTCAACGGTTACAAAGATATATAAGATCTAATTGTCACCCATTTTTCAGCCCTGCAGATCGAAAACCCAACCTTCTTCCAAATGACCTTGGCAGTTGAAATTTGGCATCTAGCTAGGTAAAATTGTGTAAGCGTAGAAAAAACACTGAAAATAAAAGAAGCTAAATAATAAAGGGGATCCACAACATAGGTACACAGCACACACACCGATGGTACGAAAGTTAGCTGCGTGCTCAAGCAATCTAGGCACCGCTGAACGAATATAGATTTGGTTATTTATTAGTTTATACCCGCTCATTTGAATTTGATAAATCCCAATCCCAGTTTCAAATACCCACTTATTATAACAGTTTCAGATGCTTCAATAAGGAAACCTGTTTTATGTATTCAGAGTAAGTTATTTAACTTTCTTTTGTTTTCAGATTTCCAGAAGTCAACTTTGACGAAATTTAATACTCATTGCACTTTCAGTCTGAATACCTACCTACGTCTTTATTAGCACAATGCTGAAACTCCAAAGATTCCCACACTGAAACCAGACTGCCAAGTTTCGCGAATTTGAGCACTACTAGAAGAAAGTTTAGCTATTCTGAACTCATTAAGAAATGAAAGCGAACCACCTAAATGTCTTTAAGATTATTATCAATTTTAGTTAGAAATTGCTTGATATAGGTTTAATTTTACTTTGCACAGATGCATACTGTCGCTAGCGAGTAGAACCGCCTTAAACTCATAGTAACGGTACTAAGTATGTTTTTGTTGTAAACGGTGTCTAAGGTATTTGTGAAAAAAAAACTCTTTGGTATAACTTTATTCATTAGATGACAGCAAAATTGCACATATTTCCTCCATTGACTGTAATTACAAGGCCTTGCATTGTAAAATATACATTAAACTAACATTTACATTTACAAAAATAGTTATAGCGTAGTTTACAATCCTAGTTCTAGCCTAAAAATGGAAAAAGTACTTTCATCAATGGGCTCATAGTTCGTTTCGAACTTTTATTGATGTAAATACTTTTTTATACTACAGTTTTATTTACATATTTACGACACTAAACGATTTTACATTCTATCTTTTTACAACGTCGATTTTCTAATTATTTACAGTTCTTAATTTAATTCTAACGACTAAGCTTACAATCTTCATGTTAGCATGTAGGAACATAATATTATACAACTTAAACCATTTAAATGTTAAAAACTTACAGGGGGTGCAAATAACATTCTAGTGCTCCTATACAGATTTCAGGCGATTCACACTAAGCAAAAATTTTTATTATGCACTGAGTTTGCACTTTGCACTAAGTAAAAAATTGTTTTATAAGTTCGTACAACAGAGTTAGTTGTTATTTTATTTTCAATGTAACCTTTGTCATATATATTTTATTTTGTTAACTGTGTTGTTGAACAATATCTCTATTTATTTTCGTTTGCGTGTCTGCAATTTGAGAATTGTAGACATTCTTCTGTGAAATGGTTTCGAATCGGAGATTTTGATACACGCACTGACATCATATTTCAAGATGTTTAATTGATGTTTAATAACAACTAATTATTGATATTGTTCATATAGTGATCCAGAGGTATTGATAGTTCGCATTACAGTCCTGGTTTCTGTTACACTTTTTATAATAGTCATGCGATTTAAAAACTTTATTCGAACGCAAATAAATTCAGTATTGAATTTATTGAAGTTATAAATGCTGCAGCTACTCGAGCATATGATTTCTGAAACAAAGAGAAATTCAGTTTAAATATGAGTTCGGCTTAATGAAGTCAATTTCACATGAAATACATTATTATTTGTATTATGCTTGATCATCCTTTTGTATCATTAAACATATGAAAATATATCCTTTGTTTACAGTTGAAATACATTTAAATTGGTAAACGCGACTAAAGTATATTTTTCTAACTGTCAGAAATTGTTAACAATCCTGACATCCCTTTTTACGGAATGGTTCGTTCTAATATAAGATCAACAACAACTTACAACCTACTAAGTCGCTAAACACTAGATTATTCTTAAATCAAAAAGTGAAATAATTTTAGTCACGAAAATTATTTTAAAAGTTACTAAAAGATTATTGTCAATATTCGACAAGAAAAGATAACCTGACTTATTTCATGAATAGATTTTAAAAAATATATATAAAACTGGTCGTGATCACATCAAAATAAAACTATCTGTTGTTTTACTATTTGACTCATTTAAGGTTACGCAACAGATTTTGATGCAGGCTAATATTGTTGAAATGGCATTTTTAGGGTTCCGTAGTCCAACAAGAAACCCCTATAGTTTCGCCATTTCCGTCTGACTGTCTGTCTGCAGTTCAGCGCAGAGACCTGACTCCTATGACATAGAGTATTTAGAACTGAGCATTCAGATAACTAACACTTTTATATAAAATAACATTTTATAAAAAAGTGTTTTGTATCATTGTTACCTCCGACCCACGTAATCGATAAAGAGAGGACATCGCTCAAAAATGGCCCTATTGTAGACAAAGTAAGAGAACGTTGAAGAAACACAGCATCCAACCTTTATAACAGCGGCTAACCGATGGACACAGCAAGCACTGAAAGCACTCACATCGGAAGCAAACAACTATACTTATAAGCTATACAAGTTATGGATGAGACCTATGTTCAATGGTGGACGTCATTTGGTTGATAATGATGATGATACAAACTATAGCTATCCAAAGCGGCAACGCAGCCAGCATCATAGCCTCCTTGTCGCAAGAAAATGGTTTCGTTTTCTAATAGCTATGTAATTATTTAAATTAATTGTTTATGTTGCATGTTTTAGTTGTAATTTTTCCTGTTTGTTATTAATAACATACAATATAATCGTTATAATGATAGGTCCACGACATCTATCGTCCCAACCTTGCTAATCTGGGCGATGTGGGAGCAGTCCTTCTAGCATCATCATACTAATTATATCTTCAACAGACCTGCTGTATGTTATAAGCTGACTTTTGATAACATTACTGAAAGGTAACCCAACTAAACTTATAACTAAATAGGTAACCAAGTAAAAAAAATATTAAATTTACCTTACGTGTATTATAATCTACCGAAACAACAAAAAAAATGATTCTACAAAGTAATCGCATAGTTTTCTATGTAAGTGGAAACACATTTTCTTTCTTTCTTCTTTCGGAGTCCCCCAGGGCAGTATATTGGGGTCTACCCTTTTTCTCGCCTACATAAACGATCTTTGTAATATACAACTACAGAATGGTAAGATCATCACTTATGCTGATGACACGGTACTATTGTTTACGGGATCAACTTGGGTAGATACTTACAGATCAGGTCAAATAGGCTTCAACCTTGTCCGGAACTGGTTGAATAATAACTTACTAACCCTCAACTTAGAAAAAACCAAAGATGATTCAATTCTCAATACGAGATTCGATACAAATAAGGGGACTCGACCTTAAAATTGTTGCTGAAGACACCACATCTAGCTACGTCATCCAACACACAAATTGCATTAAATATCTTGGCATCTTGATAGATAAACATTTAACTTTCTATCACTTCAAATCACTAACTTCAAATCACATATCGAACTCACATCATCACGCGTACGTAAACTCATATTTGTTTTTAAACAGCTAAGGCACATAGCGGATACCAATATCATTAAAATGGTTTATTTTGCGCTCTGCCAATCAGTTCTAACGTACTGCATCACCACATGGGGTGGAGCTGCTAAGTCTCACTTCATGCGAATTGAAAGAGCTCAAAGATCAGTACTTAAAGTATCATGGTTTAAACCATTTCAGTTCCCCACTCAAGAACTTTATAATGCCACTAATGTATTAACTGTACGTCAACTTTTTGTATTCCATGCCACAATGAAGCAACACAAAATTACACCTTTTGATGCAGAAAATACCAGGCGTAACCATCTGGTAGCAGAAACATCACTTAATAATACAAAATTCAGTTGAAGATTTCTCGGATTCCTGGGTCCTCACCTTTACAACAAACTTCACAAAATCCTGTCCATACATCACCTAAACACCTTTACAGTTAAACACATACTTTTGGAAGGGTTGCAGAAACTAAGTTATGAAGATACAGAAAATTTACTTCATTCTATACAATAAATATAAAACACACACACACTAGTGGTACTAACACTATCTACAAGTAGAATAAAAAAGTAAATAGAACAACACTCGAGAGGATAAATATACATTTAAAATGGCCAGTCATGTCCTCGGTGCGTGCGTGTGTGTGTGTGTGTGTGTGTGTGTGTGTGCGCGCGCGCGCGCGCGCACACACACGCACACACACACACACACACACACACACACACACACACACACACACACACACACACACACACACACACACACACACACACACACACACACACACACGCACGCACCGAGGACATGACTGGCCATTTTAAATGTATATTTATCCTCTCGAGTGTTGTTCTATTTACTTTTTTATTCTACTTGTAGATAGTGTTAGTACCATTATAGTACATTATGATACAAGTGTGCTAAGTTGACCATTATATACAAGGCGATATTGTGTGCGCACGAGCGAAAGCGAGTGCGCCATAAGAAAGCCGCGTATATAATGGTCACAGGCACACGCGTATCATACGACGTTTTTCAACACACTTGCGAGGAAAAAACAAGACTCTTCATTTACTAAGTTTTTAATTATTAAAACATTTAGTAAAAATACATTTCACTCGATTTTGATGGCAAAGACTTTCGCACGCGTTTTTTGCCTCGTTACGTATGTCCGGCGGAGTAAATAATAGGTTTCCTTCATTTTCTTCACTTGAATTAGGCATTTCCATTAATATTAAACTTCTTAAATAATGCAAACTTCGTCACAGCCGACAATTATTATTTACGAAAAATGGCGCATTGTTTTTTTTTTCTTGCCGCGAGATACCGATGCTCGCGCAAGGCTTAGGCGCGAACTAGATTGGCCAAAAGCCAAGATTAAAAATGTAATAATTCGTGTTTAAAACACAAATCACAGAAAATGTTAAACGAGTTTGAGCTATTTTTTAGTAATAAATCTGGATTTACCATTTATTTAAATAAATATGTAGATACTGTTATTTTTCGCATAAATACTTTTTGTTGCTAAAATAAAAGTATTGTATAACCCGACTAAATTATATCGCTTCTTCTTCTTACTCACGACTTGGTACTAGGGTACAAACCTAAATTGGTCGGGTTAATAAACTAAAGGCACTAGTGCAATAATATAATGAAAAAGCACGCGTGTTTAATATCTATGATTATGAGCCAAAAATCGGTGGAATAAAGACGTCGTTATGAGCAAGTGTGTTGAAAAGAATATTATAAACCAAAAGGTGGGGCCTGATGGCTTGTAACACAGGTATTAAACCTAGTACATGCATCAGCTCCCACAAACTTTTGCTGCAGTTAGTACTACTTTTAATTTTCTTTTGCACTTCTTATCTTTAAGAACCTTTGTTTGTGGGGAGAAATAAACTTTTTATTATTATTTATCATTCCTACGCAATTAAGGCAAAGGAAATATATTAATTACTGGGTTACCTATTCAGTTATGTCATCAAAAGTCAACTTATTATTTCCAGTACTCATGGATCGGGTTAAGGTCTTCCTCGTTGTACTTTTGAGCCGCAGATCTGTGTTCTGAGTTATTTGTGTCGGTAAATAGTTAATCTCGCTGTGAGGCAGCTCTGCTTGGGATTGACTCGGCACAAGAGGTTGGTTAAAGCTATAATACGAATGATGATGCCAGAAGAGTGGCTCCCACTTTGCCCAGATTAGCAAGGTCAACACAGAAGGTAGATGTCGTGGACCTATCACTATCTGACGTGCTGCAGAATGTCCATGCAACAGTATTTTTTTACAAATTAAAAATCTATAGCCGCTTCCCTACCGATGAAAAGTTAATGTTATATACCTTTTTTTTTCTTTTTTCTTCTAAGCTTTCCAACCCAATAGGTCCCAATGACGCTCGAGTAAATCCCCATTTAGCATCGTGGGGTCTCTTACAAAATTTACCTGTGCTTCCGGGTGTAAGTGCTTTTGGTGCTTGCTGTCTGACGTCGTGGTTCTTCGACTTTCGAGGACATTTTTGAGCTATATCCTGATCTAATCTCTTTGTGAATTGTTGACGACCTCCGTGGTGTAGTGGCTAAGTACGCTGGGCTTCAAGGCGTCGCAGCTCTAAAGTCCCGGGTTAGGTTCCCGGTCGGTCATTATAGTAATCTTTTTATTTCTATATTGTCTCGGGTCTGGGTGCTATGGTACCACAATTGTGGCTGATTTCCATCATACAAGTGTATTAGCTACTTACTTTGGGATCAAAGCAATGTATGTGATTGGTGTCCAATATTAATATTCAATATACACATATTAATATCAATTATTATTAATAAAGAAATTATTACGTGGGTCCGACCTAACAATGACACAAAACACTTTTTCATAAAATGTTATTTCATTTTTCTACATAGTATATCACTTCTCCTAGCGATTGTCCTATTTCTTTAAGCTTCTTTAATAGACAGTGTTATCAAGGAATTTGTCACAGGTCTAACTTGCATCGCATCCAAAGTAACTTCATGTACTCTCTTTTTACTACTGATACGTCCTCTACAGTTTTCAATTCGAGTGACACATTGATTGAAAGCCTCTTGTAATATGCGTATATTTACGCTAAGTAATGCAATCGTCGGTGTACCAAAGTAAAGGCATGGTGGGGTTCTTGTAATTCCTTTGTTATGTAAGTAGTATAAGGTGATAATATCAACTATTACAAAAAATAGCATCTTTTGTATTGAGTCGATCGACTCACGCCACAGGCCAGCACAACGTGCGTCACGCCGTCCATGTGGGCATAGTATTTTAAAACTAAGCGATTGTCTCCAGGGTTAACTATTGAAATCTGGTATTTATGGATGTTGTTGTCTGTCTAAATTTTTTTTTTTTACAGGATTTATTTTTGGACAAGGATTAATAAATTTTTAATTTTTAGGACAATAATTTCAGTTTTTTTTTCTTATCTATATTAGCAAATTTTTGTATTGTTTTAACAAAATCTATTTAGTAGTTTTGCGTGAAAGAGTAACAAACATCCACGTGTACATCCTCACAAACTTTTGCGTTAACAATATTAATAGGATGTTTTATTCTAATGTGTAAGTTATTTTTTGTAAAGTTTCAACAAATTCAATTAAGTTGTTTTTTGCGTGAAGGAGTAACAAACATCCAGCTGATTTCGACGATAAGCGCGGCCAGTTGAAGGCCCGCATACCTGCTAATATTACGTCAATGGCAAACTATATTTTATAATTATATATTTTCTTTCTTTTTTGCTAGTTACTAAATTGTGTATTGCTTTATATCGGACTGTCAAAATGTTTTTGTAGAATTAGGAATGTAGGTATGTGATGTGTTTTCAAACGACAGCTCTTCCCATGCAGTAATGGGAAAGTAACAATTGTGGAAATTTCTTCGTTACGGATTTTAGGCAAACAAGCAGATACTGCTGATTACTATAACAATTTGACGTCTGATAAAAGCAAACTCACGTGCCCATATTGTGCACGAGAGTTTGTAGCCTATCTGGCTTCGTTAGTCATTTTTGTGCACATAATCGCAGAACTGATACTTTAGGAGTCAAAGTGATCGCGATGGCCGAAACCGGTTGGAAGTATTATATAGCAAACATCCAAATATCCACACATACAACTTCACAAACTTTCGCGTTTATAATATTAGTAGGATTAAACAACTGCGTTACTAAGACCCTTTACACATTGCGACTTTTAGCATCGATGCGGTCGTGACGCTAACATGCCTTAACATCGATGCAGTCGCAAAATGTCAAACTTTATACACTGCGCTACATTTAGCATCGATACAGCCATGATGCAGTCGCGCTTCTGCATTGATGCTAACGCGCGTTAGCATCGATACACTTGCCATGCAGAAGCTGGAAATTGACAAATTATGTACTGAATTTTGGCGACTGCATCGATACTAACGCGCGTTAGCATCGATACGGTCGCGCTTCTGCATTGATGCTAACGCGCGACTGCATCGATGCTAAAAGTCGCAGTGTGTAAGGTATCTTAAATCTTTCGCAACGAAATATTCTACCGAGTACCGTTATAAAAATGTCTTAAGCAACCTATAAAACATCGCTCGTAAAACTGTCGATCACGAACAGATATTCGAACATTATAAACATAAAAGATATTTCGGAGCGTTTCCTTAGAGATGAATACGTAATCAATTCCGAGGTGGGTTGTGTAAACAGAAGTATTTTATGATCACTTTGAAAGTACTTTTTTTAACGTGGTTTCTGAAGTACAATTGTGTACGTACATACATCTTTAAGTAGATTTTGCATAAAGTTTGGTGATGGTCTTGGTAAAAGAGGTTTGGATTTGGTGTGTTTATTGTTAAACATTACTTGCTAATTGAGACGATAAATGCCACTTACCTATTAAGTTATAGTGCTGACACGATTGGTTCCTTATCCGAAGTTATAACAGACTTATCTACAAACATGTACATATTAACGCAGTCTTCATTAGGACTCTGATTGTCTTCTGGCTTTTCGTCCGGGCTTATATTCTCTATTCCCTCATCATCGTACTCTTTCAGTTTATCATTAAATTCGATCTTGTATCTAACCGACGGCATTTTATTCACAGTTGACGTCAACAGTGATTCTTGGACCGTGTCGTTCCCGTTACAAGTCTTCTCAGAACGAAACGCACCGGTCCTCTCAGACTGATTAAATTTTCTATTAGATTTCTTATTCACTAACGCCCCTAAACACGGCAGTATCTGCTTGAATTCTTTTCTAAAGTTTTCGTTCAACCACGCATACAAAAATGGGTTATAGCAAGTGGAAGACATAGCTATGAAATGTGCGACGAAAAATAACACCATGTAATAAGTCCAGTCTTCAGCTAAAGAATAAAAGTCACTGCTGATATTTATCAGGTTCAGAGGCAGCCACGACAAACCAAAGATGGCCACCATTGCTATCAGCATTCTATTCGTGCGTCTCTTTCTTTCCCTTTCTGCGTCCTCTTTTTTACTGTTTTTACTTCCGGGTCTAGACTTTAGTCTGTCATTCAGTTTTACACTGACACATGTGTAGCAAAATGCCATGACTATAAATGGTACTACAAATTGCATGATAGTGGTGACGGCTCCAAACGCTTTTCTGATCTGATCAGACGGCCATTTTTCGGCGCAGTAAACGTCTTGTAAAGCCATGTAGTATCCGTAGGGGAATGTGACTGATAAAGCGAAAACCCAGATGAAGATAATAAGGCCAATGCAAGTTTTAATTTTCATGCGAGGTTTGAACGGGTAGATGATTACAAAGAACCTATCTATAGCGATGGAAGTAAGAGTGAGCGTCGAGATGTAGACGCTGCAACCTTGAGCGTACGGCATGATATGACAAAGTAATCCGCCGAAGACCCATCTTCCTAGAAAAGTGTAAAGAGGTGTAAACGGTACTGCAAACACACAGAGCAGTATGTCCGATAATGCAAGATTCGTGATGAAGAGATTAGTGACAGTTTGCATAGCTCGGTTTCGGATGACGGCGTAGCATACTAGTGCGTTGCCAAAGATGCCGATGACGAATATGAGAGTGTATGCGACGCAGAAAGCCGCTTGAATTGCTTTGTCCTCGATGGGGTCGGTGGCGTTCGTGTGGTTGTTTTCACTGAATGTGGTAAAGCTATCATTGTATAACGGTTCTTCTGTGGCCCATTCCTCGGTCGGCATAATTCCGTTTTATTTTTAACGTGGCATCATAAACCAGCCGGGTCTGCTGTCATCGTGTTTGAGTAATAGCTTTATCCTGTTCTCTGTGTTATTCTCTTTGATGTCAGCGCGTCTCATAGTGTTTATAATATTTCGTTAATTTGTTTGCTCTAATTGCAATTTTGTTGCGGAGTCTGATTCTTTGTGTGAATTAAGTTTTTTGTTATCGTTCATGCCACCATGGAATCGATGGTTTCTTATATCTGAAACAAAAGAAAATAGCATATTAATTCTTACTTGAAATGATAAATGATTTCGGATCTAAACATTTAATTACTTCAATCGCGTCAATATTAATTCGAAACTCACACGAGTGAATTTGATTCGAAAATCAATTAAACATAGAAGAAAAACACGTAAAATATAGGAAAAGTTACTAAAAAAAAGAGCTTATTTTTTAAAATTACTTTTTGTGGGTTTTATCCGGTTTTATTTGGAAAATCATATTTTTTTTCAACAAAAAACACATCATAGTGATTCAAAATAAGTACACATAACTTTACCGTCACTTGTAAATCGAAAAATTCAAGTTAAATACTTGAATAGACATTAAATCAACAGCTGACTTATAGTCACCACTTAAACTTCTGTACTAAATCACTTACTAAGAACATAAGTAAAATGATAATTTGCGCTCAGACAGTAATGTTTCACAATTATAACGCTCAAATGTTATTACCACTTGAAACAAAGTTTTGAGACAGATTAACAGCTGTGTTGATATAAACTAGAATATTGAGACATTTCAAACATAGTTTAGACATGGTGCAATGAAAACAGACTACTTAATACTGACTAGATGATGCAAAATGTAAAATTAAAACAATGAATTCACATATACTTTGCAATGTCACAGGACACGAAAAAAACTAAGATATCTAACATAAAACAAATAAGCTAGTAAATAATTGTATAGAATACAATTATCCAAAATTAAAAAAAAAAATGTGACACATGTCATATTTAAAGTCATGGTTACCTTTCCATCTCATTTCAATATCATTGAAGTAACACCAAAATTCGAATCGATGGGACTTAAAGAAGGTTATCAGATCCCCTCATCAATTATTAAAGAGCAGACGATCTTCAAATGGCTGATCAGCTCATGGTTACCTTATCATATAACTTTCTATATAATTGAAGTTACACGGTTTCAAATTTCGAATCGATTGGATAACTAGAATCGAGAAATGGGCTGCTGATCTTCAAACATATACAAGAACACTCGGGATAAAATTATATATGACACAAAAAAAGTAAACGAAAATCAGTTAATCCGTTTGGGAACTGCGATCAGACAGATACACAGACACGTTAAACTTTTACCACTCTTCTTTTTCTGCGTACGACGTTGAAAAATAAATAAAGTCTAAGTCTAAAACTTAAATGAAGTCAAGGTTATTGATGCTGTTTTTACAAACAGCAAAATTAAAAGAAAAAAGTTTTGGGTTGAACACGCAAATCTCAATTCTACAAAATTACGTTAAGGTATAAGGCATAATGTCTTAGTTTGAAATGTCCTAACTGATTTCATTTAGCTGTGCCCATAGTCCGTCTAGAATTCGTGATACATAAATCAGTTTAATCGGGTAAGATATTAAGTTGAAAACTTATATGGGTGTGTTATATGTATTAACATGAATAATGTGCATGTCATAGGATTATGTTAATTTAAAAAATATATCAAGGTCAAAAGTAAGTAACTTATATCATGAAGAAATTGGTTTTCAGATTTTAAGGGTTCCATAGCCGATTGCCAAAAAATTGAACCCTTATAATTTCGTCTAGTGTGTCTGTCTGTATGTCTGTCCCTTTATCAAAGCCACTTTATTCTGAAACTATTAGCATTAATATTACAAACTATTATTAAATGAAACTTAGTAGGTCGTCATTATTCTGCCAACTGCTTTACGATTCCCAAACAACAAAAATATTTTTGAGAGGAACTCCCATACATGTAACTAAAACAAAATTTAAAAAAAATGCTTAAATCTATGCATGCAAGGCGTCTTTAGATAGGTCTCTTAAAAGGACATCGAGGTTCCTAAAACCATTTTATCTGAAAGTCAACTAACTTTTGAATTAAGGTAAACATTTTGAAGAAAAAAAAACACGATGTAGATCTTTACAGATGTTTGAACGATATGGAATTAGTACTTTTTGAGATGAAGCACATTATTCTACGACTGCAGATATAACTTTGTCCTTCATATAAAAACAAATTTATTTTTGGTGTCAACAAAATATTTTGGTATTTGGGCTAAGTGGAAATAACTGGACCCCCTAATGTAGTTAAAGTTGGCACAGAACCCTCAATGCGCGTGTCCGACTCGCACTTAGCAGGTTTTATATGTATATTTTTAATGTTATTTTGAAGAGCCTTTGTAAGAACGCTTCTTATTTTGAATTGCTCTGGTATCTTTCAGGTTTAATTGGTTTTGATGTTTAATTTCCTTCACAAGAATGTTTCCTTTCGATTACTTTCTAAAAAAGAAAACATCAAAGATGAATTCCTATTTGTTTTGGAAATTCGCGAGGTTCAATCAAAATTTGACTTGTTTTATGTAATAAGTATTGTTGTTTTATTTGTTCTTACTTTAGGTTTTTGTCCGTCTTGCAACAGTTTCGATACAAAATAAGCGAAAATAATAATCTTGTAGGTTTCTGCTCGAATTTATTGAGCAGAAACCTACACTTTTTTTTTCAATTCGATCAAACAGAATGAAGTCATGAAAATCACTAAGGCGAGTTCTTTTAGGGTTCCGTAGCCGAATGGCAAAAACTGAAACCCTTCTAGTTTCGTCAAGTCTGTCTGTTTGTCCGTCCGTATGTCACAGCAACTTTATTCTGTAACTATAAGCATCACACTGTTGAAATTTGGTAGGAAGATGTATCCTGTTAACCGCTTTACGAGCATTATTATACATTACAAAGAATAAAAAATAATGATGTTTACGGGGCGGCTCTCATACATAAATCTAAAACCGTTTTTTTTGTCAAACCTATGCGTGTGGGGTGTCTATGGATAGGTCTTTTAAAATGTCATAGAGGTTCCTCAAACCATTTTATTTTAAAGTCTAACGTTTGATAGATAGACGCTTTCAAAGATGTAAAATAAGCGTCCTCCCCCCTACAACTTCTAAACTAAGCGAATGCAATTTTTGAAAAAATATATAATGTAGATCTTATCAAAAACTTTCAATGAAAATTGATTTGGACGGGATCGAACAAGAAGTTTTTGAGATATAGCACATAACTTTGTTCTTCACACAAACACCATGAAAAACACAGTTATATTTACTGTCAATAAAATATTGTGGTATTTACCCAAGTGGAAGTAAGTGGATGACCTTATTCTCGCCGACTCGCCCTTGACCGGTTTTTACTCTAGATTACCATCTAGACAAATTAATAGCTGTGCAAAAGTAAGATTAATTTTATGCTAATAAAAATATCACTATGCAATAACTAAGACACAATTGAAGAATTTGCTTACACAGACTACCGTTGTACTTCTTATATTTATGTAATGTTTTTTTAAAGATTCTACCACTATTTCTTGGTTGAGTCATTAACATAACACATTTGGTTAGTTCGATCTTATTTATGTCTGTTACGCTTTCGTACTTTATTATATACACATGGTATTCGTTTGCTGATAAAATATTTAAGGTGTTGTGACCAGTGAGATAACATTCCATTTGAAATGTGGGTAACGGCGTGTACACAAGGAGCAGTCTGTTTGAGAAGTGGCATCGAAAATAATTTTACTAATAGAGTCGATGCGATGGACTGAGAAAGATCTTTATTTCTTCACGATGCTTTCAGGTTAAATCGTGATATTAATTGTTGTCTTAAAATGGTAGTTAACTGTTCCTTACCCTATTCCCAATTTCAGTACATTAGCCGCATCATCACGTAACAAGGATAATCGCCTCCTTGCTTCAAGGATACGGTTTCGTTTCGTTTGTAAATTGTTTATAGTTTTTTTTTTCATGTGCACCTTTGTTTTTTTATCTTATAAAATTTCAGTTTAATATTGATTGCAGAGCTAGAGCCCTGGCTAGAGCCAATTAGTTTAATTAACATCCGTATAAAAAAGAGAGCGTATTATATCGTGGAAAAATATCGAGCTGTCTGTAAAAACGTCTGTGTAAACATTTTGACATATACCAGCATAACTCATATGACTAGCGGATGTCATTGTTATACTTAAAATTGCTCATATTCCACCCTACAAGGTGGATATAAGAGTTACTTCCGTATTAACGCGATATCCTAGAACAGTAGATGGTAAAATGGAAATTGTCATATTCTCGGATAACCAGCGATTTATTCTAAGGTTAAAATTTATTCATGTTTGGCTGAATCCATCTTTAAGTAAAAAGTATATTTTAATCATCATCATTATCAGCCAAATCCATCCAGTTTGATCCTGCGATCTTTACAAGGTCGTCTGTCCATCTTGTTGGTGGACGTCCTACGCTGCGTCTATGGTCGAAGGGTCTCCAATCTAGAACTATCCTGCCCCAACGGCCATCAGTTCTTCACGCTATGTGTCTTGCCCATTGCCACTTAAGCTTACTGATTCTCAAGGCTATGTCAGTTACCTTAGTTTTTCTACTTATCTCCTCATTTCTGATTCGATCCCGTAGAGAAACACCTAGCATAGCCCTCTCCATTGCTCGTTGTGTGATTTTGAGCTTATTTATAAGGCCCATAGTTCGAGACCATGTTTTGGATCCTTATGTCAGCACTGGTAACACACACTGGTTGAAGACTTTCGTCCTCAGACACTGAGGTAGATGAGATAAGAAGACACTCTTGGGCAATTTCCCGAACGCTGCCCAGCCGAGTTGGATTCGTCGATTGACCTCTTTCTTGAAGTTGGACCTACATAATTGGATCACATGTCCCAGGTGACGTATTCGTCGACAATTTTAATAAAATATGTTTGGAAATGTTATAAAGCAATCATTATAAAGTAAGAATCGCCCAAAGTCGTGTACTTTTTGGCCTCCTGGGTCGCGTTGTACTTATTCATTGTGAACAGAGCTTTAGTTATCAATGGCTTGGGAAGATGCCAGGAGCTATGATTTATCGGAAGATATGTGAATGGCAACTCGAATTTATAGTCGCATGAGCGGATTTTTGTAGAAGCACTCCAGCTATAAAGCTATCAAAAATTTTTTTTCTTTACAGTGGAAGTAAACAAAGTTGACCACCTGCATCGAAATAAATTCTATAGAATTTCCATCTTACCTATAGCCGAATGTAAAAATAATTATTGAATAAGCGTCTTTAGGAAACGTGATTGTAAGGGTTGACAGTAAATATTTGACAGTAGATAATAAGTTTCATGTTTTCGAGCTTCTTATTAATTTTACGCTGATATAGCTTTCGTTAACTCTTTTACCATCGTTTTTACGACTCAGATAAACACTTAGAATGCTAGGAAAATGTTCATTTATTTTTCACTCTCAGCGCCATCTCTGTGCATAACCTAAAGGTTAGACTGGCATAAAATTCTTTTCACGTAAGGTCCACCTATGTATACCATGATTTGTGCAAATAAGCCTTAAAATTATACTGATATTATAAAGCTGAAAATTTTGTTTAAACACGCTAACCTCAAGAACTGCTAGACCGATTAGAGAAATATTTTTTGTGTTAGATAGCTTATTTACCATGAAAAGCTTAAGTATTTAAAACATTACGCTGCGGTGGAAGGACAGAAAGCAATCTCACAACGCGCGGACGAAGTCGCTGGGGACCGCTAGTAAATAAATAAAATCTTTAGAAAGTCTTTCTTTTTCTGTCATATTTCATAGTCTTAGACTCTATGTCCTACCCATTGCCAATTTTGTCTCATAAAATACATAACACGCTCGGCTACAATGATAACAAGGCCTGCCATACTTTGTCTGGGATTTTTCGAAGATGAAAACATAAAATAGAAACGTGCCTATTGCCATAAACTTTGGAAGTCGTGCTCATATGTTTTTATATGCTGAGTTCAATAGAAAATACAAAAACTGAGGGTTATTTGCTATGACTTTTGCGAAGAATTATAAGTAGAAAAAATTTCATCAGAATGTGGAATAATAACATGATTTACATTTTATGACGGCATTAGTTATTTATCCATTTATTTTTATTCAATATTGTCAATACGAGTAGAAGCTATATTTTTAAATACCTATTTGAGCTCAAGTAAAACTCAACCAGACCCTAATTCTTACTAAGCCGAAAAGGGGCACAATGTTGAATTTTTAGAAATTATTGAAAAGTTGGAGCGCTGAAATCAAAAGTACTTATTCTTAGATTTGAATATGTATATTGTATGTACCTCTTCAGATTGAATAGTGGCAAGACTCTCAACCCACTAGTCTCCCCATGTTCAGCCGTATTCGGAAATCCGTGTATTGTCAAATGTTCTATTCAACACGAGGGAATATTCCAAAAACCGGTATCGGTTTACATATCCGAGTAATTCGATCCCGTCGATATTTGCGCTTCAATGTGCACGTCGGTTCTAGCAGCTAATAAATTTATTATCAACATTTTGACAGTGATGACGTGAAAGGATTTTGCAATATGCGTTATCTAACGCATGGTGCACTAAAATGGCCGGCCATAGCTAAATTTGGATTTCAAAAGAGAGTCACCATTTAGTGTTGACACATTTAGGCATGATATTGCTAGTTCAAGTGAAGACCACTCTTGAGACTGGCCATCGCTACAACGTGTTATGTTACATGCGCAAAACCTCAGACACCCCAAATGATTTTTAATTCAATTGGTCTAATTTTAAGGGAAAATAAAACATTTCAGGTTTTTTTATGTGATGTTATAATTTTACTGGTACTTCTGATCATTTGCTCTGCGGACGACGCTGTCATGAGAAAATTCGGTAGATAGGTATATCACAGAGCTGCTGCACCACGCTGACATTATTATTATTAGTATCTACGCTCATAAGGAACTTACGTATTTTGGCGGGTTTCACATGATGGGTTGTCTTATTAATAAATAGACAGAGCAAAATTTGTGTGAAGATATTTTGAAAAATGTGACCCATATAAAAAATGGTTTCATTGATTCTACTCATTATTCCAATCAAAATGTTTTCACGTTTTGCGCATTTAACGTTAGACGTTGTATAAATATGTCATAAAAAATTAGGGGGATTAGTCAGTATCGGTTAACAAAGCTTTGCAATCATTCCAGATAATATCAAGATGACCAAAAAGTTAATGTTACATGCCAATAAATATTTTTATATTGTGAAAAGTTTTATTTCATGATCAATCTTATTGGACATACGTAAATTCTGATAGGTCAAAAACATTGTTAAGCTTTTTATTTTTATCTTTGCTCCTCCGAAATCCAATAAGTCTGGACTCATTAAGTAACACATTTAGTAAGATTGGCTTCCAACACTTTTCATACGTTTTAATACCACAGAAACAAGTATCTACTGTCTAAAAGACGGCTCAGACACACAGAGCGAAAAGTAGAACGAATGTAACACAATTTCCGTCCAAGTTGCACACAGTGACGACAAATGGACGTTTAAGATGTTACCTCCGCTTTTATTCTACCCTCGAGGCTAATTTATTGTTGGAAATAAAATATAAGACTTTCTTCACGTCTCTGCGCTCCCATACAGATAACAAAATAGTGTGCAGCATAGTGTTACATGCAAGGCAAGGGTTGAGCTATTTTATGGAGGCACTTACATGGTGGCAGATATTTATCTAGACCAGTCGTATAACTAGGTGTTAGTTTTAACTTCAGCAGGAAGGATTTAATTAAAACAATTTGATAACCAACTTAAAAGGAGGTACTTAGTTTGATCTGTATGATTTTTTATAAGTATGTGTTCAGCCGCAATTATCTTGCGTTTGGCGAAACCGATTTTTTTCGATAATATATTGCTTTCGTAGCCAGGAATACGAAGTAGAGTAAATTACCGACATATCTGTCTATAACATCTCCTTCGAGACGACTAATGCAAGATACTAATAGTAATTAGGTCATAGCGCATGCATCACAGCCAGAATATCAGACAGTTTCCCGTAAATAACTCTTCTAACAAAACAATCTGTTTCGTCTGCTACGAGGGTCAAACTGAAAGTTCTTAGAACTGGCCACTTATAAACAATATAATAAAAAAATATTCTAAAATTTGAAAATAGAACTCTTTGCCAATATTACTGAGTATATATTTCATTCATTTGTCATTTGTTTTACGATTTGGCGGCAAATTGAAAATTGTCTGTGTCACGTCAACATGAATTTAACACGAGAAAATTTTCGTGCAATGATTTTTTATGACTTTCGATGTCATTTAAGTCAACAAGAAAGTTATGATAGACTACGATTGGCCTTTCACGATGAAGCCCCATCTCGTGCGACTGTTTACAACTGGTTTAATGAGTTTAAACGTGGTCGCACTAATCTCACTGATGATGTACGTGAGGGACGGCTTTCTACGGCGACGACTGAAAATAACATCTGTGTTGTGCGGCGTATGATAGAGACTGACAAAAGAGTGACCTATCAGTAGATTCGGACAAGCTTAGGCATCGGTATGAGTCAAGTGCACAAAATCCTCCACGAACATTTAGCGGTCAGGAAGCTTTGCGCCCGGTGGATACCTCATAATTTGACTAAGGCTCAAAAACTCCATCGTGTGGATTGGTGCCGTAAAATGATTGAAAGATTTAACGGAGGTGACTCAAATGCTGTGTTCGACATACTAACAGGTGACGAAAGCTGGATTTACTGTTATGATCCTGAAACCAAAAGACAATCTGCTCAGTGGGTGTTTCCTTTCGAGGAGTTGCCAACTAAAGTGAAGAGAGATCGAAGTGCGGGAAAAAAAATGGTGGCCTCGTTCTTTGGAAGGGTAGGTCATTTCGCAACAATTGTGTTAGAGAATCAAAAAACAGTTTCTGCAGAATGGTACACTACTAATTGTTTGCCACTTGTCTTGGAAAAAGTTCGAGAGAAACGACCTCGCAGTAGGATCCTCCTTCACCACGACAACGCCTCGTCGCACACCGCCAAGCGAACGATCGACTATTTGGCGACATCAAACGTTGAATTACTGGGTCACCCGCCGTATAGCCCCGACCTCGCGCCTTGTGATTTTTATTTATTTCCAAAAATTAAAGAAAAACTTAAAGGAAAGCGGTTTATGAATGCTGAAGAAGCGGTGGCTGCGTATCGCTATGCCATTGAAGAGACTACTACGGACGAGTGGGCAAAGTGCTTTTCCCAGTGGTTCCATCGCATGCAGCGGTGTATTGACGTCAATGGACAATATTTTGAAAAGATATAATAAAACTAATAACTGGCTAATGTAATCAGTTTTTGATTTTCTAAGAACTTTCAGTTTGACCCTCGTAACAAGTATTAGAACTGCGTTCAACTTTTGATTCTGGGCATGCCACTGCTGCAAACCTGGATGATATTTGATTTCGTAGATACTATTTTGCTCTTCTATGTAAAAAGATTTATAAGATAGCAAATGAGTCATAAAATATAAATTTTTGGTTCTATTTTTGGCATCCAACACAAATGCAAAGATTTTTTTATACTTTAAAATAATTTCAATTCTCTTCTGTTTACTCGCTAAAATGTGGTATTTGTGATTCGCCTTATAATATTGCAATAAAACGCATTATCTTGAAGCTACGTTTTACTTTGCAAGCCATAATCTAACTTAACCATCTAATATGGTGGCATGAATGACTCTACTCTTGCTCTCTTTAAGCGTAGAGTCTGCCTTAATGCGTACATTGACAGAAACTCAAACTAAACCTTTAAAATACCTTTTGTAATTCTTGGAACACATTTATATGCGTACGCGTCTGTTTTCGTTTTTATAAATTTGACAGATTTGTCTGTATAAAACGAAAAGCATAGCTTATCAGTGGACGAGTAAAAACTGGACATGATTGAAAACAGCGAACATGAAACACGACCGATAAACGTTATCAGCGCCCAATATCAGATGTTGCCGAGTTATATTGTATGGTATGGGTAGTATGCGTCATTTTATATCAGCTGCCGCGAATGGGCACTCAGCGCTTGGATCAAATGTTCGGTACACTAAAAGTACTAAAACATTTTAAAGATAAGATAGGTGCACGAAACATTTTACTTGCGAATAGATGGATGAGTTGTTCGAATATGTTTTATATATAGTATTATTCGATAATAAGAAATCACTCTGCCAAATGATAATGGTTTGAAACTACGCAAATTATAAATATCCTGTTACTTCGATAAGCTTGCTTGAAAAAGCTACTTAATTAAGATGTCTCTTTGTCTGTTTAGTAAAGTTCATAATATTTTATCATTTTTCCCCTGGGACACCATTAAAAAGATTGATCGGTTTGATTTTTCTGGAAACATTTATGAGGGATTACTTTATATATAGTATTATGTATACGTTTTAAGATGCATTTGAAATAAAAAAGAATTTGAAGTTTTACATTGAAAATCAAATACATTTTTTTTATTGAGTTTAACTCTGGCGTAAAGATAAATATTTGACGAGCTTTGTGGCGTAGTGACTAAGCACGCTGGTTAAAAGGCGTCGCCTCTCCGAGCTCCCCGCTTTGATTTCCGGTCGGGTCACTATAGAAATCAAAGTTTTCTATATTGTCTTGGGTCTGGGTGTTGTGGTACGACCGTTGTGTCTGATTTCCATAACGCAAGTGCATTCACTACTTACTACAGGATACTTCCACTTACTTAATTACTTTAGGATCAAAGCAATGTCACAATATAATAAATTACTCAGTATTTCACTTTTTAAAGCATCAATTATTTTCTTTAAGTATTTCCGCATTTTTTTCTATAAGTGTCAGTTGGCGATGGCGATCCATATGATAAAAGCATACGAAAGGTGCCGTGTGCCTTTACTGCCTAATCCTGTGGATAAGTGATAGATAATTTAAAGATCACTTAACAATACTGATAAAAATCGGCTCTTATCAGACAGATCTTTATTTATCGTGCAATAATATTATAATGATATCCAAAACATTATGTAGGATTGGAACTAAGATAGCAATATGTATAAGTGGCCACAAAATAACTATCTTAATGCTTTTTTTACTGTAATGTAATAGTCCTGCTAGCCGATTTCGACTACCGTGGCCAGTCACAACGACTAACCGACTGCGCGGGACATATTATGGTACACAAGTGTGTGTGCAAACACAGATGCACTCTCCTTTCACTCTCATAGCCCGATGGGACAGCAATCTGACACGACCGGAGAGAGATCAGGCGCAGGACCAATGGCTTTACGTGCTTTTCCGAGGCACAGGGGTAAAACACCGCCATTTTCCAAACTCCGGGCTACCGTGAGAATGAGCATGATGTGAGCTTACCAACACTAACAATCTACACTCATCATTAAATTCAAATGATTCTTTTTCTTGTTTTTAAAGGAACGGTTTTTTTTCTGGTGTCAATATTTTTAAGATAAGTCGACCCTTTGCACACTGCGACTTTTAGCAGCGATGCAGTCGCATGCATGCATGCAGATGCATTATAAGCTGATACGGGCGTTAGCATCGATGCGGTCACATTGCAAAATTTGAACACAATTATGTATTGTATATAAGCAACTGCATCAATACTAACGCGCGACTGCATCGATGCTTAAAGTCGCAGAGTGTAAGGGGCATCATGATTGTGCAAAAAGTTGATTTAGTTACGTGATTTCTACATCGTTGTACATAATGTTTGTCTTTAGTATGTTTTTATGAAACCACAATGAATTTATCAATCCAACGGGAACAGGATACGTACTTAGTCCAATTTTAATCTCAGACCGTAAACTCTTCAACTAGTTTTGATGGTCTGTTTTAAGTGCTTAAAATGCAATCGGCTTTAGCATGACATCATGATTATTGCTTTTTTTATTGACTCATAAACTTTTATATCTTGCGTTAAAGACTGACTGAAGGAACTAAAACTCTGCAAAAAATCTTGTTAACTCAGTAGTTTGGACCATTGTTATGACTCTAAGGCTTTTTACTGAGTCAGATGTTTTATGAGTTGTATATAGCAATAAAGTAATTTTTGCTGATTTTAATATTAAGTGACGTCATAACAGCATTTGAAGGATCCGAAGAACCCCTTACGCCAGCGCCGTTATTTTTTGCGCGTACGGACATTTTTACTAGTTATATATGACTCAGACATAGAAATTGCGATTGCACTTGCGTTCGATAATAAGAAATCACTCTGCCAAATGATAATGGTTTGAAACTACGCAAATTATAAATATCCTGTTACTTCGATAAGCTTGCTTGAAAAAGCTACTTAATTAAGATGTCTCTTTGTCTGTTCAGTAAAGTTCATAATATTTTATCATTTTTCTCCTGGGACACCATTAAAAAGATTGATCGGTTTGATTTTTCTGGAAACATATTTATGAGGGATTACTTATTTGACAAAGATAACAGCGTTAAAAGAAACAAATGAGGGATGTGTGCGAAGTTGTTGGTGGGGGAACCCGAATCAATGACATCGCTCGCAGTGGCTAAAAAAGACATCGGTGGAGGACTTCTGACGTCTAATTTACGTTTCCGTGAATTATATTTTAGCTTAAATGGCTTCCCATCCTTCATCGCAGAGAAATAAGAATCCTGTGTACACTCTTCAACGTACTTTGTAACCCTCACTCTCCGACCTATATGATACAGCGGTTCAACTATCTGACTTCTACAACTTCTCGCAACCTGCGCTCTTCCCATTTTCTCACTCTTCTTTACGAGTTAATTACCCAAAACTTCGTTCACTGCTGTCGGTAAAATATTAATGCTTCAACACCCGAGCGGTTGCAGGCAACCGCATAACAAAAGAATTTGCATTGTGTCTCGTTCACATACGCTCGAGGGATTAAAAGATGTCATCAAATCTTCACTTCCCTATCTGTTATTATTTTTTTATTAATTATATGTATTCTATGTACGTTCATTAATCCCATGCTTATATATTTACATATTTTTTGTGTTTATGTAAATGCATTTTGAAAGATATTTTTTGGTCCCTCTCAGTACTTTTAAATATTTCGCCACTGATTTAACTCTCTGCATTTCCCAAGCGGTTGACTGGTAGGGAATGCCATAAGGCATTAAGTCCGCCAATTGTACCATTAACAGCGCAATGAAGTTTAAATAAAATAAATAAATACTAACAAATATTTTTGTAATGAATAAAAATCGACACTAAATATCAAACTAATTGCAAAGAATAAACGAATAAATAAAATATTGACTTGAAATAACTTTGGTTTAATTACTTTTTGTAATAACAGCCAGCCATTTGTCATTTCAACGTTCCGCCAATAGTTTTTGACGCTGTCGTCGTGCAACATTCCAATACAATAAAAATAAAGTTATCTAACTCTTGACCGGGCTTTACTATGCGACTGCACTATCGTACTTATCTTATTAGCACACGATAATGTTGAAATGCAAACACATCAGAGTCTCGTAACCCATTGATTGTTTTAAATGCAAATAATTTGGTTAGGTTTTTATTTCAAATTCCAATCAATAATAAAAAAAATTGTAAACATGACGGTCTGCAACAAAATCATGTCAAGTATTAAGGTGTTCCTCAAAATTTGAGTATATAATTGTTACTTTATAGTCAAACGACTCTCGAAACACATGCAGTATGGTAACTATATTTCTATACAATATACAAGTACTCGACGACGTGTTTGGTGTAGTGTTTAGAGTTCCTGACTACTATGCCAGCCGCCGCAGGTTCAAATCCCGCAAGGGGCAAACGTTTGTGTAATGAGCACGAACATTCGTACATCAGTCATGTATTAAAGTAATTATTGGAGGCGCCCCGTCATTATCGTTGTCTGGTATTTGTAACAAAAGGGAAAAAATCCTTATTCGAAACCATGACAATCGGTGTTTTGTCTGGCGCATATTTTTACTATATATTTCTATAAATACTCTTGAAATGAATTCATAGGAACTATCGATTGATAACACCCAAAACATTCAGTCTCACTTTTCAAGGGCATAAAAGTAATTGATACTACGAAGTATCTGTCAGTATAGTATTGTAGATAGTTAAATGAATCAAATGCCAAACCATCACGTATGATAAATTCTTTTCGGATATTAGATTTCATGATTAACGATTCCCTGTTGAGGTTACCATTTATTATTTACATACTAGAGGTTCTCTGGACCTGCCTGCTGATAGAGCTAATATCCTAAATTTTATTCAAGGTCTAAAAATATATACCGTTTCATCATAATTATCAGCCAAAGGACGTCCACTGTTGTACATAGGCCTCTTCTACGGTTTTTTCACATCTTATTATTACACCTATAAAAAATTGACGCAAATCATAGTTTTTCAGACCGTTAATAATATCGTGAAATCACTTTAACATCTTCTGTTTTATGTGCATATTTTCGAACTAAAATTAATTCTATTACATCAGTCAGCTGTTTATAATAATTTGTGAATTAAGCCTCTATTGTTTATTTCTTTTGTTGAGTTATTACTTGCCAGCACGCTTTGGTATTTGCTTCAATGAATCATTCAACGTGTATTGGTTTTTGCTAGCACTTTATGAGTTTTTGTGATTAATCGTTGGTGGAGTAACAATATGCGGATTTATAGGCATTAACAATATTATTTTTTATTTAGTACAATATTTTTCAGTCTTCTATATATGTTTACAACAAAGAAAAAAATTCTATGTCTACTAATGTTTTGTTAATTAAGAAAGTTTATTATACAAGTAGACTTGATTTTTTTTAATCACGCGCGGAACGAAGCTCGACATTATGGGCAGCTAAAAAGATTAGGGTTACAAAGAAACTGCTAAAAGGCTTAAAAAGTTATAAAACTACACTTAGTTTGTACAATTTTTGACATTGCAATACCGTGTTAGATTCTTATTTTTCTTCCTTAAATTGTATAATTGTATAATCGGTTCTTTAAATTCTACTTATGTTAAGACTATCGGTCCTCCGCGTAAATATCGGATTTTCCGTAAAATATTTCAACGCAAATATGAGTACATATTCTCATTGTAAGTAGAGGCCAGCAACTATAGCGGTTACCGCAAACGCGGGTTGTATGGACAACAACACGTCAAGGTAAACATTGCGGTATCTTATTCAATTGTAATAAGAGCTTGTTTGCAACAAAAATGGGCAACCTGATGTGCTGGCACTGTACCTGTATCACACTGTACCTAAGCTGCGAGCATTATTTTGGTGCGCAGTTATATTAAAACTGTGATAGCTTCTAACATATTAATTGAAATCAAATATTGCAAAGAGCAGTTTTGTTCAAAAAAATGTTCATGATGATGAATATTTTTATTTTTATAAGAATAAATACCTGTGTGCATTAAAAAACCTTTGAAAATAGTGAAATGTATTTTTATTTTTTATGAACTTGAAAAGTCGCGGACTTTATTGCAGAACTTTTAAAGCTGAACAATCCCGTCATACGTAATTTTGGTAATTCTTGAGATAGAGTAGTTCCTAAGATTAGCTTGTTTAAACAAACAAACAAACTCTTCCGCTTTATAATATCGAGTAAAGATTTAAATATGAGGAACGTTCAAATTATACGTAATTAATTATTCGAGTATTGTTTGTAGAGTAACTATTAAAAAAATATTAATTTCCTAAGTCTGAAAGAATCAATTAAGTGCCATGTCATCATAACCACAGGTCAGGTTGCGAACTTAAATCGAACGCCGCTGGTACACCAACACAATCGCATGCGGCATACGTAATTCATAAGCTATAGTCTCGAACAAAGACCCCTTACAGACTGCGATTTTAGCATCGATGCAGTCATTCATTTGAAAACGCGCTTCAGCATCGCAGCTCACGCAATGAACAGCTTTAATTTGGCATCGATGCAGTCGTGCGTTAGCATTGATGCAGAAGCGCGACTGCTGCGATGCTAACGCGCGTTAATTTCAGTCGGCAAAACACAGTACATAATTTGTCAATTTTCAGCTTCTGTATCGCTGCTAATGCGCAATAGCATCGCGACTGCATCGATGCTAAAAGTAGGGCAGTGCGTAAAAGTTGAAAGATTGTGACTGCATCGATGCTAAAAGTCGCTGGGTAAGGGGTCTAAGATAACTAGAGGTGATAACAGCATCGTTGTCGCGTGTACATAATATGTGTACAAGTATCTTGAATGTGAACAGTTAATTCACCTTCATGTACCAAGTTTTGTACAATTAAAGTTTCTGTTTCTGATTACTAACGGCGTAGGCTAAGCGTAAGTAAACATTGATAATATTGCTTCTAATTCAAATACGCAACACACTTTTCAGCAACTATTTCAGACTATTTGCTCAAAACGGTTTTGTTAACGTGTTACACAACACATTTTAATAGAGCTTTGAAATTTATGTCTAGACGTATTTCAAAGCGCTAGGTAGTATTGAATTAGTATGGTTAATTGTTTTCCGCACGTGTTTTATTACAAAGGACATGTATTTCTACAGAAACCAACGTGCCTCCAGAAATAGCGTTGCATCTGTATGTGAATACATAAAGCCCCTAACACACTGCGACTTTTAGCATCGATGCAGTTGCGTGTTTTGAAAACGCGCAACTGCATCGATGCTGCTGGTTATCTAACTGAAGTTCGATCGCCCGATCGAACTTCTGCTCGGATTTCATGTTTTTTTTTGGTGCGCTTTCGAACGAAAATCACAAGCCATATCCAAGCGAGAGATTCAAAAATAGACCTTCTGGTTAGTAGTGCTACAAGAAATTTACTTAAGAATTTATTTTTTCGTTATTATCACTTAACTAGAGTTAGTATAAGCGTCTCAGAAACGTAAAAGTATTCAATAAGTACTCAAAAAATTAAGTAATTTTAAGTTTCGGTATAATAGTACTGACAAAGTACCACTTACATAAGTCAATGTAATTTGATTTACTTCAAAGCTATTTTCGCTAACATTTTGGACAAAGAATATTCAGGGTTTGTTTTGTTTGTACTGAAATAACAAATTGGGTTTCAAATGTTTCAGGCGGGTGTGACAGGGCTGAAAATAGGAAAAAGACGAAATATTTTTGTACTCCATGGTCAGATTTGGAGTGGGTAGGCGGGCTCTAAAACCTGGTGTCCCTCATAACCCCCAACTACCCCGCCGTCGGTGGGTACAGCATTTTCCTGACGCAAAAAAGGTATTTGTATAGCGTACAAGAGGAGCCAGATTGATTTAATGACACATTGTTTGTGTTGCTACATAAATACGAGTAAATTTAAAATATGGAAAATGATTACTTTATAGTTGGTTTAGAATGTTTTTGACACTCAAAGTACATGTATTATTTTTATTATATTTTCTTATTTGATCTTTACAAATACTTTGTAGTCATTGCCTTTTTTACATTCATAAAAAATTGTGTCCCTAAGACAAGCTTTGCACACTGCGAATGTTAGCAGTGATGCAGTCGTAATGTAGCATCAATGCATTTGCAAAATGTCAACGTGTTGCGCTACTTTTAGCATCAACACTGTCGCGATGCTAACGCGCGTTAGCATCGATGCATTCGCGCTTTTACATTTATGCAAAAAAAAAACAGTTTTTTGCGTAAGTCGCGATCGACGCTAAATGTCGCAGTGTATAAGGGGTCTAAAAGTATGTATTACTTTTACTTTCGACTAAATTATAACTTGAAAATTTACAAATTATGTACTGAATTTTGGCGACTGCATCAATACTAATTCGCGTTAGGATCAATGCTAAATTGAACTGTTCATTGCGTGAGTCGCGATGCTGAAGCGCTGCATCGATGCTAAAAGTCGCAAAGTCTTTGGTGTAGCATAAATTTGCAGGATTATATAATAGTTCAATCATTCTGTTATACATGTTTGGCAATTCCTATTACAATTTCAGGCCAAAACCGATTTTGAGTTATTTGAATACAAAATCGAGGAACAAAATTGTGTTATTTACGCACATATAAGCCAATGTATAGTCAAATAGTGACACAAAACAGCGGAAGAAATGGGCAGGTCACGCGTCTACTGTCGTATATAAATCTTGCTCACAATAGATAATGTCTGACAAAAAGGACAATCTGCCCTCGTATATTTTGACACCCATTGCTGGCTAAATATAGAATGAAAAAGTTAAATGTAACAAAAATGAAGAATGGTCCGGACATTACCGAAAAATATTACGTGGCCAGAAAAATATTCAACCCAATTTGTATTAATTTAGGAACGGTAGCGTTTTCTAGCGCGTAACCACTTTTCAACGAAAATCACTTGTATGTGCGATATGAATTAGGCGTCATTTCAAACAAATAACGACGCGATTTTGAATCTTAGACCAATAGCAGCCGCCCTCCGTAGTAAAGTATGTAGTTCAATAATGTTAACAAACCGTAGCTTAGTACGTAGCATAAGTACTAAAAATGTCTGTTAATATAAAATCAGTTGATTATAGAGACTCGATCTGAAAACATATCTTTAATTTCTCCTACTCCGCCTATCACCATCACCAGCATCATTATCATCATCAGTCAAAAGACGTCCACTGCTGAACATAGGCCTTCCCAACGTTTTTCACAAACAGTCTGCATCCAGTTTGTTCCTGCGATCTTTACAAGCTCGTCTGTCCATCTTGTCGGTGGACGTCCTACGCCGCTTCTTTGTTTCAAAAGTCTCTAATCTAGACCTTTCTGTCCCAACGGCCATCAGTTCTTCGCGCTATGTTCCCTGCCCATTTTGCCACTTGAGCTTACTGCTTCTCAGGCCTATGTCTGTTATCTAAGTCCTTCTACGTATTTCTTCATAAGTGGGATATTTGCTCCATGATCTTAGGTTAGGCATCATGAAACAAACTCTAAACAGTTTTTATTTATTTATTTAAACTTTATTACACAGTTAGTTGTTAAATTGGCGGACTTAATGCCTTATGGCATTTTCTACCAGACACCTGGTAATGCAGAGAGTTTCATGAGTGGCAGAATAGTTATTATAATAAGTAAGAAGAGCGGTACAAAAACAAAAGAAGAAGAATGATTTTGTCTGTTCTAGATAGGCGCAATTTCAATTAGCATTCCTGTGTAACGTTTTCAGCACCCGTATTTTCGACATAACTGTTGGCCTCAAACACAAATTCGTTTTAGAATTACCCCCTAAAAGGGAGTTAGCGGGTAAAATAGTACCTTAAATTCTCAACAAAATCACACAGCACGTCATTTTAAACGCGAGAAACGCGTAACAATCTCTTTGTTCATGCTTCTAAGCTTTAAAGAATGGGTGATGATATTTCTTAATGAAACTTCTCCGGAAATAAGGCAGATGAAAAATTGCAACACAACCCAGCATTTTTAAAATGACGGCGTTTAAGAAAAGCATCTGAAGTTGCTTAGAAAGTCTTTACGTTTATGGGCTTGCCAATTACAGAGTGAGCGTAGTATAATTCTGATTATACTCGTACATATTTCACACATTTGTTTATTTGACCTAGTTCCAGCCAACCTACGGAGATTTTGTTCCTGTAGAAATAGTCAATTATGAACATTATGCCAGCAAACTATTTAAATTGCACACAAAATGCTGAGGTATGTGTTTTTCTAAATATCCAGCACTTATATGAAAACAGTTACTCAGATTTAGATGACTGATTTACAGCTAAGAAATTATGAAAATCTTATTACATCCAGCGTTTATTAATTTATTTAAAAACTTTACTGCACGAACAACAGTGTATAAAAGTGGACTTAATGCTAAAATCATTCTCTCCCAGTCGTTCTTTTCCAGTATTTACTTATAGCATGCAATCTTAGTCATTTCCATAGTCAGATAAAACTAGCTTTTTCAGGGGGTTTCCATATCATACCATCGATGTAATGCTATGCTTAGTCAAGAGAAAACTTATTCTAAAAAAACGGCTAAGTGCGAGTCAGACTCGCGCACTGAGGGTTCCGTGCCAATTTAAAAATTAATTAGGGAATCCACTTATTAACATAGTTAGCTTAAATACCACAATATTTTGTTGACAGCAAATATAACTTTATTTTCATAGTGTTTGTATGAAGAACAAAGTTATGTTTGCGGTTGTTGAAAATGTGCTATATCTCAAAAACTACTACTTCTTCGATCCCGTCGAAACCAATTTTCGTTAAAAGTATTTGTAAAGATCTACATTATATATTGTTATAAAAATTTACACTCGCTTAGTTTAGAAGTTACAGGTGAAGGACGCCCATTTAAGGGACGTATATCTATCAAACGTTAGACTTTAAAAGCAAATTGTTTTAGGAACCTCTATGTCATTTTAAAAGACCCATCCATAGGCACACCATACGCATAGGTTAAACAAAAAAAAAACTGTTTTAGTTTCATGTATAGGATCCTCCCCTTAAATATCATTTCTTTTCATTTTTTGTAGAGGAATCGTAAAGCCGTTTAACAAGATACATCTTCATACCAAATTTCAACAGTGTGATGCATATAGTTTCAGAATAAAGTCGCTATGACATACAGACGGACAGACAGACAGACTTAAAGAAACTATAAGTGTTTTGTTTTTTGTCGTTCGGCTACGGAACCATAAAAAGACTGCAATTTTCGTACAAAGTCTTATTTTATCCTGAATATTAATATCCTTTCAAAATAACTCTACAAGTGCACTCATCTGCCGTGTTTGATAGTATCAAAATTCCAAACCGGCCTGCCAACCTTTAGGTACGTACAGAAGCCTACTTAAGTGAAGAAATTTCCGCTTAGGAAATATGCACTGCTTGTGTCATGCACATATTTTCGCTACGGAATCTAATAACGAACGATGCACGGTCATAATAAGTTTACAGGATCGTCCGAGCTTTCACGTTTTGTTAAAAATAGTTTCACCTATTTTTCAGCTGTATTCGAAACTTGATGGTATGAGCAAGATGTGGGTTAACTGGTAATAAACATATTTGCTAACCGTATTCGATTTTAGAAGCCATGTGGTAATAGTTTTTGGAGTTCGGTATAAACCAATTTTATTACACCCATACTCTTTATTAATTCCATTTTAATAAAAGTTTTAAAATTGACCTAACCTAACCAACCTGAATAAATAACATTATTAACGGATATTATTAAATGCACATCACAAAATTTGTCGCACACCCATCAATTTTACATCAATTTTTCACAGCAAATAAACAATTGTTCAACAAAATTAGTACTACAAAAAACCGAATACAATCATCAACAGTGTACTATATTTCTTCCTAAAATGCGCGTCAGAAAAATCGTTTAAAGCGCATTTTTTATATCAAATTTACGCGATTTTATAGCGCGTTTTGAAAACGCGCTTCAGCATCACGACTCACGTTAAGAACAGATTTAATTTACGAGTAGCATCGATGCAGTCGCCAAAATTTTCATTTTGCGACTGCTTCGATGTTAATGCGCGTTAGCATCGCTGCTAAAAGTCGCAGAGTGTAAGGACACTCCTAGCAATCTAACTATTCCCGTAACATTTTTCCCATAATTATGTATATAAAACTTGCTCAACAATAATAGTCTTATAGTTATTATATACGTCTTATAACAAATAATGGTGTTTTATCCACGGTAGGTTTCGTGATCGATATTTAACTCAACTAATGGTTAAAATTTATTAACATTTGTTTAATATATACGATTCTATGTGCTGTGATATTCTTTTCTATTGTTTAAAATACAAAGAACTTAAAATTAAAATTTATAAACTGCAGTTAAATTTCAAACAAATAGTAACTATCAATCAATAAACCAGGCTTTAGATAAACTGCAGTATACGATAAAAACATTAAAGGTAAGTTCAATACAAAATGTTGTAATAAATTTATTGTACGCGCATTATTAGACATGCATTCATCAAAAATCTTCTCTTTTATAAATAGCAATGCGCTACTAACATAAGTTGTTGCTAAAATTTTAATACTTTAAGTTAGCAAGTTTGCTGTGCAATCAGTAATTTTGATTGGAATTCGTATATTTGTTTCTGTACAAAAGGTATATTTTTTAGATTTTCAGTTAAACACTGCCCCATTTTTAATACATACCTAACGCATTACCTTGAGACATCCTCAGGTTGCGTTTTATCTTTTTGCTTTCCCCAAACTACTTTTGAGCTAAACGTTTCAATAATAATTAGGACAGAATTTGCTACTCGTAATATATATAATAAAAACTCGCTCTCTGGCAGGCAATAAACATATTTCAAGTTTGCAATATCAGCCAGGGAATTCAAGCAGAATAACAATGCCCTTTAATATTTTGACACAGAACAATCGTATGCAAATATCAAAGAACAGACAAAGGCAAATTGGGCAATGTTCGCGCTGTCTGACACTGCAGAAAAATAAAAATGCACACGAGATCAGATCACGACGAACCACCAGTATGCAAGAATAGCTGAAAAGATTGTGGCTTTAATCTACCAAATTGAACGATGTGGCAACATTGGCAGAATTTGGATATTCACACTGGTGGTTCTGTCTTGTTTCGCAAATGTCGTCCCTTATGAATAGCTAATGGATGTCTGGAAAACTGGCCGATAAGACAGATCTGTCCTGTGGGACTTCCTAACCTTTTTTAACAACGTTTTGAAAATTCAATTATGCAAATTAAATTTGGTTATTTACCTGTAAAATTAAAAAGAGGACTAGATGTGGTTCTAAATATTTCGCAAGTTTATTAAAAACTAATTTCGCTGAATTCTTTTTTTTTACATTTTTTCTCTTATTTTAAGTACTTAAGGTATTATTTCCTTCATGAGACTAATGAGTCTTAAGTATGAAGATTGTTAAAAACACGTTATTACATAACTGGCGAGAACACCCAAAAAAAAACAGGTTAGCATGAGGTATAACCATATCACCTATTCCAATAGAACACTGTGTAGTTTGATTTAATTTTTGAAGTTTCTTTATTGTCATATAAATGCTCAAGCAAACAATAAATTACGTACAATAATGCCTTGTACATAAAAAAATAAGACTTCACGTTTGTGAAGCAAATAAGCCACAACGACAAACATGACAACAGCGAGCTTGAAAAACGCATACAAATCGTTCGCAATATGTTGACGGGTGCTGAGAGCGCAGTTAGTGGCCATAAATCAGCTGCAAATGTGGCAATACTGGCTACGTTGTCCGATTGTTGATCGTTTGTTTTGGTTTGAAGCTAGAGCATTTTGAATCTTTGTTTGCAAAACGCAGAACATGCGTTTTGTTCGTTGCACTAAATGGTTTAGATTGAATGGGAAAAAACATTTATGGAGAATGAGTTTGGTTGGCAGACATTTTGGCAAAATTCCAAAAGGAGAAAGTGGCGTACCTTTGCAATGAAAAAAAATTCATCATTCAGCTTCATCTTCGAAAATGAGTTCCATAACATTATTTGTTAATGAAACCTGTAGGTTTTCTGTTTAGATTCTATTACATTCCCGTGCTATAGAAAAAAAAATATTTAAACAACACAGCTTCAACACCCAGCAAATTTGGCTATGTAATAGAACATTACAAAGTTTATCATCTTTGCATTAAAATTATAATCACAAATATTTACATATCAACCAAAGAATAATAAAAAATGTTTTTTTTTATTTTAAATAATAAACATTCCCGTTCGGCACATGTAAATCTGTTCCATTACCTATTCTCTAATACATAAAAAAGCTTTTGAAATTCTTACACACGTCACATTCAAACTCTTTGCCAATTTTCAACACCCTTTTTCCACACGTTTCTCCTGCAACTTTCAGCGTCCATGCACATTCGTAACCCAAAACATCCCGTTCGACAATTACTGTGAGTGGTCGAATCAGTCGAACATGCCAATATTAGCAGTTCTATTGTGACTGCGTGTCATTGTGTTTCAGATTTCGGGATATTTGTGAAGCGCCAATGGAAATTTTGCGAAAAGGTGCCTTCTGATTATGGGATACTCGCGGTCACCGCGACATCGTCTGTGCGCTTTGAGTTCCCATTGCAAGGGATGTTATAGCCTAAAGCCTCGATAAATAAGTTATCCAACAGAAAAAAAATTTTTTCAAATCAGTCCAGTAGTTCCTGATTCCCCAGATATATTTTTCCTCCGTTCCCACTATAGGATATATATATTTTTTCATTTTGTATGAGATTGTGCACCGCTGAGAGCAACGCGGGGGTTGGAAGAGCGTGCGGGGGGTGGATATATCAAAACATATCTGGTCTGGATATAAAACCTGATGTTTCTCAGTGAAAATGACCCTCGCTCTTCTCGCTCTCTAATGCTCGGTTTATAAATGGAATGCAGTTTTATGTCAGCTAGTTGTTAACGTAATTATTTTAAAAGGGACTGGATGATAATGATACCAATGATTTTTTTACCGAAAGTAATTATATCTAAAAGATGTACATATCATAGGAATAGTAAAGACATCACACTGTGTAAAAACAATATTATATTGAAAATGTTATTTTATTCCTTAATATTTTTAACGCTTCACAGGCAGGTGTTGCCAGAGTTATCAGTACATGATATAGTTTTCAAATTTTCTGTCATACTTCCATCGGTTGACGCGTCTATAAAAAAGGCATTCAACAGTGACTCGTCTCGTATAAAAACAATCTAGGAAATATGGATTTCGAATGCAATATGTATTCTTTATTGTAAAACTGCCATCCGACAACAAAAAAGACGTTGACCCACCCCACAGCGGCTCATTTTTGAGGTATAAATGGCAATTTAAGGAAAAAAAACTATCGACCTGTCTGAGAATTATAACTCAGCCACTTTAATTTACGTTGAATTTCTAAGCTTAATTCCTCATGGATTTATGTTTATCAACAGTATTTTGTTATGCTTTTGTTTATGCGACCGCCGGCGGCCTTTTAATCCGGAAGCGTTTACAGGTAAGTTGCATTTTGACACGTTCTAGTATAGTATTTTTTTAATAAATCACCCGATGGAGCACACTTAAAAAAATGCTTGTTTTTATACTATAAAACAGATAATTTAGCATGTATTTATTGTCATTAGATTAAAAACTAAACAAGCTTTCCTACAAGGTAAATTATTAAGGTTTTAAGTTAAAATAAACTAATAATCTTCAAAATTATTTATAAAGAAATATTTCTTTAAGTCTTAATAATAACGTCTTTTTAGTCATCGTACGGCAGAAAATAAAATCAATTACTAAAAGCAACTGTTAGGTTCAACCAAAGTTCAAGCACAGTAAATTAGAAGTAAACAATTTAATTATTTTTAAACTGCTGAAGCATGTTTAGTTCACGAGTATATGTCGAGCATAATATTAAAAAAAAAAAAACATAAAAATCACCAACTACATAGATAATTCAACATTTAACAACGAGTTTTTTTTATATAATGATTTTTATTATTTTTTATTATTGAAAAAAATGTAAAAAGATTGTTTACATTATTCGACAATTAAAGAAAAGCAGACTTTAAATATGTCTCCACATACTATATAATTGGGAAATTACATTTACTTATGTAAATACATGATTTTTTAACATAAATACACGATGTTGGTATGGAAGACTAGATTTCAAAATGGCCGACTGACTTTTAGTCACATGAAATTTAATTTTGCATCATATTTAATTAAATCTGTAGATTTTGTTTATCTAAACGAAGGTTATAAGAGTTATTATTCCTATCGGAATTGAAGGACAAGTAAAAGCTGTCAAACGAAACCGATTTAAGATGTCAGTAACAAACATAAGTAAGTAACATTTGTAGCTTTAAATGAGATAATCTTTCGATCAGGTGATTTATAACAATGTTTCTAAGTTAAATATAGTAGTTTACTATTTACGATAAACAGTCGACACAAAATATTGAACATGCAGCTCTAGTGTAAAACTAAATTTTATTTCATTATACAAAATATTGTTTGAAATACAATCCCTGTGTTATTCTGTCTTTATTTTTTACGTAAATTAACGTTTGTAGAATAGGATAATCAAACTGCGTATTTTAATTTTGTAGCGCATCTATACTTAATATTATAAAGCTGAAGAGTTTGTTTGTTTGTTTGAACGCGCTAATCTCAGAAACTACTGGCCCGATTTGAAAAATTCTTTTTATGTTGGATAGTCCATTTATCGAGGAAGGTTTTAAGCTATATAACATAAAGATACGACTCACAAAACCACAGCAGCAATGAAAAATGTTGCGAAAACGGGAGAAAGATATTCCTTTTGAAAGCTTCCGCTGCGTACGCTGCGGAAACCGCTAAAGTTACACAAAAATCATGTATGACAGGATTGTTCAGCATTAAGAGTTCTATAATAAAGTCTGCGACAGTATAAGTCTATCTTTTATGGTTGACTTACTACAACCTTTTTTATGTTAGTAAATTTGTGAAAAAATAATGCATCATTTTTAGAGGTGTATTATACACACAGGTATTTATTCTTATCAAAATAAATACATTCATCATCACGAGCATTTCATTTAGAATAAAGTTGCCCTTTATATCATTTGATTCCAATAAATATTTTAGGAGCTATCACAGTTTTAACATAACTCTGCACCAAAATAATGTTCGCAGCTGAAGTACAACGTGCGCTTGCGCTAATTATATTATAAAGCTGAAGAGTTTGTTGGTTTGAAGTTGAACGCGCTTATCTCAGGAACTGCTGGACCGATTTGAAAAAAATATTTCTGTGTTAGGTAGCTTATTTATTGAGAAAGGCTTTAGGATATAAAACATCACGCTGCGACGGGAGGGGAGGGAGCAAACTCAAAACGCGCGAACGAAGTCGCGGGGGACTGCTAGTTGGTAAATATAAGTCGTATATTAAGAGGCTTCGATTTGGACTAATCTACCTGTTAAATAATTAATTGTTGGGGTTATGCCGCTGTAATGCATAACAATCAATCACCGATCAAGTCACCATGTTTCAGGCGCATTATTTCTCCAAAATATACACAATTTCACTTTTAATAAATATAAAAAATCAAATGCACGTAATTTTCAGCGAGCTTCTGCGGGGCGGTCAACTGTTTGACATCTGACAAAAATGGTTCTGCTACCCATCTCTTTTTATCACACAGTTTGCTGCTAGTGACATCTCGCTTTTGTCGTTCTATTCCAAAGGGATAATAATTTTATGATGTCGAGTATAGTACGTAGTATGTCTAAGAGTCGATTTTACCAACGTCAGATAGGATTATCCAACCAAATAAGTATAAAACGACCGGTTTAAAATGATATTTAAATAAATGATAGCTGACAAAGATGTGACGTTTAAGAATTAGGCGTTTTGTATTGTATTCGACGAATTTCCCTTTTCTGACGGTGGTAAATCGACTCTTAAGTTGTTCAATTATTCAGGAAACCTCACGCCGAAACCTGATGTTGAATGATTGAATAAGTAAGAAACTGATTATTTTCTGGCATTAGAAAGGTAGTCGTTAAATAAGTTAATCCTATTACCTATAAAAGTAGGGAAATTTAGTTGAAAAGCAGTTATATGAAATCAAATTTGTGCAAGCAATAAACGGGGAGCAATAAGATGTAAAATATATATTATACACACAAGACAAATCTGTTCAATTTAAAGTATACAAAACAAATAACAAATTACTAAATAATTACGAAATAACGAATAAAAATACAATTAGAACGATAAAACTTTTTCTATGGCGTATGAATAATTAAGTAGACTATGAAGATATAAATAAAATGTAATTTAAAATTTGTAAAAATAAACTTCATATCTTGCGGTCTCATACAATTGCTTTTGTATCATATTTGTAAAATCATTATTTATTTTATTTTTTATTAGCCTAAATAATTGAAAATTCTACCCAGTCACTATTCCACGCGGAGAAAGTCGCGGGCACAGCTAGTACAATATAACTAAGCACAATTCAGTATTTAAGTTTACATCTTTCGCTCACTCAACATATAATGAATAAGAAATAAGTGATAAAACACATCGATTCATCACTTTTATCTAGTCATCGCTTAATGGATATCGGTTCCTAACTACATTTTATAATGTATACGCGCTCTGCATACTATTTTTTTTATTTACTATGGTTAATAACAAAACGGCTATGAAAAATTCACTGTATGAGTAAGTTCGGTACCTTAAGTTTAAAATAATGCAAAGTATGCATTGAACTACTATGACTAGCTTATGGAACTGACACCACGCTCAAATCTCGTGCCACATAAATTGACGGTCATATCATCAACTCTTTCAAACGGTTTCATATTCGAACTTCAAATTTCAAGGCATACGCCAGAATATTCCATCGTATCAGCGACACATTTTTTACTTGGCATGGCTTTTTATACGTAGTAATAACGACTTACTGAAAAGGTACGTTGTTCGTCTCAAGATGCGTGAAAGAAAGGCTGTGAAAAGCTTAGCTACGTAAGCAAACTCAGCGTTTGCTTAGCTTTCACATTACCTTAGAAAAGAGCTCTTTGCTAACTGAGAAATGGTCTAGTTAAAAAACTTAGCACATTTAACGGTATGTTTTGTAAAACAGTTACTTTAATGTATGTTCTTCAAACCCTTTAAGCCCTCCTTACGGGCACCAATTAACAATCTAACCCAAGTTTAAAGTTTGAACACGTTCTGCTATCTTTTTCAATATCAAAAATTGAGGTCAGCTGAAAGAGAAATTCAAGACTAAGTTATAAGCTTGGCTTCTACTGTCGGGAAATAGGGTATTAAGTATTGCCAGAATATTGTTGAATCTCTTATAAATGTTTTTAATCACGAACCAAAATGGCCTTTATTCTAATTGCAATGGTCAAAATAAAAATAAAATGTAAGTTGAACTACGGTTAATTTTGACAAGTACTAATGCTGTAACTAAGTACGCTATATTCTAAATTATCTTGTAGCTAAGCAATCGCCATATAAAGCAATATATCACCGGGTGACAGATTGGCTTCAACAAGCTCCGTTTTGCCAAATCTGCAGATGGAACCAACGTGACTTGGTAAATGTTTTATTTTGTTTTGCGAGTATTTTTGTGTTTATTTTTAAAAAAGTTAATTTCTTATGAGTGTCCGAAGTCATTTTAAAATGATTTGGCGTGAAAATAACTAAATATTTTCATGCGTAAAAAACGGAATAAATGTTGAAATATCTACTTAATTACTTTTCAGTTCATAAAGCATACTTGTATTATGACATCATTGGCTATCTAGTTTGGTCATGGTTTATGAAGGGTGTTGTTTTGGTTAGTGACATCCAGCTTAGGGATGATATTAAGAGATATGTAGGTACATTCTACAAAAAAAACTTTTTTTTAATTAGCACATCATTCAAAAATCAATCAAAACGAATGGGGAAACGCACACCCTTGCGCGTAGGTCACACATATCTACATATTGCAATAATAAATTGATTTTATGGGGCTTTTTAATGTTTTTAAAAAAAAAATTATGGCATTAGTATCGTTTGTACAACCTCCCCTGAGTCGCTCGTCGCTGACCAAAACAACACCCTGTACAGAGAGCTATGATACGTGCGCATGTATTGAGTTGTTTACTTTTTTGAATACGTAAATAAAACGTTAGCTTTTAATTCAAGTTGCAAACAATAAGGATATTGTTTGTTTGTCAGTGAATACACTTAATATGCATATCAAAAGCACTGAGTATTTGATTGTACACCAACTTACTATATTCAACGTTTTTTTGCAACATAGCTAAAGCAAGGAGTCCTCAAGGTTATTTGATAATTTTATTATTCCAAGCCACGTGCTACTTAGCATATTATACACTTACAAATTAAAGAATGGCTTCCAGCAATACAGAAGGACCACTTCAAGGTTTGCTTTTATGTTCCCCTTTTGTCACAGTTATAAGTGCCTTAGGATTCAAGGATGAATTTTGTTTGTCTCTACAAAACGCTTTTGGCCTTGACAAACATCTTGAAAAAGCTTCAATGCTATTGAATTTCAAATTACTGCTTAGACATGGACATTTCTAACCCAATTGAAACTAAGTGACGGTATTTCTTCTCTTAAAAAAAACTGCAATAATGTTTGTCTATTTATTGGATTTTTCATTTTTTATTTAGAGTTAGTTTCATTTTAGAAAAAAACTTGTTTAAATTAAAACTTTTTTCATGTAGCTAATATAATAATGGCCTGTTTCACCATCTCAAAAAAGCACTAACGAACGGATAATTCAAATATGGAACGTCATTCCGTCTGAATTATTAGACAGATAATGCTAATCGTACTTAATGAGACATTGTGGTACTGGCCATAATCTATTTGTAGTTATAAGTAATCGCCTTCATTGAAAGTTGATGACTTTAACTACTTAGTAGCGTGTGGAATTGACACAACGAACAAATTTCGTGCCCCATGAATAATTGACGCAACTCGTACATACGATAGTGTATATTGTTCGACATTTCAATTTCGATGAATACGTCTCGTCAATAATGTCATAGAATGCGACACAATTATTGCTAGACATAGCTACTGTATACGCAGTAAGAACAACCCACTGTCATTAGTTGAGAGGTAGGAATTTAGTTTTAATTTATTGTTTATCATTCCGTACCTTTACTACTTGAAGTATCACCAAGATTTCTTGTATCATTTTTTGTGGGTATGTAATGTGTAATAGATTGAAATTTATAAAATTATTTTGCTTTAAATTTCCGCGAAGCGATGTGTAATAGAGTTTTTCGATCGGTTTACAGTTTTATTAAGCTGAGAATATATTAGCATAGAAATAACATTGTCAATCTCATTTCACTACGATATCCAATTGTGAGACAGTATAATGATAAGTAAACTTATTGTCTGCGTCTAGTTCTACTAGTTTTCTTTAGTCGAAAAGTCCATAATATTTTCTCTTGTAAAAATGTTATTACTTTGTAAGTAACTAACATTATTTCAAAAACTCTACAGACTTTTCTAAGTTTTGCCTTCGATAACAGATTTTTAGTTAGTTCAAAGTTTTTTTTTAAAAGTTTGTGTTAATCTTTTATTCGATAAAGTTATTGAGGTAAGGTTTTTATTTAGTTACATTAGTCTATGTCAAAAAACAAGTCATAATCAGTTTTAATGAATAAATAGTAAAACGTATAATAAGATAACCTCGTTTTAAGAAAAGCCTGATTCACCACAATAACTGAATCATTGTTTGTAGATTACACTTAGGGTTTTATTTATAAGTATTCGAGAAGATTATAGATTAAGATAATATTTATTTGCAGATATAAATTTTTCATAAGTTAAGGTTAAGATTAGAGAAAAAGAAGGATTCGGCATTGGAATAAGAAATACGAAGCTGATCAGGTCGATAACTTTTAAAATTGACAGGGTGATGTTTTAAAATTATATTTTATTTGTTAAAAGAAACGGTTTCCCAAAAACAATGGTACTTTATTATAGTGCCCTATTTCTTTTATATATGCAAAGTCACATTTAAAATGTTATAACTTAAGACGATTTAAACTTATATAATTTGTATAAATATTATACTAATCTACATCTAGCCAAAATGTCTTTTTAGAAGTTTTTATAATTAATTTTAATAATAGTTTTTTTTTTATAATTTATATAATGTAATTTGAATGTAATGTGTGTCAAATAAATAAAAATTCAACCAAATTCAGTGTTTCAATAAACAAATAAGTACATAAGAATATTTAATAAAGAGTCGGTAGTTTTTACATTTGAAAGAACATACCTATTTAAATGACTCTCCCAAAAGGTCCGCCTCCGCCAAAAGTTGAAATATCTAAAACAAAAACAATTAAGTAAGTATTAGTACTAATTGGATTTTACAGTAGACTGCCTAATAGATGTTAGTCATACTTTTCAAATTTGCCATAATACCCAAGGGCTAGTAGAGTAATTTGATGACTGAAATGTTTATTTGTTTACCTATGATGGTTGTAATCAAGCACGTAGTATTTCTGAATATATGTCGTTACCAAAATTTTCTGTGTGTCAAATGATAGATTAAATTCTAGACTAGATCTAAATCTGCTTCTAAATTCATTATAATAAGGCAGACCTCATACACGTAAGGTCAGTTTCATTGTATTGATCAATTCTCAAAATCTTTCTCACATATAAGTATGCAGTAAATAAGTATTTCTAGTGAAAGATAATGTAGCAGCTGATTACAGTGTCCCGTCTAGCGTGAAGAAATTATCAAAGAGTTCTACTATCTTATCTGGGTACACTTTTACGGTTGCTGAGATCGATACGCGTTTCTAAACCATTCATTGCATTTTCTAACCATTTTACAAAGGTTGTTTTTATTTTGCTACTATGTTTTTAACTCTACTAGATACTGTATGATTCATTTTTAGAAAGTCATTAAATTGTAACTAAGTCTAGCTTTTACTGGTGAAAATAATAAAATATCAATGAATTTGAAGATCAATGAAAAGATAAAATCATGCTAAATTACCAATTGAAAACATATTCGTCAAACTTTTCCAGAATGTAAGTGTTTTGGTTATTGTTTTGGTATTCGTTGTGAGTTTGAGAGTAAGCCATTGTCATATTTTATACAAAGATATGGGCATTTCTACAGAAGCGACTGATTGACCGACTGGAGCAAAAAACCTACCTTTAAAATTGAATAACGTGTCTGAAAAAAATCACACATATTTATACAACTCTTGGCCTGATGGAGAGCATATCAAGAAGACCACCAGGTTGTACATGCGGCCTAAAAAAAATCGGAAATTTCAAAAACGGGCAGAATTTGGCCTAAAATGGAGTGTCCGGTTTTCAGAATTTACTCGTTTTCGTTTCATAACTTTTAAAATAATAAGTTGCTGATTATTATTCCTACATTCCTATAACAAGGAATAAATAATGAAGCCATATACGTGCTTACATATATCGTGAATCCTTTAATTTGAATACAGTAACACATTTAAATTTTGTCCGAGGCTTTTGCCTCAATTCGGTGAAATTTACTTTTATGTACCTGTAGCACTAACTATGCATAATAGCAACGCGCACTACTTGTTCCCGTCATCTGACAGTTGCGCCCGAGCGGACGAACAGTGTAAACGGGAGATCTGTAGCACTCAGGAGCAATTTTCAAAGGTACGAAATCGTTCGGTGTTTTTGGTACAGGGTAATTTCTCAAATCGGTGTGCCACCTCGATTATGTATCTAAAGTATTTTATGAGATTTGTGCTAAAACTATTGGATGTTTAACAGCTTTCTATTGTTAGGTTTAGTAGAAATTACTGTTACTCATAACATTTTTGGGTAATTTGATGTATTGTGTTATTTTCTCAATTCCATGGATCTCAATTCCGTGGAAAATGGTGCACCGAATTGAGAAAACTTACACCGAATTGAGGTTTTACTTTTATATTATTAATTTAGCTAATTGCTGTTGTTGATTATTGTTGTTTATCGAGAAAATCAACAGCACATTCATTGCTATACATACATGGCCCTTAATCCATCTTTACAGATGATTCAATCAGCGTCTATTACAATGTCTTTCATGACTGTAGAGCCCTATACGCGAACAACAAATATGGTCACACACTCGGCATTTAAACTGCATGTTGCCCGGGATCGCAGCATCACTTCCTGATCTATGCCGTCTCAATCGCTTGTCGGCGAGAGACTCAAACCATGCATTGTCGTGTGATGTGCAACCCTCCGCAAGTAATTTCCTCCATACATCGCAGTCATTGCCAAAGCTTTCCCACTTATCACAATCCTTAAATCTTAACAAAGGTCTTCCTACATTTCGCTTCGCAAATGCAACTTGTCCTAAAAGGACTTGCCTAGGTAGCCGAGAATCCTCCATGCGGTGCACGTGTCCAAGCCATCTCAACCGCCTTTGCTTTAGTAACGCATTGCCATAACTCACGTTTTAATACATTGAGTATGGCCAATTACAGATCTCCCTATAAATTATCAGTAAGTTAGTACAAAAATACTAACAAGTGTCTTAAATTGACAAGTTAACAATTCAACAATATTATATTACGAACGTACCTAACATATTCAATTTCCTATTTTATGAGATTAATTGTATTTCAATATTAAATTATTATAAAATATTTTATGTGATTAATTCAATTTAAATATTAAATGTAACAAAATATTATGAAGACATAATTTACTAACAAACATGCTGCACCAAGTAGCTAGTTATGGAACCCCCTCGCCCTTCTGTCTTAGATTAGGCTCAGCATATTTAAGGGCAAGCTCATGTATTGTATTATCGACTTAGCCGTTTCAGCCTCAACGGCCCGTGCCTGTATTTAGAATTAGTTAGCCAGTAATAAATCATCTAGCAGCTTATGGAGTTTGACAATACTCTCACACATTGTCACCAGCATCAAATTCAAATCGAAGAAGTAAGAATCCAGAGGGTTAATACCAACAATTGGATCTTGTATAGTCGAAGACCAACAACGATAACTAGTATGTGTGATAACCACGACCAGAACAGTAAGCAGCCTATTTTTGGGACTCACCTCGTTACTATTGATGAACCCTGCAACCTAGAAGTCCTTGGACTCAAAATCAATTACCATATCTACGAGTCGCTAGATACCGCGAAACCGATCCCGATCATAAACTTACCTGTGATGCACGGTCATACGAATCTATCAAGCACACACGCACTAAACATGGTTGGAGTTAACCTGGATGAAATAAAATATATATGTCATATGCTCTAAAGCACAGTGCGGAAGTGGAAAGTGTTTTGAGTGATAAAAAAGACATTAACTTCAGTGTTAATTTGGGTTATTTTGTCATATTATGTTTATTTAGATATAATATGTTTAATTGTATTCCCTTTATATTTGTTGCGTAAAAGGTTATTAAAAATTTTGCGAAATGATCGGAAAGATTTTGAAAATGATCGTTCTGATAGTTTCACTCTTAGGGACGGAGGAGTTATGGAACTCCCTCTCCCTTCTATCTTAGATTAGGGTTGCCTCAGCATATTTAAGGGCAAGCTCATGTATTTTATTATCGACTTAGCCGTTTCAGCCTCAACGGCCCGTGCCTGTATTTAGAATTAGTTAGCCAGTAATAAATCATCTTCAAATCGGTGCAGACATCACTCGCATTTTATTTTTTATTAATTAAGTTAGTTTTTAAAAACTCCCCACCCGGCTCCCGATACGTAACTAGCTACAATCATGTGGTGAATTTGAACTTTCGTTCAGTTAGCAGAATGATTCTTTTAGCGCTTCAATTAAGTAAAGCAATAAAGAATAAGGATAAGAATAAAATATAAATATATACAATAACGACAATAAAGATAAAAAGACAAAATAAATATATAAAACAATAAAGATATAAATATATCGATAATAAATAGTATTGTGTTATCCTCTTTGAAAATTGTAATGTTTAAATTGTTTGAGTTTTAAAAACAAGACTGATTATTAGTTATATCGAAAAATAAACATGTTGATCAGTTTTTTTTAATTATTAACATTACAAAGAATTATTGATATAGATAGGCACATAAACTATTAAACCGATAGACCAGCAGTCAGTTAACATAACGCTTTAGGTATTTTCTTATTTTGATCATTCAAATACATTATAAATATATACACAATAGAATGCAATACAATACAATACATTAGATAATGTTGCATCTATTCTCAATTCGGTGATTCATTTTCTCAATTCGGTGCATCGTTTTCCCAATTCGGTGCTTTCTCAATTCGGAGCCTAACTTTTCTCATAGATCAATCAACAAAATTTAGGCAAATCGTTATTTTATGTTTCAGGATGGAGTAAACTTCATTTTTTATTATTTAAACTACTACAAAATCCAAATTAAAAATCAACCACCGAATTGAGAAAAAAGTGCCCTTCTGTAGAAATGACCATATCCCTATATATATAAAAATGAATCCATATTTCCCTTTATCACGTCATCAAGTGTGAACGGCTGGATCGATTTCGCAAATTCTTTTTTTTGTGTTTGTAATAGTTAGAGGAAAAAGAAAAATTAGAAATACACAGGGAAAGTTGAAAAAATATAGAGTACCCACTTTCTTACCGGGTCGGGGTTGCACGGCGCCGGAGGCGGAACTAAATTCGCTAGGTTCGCTAGTTATTATTTATAATCATACACAATACGAGAAAATATGTACCAAAACACTATTTATTACCAGAATTTTCTAGAATATTCTAATTTTAGGTTCACTGCTGCTTAAATGAATAGCAAACTTCACTGCTACTAATTAATATGTGCTATTTTATTATAAAATGAATCATTTATAACAAACAGAGGATTTTCCGGAATCTTGGCGAAAATTAACTAAGTAATAAAACAATTTCCTGTTTGTTCTATAGGTTGTATTAAACTGTAGTAAAAAGTGTTTCGTATGCATCGTCAAAAATGATAAAATGAACAGAATTTGTGTCTGGAAAGCAGTTTGGTAAAGAATTACTTTCACTATTGCGAAGTAAACAATACACAAGTGACGCAAAAAATGTACTTCGATATTTTAGATCAAGAAGTATAAAAACTATTATGTTGTACATTAGGTAAAAAATGCCCTACGGCATCGAGTTCGCAAATTGTGTAACTGACAGTGAAATAAAGTTGAAATTAAAAAAAAGTTATGCCAAAAAATGTATTTGTAAAAGTAATTATAAACATTTTATTCACTAACTTGTTTTTGAAAAAGAATACTCACTAGATACCTACATCTTAAGATCGAAGTATTATAATATGATAGTTAACCTATAAGAGCTCTGTTCACACCTAAGTGCCTTGATACACGAGCGGCATTATATCCTTATGTTGATGACACATTGATGACGAGACACAGACATTTCGATCACCACCAGTAAGTACCCCTCAACAATCCATCGTGTAAAAAAAATACGCCAAGACGAGCTAACGGCTCATCAATTGTGTGTTGACGGCAGCCGTTGCATCTTCACGTTGAAAAACTGACGTCAGCGTCCTTGCAAAAGATTCCTAAGGCGCTTATTACACGGTCATGTGAACGTCAGTCGGTTAGTAAATGATTGATGGTAAATAAGTAAATGATTGATGGCAAATCATAAATGATGGTTGTATAAATCGACATACTAATTTAGACACTCAACTGTCAGTGGCCATCAGATACTCTCATTACGAAAGTAGACTGGAGAAAAAATATTTAACTTTTTCACGGACAGTGACCGCCTATAGGCGGGATAACAATAAAATTTCTATTGTGTCTGGAGTACTGTCCGTAAAAGTATTAAGGAAAAAAAACGACTTTTAGTATGCTCATCTAATAGTATTAGACGATGTGTTTGGTGTAGTGGTTAGCGCTCCTGGTTAATTTGCCGGCCGTCGTGGGTTCAAATCCCGCAAGGGGCAAATGTTTGTGTGGTGATCATGAATATTTGTGCCTAAGTCATGGATGTTTATATGTATTTACGTATTTGTGAGAGACGCCCCCGACATAACCGTTGTCTGGTATTTGTCATCACATCAATTAGTTTGTTGTCTAGTGCATATTTATATTTTATTATTTACTAAATTTCACTTAAGTATAAGGTATAAGTATTCACTATCTTTTTCACCTGTCAGCACACATACGGCTTAAACTTGACCGTGCTAAAAAGGTTATCTCGTAGTCATAACTTGCATTGCGAGCAAATTGACAGAATTATAACCTATCATCTAACTAATGGGCTCTAAGATGTCGATCTCATAGAGATAGGCCATCCTATACCGCAATCCATTTACTGGTTATTACCGGTTTCAGCCAGACCCTTGATTGGTCGTCCAATTGCATTGTAAATCTATAACGACCGTTTCGGTAACAAACGCCACAGATTGTATAAAATCACCGCAAACAATTTTCATTTATACGATTTTGGGGTGCAGGTAACAAGCGAAACAAATGAATAATTCAAAGTTCAGACAAGACTGGAACATGAAACTGGAAAAAAGTTTTTGCAGTAGAATTTAATCACCTTGTTAAGGTAGAAGAAATGCCAGGGTTACCTATTTTGACAAACTTCGCACCGCAATTCATCATTAAGGTAACGAACAAAGCCCTGAGAATTAGTAAGCTCAACTGGCAATGGGCAGGGCACAAATATCGAAGAACTGATGGCCGCTGAGGCAGAAAGTTCTTGATTGGACCCTTTGATCTAAGGCACAGCGTAGGACGTCCACCTATAAGATGGACAGTCGACCTTGTAAGAGATCGCAGGACCGCTGTGATCGGTCGCTGTGAAAAACCATAATAATAATAATAATAATATCCTTTAGACATTCCCACACATCGCCATCTAGTCCCAAAGTAAGCTACTCAAAGCTTGTGTTATGGGTACCAGACAACGGATATAATACTTAAATACTTTTTTGTTTGTAAATACATACATGATATACATAGAAAACACCCAGACCAATACAAACAGATATGTTCATGCACACAAATGTTTGTATTGTGCGGGGATCGAACCCGCACCCGCTGCGTAGTAGGCGATTTCTCGACCACTACACCAGACGAGTCGTCATGGGGACCATGGGGGAGGCCTATGTGGATCAGCAGTGGAAGTCCTAAGGCTGAAAATGATGATGAATCGGTTATTACACTAATTTTGATACTTACCGACTACCATTTGGCATTCTCATCTACTTGGATGTGCTTGGAAGCGCTGGGAAATCCAATTGAGGAAGGTGCCCCATCAATTTTATTCCAGCCTTGCATTAAAATTAACCCTGTGTAAATTGGTCACTTTACCTCTTTAGTTTATGACCACTTGATCTAACAATAGTAGATGGCTAGCTACACAAATAAGGCATTTTTACGCTGTTTCAGATTGCTCTGTTGACTAATACTAGCCTGATCTTGTTTGAGAAAAGTATGGCATATACTATCGATGGTACAGGCGCTTCAAGAGATCGCTATCGCCTCCTGAATTCTTTTTAGTTCTGTGCCGTGAGTGCAAGTGATTTTTATTAAAAAACTAGGTGATGCCCGCGACTTCATACGCGTCGTATTTTTTATTTCTTCAATTAAACTTCCCTTCCATATCTTATAATCCATCGTTCAATAGGTTAACATCACCTATTTGGAAGTGTTTAGGGCAGAGGGTGACCATCACCGGAGCAAACTCCTTTTTAAAGTGAATGTTCGCAAGGTTGACATTTCATTAATTGATTGTTTAATTAAAATACAATTAATGTTATTGGATAGGAGTTGATCAAACTTTATTCAATTCATAATTTAGTAGTATTCATAATTGAATTTCAAATCATTTAAAGCTTGTCATTGATGTTGTTTCTACAAAATATTTTTTTGTAACAGCCACACAGAAAAACAAGGAATTCTAAAAAAATTAAGACCAGTTCTGTCCCACTTCTTACATCCCCCTGACTCGGTTTTTATCATTTTTGTTATCGTACAGAAAATCGACTTCTACAACTTTATTATGTATATATTGATGATGCTTAGGTGTCAAAGACCTCGACCGTACGAGTAAATATAGGCAAAATCATATACAGTCGGCTCTCTCAGTCCTGTCACTTGTACCAAGCCCTACGGTCAGTTGGCCGACGTGTCGGTACCAATTTATATTCTTTTGTGAGGGAGGGAACGGACTCGATTATTGCTCCATTCACAGTAATATTGAATGGCAACGATCGCGGTATTGGTATTCTAAAGCCACGTTCTCAATTTTATCTGTATTTAGAGTTGGTTACTTTATAATATTTTATATCGTTTCCTGATAATAATATGAGGGTGGAGTCAACCTACTTGTTTGTTTATTTTGTTGTACTATAAAACAGTCACGGCTATTTTACGGGATATTTAGATTCTAAATAACAGTACGGTTTCTATTTGGAATAAAAACCGTTACAGATTTGTGTTTAATGTTTTTTAGAACAACCAATCTGTTAACAAGTATTTTCTTTCATGTTAGATACTGACTGTAACATCTTTCATAATATTACAGTTATTAGCGCCAGGGTTAGAAAAGTTTAGTAAATAAATTTATATTTTACTCTAGGTTCATACGAGCAGAAAGTGATTACACTTTGATAAGTAATTTCAATTATTCAAGAAACTTTACCCATTTCAATTCATCAAAAATGCAAACATACATTAATGGAACGCGTTTTAACGAGAAATGAGCGTGATACTACTGTAATTTAGAGTCATTTACATTGATATTATAAGCTATTAACATTATCTTTTACTATCAAACACTATTTACCAAGGTATAGAAACTTTTTTGATTACACCTTGATTTCAAAATGCTTTCGAAACAAGCCTTCTTATCAAAATTTGAAATCTCCTTTTACACAGCCTGCCTATACTATTAATTTCGGAATTCATATTTGTTTTTAAAGCGTAACTCGTGCACTGTTAAAAATACGATTATCATATTTCAGCAAATTCATAAAGAAGAAATAAAAGTTATCCATAAATATTTCGTCAAAAAATATGGAAATTGTGAAAATATTTATTTTCATCGAATTCCTTTTTCCGCGAGCGATGTGTTTGTTGGAAACAAATTAAATTTTTTTGCTCGCTTCATTAATTTTCGGCTTTCATCAACTTTTAATTACTTATTTCTCACGTAGCTTTGTACAGTCAGCACCATTATATTGCTTGAATACTATGTAAAGAAACAAATTATTCGTCTGCAAGTTATTTCTAAGGAAAATAGGTAAATTGTTTCATGACATGGTAGGTACATTACGATGCTGAGTGTATTTTTTTATTTGTTAATTATTCAAGTACAGGCATATCGCCCATGAACGTAATTAAAAATAAATAGGTATTTATAAATAAATATTTAAAGCATAGCCCATTTTACTTTTAAGAAAAAAAAGCCGTGGAGCCATTACCCAACATGTTATATTAACAAATATTTACAATATCTTAGGTGTGATAAAGATCTGCATTTTGAGCCATTTCAAAGCCAACACAAACACCTTTATTAAAATAAAGAAGACAAAATTGGTAGGACGTTACTTTTTATCGCTTTTCGAGAAAATTTTAAGCACACGAGATAAAATTAATTCTGTAGATAACAGTCTTGCGCCATTTTGGAAGGCAATGATTATTTAATAAATTGTCTGCAAATTTACGTGAGTAAGCATCTTTTCTAAAATCTTATGTAACATTTCGTGGGGTTTACCCTACAAAAGATTGTGTCTTAAAATAAATGCATTATGTTAATTATTTTTCTCCTTAATATAAAGCGTTTCATACGTATTTCAATGCATGAAAAATATTATCAGATAGAAAGATTTGTTTTAACAACAAACATAATAAATTCGAACTAGGTCTGTTTGTATGTTTTGGTTTTTATTAGTAAGATTATGATAAGATAATTATGGAGCCAACCCTATGTCCTTAGATGTAGTCTGTAATGAACTCATTACATTACTTAATTTCGATGCATAACAGTAAAAATGACAACGCAAATTTGTATTCGCAATGGAACACTCATGAAACCCTTTACGGGGGTTCCAAAAAGTTTATACACACGACCTTGTTGTGTAGAATCGTCAACAAAAGTGCTAGTACCTAGGTTTAATATTCTACTTTTTTGTAGTCAATACCCGAGAAGAAAGAAATTGTTTTGATATAATTTTATGATACCATCATGTATGACAAATTAACCACCACCTGTCATGTAAACCACTTTATAAGAAAAAAAACGTTTAGTGAGCTGCCAAACCTAATTTTTAATGATTTGGATGGTGTCTAAGTCTTTAATAAATATTATTTAATGAGAGTTACTCTAAACAAACATGTTGAATTGATGTCACAGATAATAAAATGGTTTTAATCGATAGTCTTATTCAGTATGGCGATATTGATGTGCATATTTATAAGATATTGCAATTGGCTTACAAAACTGTGTTTTTCTATTGCAATAAACCATATAAACTTCAGCAGTTATGTAGTAGAATACAAACATACAAATACAAAGTAATTTATTCCAAAAAGTTAACAATATAAAAAAAGTAAAAACCGACTTCAAAACCAAAATGCACTAAAAAGGCTTAAATAAACTCTTCACCATTGAAAGGAAAGGAATCCGTTTTAGGCAAACAATTTCTTTTTGGAGTCGGTGCTGTGATAGTTGATGCTTGATGGTCAAAGTGATGGCACCGACTCCAAAAAGAAATTGTTTGCCTAAAACGGATTCCTTTCCTTTCAATGGTGAAGAGTTTATTTAAGCCTTTTTAGTGCATTTTGGTTTTGAAGTCGGTTTTTACTTTTTTTAAAAGTTTATTTTATTTCTTTATTTTTAGTGATTACATAAGAGGAGGGGGGGGAGGGAGTTGCACCTTGTGATTCTATTTTTTACGAAGCTACAAATTACCTATCATAAGTTTCGTCATTATTATTACTGAACTCCTAGGCGTTAAGGAGTTCCACCATCAGCTCAGCCCCACAAAATGTTGACTATCAGACGTAACAACACGTCAACATTAAGATTCTAGTAAAGAAACACTATACGTGCCTTTAAAATTTGAGGGTTTCCCTCGAATACATCAAGATCCCATCATCAGATCCCAAAATGGAAAAAATGGGACCAACTAGAAAGTATACCCTCTAAGTGGGTGAAAAATTTTTTCGATTCGGTCGACAAACGACTGAGATATGAGGTAACATACATACAAAAAAAAAAATGATAAAAAAAAAACATACAGTCGAATTGATAACCTCCTCCTTTTTTGAAGTCGGTTAAAAATGATGTTACACATCGGTCCCCGTACTAGGCTGTTACGCCTGTATTATAGGGGCCTTTTAGATTTTACAATACCTAACTCTATTACCATTTCATATGAACTAGCGGGCGGAATACAGTTGAGCAGAATTTCTGGATAAAGAGTACCAAACAAAAGAATATAAAAGTAGGGGTTGAATAGTAATCGAGCAGGTAGGTCACTGAAATAAAGAAAAAAAGAACCTAATTAATACAAAAATACAGCTTAAAGTTGGTCGTTGAAGGTTTGTACAACCTGTATAAATTTGATGAGGTTTGCGAAACAAAACAATATTTTTGCATTTATTTCGCAAACAATTCCATTAACTTCATAAAAGCTTAATCGGAAAATGCTAACTTTCGGTCCGGGAGGGTCCGATTTCTGATTACAAAACGCCCAGAGCCCCGAGAGATTGTTCTTTTAAATATTAACAGTACTTATTTGTCGTTAGCCTGTGCAAACTTTCAGTTTCTTTGTTCAATACACTTATGTATAATTTTAGAAAATTAATATTTACAACCAACTTGTTTCTACTTTTTATATTCTTTCACTTTTAAATTGTTATGACATGTAAGCTTGATGCCAATCACTTCTAATATAGAAGATTGTTGTACAAGGGGAGAAAGCGACCTATTTTACTAAGGATGCTTTCCACCCTAGGGATGGAATAGCTATTTTCTATCCGGCTTTCTATACCTAAAAGTTTATTTTTCAAACAGGAGAGATGAAACAATAACAATAACTCATTTATGAAGATAATACCCAACACTAACTCATTAGTCCAAAACTAATTAAATTGTTTTATTCACTATGAATTTTATAAGCTTCAAGCCAAAGTAAAATTCGCAGAATGAAGCCACGTCACGGTTTGTAACGATTTTCAGCAATAACGTGTCTCTAATTATAAGAAGCCTGCAGTCAGCAGGCTTCTTTTAATTATTTATTTATTTAACACCTTACTAACTTAAAAACGTGTAGGTAAAATTTAAAAATATATTTTCACCCGAGTTCACTGGTTACGAAAATCAGAATTTATATCATAGACTTTATATTTAGTCGATGCTATTTTCTCCTGTGTCTAATGCACGTTTTATTTACATCGTAAAAAGAGCGTGAAGTAAACAGTAAAAAGATTGGTGTATAAGATGAGTTCAGCATTATCTTTGTAAACATCGTTTTTTGTTGAAAGTTGTTAGTTTTATAATGATATACAAAATTCAAGTTAAATAAGTGTAATAAATGATTTAGATTAAATTGAGTTTTTTTAAAATCACAGTTCCAGAGTATACGAATAAAAATTTATACACACTTACATATATAAACACTTTCAGATGAAACAGGTAACTACTGAAACGGTCAATAGAATCGTTCGAATTTGTACGGGATGAATATTATCTTATTTCAATAAATAATAATAATATTGGGCATTTTTTACTTAAATAGGCATCGCACAAAATGTTTAAAAAAATACACATTAATCTCATACATTGCTCTGATCCCAAAGTAAATAGCCATAGCACTTGTGTAATGGAAATCAGACACAACGGCGGTACCACAACTCCCAGGCCCGAGACAATATACAGAGTTACGATTTCTACATTGACCCGACTGGGAATCGAACCCTTGGAGCGGCGACGCCTTGAAATCCAGCATATTAGCCACTACATCAAGGAGACCGTCGTTATTTATTATATCCACAACAATTCCTGCTACCGTCCTATTAGACTCTTCATTTCATGTTATACGGTATTAAGAGTATACACACCACAATAAACGTTACGATCATCGTAAAAGCAAACAGAATAATTTCATACATTCATAAGGATGTTGACGCAATTTGAAATGACAATAAAATTAAGGGAATTGCTTTTTGGTCGTTCACATAGTCAGTGGGAAACGGTAAGCCCATCATATTTAGCCATTCGAGCGAAAGGACGCAATCCTTTATTACATAATATTAGCAGCCTCTGTAAATATAAAACATATATATACGTTAAAAGGTTATATAACTTTGTCTCTCAAAACGTAGCGACGAGGAAAACATTTAATCTCTCCAAAAATACGCATGTGTAGACATATAAACTAGTGGTCCCCCGCGACTTCTTTCGCTCGTTTTGCGTTTGTTTTTCCTCTTTCGTGCTTTCAGCGTGACTTTTTATAACCTAAAGCCTTCCTAGATAGATAACTTATTCAAAATAAAAATAATTTGTCAAATTGGTGCAGGAGTTCCTGAGGTTAACGCGTTTGAGCAGACTCTTCAGCTTTATAATATTAGTATAAGCAATTTGCAGCTAGAAATATCTCCTTTGATCATAAATCAGGCATGAAAAGAATAATATAAAGCAAAAAAAGACGAAAAATGTTCCACTGACAAGAATTAGATTCATTAATTGGAAGACGGTAAAATGATAATTTTGCATGTTGATTGCTTTTACGCCGCTCGTTATAGTCTAGGGGCTAGTTAAGATCAACCGTCACCGATCTGATAACTCAATAATACATATTTTATTAATTATTTATTAAATATTTAAAAATATATATATAGAAATATGCCTACGATAACTTGCTTATCGAAAAATGATGATACTCGTAGCTATTTTAATTTGATTTCTTTTAATACATTTCCTTATAACCTTCACTTTTGTCATTACCAAATGAGTTCCATCTCTCAATTGATAGTTTTTAACACACATAATATGCTTAGGTAAGCATCAGATCGATGTAGTTATTATATTTACTTACCTGTTCACATCGACTTGCCAGGTGTAGCTATGCACAGAAATAAGTAGGTAGGTAAGCCTAAAATATTCTGTGCAGTTATTAAAAACTATCAATTGAAAAAAAAAACTTCTATTATGACAAAAGCGAATTAATGAAAGAAAACGTAATTATGATTTACTAAATTATAAATTCTCGTAACTATGAACAATTCAATAATAGGCAAGTTATCATATGCATATTTCTTTATTACTATATTAAGTAAAACTTATGTCTCATCGTGTTATCAGATCGGTGAAGGTCAAATTTCCACGTCTCCTTAAGGTCTCGTATTCACTAGGCAACATTTGTCGCGCAACTCGTGACTCTCAACATGTTGACCAACGTTGCACAACAGCGCGCGACGTTGTCGGCTGGTGCGCAACATGACGCGCGGCTTCTTGTTTGTTATCCCTTCCCCAAATTATGACATTTGTGGCTCACGACGTCCAACATATACTTGTCGAATGTGAGAAATATCGGTGTGGGAGGGATTCAATAATTCGGAAGTTCAATATAAAGATGTACGATGTAGGTGCATTCATTAAAAATTTATCTGACCCTACATCTGAGGCTGCAAAATGTTTAGCAAACGTGTTTCTGAAACCTTGAATTCCTGCTATCTGCGCAACCGTCCGTGTTTACTCTATGTATAAAATAAATTAACTCTTTCGCGGACAGTGACCGCCTATAGGCGAAATAACAATAAAATTTCTATTGTGTCTGAAGTACTGTCCGTAAAAGTGTTAAGGTACGATGGGGTTGGCATGTGATGTATCAAAAGCCCCAAAATAAATAAAGATTGGAAAAAAAAACGTGCAAAGTGCAGTTAAGCATCGAATGTTGTCTGTGCGACATGTCGCGCGCTAAATGTTGTCTAGTAAATACGAGCCTTTACTTTTATTTCACCGTCGCATTTTCATGCGGAATGTGACATTTGACTGCGGCATGTGACACTGGCATAGGTGTGCTATGTCTCGCTCTAAAATATCTTGATGTGATAGTTGCATCTTTGTCGGTATCTTTCAGCCGCATGCGAATGCGTTGGTGTACTAATGATATAAAAAAAACCGGCCAAGTGCGAGTCGGACTCACACACTAAGGGTTCTCACACAAACAGACAGACTTGACGAAACTATAAGGGTTCTGTTTTCTGCCATTTGGTTACGGAACCTATACAATTGGCGGCTGTTCTTGTTTGAGCTGCGGAAGAGATATCTTCATTAATTTGGCTTAACAACTTCGTAATGCTGCATTTTAATATGCCCATTACCAACCAACACAGACATTTGATTATTTTACGAAATGAGGAACAGATAATTGTCACGGTAAACATTTTTGAATTACTTTCATGCTCTCACATTGCCGCAATTTATTATTTGTAAATGTAAGAAGAGATTAGGTATCTCAACTTTTCAAGACTGTATCCTTTTATTATTAGAGTACTTGTTCGGAGGCTTGTGGGGAAATTAACTTGTTTATTTTTACCGACTTCAAAAAAGGGCAAATTAATCCCATGTAGTATGTGATATCGGTAGAATTTGATAATATTTGAGCATGTAGATCTATTAAGGCTTACAAACACGTCTGTGAAATTTCGTAAATGTATGTATATTTGTATATTGTCCACGGATTTTTGAAAACGAGAAGTTATAGCGAGATAATCCTGTTCTTTTTAGTTCAACAAGGTATGTTTCAATTTAGCATACGTTTCATCGAAATTGGTCCAGTAGTTTCTGAAAAGTAGGTAATTACTAAAAATCGTAATATAAAAATCATTATCAATTTAACCCATCTTCAAGACCTGACTTAAAAGCTCACAACAACACTTTTGCCGTCTGTCTAGAAGAAACAAATTCATTTTAGAGTCGCCCATGATCTCATGGTTACGTTCATCAATAGTTTACGCACAATATGCACCGACTCCAAATGGATTTTTTGTTTCAAGTTTTGAAGGTTTCTTTTTTATTATTTTTCATCCTTTAAATACACAAAATTCGGAGCTCTAAGAAAAAAACAGAAGGTAGTTTTTTTTTTAATTCAAAATCTTTTATGGAAACGACAATTGTTCTAAGACTAAAATTTTGACATGAAGGTAATGTCTCACATGACGTTAAGGCACCTTTAAAAAAACCTTCAAAATGTGATTTGGGAAAATAGGACCAAGGTACAAATAAATAATCATATATCAGTCTACCTATACACTTCTTTAATCACTTGTAAAGAATTGACATATTTTTTCTTGGATGTCATTTTTTTATCGTCGGATATTTTGAACCCTCGTCACTAATTCACTTGCCGTCGACTACTGAAGCTGGTTCTTAGTAACTTTAGTAACATAATTGAGAAAATAATGAACTGCCACTTCTTTGTACGACAAAATTAATATTCATTTCATTTTTCGCTAATCTGTGCCAACAGTTTCTATGAAAAATGGTCAGCTTTTTTGAAATGGTTACGTCTTCTTCGTTTTTCCATCTGTTTCCAATGATTTGATTATTAAACTCGTCAATCATTGACTTTCGCATTTAGTTTCTTATTGTGATTTAGAATGGTTAAAAAGCGTCACGCAATGTCGCATCCATAGGTCGGACTGACAGCACGGTAGCTCAATTGGTAAGCGCGTTTGGCCCGGTCAGCCAAAAGGTTGTTGTACAAGTCCCGCCCGTGCGCAAATTTTTGTTTTTTTATTTCATCTTTATGAATTCTTATTATGTTTTATAATGAAGCAAGTATCTTATTTGTATATTATTTCTAATGTGAAAATGAACAGTTTCAATTTAACTTTACATTTAAAAAAGGCCATTAATTCTTCAATATTTAAAGAATTATTTCAATGCAAAGCTTTGAACGTTCAAACTTTAATTTCGAATGCTTAAGAGGGTTGAATAAAACCAAGTCACATTTTAATCCGCACGAAATTACTGTGCGTCAGCATTTTATAAATTTTCATTTTTATAAGAGGCCCGTCACTTCATTAATAATGAAAAACACTTAGTCTTGGATTAGAAATAAACAAATATTTTCTTGCAGAACAGCTGTTTTCAAAATGCCTTTAAATTTGCCTATAGCTGTACTTTTAGGCCTGGTCATTAAATAAATAGGGTATTTGCATGAAAGTTTATGAGTACCTACCTAAACATTAAAATAAGTTTGTTAAACGTGCATTTTAATAAAGATAATATAATATTTCATAGCAGTAAATGCATCATTGGAACTGTGATTAGAATTTAATTTGTATGTTGCAATTATAATATTTGAAATTAAAAAGCTATTTTAAAATACGTATTGCAGTTTCTACTCTTATAATCTGTTTCGGTCAATGCAATCATAGAATGTTTAACAAATTTAAATCATTTACTTAAAAGTCCATTTTGATCTAGAGAGAGAAAATGTTCTAATAAATCCTATTTCAATATTCCATTTGCCTCCAGCCCCGTCTCGCACCGTGTTATAGTAATTCTATTCAGGGCTAAGACAAATACAACAGAAGTAAAATGATGAAAATCTGTCCACCCGTTCTCAAGTTAAAAGTGTTGTAACTAACACGACTTTCTTATACAGGGTATTTGTTTTGGTCATAGACATCTAAATCAGACATGATAATATGAGTTACGCTTATCCAAAAGAAAAATGAAATACAAGTTTTATAAAAAAAAAACATTCACAACATCCTAAAAAGTTTCAAACGAATGGGGAAACTCGCTCCCACGCGCGTAGCTAGCGCATATCTAAGCTATAAGGAGACGACCTAGTGTTGGTATTTTTGACTCGCTTGACTCGCTCTCTAGTATCGCAATACTAAATTGATTTTGTGGGTTTTTTCCATTTGTTTTAATGTAATTTTTAGTCATTGTTCCGACATATGAATCAAAGTCAAATATTGTTTATTCAATTTAGGACACAATATGCCACTTATGAACGTCAAATGTACAGTGAAAAATAAAATAAAAATAAATGTGCCCTGAAGGGGCCGAATCATGTTTCCTTATCTTTTGGGCCCTACCAGCGCTTCGAGACGGAACACAGACAATTAGGCAAGTGCTGAGAAGAAACGCCGGAACAAACTCAGTCACCACTAGCTGCCGTAAAATCAAAATCATCAAAGGTAAGTACATCAGTCGTGTCACACATTCGTGTCGTTCAGGTAGTCTTGAACCTTATAATAGCCTTTAGACATAAGCGTGTTTTTAACGTGTTTCTTAAATTTATCAACCGGCAATTCGACAAGATTGTGTGGTATATTATTAAAGAATTTTATACAATTTCCCATGAACGAATTACTAGTTTTAACTAATCTGAAGTTAGGAACGACAAGCTTGTGTTTATTTCTTGTGTTATATGAGTGAATGTCGCTCTTCTTCATGAAATTATCTAAATTTTTACGGACGTACATTATATTATCAAAAATGTATTGAGAAGCCACAGTTAATATGTTGATTTTCTTAAAGACCTCTCTCAGGGAGTCACGAGGACTAAGTTTATAAATAGCACGAATGGCTCTTTTCTGCAAAATAAATATGGTATCAATGTCTGCAGCAGAACCCCACAAGAGAAGACCGTAAGACATAATACTGTGGAAGTAACTAAAATACACAAGCCTTGCCGTTTCAACATCAGTCAGATACCTTATTTTTCTAACTGCAAAGGCAGCCGAGCTTAGCCTCCTAGCTAGGGCTTCAATATGAGGTCCCCACTGTAATTTTGAGTCAAGTGTAATGCCCAGAAATACAGTGGAGTCTATTAAGACTAGATTATTACCATTTAGTACAATATTTGGTGTAAGTTGCTTTACATTAGGCAAAGTGAATTTTACACATTTTGTTTTACTAGCATTCAGCAACAAGTTATTGGTGGTGAACCAATTCAATACTTTGGTGAGAGTATTGTTTACTTCGTCAAAATTTTCTTCATGTCTTTTCATTTTAAAAATCAAAGAAGTGTCATCAGCAAACAGAACTATCTCACAAAGATTTGTGGAATAAAATGGCAGGTCGTTTACATATATCAAGAAAAGTAAAGGCCCCAATATTGAGCCCTGGGGGACCCCCATTTGAAGAGAGGCTCCGGAAGAGTAGGTACCATTTATGTTAACTGATTGTATTCTACCCGATAAGTACGAACTTAACAACTTAGATGAGTTTTCCGAGACACTATAGTGTTCTAACTTAATGAGCAGTGTCTGATGGTCTACACAATCAAACGCCTTTGACAAATCACAGAATATACCAACGGCATCATGTTTGTCTTCATAAGCAGCAAGAATGTGTCTGATGAGTGCTACTCCGGCATCAGTTGTATTTCTACCTTTAGAGAACCCAAACTGTTTTTCGTGTAGTAAATTATTAAGTTTAAAATGGGAAAGTAATTGATTATAAATGAGTTTTTCAAAAATTTTACTTATTGTGGGTAATATTGAAATAGGCCTAAAATTGCTGGGGTCACTTTTGTCTCCTGATTTAAATAAAGGGACAACCTTACTATGTTTCAATAAATTTGGAAACTGATTTTGGTCAATACATTCATTAAAGATATAAGATAAGTAAGGAGCTATTAGAGGTATAATGGGTTTTATTGTGTCTATTGATATACCCGATTTATCCTCTGTTTTCTTTTGTTTTAATTCTTTAAATGTTTTTATGATGTCTAAAGGATCAATATTTCTGAATTTAAATGAGGATTCGCACCTATGAACACTCGACACTAGTAATGATTTCGCGTGACTTGAGCAAGAACTCAACTGTTTAGTCGTCTCTATAGGAATATTACAGAAGTAATCCTCAAAAGCGTTTGCTACCTCGTCATCAGATTTAATAAGCTTGTTGTTTATTTCTAGACTAAATTTGTTATCATGAGATTTCGTTTTACATGTTTCTTTATTTATAATATTCCATGTTTCTTTGATTTTATTACTAGATTTTTTAATTTTATCGCGTATGTAATTTGACTTAGCTACATAGCAAACTCTTTTGAAAATTTTTGAGTACCTCTTAACGTACTCATGAAACGATAGATCCTTTCTATATGCTTTTTTGTTATACAATTCAAACATTTTTTTTCTACTTGTATAAACTCCTCGTGTAGCCCAGTCACTGAATTTCGGTTTGCAGTTATTGATAACTATTTTCTTTTGAGGGAAAGTAAAATCAAATTGTTTTTTAACTACCTGAAATAATTGTTCATACAAGTCACTAGCATTTTTTTTATCAAAAGGTATAAACGGTATTTTATCACTTACAAGGTTTTTAAATTTGTCCTTACGAGATGCAGTGACCGGCCTGCATCTGATTTCTAGACGGGGTGGAATGATCCGATTTTACAAAATTAATTATAGATTGTTTGATGATTTTACAGTTGCAGAGAATATTATCTAAGCAAGTAGCTGTTGTAGGAGTAACTCTAGTGGGCTCAGCAAAAACCGGAGTGAGGTCAAATGATTTGAAAATGCTCAAAAACCGAACGCGATGTTCCTCCGTAATATCTATAATGTCCACATTGAAATCTCCACATACAACTACTTTCTTTGTAGTTTTACATATTTTGTTTAACACATTTTCCATTACAGATTCAAATAATTTAAAGTTTCCACTTGGGGGTCTATAAACACAGACAATAATGTAGTCGTCCAGCTCCGCACACGATATCTCAATTGTTCGCTCAATAGTGAGAGATACTATGTCTTTTCGCTCTTTACATTTTAGTTTATTATTAATTAATATAAGTGTCCCGCCGCGAATGGCAGTCTCCCTAGTGAACGAACTAATAAGATTATAATTATCTATCGATAACATCAGTTCATGCTGCTTGAGCCAGTGCTCAGTTATGCAGAGAACATGAATATTCATTTTATTCAAAAACAATTCAATTTCCAAATCTTTTCCAGAATATTAATACAATGTAGTTTATGGACACATTTCAAGTTTGGGTACTATTATTGATTATTAGATTCACAGAATAAAAAAAAACACATTCCTTCTTCTGGCGCAGTTGTGTAAAAACATTTTAAATAATGTAAAATTATCATTGTCCTCATTTATCGCATGTCTCTCATTTCGGCTCGACTCTGTCACTTAAGGGTATTGGAACTAGCGCTTGTAAGTATTACAACGAAATTTAAATTTGGTTGATATGAGTGTTCTATTTTTGACGTCTATAACGATTCATGTAAACATTCTAATTATAACCGCCAAAAAAACTCACAATCTATTTTAAATATTTTTTTACTTCGTTTTTTTTGTTATTTTTCGAGAAATTCGTGGTCAAATATATAAACATACATACACTTTCGCAAATTTTCACGCGTGTTTTGAAGCTGTTATTTATCAACATACGTAAATATTATTGAATTCCAACACTATCACATACATGCACATTGATTTGATTACCTCCTTTTATTGAAGCCGGTGAAAACCAAGCAGCTTCTATTAACGCACAAAATCTTTTCAATAAAATAAATTACACCCTACAGGCTACACAACCCGATATTTTATTACCACGCCAAGCAACACAACCAAAAACGGTATGCGAAAACTCATTTGCTTTACTTTCATTATTTCGCCAACCATGAGCGCCAAAATAAAGGATATTGTTAAACCCAGCTCTTTTAGATGTTTCACGGGTCCTACTCGAGAAGCAACCACACTAAAAAATATACCCGTTTATAAGTTAAAAACCATTACACTATCCTTACCCTTCCTACGCTTGGTCTATCTAGTAAAGACTATTTTAAATACCTATTGAAAACTGTATTAGTCCCCCTAGCCGATTTCGACTAAGGTGGCCAGTCACAACGACTAGCCGACTGCGCGGGACACATTATAGTGCACAAGTGTGAGTGCAAACACAGGTGCACTCTACATTCCTTTCACTCTCATAGCCCGATGGGACAGCAATCTGACACGACCGGAGAGAATTCAGGCGCAGGACCAACAGCTATACGTGCTTTTCCGAGGCACGGGGGTGAAAAACACCGCCAACTCCAAACTCTGGGCTACCCTAAGAATATCTGAACAGAAAAACTCAGATATATATTTGATATATATATTTGGCCATACCCGAGAATCGAACCCGGGACCTCTGGCGCAGATCTAATATTTTAGACGTAGAGTCATTGAGCTTTGACTGTTGTCAATTACAATTCGTATTATTTGCTGTATGTATTACAGTAGCATTCTTATAAATAGGTTTGAAAGTAATTACCACATAACCTCTTATATAGTTGCCAGCACATCAGGTTATACATTTTTGTTAAAAACTGACCCTTATCACAACTTCATTAAGATACCGCAGTGTTAACCTTTACGTGCTGTCGTCAGTACATCCATATTTTCCATCATAAGTAGCGTTGGGTTTGTGACCGGTAATTTACTCAATTTCGAGTAAATTACCAAAAACATGTAATTTACTTGGTAAAATTACCGGTGACTGGGAAAATATTCAAATGATTTTAATTAACAAAACTTAATGTATAAATATACCTAAATCCTTTACCAAATTACCATTAATAACATTTCACTCATTTTTACAGTTTTAGCATGATGATGATACTTCTTTACATGCCAATACGAACACGAACTTTTGAGCTGGATTCACATCACACAAAAATATATTTATTAGGTTTATTTTTGTTTTGTACTTTGTAATTTATGAACTGATGGCCGCTGGGGCAGAAAAGTTCTAGATTGGAAACCCTTCGACCAAAAGCGCAGCGTGGGATGTCCACCGACAAGATGGACAGACGACAGGACCAAACTGGATGCAGACCGCTCACAACCGGTCGCTGTGGAAAGCCGTGGGGGTGGCATATGTTCAGCAGTGGACGTCTTTTGGTTGATAATGATGATGATGATGTGTGAACATCAATGTGAACAGCAAGCTCGCGTCAGCTCTCGTGCACGAATATTTCCTCGAACGTTTCGTCAATAACCAGACGAGAAGCGAGCGCGAACGTTAAATGCCATTTAATAATTTACGCAACGCGCACGAATATTTGTTTTCTGTTTTATATGGTGACCCAAGTAACGTAAAAAATAATCAATTTTTGAAGTGTTTTCTACCATCAACGCCGCCAACAACCGTTTGGATTAAAGCTTTAATCATGCACAAATTATAAAATAAATAAATATAGCAACTGAATATTTTACGGTCGATTTGGTAAATTACGAGTATTTTACCAATTTTACCATAAATTACCATATTTTTCATTACTTACCATTTTGTTTTTTTACCTGCCCAACTCTAATCATAAGCCATAGTACGATAATATTATCTTGTACTTTTATAATTATTAGTCGAGTGACAAAGGTAGCTATAAACAAAAGTGTGGACATATAAAAGTGTAAATTCTTCCAAGGTAGGCACTCCGTACACCCACGTAAATTTTGTAGGGCTATTCCGCAAATAAAACACGTAAGCAGTTTAAATTTGAGCGTATGCAGCTAAATGTAGAGATTACATGTTTATTACTCATACCATGAGCGTGTACTTATTAAACGGTTACGTATTTTCGAAATGATTAATTGACTAGCGGTCCCTCGCGACTTTGTCCACGCGTTTGAGTTTGCTCCCTCTCTTTCTGTCGCAGCGTGATGTTTAATAGATAAATAACATGCTTTGTGCAACACAAAAATATTTTTTGTGATCTGTCCAGTAATTCGTAAAATTAGCGCATTAAAAAAATACGCAACAAACTTTTCATCGGTATAGAATTACTTTAAATTTAAAGTAGACTTTTATAGACAAATTTCAAAAATAATGAATAGTTTAAAAAACTAACTACGAATTAGCATTTTTGTAATCAGAATTTTGTCTTCTTTCATTTGAGACGTCATACTTTATGTCTGCAATCTTGTTTTTTCAATGTATCCCCATATATTATTGTAGAACTCGCTATTTTTTTTAACATTAGGTAGCTTTTGTAACCCAGACTCTGAAGCGGTTCAGCGGTGGAATGGAGAAGATCACCCGTCACGCGCCCACTCCGCTTCTGATGCCGTGCTTCTGCGAGCCGTGCGCTAAGAGGCCGCTCTAATGTGAAATTCACCAAAATCAACTCAGCAGTTTAGGCGCAAATGTGGAACCCACTCAAATACCCACATACATAGGCTAATAAAATTATAACCCTTCCGTTTGGCGTTGCCACAGTCAGGTAAAAAGGCTGTATCTAGCTAGAGTAGTCCGTAAAGTAATTTATAATCAAAATAAAATCAACTAAACGTTGCAACTAAAATCTTAGTTTATGTATGAATAACATAGCTTTCAATGTTGACAGACATCGCCAAGCTCGTGAAAACGAGACTGAGCTTACTTAGGTAGGTTTTGTTATTAATACTATAATAATATTCAGAACAAATTTATGGCTTCACATGTGTTGGTTTTTATTGTTGTTAATCTACACTATCCCACTGCTGGGCATAGGTCTCCCCCAAACTCCTCCATCTATCTCTATCAATGGCCAACAGCTCCCAATCCTTAGCAAAACTGACCAAATCGTCACATCAGCGCTTTCTGGGTCTGCCTCTGCGGCGATAGCCATCTGCTGGTATCTTCCATCGTGTGACGATTTGGGTTCATCTGTCCGGGTGCATCCTACATATGTGTCGTGCCCATTATATTGTATTATTAGGTAATAATCCACACTATAGATTAACCACTTTGAATGCAATATTTCATTGAAAATACCTTAATTTAATTACTTTTCGTAATGACAGCCATTTGTCATTTCAACGTCCGCCCATAGTTTGAGTTGCTGTCTTTGCGCACGGTCCCAAGAGGCATGCAATTAATTTAATTTCATGTATCAGCAACAAAAAAATATTTTCAAGGATATTTTTTTGCAATATGAGACTGTGAGGTATTGTACTCAATTAATAATTCATATTAAATTTAACGGCTGTTTCAAAATATAATTTGGGATGCATCTTGTGTTGATACTTTGGCGCCCTGAGATGGCTCAGAGAATCAGCTCTCAAAGCTGGAACAGCAGCGAGGTTGGCTGAAGACGCCAATCACATACAATGCTCTGATTACAAAGTAAGTAGCCAATGCACTTGTGTTATGGAAATCAACCACAACACCGAGACCCGAGGCAATATAGAAAATTTTGATTTCTATATTGATTTGACCGGGAATCGAACCAGGGACCTCGGAGCGGTGACGTCTTGAAACCAGCGTGCAAGTCCGTTCCCTTTTGCTTGTCTAATATTGTTAACAATCTTGACATTCCTTTATAACGAAATAATTCATTTTAAAATAAAATAAACACAAAAATCACCGACAACATATCTAAATCATCATTTAATACTGATATCTTTTGAAATCAAATAGTAAATGAAATTTATTCATTGATATTATTTAAAAAGTAATAAAAAGATTTTTTACATTATTCGACTAGCAAAGAAAAACGGACTTTCGCCACTACACCACGGAGGTTGTCAACACTGGTTTACAGTTACAAAACTTATAACATTGCTTTACATTACAGCACATGGAAAAGTTGCGATGAAAACTGGTTCTGAACAGCTTGTTCTTGCAACTTCAAGAACCAAGCACTAGTATCAGTTTTTAGAACAATAGTTGCATCTTAACATGTAACAAAGCCCTACGATAACAGAGATACCTTATTTTTTTATTGGATTGTGAAAAATATACGGCATGTTGACCGTTGAGTTCCATAATTTTTAATAATAGAACCATTGAAAAGTTAATTAAAGGAGACCTTTTATTTCGAACAAAGGGGAATTGCATTTTGTTGATTTCCCAAGGTACCTAAGTTATTTGAAAGAAAGAAGAAGTGGTTAATTAAAAAGCAAAAATTGAATGAACAACCAAACAGTCACCAAACCTACCATTATATTTTGAATTCTGTGTTTTCAATTTACCTACGGCATCTACATAAGTAATTTATGAACACTCAAGGAATGTTTTAAGGTGAAAACTAATTTATACCGATTTGTATACTGAATCATTATGAACAACAATAAAAAAATACTTGCTACCTAAAAAAAAAGCGAATGGCTTTAGCTCCTCAATGATCTACTAGTGTGCGTATTGCGATGTTTCTTTGACAGTAAAACAGCTCTGCTTAACTAGATAAATATGTGAAACAAATAAATAAGATACAAATTATTCATAAAAACAAAGATATTTGTGGTAATAAACTGTCACTAGTTTACACTGAGCGCGAATTGAACTTGAACGTTTTAAGCAAGATTCAAAACTCGACTTCTAGATAAAAATTTTAGGTAGTTCAAAAGTTAAGTTGACCCTTTTTATCTCATTTCACACACCAGACAAAAGTAACAATAAAATAGTTCATAGTAGAGTGATAGCTTTGAGCTAAAAGTAGTTGCAAAGCTTTCCAAACTAGTTGCAACTTACTACAATAGTCTAGTTGGAAAGTAGTTAAGAATCTCGTGGCGTGTGTTGTGTTTTCGTAAATAGATAAGTGTAATTGAATGTTGGTTTTGTTCACTGCCACTTGAGTTTAGCTGAAACGATTTTTGTTTTGTTAAATTTAGCTAATCGAAATTAATCTGAATACAAGGGAGTCTTGCGCAATGATGGGTCGGTCTTCATTTAACTAAAACCATTGATCGTATTCAATTTGACATGTATATAACATTCTATGGAGCTACATTTTTTATCTCATTCGGTAGAAGAAAAAAAATACAGTTCAATGCTGTTAACTTGATTATTAAAATTATAATTTTCTACAAGAACTTTTTATACCCTTCTTATATGCCTACTTGGTACATAAATTTAGAAACTAACTGACGTTCATAATGTTTGATAATGCTTGAGACGTCATTCTTTTTTAATATGACTACGGGCCCTAAACTTCGGACCTTTTTTTGAAGCCGGTTGATACCATGCATAAGTTTAAGTCATGGCAAAATTTATCACCTTTCATTTTGTGACCGATCTCATGTCGCTAAAACATATAGTTTATGATAATAAAGAAAAAACCTAAAAATAACCTCGAAACCACCGTCCTCCTCCCGGCTGAAGGTTTACGGGCTGGCTCTTTTGATATATTGACCTCCTTACTAGTTACATAAAACCGTATTCCTTCGAATACTCTGTAAACGGTTTTACGATTCTAATTTTACTGACCTAAGAGTCCTCTATGCAACTCAAGTCGTTACCTTTTTTTATTAATTCTCAAAAGGCTAACGTACAGTATTCGACTCTGACAAATAATTTACCATCTTTTTATCTTATCACTGATTTATATCCATTCTTTTCGTAAGATTTAAATCTCGCATTGCATAATGTTTGTAGGCGTAAATAAACTCCACGTCAATACTGACGCAATAACCAAAAAATAATGTTATATCTGTGCTGTTACGTATATTAACATCAACAAGAATGGTTCTGAAGTTTGTAGTTTAAACTTAACGAACAATTTATTAACCAGAAGATGTTGCTGTTTGAATGTTTTTTTATCCCAAGAAACAGTAACTTATGGTCAGGAAATGACCAGTGGTTAAATACCCACCACTCCTACACTTAGACAAGGTATTAAGAATATGGCAGGTGGAAACTTGCAGCTAACCGCAGGTAACTTTAAAAGGTAATAACAAATAACTTGTTTCAATTAACCGACCCTAAGTTTGGAAGTTCGTTTATAAAGCTTTCACTTCTGTCTCAACCACTTTGCATTTGCGTGCTTGTGTCTATAATGGTAGCTTTTAAACCTAAGCACTAAAGTTAAGGTGAATTGGTTTTCCATATCTAATGTTAAGAGCGTGCCTAAAATATCCAAATGGTTATTAAGTTAATACATGAAACTATACGTATATAAATAATACTAACGGTCCTCCGCGACTGCGTCCTCGCGTTTTGAGTTTACTCTCTCCCCTCCCGTCGCAGCATCATTGCCTTTTACGATAAATAAGCTTTTCAACACAAACATATTTTTTCAAATCAGACCCGTACCGTTACCATGAGTTTACGGCGGTTTAACTCGCTAGCGACGTAACTTTTTGTATTGAAAATTTTAGTTCTGCAAGTGACTGCTAGAGGCGCTATGCAAATTTCAATGGACTTTTTTTATGTCGTCTCGCTAGCGAGTTAAACCTCCGTAAACCCATGGTAACGGTACCGTAGTTTTTAAGATTAGCGCGTTCAAACAAACATATTCTTCATCTTTATTATTAGTTTAGATATTGAAACCAATGAGGCCCTTAGCCGTATTTCTAATTACTACACAAATCGTAAATAGATCTAATTAGTCATTTTAGCTAATAACTGATCTGAACTGAATACTAAATCAAAATAAACAAAACATCCACTCCTGAGTTTTTTTTTTCAAATCACTACATTTCACGCCTACGTTTAGAGCTGACTGACATTCATCAAAATTCTAATTAACTACACTGTCAAACTGTAAGACACCGCCAAATTTATTGTGCCAACAATCTGAATCTTAAGACGGAGATGAATCCCTTTAGAGAGGCTTAAGACTCATCCGTAAGACTTATAGGAATATAATCTATCATTAGTCAGTTGGACTGTTAAATGTATCGCGGTAACTAATTTATAACTCAATATTATGAAGATTTTGTGTCGATTAATTACGACAAATTATTTGTTCGTTAATATTTATTTATATTTACTTTATTTTATGAATTTTGTCAAAAAGGTCGACTTAACGCCATAATATGGCGTGGCATGACTCGTAGAGAACACCATATTATGGTGTTCTCTACGAGTCATGCTGCTTTGGGCTAATAGGCAGTGCGAGCGACACAAACACAATTAATGAATTAAAAAAAAATTTTTTTTCTTAAATTGAGTCATAATTTATTATTTTATAACAAGCAAGAAGAAGCTTAGTAACACATACTGCGTTTGTTAGTTAGCACTATTAAAGGTGCGTAGTTTATACTTTCCAATGGAAAGTAATTGGATTTCGTTAAATAATACCTACATAATTTTCTTTGGTCTAAAAAAAAATTCGATAGATCATATTAAAAAAAATGCCTAATACAGAATTCTGTTTTTAGCAGTTTTTTTTATTTTAATTGATGCCGTATATAATATAATTACCATTAAATACTTTATTCTTGATCAAACTTAGGTACATAAGAACTTTTAAAGAAAAAATGGTTCAGTAATTAGCCAATATGCCTAATAAGATCTATTCACGGTATCTGTAGTCATTAGATATACAGGAAAAGGGGTTTTTGGTTTTCATAACCTATATATTATACATCCGTATAGTTTTTTTCATGTATTAACTAAAACCATTTGGCTATTGCGACGCTCTTAATGTTAGGACCACGAAAATGGAAAAGCAATTCACACAATTACGAAGTGAGACCCGATTATTTTGATCTCGTTCACCTTTTGAGTTTAGGTTTAATAGCTGCCATTAAAGTCACAACAATGCAAATGCTGTGTGGTTATGACAGAAATGAAAGCTTTGTAAGCGAACTTCCAAACTTAGACCCTTACACACTGTAACTTTTAATAGCGATACAGTCGCAATGCCAACGCGCGTAACGTCACAAAATTTTAACCTCAGCACACTGCGCAACTTTAAGCATCTATATGGTCGCAATGCTAACGCGCGTGAGCATCGATACTGTCGCGAAGCAGAAGCTTTTTCAAATTAAATTTTCAAATTATGATCTGAATTTTGACGACTGCATCGACATTAACGCACGTTAGTATTCGCCCAGTCCATCAGTCCATAAATACTTAAATACATAAACATTCATACATTCCATCAGTCGCCCTTCTGCATCGATGCTAACTCGCGTCTGTATTGATACTAAATTAAATCTGTTTATTGCGTGAGTCGCGATGCTGAAGTGCGTTTTCAAATCAAGTGACTACATCGATGCCTAAAGCTGGTCCAATTATTTCATCGCTAGTAAAAGTAAGATTTTGCTACCAGCGGTTGAATATTTACGATTGTGTGTATTTTTTTAAGAAAAACTATACCTTGTGTCAGATGTCAGAATGGCTATTTTAATGACCGTTGGTTAAGGTTCTAACAAGCTTCTGAATGTTCCAGCGCGAAAAAAATAATAGAATTTTCCTCACTCTAAGATAAAAAAGACGATAACTAAAGCAATTCGGTTCCCTATAACGATGCAGACATACGTCATTCTTATCAAATATTCAGTCAAGTCGATTGAAATGGGTACGGAAATGGACCCAATTTAATGTTTTATGCGTTATTCTATTGACTGTTCTTGCAACAATATTGAGACTAATACTTCTATAATATTTATTGTATTTCTATGTTGTCTTTTATTCTTTGGTACAAGTTAACTGGGATGCTATTATCCCAGATTCTTAGAATTTAGTTATAAAATACTAAAAAAATGTTTTGGTGGTTGTTGGTGGGTTACAGAGTTGTAAGTTATTCTTTAGTAAAAGAAATATCAAGAAAAACTTAAACAAATAAACAGTAACCAAACTACCAGTCTGGCGTTCTTGCCATAGTTAGTATGAGTATAGCGATTTTCTTGCTATACATATAAGACCCCGTACACACTGCGATTTTTAGCATCGATGCACTCACGCAATGAACAGAGTTAATTTTAGCAGCGATGTAGATGCGATGCAGCATGGATACAGTCGCAAAATTTCAACTTTTACACACTTGAAGAAGCGCGACTGCATCGATGCTTACGCGCGTTAGCATCGCAACTGTATCGATACTAAAAGTAGCGCAAGTGTGTATAGGTTGACATTTTACGACTGCATCGATGCTGCTTCGCGACTGCATCGCTGCTAAAAGTCGCAGTGTTCGAAGTTCGAGGGTCACACCAAGCACTTGTAAGTCTCGGTGGTTTTATGCCGAGCGTTATTATGACCTATGTCTTTCTAACAAACAGATTTGACTTTTGAATATCATATTTTTATTGGTTGGTAAATAGAACCGCTTGCCATAGGTGGGGCACTCATAAACCGTAATTGCTATAGTAATAATATAAAGCTGTAGAATTTCATTTGTTCGTTTGAACTCGTTTACTTTAGGAACTATTTAACCAATTTGAAATAGTTTTCTGTTTGATAGTTAATTTTTCGAAAAATACTATAGAACATCATGCAATCCATCGATAAAACATCGCAAACGGAGTAAAATAAAAACGAAAGATCGGGAGCTGACAGTACGCTAGATTTCAGGATTCACTTTCTATGTCAAGTTGTTAGGGCGATAGGACACGAAAGGACGACATTTTTAATCTGTGACAAAAAGACAGCGTTGAACAAAGACCTTTGAGAGTGTCAAATAGTCTTGATAGGAAATAAATCGGCTGACGGCTTTTTGCGTGTTAACTAGGGCTGTCATTCTTTTGGCACTCTTTTTATATTTCCTAAGGCTGTCTCAATCTGAAGTCTTAGGTGGTCAGGTGTTGTTAAATGAAGGGGTATTCTCATGAGTATTTGAGCATTACTGGCATACACAACATAACTATACTGGCGGTGTTTTTATGTGATTTACATTGGTACTATTTATTTATTTAGCAATCTTTTACTAGCTTAGCGTGTTAGCGTATTATAAAGAAACTTTTTTTCTGTAAATATGTATTTTTTGAGTCTCAGCATATGTGCCATAGATCCCTATTCCACTTTTGATTCTGATGTTTATAATAAAAGCAGGGCTACGTGACAGCCCTAGGCGTTAACGATAGAGCCTCAACAAATACTCAAAGCTTCGCAAACAGACAGTGATCGGACATAATGGACGCCAGCTGTTGACGAAGCCTGTATGTACTGTCGGTATATGTATAGTCACAAATAATTTCATATCATTATATTTAGTAACTTAAATCTTCAGACAATAGTTATAAATACTAATCAAGAGATTAGTCTAGAAAAACGGTTGAACACTGAAAACTGAATTGTAAAAAATATATTAATGTACAACAATGTTATGAATAATCAAGCGAAATCATCCATGTAGAACTTATTAGGGTCACGAAAATATATATTCTTCTCTTATTATTCGTAATTGAATCATAATAAATGTAATTTCGAATTTCATCTCGTGAGACGAATGGTACATCATAAGTCATAACATCATGACACGCTTTCTATTCAAGACACGTCCAACGTATTTTATATAACATGATTATATCTGCTGAAACCCATTGACATAATTTATTTTCAGCGAATGACGCTATGCCGTCAAAACACGATGTCGGTGTCTGAGAGATGTCGAAAGATGTGATTACCCAAGGAGAAAATTAATAGACTGTGGACATGGCCTATCATCAAATGTGTATGTTTTAAAACATGTATCAGTCGAGTTTTTCCATGGTAATTTTGTGTATTTTTATTTGGGTTTAGTTTGGTAATCACAAATTTTCTTCACCATTTATTTATTTATACTCTTTAGAGTGTATTTTTTATCCATTGAGTAACTAACATTTTTTATAGTCAAACGTACCAACCAGAATATGTTGTTGTTTACAATTTTCCCCTTTACTAAAGAAAAATATTATGTACGATATTTACCGACAAATAAGTATTTTTAATAATGTCAACATATTTTGCTGATTCTTATTGTAGCAATATATAAATCAATAATAAAACGAATCGATTTTTAAATGGTTTACAATGTTTTAACACTTAGTGCTTATTTTTTTATTCCTGAAAATCTCAAGTCGCATTCCCGATGTGTTTTGTCCAGTGTTATGTTGATGAGTTGTCGTTTCTAGACTAAGATTCACTGTTTTGTAGCCGAGTTGGGAGAACTCGGTATTTAGTTTTGGAACTAACGTTTCGGAGTTTCTTTCACATTTTAAATTTATTAAGAAGTATTATTATTCACCGTTAACCGTTCTTGCCGGTAAATAATGGAAAGTATTTCGTTTTAGATCAAATGACAAGATGAGTAGCACTGATATTTTGAAATCTAAACAAAACCGGCCAAGTGCGAGTCGGACTCGCGCACTGAGTGTTCCGTGCCAACGGTAACTGAATTAAGGAAACCACTTACTACCACCTTCTTCCACTTAGCTAAAATACCACAATTTTTCGACAGCAAATATAACTTTGTTTTTCAGTGTTTGTATGAAGAACAAAGTTATGTTTGCGGTTGTTGAAAATGGGCTATATCTAAAAAACTTCTCGTTCAATATCGTCCGAACCAATTTTCGTTGAAAGTGTTTGTTAAGATCTACACTACATATTTTTTTCAAAATTTACACTCGCTTAGTTTAGAAATTAGATGGGGGGACGCCCATTTTACCACTTTGGAAGCGTCTAGCTGTGAAACGTTAGACTTTAAAAGAAAATGGTTTTAAAAACCTCCATTTCATTTTAAAAGACCTATCTATAGACACGCACAGGTTTGACTAAAAAAAAAAATTTCGGTTTCAGTTTCATGTATGGGAGCCGCCCCTTAAAATCGAATCGTAAAGCGGTTAACAGGATACATCTTCCCACCAATTTTCAACAGTGTGATGCTTATAGTTACAGAATAAAGTGGCTGTGACATACGGACGGACGGACAGACAGACAGACAGACAGACAGACAGACTTGACGAAACTATAAGGGTTCCGTTTTTGGCCATTCGGCTACGGAACCCTAAAAAGAAATCAAAACTTGCGCCCGGGCGGAACACGAACCTGCATCTTTCTGGCTAACCGGGCCAACAATCTTTCTAATTGAGCTACCGTTCTGTAGATCCAACCATTATACCTTATCCTATAAGAATACTAAAATAACACTGAGAGTGTTAAAACATTCTACACCATTGAATAACGAAGCGCTATCAATTTCAAAAAGTTGAAGTTATCCAGAAAGATGCAGGTTTGAGTCCCCCCCCCCCCCCCCCGTGCGCAATTTTTGGAAATTATTTCATCTATAATAATACAATTTGCACCTTGTACGATTTTTTTTATAAATGGCATAATTACCTGATAGAGTGTCATGATAAAGTATGGGGTCTTCCAGTTAATGGATCAGATATGTTGTTCATAATATAAATAAAACTTACGAATAAGCAGCTGCTAGATAAATAAAATATACTCAATGAAGTTATTTCTCGAATCATCTTTAGATAAGCCTTGATTTATTGATGAATGCGGGATAAGATCACTGTCAAGATCTATTTTGTAGTGTTTACTATCTTTAAACATGAACACATGTTTGATTTCTGAGTAATCAAACACAGAAGGAATTGGATTACGAAATCATAAGTATCTACGCATCAAAATACCCATCACTGTACGAGTATAAAAAGGGCATGAGATAGAATGTTAACATATATGATGACGACGCGTTTGGTGTATTGGTTAGCGCTCCTGACTATTACGCCGCCGTTGCGGGTTCGAATACCGCAAGTGGAAAATGTTTGTGTAATGAGCACGATCCTTTGTACCTAATTCATATGGATGTTTATTAAATTATTATGCATTTAAGTATTTATATGAGACGCCCCTGTCATAATCGTTGTCAGGTATACGTAACACAAGGATCAAAATTCCATACTTCGAAACCACGACAATTGGTGTGTTCTCTGGCGCATATTTATTTGTTATTTATTATGATCAAACTCACAATTAAAAAGTCAAACTTTTTTTGGCCCTACATTTGAGTAAAAAATTCATATACTTGAAAGAACGAAACATCATAAAATTATCAACGGACGTAAGGGTGCATTCTCACTCATCTGCATTCCTCGGATTTAAAACTAAACCTGGCTAATTATCACCGTCATCATAATCATATTTAAAAAGCAATTTCACTAGTAAACATAAGTACCTCTATGAGTTTTCACGTCGACCGAAAGCAGTCGTCATGAATGATAAAGTTAAGATCAAATCGAATCAGGTGCATGCGATAGTTTTCATTTACCTAACCCTAATCAAGAAATAAAAATGTGTCAGCTTTTAAATATGTAAAGAAATGAGATAAAAGCCAAAGTTTCTCTTTTGTGTATTTGTAATCTCCTAAGTGGACAGGAGACGGGGTCATTTTGTTGAGTGTCCCAATTTGCTGTCATAAGAATTAGGTTAATAAGAGCCGTTGGAATGAGGAGAAAATATGTTATATTCCTAAAAACTGATTGTATCATCTAACTTGATCTATTATGGTGTATCCCAACCGCCCGATGGCATGCACTGGCGGCTATGCCGGTCATGCCGCAGCGGCATTTTCTATAGTATCTGACAGTTGTTTAACGTATGGCGCCGGCAATGCTGCCGGGTGGTGTGGATACACCATTACAAGTCTCAGAGAACCGTCAAACCCTAAATTTTAGCAGCTTTTTGTCGCAGATATGAAAAAGTTGATGGTAATGGTTAGGTCATAGTCAGACAGGGCAACCTAGCCTTCATGCTACAAGGTTTTCATGTTGGCAAAATGTTTATAGATAAACGGTGGTTTATGTTTTCGCAAAGGTCAGTTACAATATTTTGTTAGTTTTTCTGCAGAAAATTTACAAATTAGCGGGCTTATAGAGAGTGAGAATATGACGCAAAAGTAAAGTAAGCGATCATTACTTAAATATTAACGAGGTTTAAAAACCTGGGCTGACGTATTGATTTGCCGAAAAAACCTATGTGTTGTTTTTAACTTAGCTTTACCAATGTCAGATAAGGAATATTTGTCGAATGTAATACAAAATACCAAATTTGAAAACGTCGACAATTGTCGGCAATGATTTATGTAAACATAATTTAAAAATCGGTCGTTTTATACTTATTCAGTCGTATAAGTCTTATCTGACGTTGATGAAATCGACACTTAATCAGTTTTGCATGTTGTCTCGCAATTTACAATCATTATTAGTGTCACATTAGTATAATGAAACTACAAAGTTTCATTACGTTTGCTACATCATACAATGACACGTAAATGACTACCTAATAGCTCACGTAAATGTTTGATGGCCTCCATGGTGTAGTGGCTAAGCACACAATGTTTTAAGGCGTTGCCACATCGAGGTCCCGAGTTCGATTCCTGGTCGGATCAATATAGGCTAGAAATTATAGTATATTGTCTCGAGTATGGGTATAGTTGTTCCACTATTGTTTCTGATTTCCAGTGCATTACCTACTTATTTTGGTATCCGAGTAATGTGTCATTGGTGTCTAATATTTTTAAAACATTCTCCAATATTAATTTATGTTAATAAGTTTTATAGTGACTTAACACTGTAAAAATAACAAAAAAGGGTATATCGTCCTAAAATATTATTACTATTATAATTTCTGTTAGCCTATGTATAGATAATTGTATGTATTCAAGTATGTTTAAGTCGGTTTATTTTTAATTATTTATGTAAGTATATTAGTAGCTTAATATTAATTTGTTGCTTTTGTGTTATTTCACGCCGCCTCAATCGTTTCTGCTTCACCCAATGGTTGACTGGTAGAGAATGCTTTAAGCATTAAGTCCGCCATTTGTATTTTAGGTTTGTCAGTGCAATAAAGAATAAAATAAATAAATATCTCGTCATTACCGTGCGTGTTAAAGCGGAATGCTATACAACTAATAATAAGAAACTGTTACCTAACGCGCCTTCAGTAATTTTTAAAATACAGTACTTGTAAACACTTTTTAATGTCAGGTTTCCTCTCAATAACACCTCGCATCATCGTCAAATTAGAACATTTAGCACTATGGAGTCTGCCTCATTTAGTTTGTTTGAGAAATAATTTAACATAGAGTCGACGCTACGTACTCGATAAACGTATTCATAAGCTGTTATTAAGTAAATTACTTAGAAACACTTATACTTTTCAGCAAAAATATGATCTATTAACCGCTGTTATCCTAATTCATTGCCTAAAAAGTGACACAGTATTAATAATAAATGTGATGCATTCAATTAAAATTTTTTAACAACAAGAATTTTCAATAGAACGCCAATAATGAAAAGTGAAAAAATCCTAACTTAAGAACAATCAAAGAAAATTACTCACCAAAGTTTATTCTTTCAACAAAAACTTGTCTCACAAACTTTTCAGCCAGCTACAAAGTAAACAGTTCACAAAAAAAGTTCCGTAAGAAGAAATGGCAAATTAAAAAGTTGCAGAGCCAGACATAAACATGGTTTGCACAAACACGGGCTCTTTTTTCAACTTTTCGAAAACTGTCGTGATCGTTCACCGATGCGCAGCGCCGCGTGTTATCGCGCCAATGTTCAGGCCGAGACTGTCTCCCTGACGGGCTCTGATACGCCATACGTCATAATGGGATATTATTTTATGACATTTTACGATCGCACCTTTCAGCCAGTATCAATTTTTACAACTTACTGCACTATTAAAAAAATACAATGGCCCTAAATCTTTTTAATCTGTGATTTTTCTCCGGAATCTCGATGGCCAGTGTTGTGTCTTCGTGTCTGGGAGATAGCGCCTTAATCCATGGTTTTAATGTGGTGAATTAGAGCAAAGTGTTTATGGTATTAGGGTGATCTCATTTTAATCCGCTAGGAAGTTTTTTACCTTTTTGAGATTGTGTAAATATTTTCTATTTTGGAATTGTAAATAGTTGTACTCATGATTCACGGGATATGATGAAAGTTACTGCATTAATGTAAGCTAATGGTTTTCACCAAACTAGGTACACTAAATTTAAAGTAATAAAGTAGAGGCTACGTACTTATTTAATTAAATGATTGTAAACCAAAATTTGTATAAAAGGGGGACTAAATGCCATATAGCATTTTCTACCAGTCATTCTTCTGGGCAAAGCAGGAATGATTGTGGTTCTTATTTTATACACACTTTATACATATGTAACTTCGTAGAGAAACTAACTTGACTTATTGAAAAATTAAGCAATTTATTAAATTTATCAAATTTATCGACTTTTGGGTTTTAAGCATTAAAAATTAATATTTCTTAAAATTGCAGTGGCAACATTTACTGACGTAATCGGACAAAATATATTTGAGAACAGATAACATTTTGTACATAATGCAATGGGCTTTAGAATGATAAAAATCCAAACATATTCTTACTTCGTATTGAGCAAGTTAAGTACTGCAAATATGACGCATTTGGAAAATTTTCGGTTTTGTGAATGTATACATAGATACCTCGTATCTATAGCTGATAAATCGTGTGAAACTAGATTAAGAGTAGTAGTGATAAAAACAAGTGAAAATCTCCCGCTATCATTCAAAACTAATAAAAGTTTTTTGAAAAAGAACCTCCCTCTAGCCATTGGCTAGCAGGTTTTCTTCATCTTCAATGATCAAACTTTTCCTCGATTTCATGCGATACTAACAACTTGGTACCGGCCAAGGGCCGATATTAAAATCTTGATTAAAACCATCTGCGATGAGACACAGATGAAATGGGCGTAGTGGATTACTGTTGGGAGAACCCTCGTTATGAATTCCAATTTATTTTAGCACCATTGCGAAGTTCATCGGTCACAAACATTTTCAAAATTCTAGTCAAGTGAATATTACGTTTGCAAAACGTTTAGTTCCGAATTAAGCCACGTATAATGTTCATTATTCCTTTATTTTTCTGTTATGACCTATGGTTGACTGGTCGAAAATGCTTTTGGCGTTAAGTTTGCCAATGGTACCGTTCGTTTGTGCATAAAAATTTAAATATATTAATATATATATATATATATATATATATATATATATATATATATATATATTTAAAATAACCAGATATGAATGGTAACCTTCAGAACATTTCTATTAGGTATTTCTTGTCTGCAAAAAATAAGACGTAGCCGAAAGAGTTTAGCTGAAATGACGCATGAACTTTAACTACAACGAAATTTCTGATCTTCCAATTTCAAACACAGTCTCAGTAATTTACTCTGTGTCGCACGAATGCAAATCCTTTAGACAAGTAACACAAAAGACTAAGATACAGCAGACTTTTTGCAGAAATGTAAATAGACAGACTTTATATAAATCTATATAAGCTCTTTTATATCAAGTGCCACTGGAAAATTTGCAGACAATGCCAATAATAGTAATATACCAATTCAGATGTCATTTTCATGTCATTCACATCTGTCATTCCGCTAAAAATAAATAAGCGTTAGCTCCTATTAATTGTAAGTGTAATGGTTTGCCAATCGTAAGGGCAAGGGCTTTTTTTCCAAAATTTCATAATAGTTTGAAGTTTTAGTTTCGTCGCTGTAAAGAAGTCGTCAATCTCGAACGACGATCACCGACAAATGGGGGAATATCGAAAAAACTAAACTTAGCCATTGGCGCGTCCGGGCGACTATAGTCGCCCAGAAAATGGCTTGAAACGATAAGGCGACTATAGTAACCCGTTTGACCTTTTGATTATGTAAAACGATTAATGACAGATTTTCTTAGCTTAGCTTACTGAACGTATTCCAAACGTTCGGGATCACGTAATCGTAGGATCAAAGCTGTGTTTAATCGGATATTGTGTGTTTGTGAAATTTATGTATGAGGCGGGAATCGATTTGGTGTTCCATCTGACAGTTGCATAATCACGAGGAAATTTCCTGGACATTCTAAAGTTGAAGATAAAGTATTATTATCCGTTTGCTAGTGATTAGATTACAGACTTTATAAGATCCCCTGACTGCCCGGGCGGTGACCCTTATATTAAAGTAGCTACAATCTATTGATGAATTTTATGCTCGATTTTACCCGCGTCAGATAGGACTAATCCGACCAAATAAGTATAAAACGTCCGATTTTAAAATTACTTTTCCACTATTTTGTCTCGTTCTTTCTTGGCGCCGTCATCAGTTAACAGAAAGTGAGAAAACAGTGCAATAGCTAAAATAGGCTTCTAAGACTTTTGAGTTAATAGGGTGGGGGGGGGGGGGGGGGTAGCTTGTAAGATCTGTATACAAGCGTCATAGCAGTGCTACAGACATACTTTCTGGTTCACGAATGAGTGTGAAACTGAAAAACTACAGTAAGTTAAAGTGGTACAACTTTATCATTTTGCGTTGATAGTTAATAAAAAAGACCTACTGTATTTAGTTCTAAAGTGTAGAAAGTATCTCTTTCTAAATTAAAGCTGTTGAAACGTACATAAAACTAGTATGGTTTAAATACTGCTTAATTATTGCTATTTGAGCGTTAAATAAGAAACTTGTAACATGAATATATTAAAATGTTTTATACAGCCATTTTGATTACTGTGTTTTTTCATCAACACGGTTAGTGCTTTTGAATTAATATCTGAAAATTTCAATCAATCATATTCAAAGTCGAACTTAAAACTTAGCAATATCGTAACACAAACAATAGCTTTTGAAATGATGATAAATTACTTAATGGAAAACTTATTACTATGGAAACAATAAACATACCGTGGATTTTATTATTAGAAAACTTCAGAACTGTTTTGATGTACGAATATTGTTTTTCACTCTAGATGACGAATACCAAGGCATAGAAATATTTTGTATTTCTCGCTATTTTATTTTACAGTTGTATTTTGCTCTACCGACTTCAAAAAGATGTCATTCGGACTGTATGTATTTTTTTGTATCTATGTTACCGCATAATAAGTCATTTGTGTTCACAAAGATAAGTCATTTGTGTCTGCTTAAAGAGTTTACCTTAGTCGGTCCAATTGTTGCCAAGTCGGAATCTGATGACGGGATCTCGGTGTAATCGATGGACACCTTCAAATTTTAAAGGAACGTATAGTGTTATTGTTGTAGTATCTTAATAGTGACACGACTTTACGTCTCGAAGTCACCATTTTGAGCTGAGCTGATGGTCACCCCCCCCCCCCCCCCCCCCTAATGCCCTAAGAAGTCCTAAATATACTCTTGATTCTGTTAAAAACAGGACTCCAATCTGTTTTTCAGTCGGTGCCATCGTAATGGCCATCTCGCATCATCCATCAAGGCACCGACTCCAAAAATATATTGTTCGCCTAAAATGCGAACTAAAATTGTCTAATATCATTTATTAAGTTGTACTAACGGGCATATTCTGTGTAGCTGTATTACCATAAGTAGGTATGTAACAAAACTGTAGCACTTTAAATAATAACGAAAATACATACTCATTTTACTTTATATTTATTCATTTTACTTTATAGTCATTTAAGTAAATATATTTAGTATTCAACAACTTGCGTTGGATAGTTTTAACCTTTTGACTTCAAAACATACGGCGACATTGCGAAATAATATGCACCGTAATCATTCAGAGTTTGAACCTCCATCCCTTACAATATGCGATGAACAGAGTACCACGGACGGAACGTAGATGGCGCTACAAGTAAATAGCATTTAGTAAGGACTGGATTGTGAAAGTAGATTTTGGAAAATAATTCGTATAATATTATGATATTGAGCATTTGGTGTGTCTATAAGATAAGTCACCACCACAGAACTTAAGCACTCAAAATTTTGTTGTGTAAGTATCATCAGATGAGATGCGACATATGCATTTAATATTGATATATCTACCTGTGTATAGTATAATTCATAATTATCGTATTGCTATTGACATACTAAAGAGTAATTTTTAGTTACTGTTTAACTGCAACTAGGCGTAGGTTTAGTTTTATCATTTATTACTCTAAAAGAAATCAATTCACTTACTAGGAAAATAGAAAACACTTACAAAATATAATCGGAAATCATAATCTGCGGGCGAAGTCTGAAGCATAATTTTTAGGGTTCCGTAGCCGAATGGCAAAAAACGGAACCCTTATAGTTTCGTCAAGTCTGTCTGTCTGTCCGTCCGTATGTCACAGCCACTTTATTCTGTAACTATAAGCATCACACTGTTGAAATTTGGTAGAAAGATGTATCTTGTTAACCGCTTTACGATTCTCATACAAAAAATAAAAATAATGGTATTTAAGGGGGGGCTCCCATACATGAAACTAAAACCGTTTTTTTTTTACTCAAACCTATGCGTGTAGGGTGTCTATGGATAGGTCTTTTAAAATGACATAGAGGTTTCTAAAACCATTTTTTTAAAGGCCCAACGTTTCATAGCTACACGCTTCCAAAGTGGTAAAATGGGCGTCCCCCCCATCTAACTTCTAAACTATGTGAGTGTAAATTTTGAAAAAAATATATAATATAGATCTTAACAAATGTACTTTCAACTATAATTGGTTTGAACGGGATCGAACTAGTAGTTTTTGAGATATAGCACATTTTCAAAAACCGTAAACATAACTTTGTTCTTCAAACAAACACTATGAAAAACAAAGTTATGTTTGCTGTCAACAAAATATGCTGGTATTTTGGCTTAGTGGAAGTAAGTGGATCCCTTATTCAGTTTAAGTTGGCACGGAACCCTCAGTGGGTGAGTCCGGCTCGCACTTAGCCGGTTTTTTTGACATTTTGCGTCGATAATTCCAATTTTATGATTTTCTAATTCATCAAATATCATATTAACTTACGTAGCTATATCTTTAATAAATCTTAAAAAATATTTGTAGTTTTTTAAGCATCATTCAAAATTTCTTCTCAATCAATAAATACACGAAAACACCAATTTTGTCTCAGCATTTTTCGAGCGACACCTGGTGGTTTTACACGGAACTATATCGAGACTTCCGACACAGGTGCATGGAGGTACACACTATTTTTGTATCAAAAACAATCCATTCCAAAAACATTACATTGTGCTGAAAATTTATTCATCAAATATAATTTCAAAAGAGTTTATCATTTCCTTTATCCCCAAAGTTAATTTCCTCTTAACCTTTTGGGTTGATCTATTTAGGTTTGTTTTTGCCAATTATTGAGGTCATCATATTGTTCGGATGTGGGTTCTTTTGATAGAAATCTAAATGAATGTATTGTATCCGATCTTTTTCACTGCGGGTGGCGTATTTCGTAGAGTGACGGGGTAATCACAGGTCCAGAATAATGTCGATGAACTTTGTGAGATTATGTTTATTTGAAATTGGTTTAATAATATTTGCGTATACAAATTGATAGCAAAAAGTTTTGTTTTTGTTTTTCACCAAGACGGGTTTAACAATAACTATAACAGACTAACAATTATTATAAGTTAATTGTTACTAACAACTATATGTATGGATCTGAATTGATCTGAAATAAACGATTTATTATTATTTAAAATTGCTGAATTAAATCGCAATTAATTCGTTTTTTTCCTACCCTACTCCTTCTAACGGAAACCGTGCGTTTTATTCATTTTCTTCATGACAGATATATATATATATATATATATATATATATATATATATATATACTCAATTGAGAGTTAGTGACTGTTTGACTGACTGACTGATAGTTTGGTTGAATATCCTCAGTGCGGCAGCGTTACGTTTTGAAACTAACTCAAACATTGATTAATTTTCACTATTTTGAGCTATGAAATCTATGAAGCTGAGGTTATAAATTTTATAATGATAAATAGTATTGCTGTTGCGAATATCATCACTATAACGCGCACGGGTGCAAGAGCCCATGGCAGTGATTCCCAGGGCAATCGAACTGTTTTCATTTGGTAATTCCATTGCGAGTTTGACTGTTTTACCTAAAAAACCAGCCAAGTGCGAGTCGGACTCGCACACTAAGGCGTCCGTGCCAACTTTTACTGAATTAGAAATCCATTAACTTTCACTTAGCCAAAAAACCACAACATTTTGTTGCCAGCAAATATAATTTTGTTTTTCATGGTATTTGTATGAATAACAAAGTAATGATTGCGGTTATTGAAAATGTGCTCTATCTCAAAAACTATTAGTTCGATTTCGTTCAAACCAATGATTTACATCGTGTGATTTCCCAAATTAACACTCGCTTAGTTTAATAGTTAGATGGGGGCACGCCCATTTTACCACTGTGGAAGCATCTACCTCTCAAACGCTAGACTTTTAGAGAAAATAGATTTAGAAACCTCGATGTCATTTAAAAGACCTATCCCTAAACACCCTACATGCAAAGGTTTGACAGAAAAAAATGGGATCCCCCTTAAATAAAATGTATTTTTTTATATTTTTGTATGAAAATCGTAAAGCGGTTAACAGGATGCATCTACCTACTAAGTTAAAACTGTGTAATACTAATAGTTTCAGAATTAAGTGGCTGTCACATACGGACGGACAGACATGCAAACAAACAGACTTGACGAAACTATAAGGGTTCCGTTTTTTGCCATTCGGCTACGGAACCCAACAATCAAGTAAACATCTACAGGCAAAAAAAATATTGCTCAAACGAAATCAAAATGCATAAATCGTGTTCTTGAGAAATCAAAAACATGTTTTTCTTAGATCGATCGGTTAACTTTTTCGTATACGAATGGCACGACGATCTGCCTCTTGGCCCCTATTTTAGAATCACTCGCCTAAATATGGCGTATGATATTTCTTCGTAAACTAATTAAAAATTAACGAAAATTACGCAAATTATTGACATTAGTAGTACTCACAAAAATGAGATATCTTTTTTCAAATCCCCTTCCCTTTGGAATTCGATTCGATACAAGAATTCGACTTTAATGAATGAATTTCTCTCGCCATCTTAACACAAATGGATCAAAATAATAATTTGATATTAGCCTTCAGGAACTCACTGTCGCTGGTCATATTTATGATCGCATATATTAAATGATATCTGTGACTGGCACACCTTGCTAACTTTATTATCTTACTCCGAACGGTGACAAATCTGACAAAGAAAAATCATGAAGATTGGTTCACCCGCCAAATATTTTTATTTTTATTTCACGAGAAACTTCTCCTGACTATAACAAACACAAAAAATATGATTAGCAAAATCGGTCCAGCCTTTCATGCGTGATGCCGTGACCAAGGGAAAAGTGGATTCATTTTTATTTATTGAGATAAAATAAGGCGAGAAGGCGAAAATTATAGCACCCATTTATTTTATACAGTCCGCTGTTATTTGCTTACGATAGGACCCTTATAATCGCAAAATATCACAAAATATAATTTCTCCTATTAAGATACCTTTGAATCACCCTAACGGATTAAATTCCGTTATAAACTTTAAGTCAATGCAAATAGCATTAACCCTTACCGCGAAATCTATATCGGAACAGAAAACGGTCCAAATGGCAACACTTTACTTAACCAAGCATTGAAACGTTAACTTCTACGTTTTCTCAGCTACAGAGTTAGCGATGAAATTGCGTAATAATATTGTAGTGTAGAGAAAATGTTGTATAACGCATTCAATTTCCAGGCTACAAAGTCTTATTTATAGAAATGAGACAGGATATGTGATTTTATAGGTGTATAAACATAGAAAGAAGATAAAAAAGAGTGAAACAGCTAAAGTAAGAACATTGAAGTATTAGTTACGTAAGCGTTGCGAGTTAACTACACTTCTATACGTCAAATAAGGGATCGTGTTCGCAAAGCTAGTATAAACATCAAAGGATACATTTACCACACATTTTTTTTTAAATAATATTGGGCACCTATCACATTCATTTCTCAAATCCCAAAGTAAGTTGATAAGGCACTTGTGTTTTGGAAATCAGTCACAACGGTGGTACCACAACACCCGAGACAATATAGAAAATTACGATTTATAAATTGACCCGACCGGGAATCGAACCCGAGACCTCAGAGCGGCGATGCCCTGATACCCAGCGTGCTTAGCTACTATACCACGGAGATCGTCGCTCTCACATTGTTATACACATAGTTTACGTTAACGATACGAATACCTTTAAGCAAATACTATTCCGTGCTTGCCCTACAGGTACAAAGATCTAATAATTATCATGATGTCAGGTCAAAAGCAAAAACCACACAGAATCAATACTAAAATATTTATCGGAGTGATTTGAATTTGAAAAGGGAAACCAATGCAAAAGTTAACAATTCTTTATTTAAATATTTGAGGATAAAACAGTCCAAGGTTCAATTGTTTGACGCAAGAGTGGACAGAGCGCCCGTGCGGATAATCGCAGACGTCACAACGAGTCGCGTGTCATAAAGACTGGAATAAACAAATGAGACGCTTTCATTTGTATTTCAGAAAATCACCTGCCTTGCGTATAATACGGAGTACAGATTGAGGGCCTTTTACACAATGTCCATAAGTTGGTAGATGACAATAAATTATGGTTAGTGTTATTAGTCTCATACTTCATACGGAAATACATTCTACAAAATATTTTTCCATGGTTAAACAGGGCCTTATTATTATAGTGAAACAGATCCAAAATAATACGATTTAATCAAGCGCATTAATATACAGAGTGTTGTTTTGGTCAGCGACGAGCAACTCAAGGGTGGCTGTACAAACGATACCTACTGATGCCATTTTTTTTTCAATATCAATTTATTAATGCAATATAGTGATTGAGTTAAAACTACCAACACCAGGGGTAGCCTACTAGTTCCTGCGTAATATTTCGTTGAAACGCGCTAGCTACGCGCAAAAGTGCGAGATTCCCCAATAGTTTTGTCATTTTTTTAATGCTGTGAAGAGGTTTTCTTGTATGAAACTTGCATATAATATAAAGTTTTTTTTTTGGAATAAGTAATACTCATATTATATCGAATTGATATAATTATTTTACCGATTCAAAATCAAAGGCTAACTTTAGAATAATACTTACTGCCTTATACGTGTCTTATAATTTGAATAACGAGAGTCAATAGAGCAAATACACTTTTTTCCCATGTGGGGAATGTATAAAAAGCTATATCAGAATTGGTGGTAATACATATTCTTTCTGAGAGTCTTTTCAAATCATATCTCATATTATTCGTTCCTTCTTTCAACGGCAACATAAGGATCGTCATTCATAATACTCCTTTAGAAATGTTATCACAAGTTTATTCCCAAATTTGTACCACAATATCATTTATGGAATACCATCATACTACTACTATTATAATTATAAAGCTGAGGAGTTCGTTTGTTTGTTCAAACGCACTGAATTAAAAAAAATATTGTTGTTTTCAATAGCTTATTTATCAAGGAAGGCTTTATGCTATAGCAGCATTCCGCGACGGGAGGGCAGGGAGCAAACTCAGAATACGCGGATGCAGGCGGCGGACCGCTAGTAGATAATAATTCAGTTGAGCTCCTAAAAATACATTCAGCATACGAGGTAGAGCAAAAATTTTGTAAATTCGTAGTGAAATTACACTTAGGGTTCCGTGCCAAATTTTAACTGAATTAGGGAATCTACTTACTTCCACTTTGCTAAAATACCACAATCTTTTGTTGACAGCAAATATAACTATGTTTTTAATAGTCTTTGTATGAAGAACGAAGTTATGTTTGCGGTTCTTGAAAATGTACTATATCTCAAAAACTACTAGTTCGATCCCGTTCAAACCAGACCATTTTGAAAGTATTTGTTACGATCGACATTATATATATTTAAAAAAAATACACACGCTTGGTTTAGGAATAAGAGGGGGGAGGGTGGGAAGACGGACATTTTACTACTTTGGAAGCGTCTATCTATCAAACGTTAGACTTAAAAAAATTAGGAACCTCTATGTAATTTCAAAGACCTATCTAAAGACAACCCACACGCATAGGTTTAACTAAAAAAATCAGTCCTAGTTTCATGTATAGGATCCCCCCTTAAATATCATTATTTTTATTTTATTGTATGGGAATCGTAAAGCGGTTAACCGATAGCTGTAGAACCTTAAAAAACCTTTTATTGACAAGATTATGCTCTACTCGTAATACCAAGTCAACCTGTATAAAAGCATAATGGTAGTAATATACAGCGGCCTGTCATAGGAGCAAACACTTGATGAAATGATTTCACTTGCTCTTAATTTTCTATGCACAAAATACCCCTTCCCATAAAACTCATAACTTATTTTCCCAAATGTTGTCTGGAAAAGATCACTCGTAGAAATAAGACTGAATTGTACATTTCCCTAATACGAATTAGTAACTCAATGTATGTTATGTGCAGTAACGAATTATCGATCTGTCTATGTAGGTATATCATGTATGTATTTACAAACAAAAAGTATTTAAGTATTATGTCCGTTGTCCGGCACCCATAACACAAGCTTTGAGTAGCTTACTTTGGGACTAGATGGCGATGTGTGGGAATGTCCAAAGAATATTTATTTATTATCTATCTTCAGTATACGCAGTTGCCTTTACCTGGTCATAGTGCTCTCCAATGTTTTTACTCAGAGATATAGTAATCCAAAGTTATATTCCCTAATAAATGTTTATCGAAATCGGTAACTCGTTGTGGTACTAAATTACAATGTCAAGTTGTATGACTGAACACATTTGTTTGCAATGCATTGCTGGTTTATTTATTTAGTTTTAAAAAAAACTGTTTTTATTTTATTTTAAAAATAAAATTTGGAATGAATGGCTGGTTACTTATGAAAACCATATTTAAAATTTTTGCTCATATAACTGATCACATATGTATTTGATAATGCTTATAAAATATATGTTCATCTATGATCATTAAAGTGAGAACTAACTTATATATATAGGTATATTTTAAGTTATTTTTTTTTATTTATTTAGAATGTCTTAGTTTTAATTTGTATCTTTAATAAATTGAAAATAAAGATGAAGATGAGGTAAAGACCTATTCTACCTACTTATATATTATAAACTGCCAAATAAAGTAAGTGTTATAAATACGCAGTTCGTAATTGGCTTATTACATTCTATATATTCAATTATATTATTATATACTAATACATACTTTCACATATAATGTGCCTTCTTGTGCGGCCATTCAATGTCCTTCCTTCCTTTCCTTTGGACAATCCCACACATCGCCATCTAGCCCCAAAGTAAGCTACTCAAAGCTTGTGTTATGGGTGCCAGACAACGGATATAATACTTAAATACTTTTTGTTTGTAAATACATACATAATATACATAGAAAACACCCAGACCAATACAAACAGACATGTTCATGCACACAAATGTTTGTATTGTGCGGGGATCGAACCCGCAACCCGCTGCGTAGTAGGCAATTTCTCGACCACTAAACCAGACAGGTCGTCAATGTCTGCGACATTGTGAATAATGACGTCACTCACCGACCTACTGGACCTACTCTGTCATGCATTTCTCATTTACGCCCCCATAACCCATGCGTTCCCGACATGTATTCCTTTGCCACATACTGTGAAATCACGTGCGCAAACAAAACAAAAAAAAAACAGAACGGTGCACACGACAGCAAAATCGTCACGTCACGTTTTTTATCCTGTGACCGGGGGGGCCTACTACAATATAAATACAAATTCATTATTCAGTATCGAGGCTGTTACATCGCTGGGTCACGACTGACAGACGTATTTAGCAAAAGGTTTAGGATACAAACTACAAAATAGTAAACAAAGCAATTAAAAGCCCTTGCTTACGTGTGTAACACATCAAAACATTATAAAAGGAATAAAGATATAGACAAAAGCCAGAGAGCATTTATATAAAAAGGTAAGCAAATGTATTAGTTTTTGTGGAAATCTGCAGCAGCAGTGGGACAGCAACGGCAAGGATAAAGAATAAAAAAAACAGGATTATTAACAAATATTATCTTATAAGTCGAAAAATCTTTGACAATTACGAGCCAACTAGTCGCTTTTTTTTTAAATACTCCGCGCGTAGTATGGTTCTAATCATATGATATGTAATGATTTAATTACCCCTTTTTAGGGCTTCATTTGTGCCGCAAATTTCCACAAATGTTTGAGACTCGCAAGGGGATCACATTTATCTACATGGCACTTCCCGTAAAAATCTGAAATTTTAGCCGCATATTTTCAAACTCGCAACTAATCGCGAAATCTCAGGGGCATCAAAACCTAAAGAGTAATTCTAGTCAACCAGCGACCATCATGAAATTTGGCATGAAGCAATGTTCAATAGCACATATGAAGGAATAATTCCGAAAAAATAAATTATTAATTATATCTCATTTTAATTTTTATTACATTTTTGCGGAACCGTCGGTGCGCGAGTCTGACTCGCTCTTGGCCGGTTTTTTTTAGTGGAACGAATCAACTTTCGATTCTGAACCAACTAATTACAGGGCTTATTCATTAACACGTTTTAGAGTAGGACCTCTGAATCGATGAGGCCGATTGTTTGATTGGAGACTGCTCGATTGGACCACGGATTTTCCTTTTTTAGAAAATCAGTGTGGAAAGCGATTGGGGCTAGAGGTTTATTTGTTATACCTTACTGCCAGCTATAATATAATATTAAAATAAATAGGTATAACTCTCCACTGAATTTGTTTATAAATATGAAAACAGATAAGAGAATAAAGAATTATAGCAGGTATCTTTAACTAGTAAATCATAAAGTCGCGTTCACGTGAATTTGGTAAGTACCTAGGTACAAAAAGTGTTGCATAACTACCCGTTAGGAAAAAGCTACTCAGAATCAGCAATTTAACATATGTTTTTCTAGAAACATGGGTAGTAAAAGAAAAACTATTTTCCACAGTAATTAACTTAAACAACGTAATACATGAATAACGTGACCAATTTAGTATGGTACGTAATTTTTTTGTCGTTTATAGACCTTTGTTCCTAAAAGAAAATTGATTATACTGAGTAGCTCTTTTAATTCCTAACATGTAGTTTCGAAACACCTTGTATAGGTTTTGTTCTTTAATGAAGCCAAGCACTAACTCAGTCATACCCACATAGTAATGGCTTGATGTATAGTAAATCTCCCCTCACTTTCAGCCTTAAAAATATCTAGTGGTCTCAACTTTGTTTTCAGTCAACGTCTGTTACTTTGGTCCAAACAAAAGGAATCCCGCCAAGCATGTGCAAACAAAAACAGAAATTTTCAGAGAAATTCCGCAGCTTAACTTTACTTGGCCACAGTTTATTTTTAAAACAGAACAATAAAACTCACCGTCTCTTAAATAAAAATATCATTTTGTACGTATGCCTTTTTGTAAAGTTTCAATGGTTCGTTTACAAGTTTTACCGTTTCCAAGTAATATAAACAAAGGACAATATAAAATTAACATTGTGTGGTAACTATTGATGCAGATAGAAAAATAAAAATCATTGATCAAGTTTTTTTTTTAAATAAAATATCGTAGTCTGAAGGTTACTCCTAAAATATGATTTTCCGGTAAATCCTGTAACAATCCTGTCTTGCTATGTTTTTTTTTATGAAAGTCATGATATCAGATCGAGTACATTTTTCTTTGCTTGTCAAATATAGTAAACAATCTTGCTATTCCTTTTTTACGAAATTATTCATTTTAAAATATAATTACCACAAAACTCCAAACGTACATAGGTAATTCATCAATAAAATCTGAGATGATTTTAAATCTAATATGAGTAGTTTATAATTTCATTTTTGTTTTATAGTGTTTTGTTACTAAACAAACGAGTAGTTTATCAATTTTAATTAAACATATTGTTTTAAAAGAAATAAAAATATTGTTTACAACATTCGTCTAGCAAAAAACAGACTTAAGAATTGTAGGATTCACCTACGTCTAAAAAGAAGTCGAGTGAAAATAACTGTATATACTCGTAATTTACTATTTTAATTAATATTTCCATCAAAGTGGTGCATTCAGAACAGAACTTTCAGCCTTGTTAATATTTTGAGGTGAATGAGTATATATTCAGTGTTGCATTTAGGTCTGAAGTCAAAGGTGACCGAAACATTTTTAAAGCCTTTGGGAGATGTTTAAGCCTTGGCTGTTCTGAATATTCCTAAATGAAGCAAGGGCATGTAATTTATTTAATGATATTAAAAATTTTCAGGTTTAAATATACGCCCTGCTATACCTAAACGAAACATGTATTAATTAATATTTATTTATATAAATAAGGCTTAATTTTTCCATCGTCTAATAAGGGATATTTGTTGAATAAAATACAATACGCCTTATTTGAAAACGTCACCTTTTTGTCATGAGTCATTTTTGTAAATGTCATTTTGAAATCGGTCATCTATACTTATTAAGAGTCGATTTTACCAACGTTAGATAGGACTTATCCGACCGAAAAAGTAGAAAAAAACGATTTTAAAATATCATTATCATAATTGATTGCAGTAAAATAGGCGTTTTGAAATTTGGGGCTTTATATCACATTCGACAAATATTCCTAATCTGACGTTGGTTAAATCGACTCTCAGTCGGATAAGTCTGCCCTTAAGCTTTTTATGCATTGTGGACGAAGTGAAAGTGGCAGCATACTTTTATATGAAAGATAATGAATAGTGATTAAAATAGTAACAGTAAAGAAGTGTACACAAGAACCATTCATTATATTTCGCCATAATGGGCATCATCATTACAAGACAACAGTCAGCCGCCACCATAAGAAACGGCAGCCACCGCCAAGAGATGATCTTTGATGTCTGTCGACGCATCCGTTGGGCACAGCTGCCGTCAAATCCTGACCGAGATTACTATATTACTGATTACTATTAGTTAATTGTTACTAAAGAAATTAATAAGGCAAAGCAATATTTCACGAAAGAGATTGTTATGGCGAGATTAGACCTAAATTAGCGGATGAAGTTTATATGCAATCTCAAGAGCCGTAAGGGACAGCGGGGTCCTAAGCCGAGTTATATTAAACGCCCATAAAATGCTGCTTATTGCAAACGCCACACGACCACAGATACAAAATAATATATTCTCCCCTTAATATTCGTGACTTGTATTAATTTAAGCTAAATAATCAGGCACTAACATGGCTGTGAAAACTAAAATTTTACCGACTTCAAAAAGAAGGTTTTCAATTTGACATGTATGTAGAGATATGTGATATCTTCAGAATTGGATAAAATGTAAGTATAACTCAAGTTACAGTGTTAATTTTATCAAAATCGGACCAGTAGTTCGTGAGATATGGGTAATAACTAAAAATCGAATTATTTGTTTCCCCTAAATAGAAGACAATTGCGTTATTTTAAGCTTTTTAGTCAGTTTTGAGAAGGCGGTGTTCTCTACTAAATTCTAATTTAAGGTTCGTTCCATCCTCTAATCAAACAAACATAGGCGTACATGCGCGAAACTATACAAAAAATTCCTGGACTTTATATTTGAAAAACTCAAAGTCGTTTCTCTATACACACGATATGGTGGATATAAAACTAACTTACGTATAAACGCGACTTTCTAGAACAGTATATGGTAGAATGGAAAATTAATAAACTCTCGGATAATTAGCGATTTATTATAAGGTTAACATTTATTCTCGTTTGGTCGAATCCACCCTAAGAATACTTTACTTTTAGTTATCCCCTAAATATTAATATTTCATTTGAAACGTCTACATACAATTTACTATGTAAAATTTTTTTGTAGATATTAATCTGCTCTACAATTTTTGTCTGGCTAATTTTATGATAAAACTTACCGTTTTGCTGAAAATCACGAAAAACCCATTTTTGTGACATTTGACCCCGAGTAACTTTTTTTCCAGGTATCGGATCGATGGGGACTTTCTACATTTCATTTGTGATGGTGTTTTAAACAATCCTACCAATTTTCAGCTAGGTGGGAATTTTTGTAACCTTACCCCTATTTTTATGTCTAATTTGACCGGACTAAAAGTGTACTAATGTTAACGTAAGACCAATGTTTATATAAGCTTTTTTGCACAACAAAAAGTATTCCAAAATTAATGGCACAGAAGCGAGTTAAGAACATAAACAAATCCTCGTATAATTGAACACAGACGGGGCTAAATGCTGTGTTTAGAGTAATTTGTACACAAACTACATTACGCCTACAACGCCAGCAAGATGGAAATTAGATCTTGCTTGAAAACTGTGTTTTGCTATTGTATTAGTCTCAACTCTGTCTAAGGTACTATAAGACTTTATTCATAACAAACAAGAAAAAATTGAAACTAAGACATGCGACAAATAAAGCTTAAAATCTACCAAAAACTGGCCAAGTGCGAGACTCGCACACTTAGGGTTCCGTGCCAACTTAAACTGAATGAGAGATCCGCTTAACGAAAATACCACAATATTTTGTTGACAACAAATATAACTTTGTTTTTCATAGTATTTGTATGAATAAAAAAGTTATGTTTGCAGTTGCGTATCTCAAGAACTATTTTCGTTGAAAGTCTATGTCAACAACTACATCATGTTTTTTTTTTCAAAATTTTCAGTCGCTTAGTTTAAAAGTCAGATGGGAGGTACGCCCATTTTACCACCTTGGGAGTATCTATCTCTCAAACGATAGACTTTTTAAGAAAATGGTTTTAAGAACCTCTATGTCATTTGAAAATACCTATCCATAGACACCATACACACATAGGTTTAAAAAAATTCTAGTAATTAATTTAATGTCAGATTTTTACATGAAAATTGGTATAATTCCACTGGAGATCGATTTAAAAAATGACACTGAATTTGTCAGCACTAACGGTACTTATATTTAGCGTTGTTTTTATTGATTTTTTAATAAATTTTGAATTGATTGTAACGGGATTGCTACCACGTACCTTATTATTTTTGAGTTTCCAGAATCGGGTCCAAATCACTGGATTGAGTTTCATAACCCTAAGATAATTTCAACAGAACGCCAGTACATACCAAGATTGGTAAGGGAAGCGATCGAAATCACAAAATACAAAAAATTCAAGCGTGAGGATGGGTTTAAATTGTCTAATGTCTGGAATCCAGTGATTAAATGCAAAAACCATGTAATTCGGCAAAATGTTTTTCCGCGTGCGGATACTGTGAGTATTGTATATCGAGAACAGGCGCGAGAAAATAGTGAGTTTGTGAACAATGGTACTGTAAGTGATCGCAACAAAAGACTTCGAAGGAGGGTAAACCGATATGTCTGCCAATAACAGCTTACCCGCAACTTAACTTCAGTTACGCCGTGACCATGGCACGAAATATCGGAAACTCAAAAATAATAAGGTACATGGTAGCAGTCCCGTCACAATCAATTCTAATGTTAATGAACCTTGTAAGTCTAAATCAATATATAGTTTTTGAACGAAAATCATACGCCCAAAGTAGTGATTCTAAAAATAAGGCCACGGGTCTAGGAGAGAGTTCCTTTTGAAGGCTTGGTTAAAGATATCGATTTTTTTTATTTGAAATAATAAAATTTATTAACCCCTTTCCTATTTCCTCGTATGTAAGCCATCAACACAGAATACTGCCATCAATGGAAACGTGTCCAAAACGTGTCTGCTCTTCTTGTACGTGGCTTGGCATTATTTTCAGTTACACTCTTATTTTGTCGGAATACATGATGGCCGGTCGCCACAGATTAGTAAGAGTTTGTCTATGGCCGTCGCGACCAACCCAAACAAAAAACATTTTATCCTTTTTAACCGACTTCAAAAAAGGAGGAGGTTATCAATTCGGTTGTATGTTTTTTTTTTTTGTATCCATGTTACCTCATATCTCAGTTATTTGTCGACCGATTCGAAAAAAAATTTCGCCTATTTAGAGGAAATAACTTATAAAAGGTAGTTTGTAGTTTATTAATGAACAGAGTCATAAGATTCAACTCCCCCCCCCCTTCTCCTTTAATCTCTAAAAATTAACTTAAAAAAATAATAAAAACCGACTTCAAAACCAAAATTCACTAAAAAGTCTAAAATAAACTCTTGACTATTGAAAGGAAAGGTGGATTCTAGGCAAACAATTTCTTTTTGGAGTCGGTGCCATCACTTTGACCATCAAGCATCAACTATCACAGCACCGACTCCAAAAAGAAATTGTTTGCCTAGAATCCACCTTTCCTTTCAATAGTCAAGAGTTTATTTTAGACTTTTTAGTGAATTTTGGTTTTGAAGTCGGTTTTTTTTCTCTGCTTGTTTTGGGAAAGGTGTATGACAGAAATAATTTGAGCTGAGCCACGTTCCGTATTGCGCGCAAGAAACCACAGAGCTTACAAAAGTAACCTGGAGGGATAAGATTGAAGTGTATATGGATATAGGATACGTATATAAATGCAATATAATTAGCTACTATGACAGGTCAAAAATGCTATCGACCGAATTTAAAAACATTTAGAAAAAAACCGGCCAAGTGCGAGTCGGACTCGCGCACTGAGGGTTCCGTGCCAACTTTAACTGAATAAGGGAATCCACTTACTTCTACTTAGTAAAATACTACAATATTTTGTTGTATGCACATGTAACTTTGTTTTTCATAGTGTTTGTATGAAGTACAAAGTTATGTTTGCGGTTGTTGAAAACATGCTATATCTCAAAAACTATTTGTTCGATCTCATCCAAACCAATTTTCCTTGAAAGTATTTGTTACGATCTATATTATATATTTTTTTTTCAAAATTTACACTCTCTTGGTTTAGAAGTTAGATGGGGGGGACGCCCATTTTACCACTTTGGAAGCGTAGCTATGAAACGTTAGACTTTAAAATAAAATGGTTTTAGGAACCTCAATATTATTTTACAAGACCTATCTATAGACACCCCACACGCATAGGTTTGACTAAAAAATTTTTTTTTGGTTTTAGTTTCATGTATGGGAGCCCTCCCTTAAATGACATTATTTTTTATTTTTTGTATAAGAATCGGTAAGCGGTTAACAGGATACATCTTCCTACCAAATTTCAATAGTGTGATGCTTATAGTTAAGGAATAAAATGGATTATAGTTACAGAATAAAATGTCTGTCTGTCTGTCTGTCCGTCCGTCCGTAACAGACAGACAGACAGACTTGAAGAAACTATAAGGGTTCCGTTTTTTGCCATTCGGCTACGGAACCCTAAAAAATAGTGTAATGACCATTCTTTTTCTTTATTGAATATTTATGGTATGGGTCAGAGAGAGAGAAAGATTGACAACTATGTACTTTCTTTTTGTCTTGCTTTGATTTTATCTATCTACTTTAACTCTTCTTAATATCAGTTATTTCGTAAGCCCACTTTAAATTATCTATGCGACAAATGTACGACGACTAGCTAAACGAAAGAGACTGGTGCCTACGACACAGGACAGTCCTAGAGTGGAAATCAGTGTACTTATCTTATGTTGTTCTTTTTTTCTAAATAACATTTATCTTTATCTCATCTTTATATAATAAAACTTAGGTACTAAAACGTAAACAATATTTATTTTCACTTGTTATTTAAAATGATAAGCTGGTGCGTGTTTAAATTAAACTTTACAAATATAGAAAGAAAGAAAGAAGAAAAAAAGAAAATAATTGTATTTGACTCAGATAACAACATCTGCCTACATATCATAATATTTATCAATATACAAAAGACAGGCTACTTAAGTCAAACAGGCACCCGCTCAGCATAAGTCGTGGCAGCGGGACGCATACCACGACGCTGATTTTCAGTGGTGCCTTTGTGGGTAGAATATCTGCTCGGCAAATCATAAGGCTGTCTTGTTCCCAGCTCAAAGGCTACCAAGCTATAATAATGCACAGGTATCCAACGCGGAAACGCCCAAATAGCATCAGAGGCTACAAGGAAACGATTCCGTTTTTGAATTGGTAGGTTTTATGTTTCTTTTTATGATTTCATGCATATCTTTGTTTAAATTGTATTTTTAATCTTATTAATCTATTCATTATTTGGATTATTTTTACCGTACTGGGTTGGTTGCTGAATCCTAAAAGACATTGAAAGATGTTCCAGAAATTGTTTTTGAATCTCTAAAGTAATAACATATAGCAGTTATTCTCAACTATTTTTGCAGTAATAGGACGTCAAGATGAAGCCCACATCAGTGATATTGAATTAGCCTTTCTAGGTTACATTCAAAAAGGTTAGGACACTCGTATTATTATTATTATTGTTTATTTTTAATTTAACAATATAAATAGGTACAAATTAACTAAATTGCCTCGCAAACCACTTTAGTGGTTGACTGCGAGTGCGAATCTCGCTTAGTTTAAGTATGTAGCTTTAACTAAACAATGATCATTATATGTATAAGAAAAGTACATAAACATATTGCAACATACATATTATAATGTATGCTAGTTTTAGCTTAGTGCCAAATTCTTTTTTGCTTATTATAAGCCGATTCAAAAATCAATTGACATTTATGATCATGTTGTGTTGAAAAAACTAAAATCATCAATTATCTCAAAATGTTTTTATAGCTTTACTTTGCTTGTTTAATATCGTTACCATTTTTTCTATTCGAATTCTAAATATCGTAGTTAGCAATAAATTGCATGCAGGGTGTAAGTTTTGTGTTTATCATATTTTAAAATGAATGATTGCGTTCATTAACTTTAAAAAATGTTAAAACCGACTTCAAAACCAAAGTGCACTAATGTGCTGTGATAGAAGATAACCCGATGGTCATAGTGATGGCACCGACTCCAAAAAAAAATGTTTGCCTAAAATAGATTCCTTTCCTTTCAATGATCAAGAGTTTATTTAAGACTTTTTAGTGCACTTTGCTTTTGAAGTCGGTTTTTACTTTTTTTTTAATTTTATTTTATTTCTTAATTTTTAGTGATTACAGGAGTGAGTAAGGAGTTCCACCATGCTCAGCTTTACAAGATGTTTACTGTTAGACATAATAATACGTCAACATTAAGAATCTAGTAAAGAAACACTATAATAGCCTTTAAAATTTGGGGGTTTCCCTCGATTACACCAAGTTCCCATCATCAGATTCCAAATTGGCAACAATGGGACCAACTAGAAGGTACACCCTCTAGGTAGGTGTTTTTTTTTTAAATCGGTCGACAAATGACTGAGATATGAGGTACATACAAAAAAAACATACAGTCGTATTGATAACCTCCTCCTCTTTTGAAGTCGGTTAAAAGGGTTTTCATCCATATCACTAGATTCCTCACCACGTGCTGGTAATTCTGCCACTACTTGCGCGAAGACTGATTATTTAATATATTCGACGACTTCCGTGGTGTAGGGGCTAAGCACGCTGGGTTTCAAAGCGTCACCGCTCCGAGGTCCTGGGTTCGATTCCCGGTCGGGTCAATGTAGTAATGAAAACTTTCTATATTGTCTCGGGTCTGGGTATTGTGATGCCTGAAATGCACCTTTGTGTCTGATTTTCAAAACACTAGTGCATCACCTACTTACTTTGGGATTAGAGCAATGTATGTGATTAGTGTCCAATATTTATTTTATTTATATTTATTCGCAGCTTGCCTTACCTGGTGGCTGTTCACTATCCGTAAAAAATATCTTTGTTCATTTAAGTTAGTGTAATAAATAATATAATCCCTCAAGCGTATGTGAACGAGACACAATAGGTATTCTATTGTTATGCGGTCGCATGCGACCGCTCGGGTGTTGAGGTATTAGAGAAGGGCTATTATTATTATTATTTGGAGTTCAGCTCAGAATAAACTATATTTAAAACTATAAAACAACATGTTATATGCGTTTCTATAATCACTAGTAGCATATTTTTATCGTCGTAAAATTTTCAGCTCAGTTAATTTGGTAGATCTAACGCATTTTATACATAAAACATTTATTATACTACATAAAACACATTTTGTTTTCATCAAATGGCGTTTTTAATTACGCTGATAGGGCTTCATAATGCCTAAAGTTTACACGACGTTTTTTCAAAATATCGCATCTCTTCACAATGCTACATCAAACATTCTGTTTTCATTAAATCGGGCTGTTAATATCTGTCAGTAAATCTCCATAATAAGCTAGACTAAGCGACGGATTTTCGAAATATCATGACGTATATCATAGACTTTTACTCCTGAGTCAGTTCGTTATAAGCGAGCGCTCCGAGCGGACGGATTCGTGCTCCTCGGACGAACTTGGCTGTACGAACAATCGCCTTTGCGTAACTTCGGTTAATCTGCGAACTCTTTCTACTGTATAAAAAACTACTTTTAAATTTCGCCCCCGTTCGAAGCTTAAAAAGTGAAGTTGCGTTTTGTTTTTCTTTTTAACAGTGTGACGGAAAAATTGACTGCTATCACTTTCAAACTTTTTGGACGCAAAATGTATCTGTTTGAATGTGAAATAGTGACTTTTTAACGGGTTAAGAAGTAACGAAAAGGTAAGTACGAGTTATGTTTTTTAATTACGTACACATGAATACCAAATGTATGTGCCTAAGTCCTTCTTTTTACTTATATTAAACTCTATGCTAGGTAGTTTTTTGGGAAATAAATTCTTAAGGTAGATACGAAGACACATATTAAATACCCATGACCTAGGTTAGTCTGATTATTTTTGTGTATTTGATAATGTCGATGGTAATATGTATTTAAGAATTAACGGAGAGAAACGCCCCGTCGACGTTTTTATTGCTGTCTGATATTCGTAACACATATTCCTTGCTTCGAAACCATGATAATAAGTGTATTTTTACTCAGTCTTTATCAGTCCGTTTAGTCAACGAGTTGTATTAATTTAATGTTACAAGTTAATTGTTAAATAAGTTTGCCATATTAATTTGCCCCGTAAGAATATCTTAGACCAATTAATGTCAACAAAAATATAAATTTATTAACACTTTCTGTAGAGATAAATTATCTTAATAAATTACTCGGTAACTACACACCTAAAATTGTGCAACACACGGTCTTGTACATAAGTATCAACTGAGAAACGTCTTTATTTATGCAGAAATAAGTAAAATGTGTAGACTTTGGTCATGTTTTTGAATTTATAACAATGACGTACGTCTATTATTTAAATACTGTTTTTACTAAACGTACTGCTTGTTCGTAATAATTTATTTCTAGAAATTTTTGGACTAGTAGGTAGAATTGTTAAAAAGTCGACGTTGCAAAATTATACCTTTGTAAGTATTATCTGCGTTTATATATTCTTCGTTGCACATGAAAAAGAAAGATAAAATAGCGAATTACGGATCGATTTTACAAATGTCAGATAAAACTTATCTGTTTGAATAAGAGTTAGAAAACCGGTTAAAAGTAAGGGACGGTTTCAAATTAGTCATACCGTAATTTATCTGACATTTTTTTTTTATCTGACCTTGGAAAAATCAGACTAATATGATTCATAGCATTTCATCAACAGTCAATCAGTAGGCGAAACAAAAAAATTGAATCAAAGGCCGCCATCATCATCATCAATCGTCATTATCAGTCAAAGGACGTTCACTGCTGACATAGGCCTCCCCCACGGCTTTCCACTGCGACCGATCAGTAGCGGTCTGCATCCAGTTTGATCCTGCGAATTTTACAAAGTCCATCTTGTTGGTAAACGTCCTACGCTGCGTCTTTGGTCGAAGGGTCTCCAATTTAGCCTTTCCTGCCCCAACGGCCATCAGTTCTTCGTGCTATGTGCCTATTGCCACTTGAGCTTACTGGTTCTCAAGGCTATGTCCTTTACCTTAGTTCTTCTACGTAACTCCTTATTTCTGATTCGATCTCTGAGAGAAACACCCAGCATAGCCCTCTCCATCGCTCATTGTGTGCTTTTGAGCTTCTTTTAATCAAAGGCCTAAGGTAGGTAGGTATTTAGTTTATTTAATGAAGATTTAAAAAAAAGGAATACGTAGGTAAATAATAAATAGACAATAATTTTCGGATACGTCTTTTATAGTTGGTTAATATTTGGTAACGGATCGTTACCAAAGTACTATTATTATTTTTAAGAATGATGCAATGAATAACGATTCACCGATAATGGTGAAATGTGACATGATAATAATTTGTTTATTTTTATTTAGCAAATATAATCTGACGAGATGTTAGAGACTCGCTTAACCATTATCATACTTTTTCAACCTTGAATGATAATCCGATAACTTTATTTTTCTATATCTTCACACAACTCTAGTGTTTGCAGTTTTGATAGTTATGTAGAAGATGTCTGTATCAGTAAAAAACTAAGTAAAGATGATTTCCTGAGCTGTTTTTTACTGTTGTATCTTTATTTTCCATTTTAAAATAAAATCATCTTATAAAGAATACGTAAATATGATTAAAATTGGACAACGTTCTCATTTTTAGTTTGAAATTTTGAAACCACAAAGGTATTTTTTGGGATTTAAAAATAAAATACCTGTCCCCTACCCACTAGTTTCTTTCGTAGTTGAATTTCTCGTAGTCATTTCTCTCGTAGCACGTAGCATACGTGCTACGTGGAATCACATACGAATTTTGGGATGTTTTAAGCCGAGATGCTAACGGATCCGTAGCACTTAGGGATGCTTTTAGGCGAAATTATATTTTACAAGGCTGCATGCCCAACGCACGCTATTGTTACTTATATAAAAATCATCTCAAACCAACAACTTTGGTTTGGTTAGTTAGTACTCTCGTGTGATGACATATTTTGCATTATTATGTAATATGCTTTCCTTTAATCATTGTATTTCTTATCAGCATTCCTCGCGAAGTTGACAGCTTAAATTTAAAAAAACACATTTTATCAACGCGTAATGGGAACAGAACCAACCAGGCGTTAACCATACGGAAGCACGTTGCCTTAAGAGAACAGCAACGTCTCGACATGGGATCGGCACCGGAAAGCCAACGCCTCACCTCAGATAGTATTTGCTACAACTAATAATGATTCTTCATGTGAATGACAGCTCGTTTTACAACGTGGGCGGATAGTTGACAACCATCGGTCGTAAGCGAGTTACAATGCATGCGCTGCTTGTTGAAAGTGGTTCCCGAGTTGATCTCAATACGAGGTGGTAACGTTTTGGAGTTGACAGATGTGCGTTGAAGTATGGATTTCATAGTACTGAACGCCTCGAGTTGATACGGTGTTGTTCGCGTAAAGGGTGGATAGATGTGCTATAACCGTAACAGTCAAACGTCATACTTTTTTTACATAATTTAAAAAAAAACTGTCGTTTCCAGGTTGAAGTGAAATATGAAGTGACGCATCCTAATCAGTACTAATAACAAGTATGCAATGATATTGTATTAAGAACTAGATCACCGGTGAGAGGCTAAAAGATGGCTCAGCTAAACAACACCTAACTTCAAATTAGGGTCATGATTTTGACGTAGTCTGTTTTTGATGGCGTCAGTGTTTTAATGCCTCAGTGCGCTCAGTTTTAAACTACAGAAACACTTAACTAAATAAAAAAAACAGTCCGAATATCATATTTTCGTTTACTTAATTGTATTTAATGATGCCTATCCTTCATGATTGAAGTATTTTCAATAAAATTAGTGAGTTTTGTTTCTGCCAACCCACGGACTAACATGGTCGATATTCTAAGACAGTGCTATACATGGAGTAGTTTGGTACTATAATTTTAATAATAATTTAACGACCGTCACAGTTTGGTGGTGTACGTTCCGGACTACAAAGATAAGCAGTATAACAAAAGACTGTTGATAAACACATCTGTGAGGGATGATCCTCACGATTGTAGAAAAAAATATGTACGCTCACTCGCGTGTTATTTGAAGGAATCATCCTGTTTACATGATGCCAGATGGTTATGGTGTATTAATAAATATTTCTTAATTTATTAAAATAAGGACTGTAAATATTTTATTAATTTAATTTGTAAAAAATATACATGTGGTCACGTGATCGTGAATACCTAGCAGTGAACGTGACTCTGATATTGGCGCCATGGCGTTTCACGTGATTCATTAAATGACATTTATTAGATAATTATTCAGTATTTTAAATGTTAAATAGTTTGAAAATAAAATGTTTTTGTTGATTAATATACTACCGAGCTAAAGTGTGAACTCAATTTTAAAATACGGCCATTGAGTCTATTGTAATGTACCTACAAACTTTTAAAATATACTAAGAAAGCTACTCTATTAAGACTCTGTTCCGAATCTGATGTCTGATGTGATAGATGTCAATTTATTGACATCCATTAATCAGACGGTGCCATATTTGTGTACTCTTTTAGTTCGCGAGGCGTCATCTACTTCTAAATACAATATCATTGCAAGTATGTTAAGATTATGCACAATTTGTATTACGTGTTCTTTAATGTCATTTTTGTGTCAAATAAACTACACTGTAAAAATTTTAGGATGTTTGGTGTATGAAGCTTTTTAATCGATTTCAAAAAGGAGGCGGTTATCAATTCGACAGTATGTTTTTTTGTTTATAAGTTACCTCATATCTCAGTCAATTGCGAAATGATTAAAAAAACACCTATAAATAGGGCTTACCATTTGATTTGTTCCATTGTTGCCAAGTCAGAATTTGATGATGCGATCTTGCACTGACCTGCACTGCACCAAATTTTAAAGGCATGTATAGTGGCTTGTGGTGTAGTGGAATTGATCAAATGGGTTTTTGTACTAGTATCACAATGTTGCCACGTTTTTACGTCTGAAAGTTTGTGCCATTTTGTGGAGCTGAACTGATGGTAGAACTCTTCAATGCTTTAGAGTTCAATGATTATGACGCCAGAACTTATTTCAGGTACCTCCCACTAAACTCTCTCTCACCGCGTTCACTTTCACGCAAAGTGTTAAAAGGTTGAGATGAAATAAAATAAAGGCGCTTCAAACCTTCCTTAAGTTGTAAGTGGACTATAGAGTGAAAAAAAAAACATGTAAAGGGGAATATGAAAAGTTGTTCAAAATATGTAAGGTATTGCCAGAATAAGTTTTATAAGTTTACTACCCGCTGCTACTCCTGTGTAGCCAGGATCTACAGCATGGCTTAATTGAAAGTCCTAACCAGTGAAGGCTAGGGAGTCCCAGGAGGGAGTTAAAATGTCTTGGGCCCCGCAACGACATTAATCAGAAAGAATGATAGAAGGAGTTTGAAAGACTTAGTTCCGATATCCATCCAGCTCAAAGCGGGAGACAAAAAAAAATAAGAAACAGGTTAGGTATACTTATAATAAACTATGCTAAATGGGCCTATTCAATGAACTGCTAGCTACCTGCCAGTAATAATTGTGGCAAAAACGCCGGAATGCACGAAAATTTTCCCTTGTTGCAACAAGATCCGTATAGTAAACGGCAGATACTGAAGTACACTTAATGGAGTTAAGCAATAAATCTCGTTCTTGTCTCCAGAGATTGCACTCCCACAGAATATGGTGGGCAGATTGCTCATAGACAGTGTCAACGTCAGAACAGTCACAAAATGGCGACGGAACAAGTTTGAATTCGTAAAGCTTGCTTCTAAATTTGCCATGTCCCGTGAGGAACTGAGCCACGCAGTGGTCTATTTCTAGCCACCTCTTAGTCAGTCTATCGCGTACATCCGGGAAGAAGTTGTACAGATGTCGACCCTTTGTTGACGAATCCCACCTAGTTTGCCACTCCGTAAGTAGCTCCCCTTCCACGAGTTGCTGCGGCTTAAATAGTCTAGTTATTTTAGAACGATCGCGTATGCCTAAGAAATCGGGTGAGGAGCTATTCTTCGACGTAAAGTGCCTAGCCGCGCGCCTCTGAACTTCCAAGTCCACAGGTAGCACACCTGCGAGAATTGGCAAAGCTTCCGTACTTACTGTTCTATACGCTTTACAAAGAAAAATCAGAGCAAGGCGTTGGCTCTGAAGCAGTTTCCGCCGCGCAACTCCAATAGTCGCTCTGTCGGCCCAAACTGGTGCACCATAGCTCATGGAGGCCAAATACGTTGCAGTATATAGTATTTTAAGTGTTTTAAACGTTAAACCCCAGGTTATGGTTGAAATTCGCGTTAAAGCATAGAAGTTCCTTTTGGCTTTTTCACCTATTTGCTTAATGTGTTCCATAAAAGTTAGGTTTTTCTCAAGAATTAAACCAAGATAGCAAACCGATGCTTTCTTAGCAACTGATACTCCATTAAATTTAAAACGTGGCAGGACTTGAAGATTGCCCTTTAGGAGAAGCTGATGAGTTTTATGTGGTGCAAATTGTAAGCGATTTCTCTCTCCCCATTGAGATATTAGGCTTAAACATATATCAGCTAATCTTTCAAGCTTGGATCTACTATCGGCCTCTATTAAGAGGACGCCATCATCAGCATACCCAACCAATGAACATCCCTCGGGTAATGGTAGGTCAAGGAAGTCATCAAAACCGAGATTCCAGAGATAAGGTATTGCCAGTAGAATATAAAGTAAGAACCACTATTCTCTCAGAACAATACGCGACTACTACGCACAAAAGTAAACGAATGCACACATACCCAACCCGTGCTGCCACAAAACCAAAATTGATCGTTCCTGGTGTCAATAACTATTTTGGTAAGCGCAGTAGGAGATGGCTAACACCGGAATATATAAGATTTGATGAGTAAAGCACTAAGTAAGAACCACCTTAAAATACTATTAAAGAAGCACTATTTGTCGTTTTGCCCATAGTAAGGCTTATTCAGGCCATATTGTTCTTACGATATTAGTTAACGTTAAAACAATATATTTATATTTTTCATGCCCATCAACATTTAGTATAGTCATAAAGATAAACATATGAAAAACCCACGAGAACTGCTGCCGACAAACTGTTTTACAGTTTGGCAGAATGTTGTTTTTGTAATTAGTCTTAAGATATTGATTTAATAAAAAAAAATGGCCAATGTAATAGCACCAACTCCTCAATGATTCACCTAAAAGAGGCCTTTCAAAAAGCCAAGATTTTATTTTTATTTATCTATGGTTTAACGTTTTTATCTAGAATAATCGGTAAAATATACCACCGGGAAACATAAATAATGATTGACTTATTTTGACATAATTTTTGACGACAGACAATAAATCAAACGATCAAGGCTGACGCCCCAATATAAACAGACCGAGTAAATTATAACTCTTCATTTTGATTTAATCCTGACGAAGTGAGCGTGCCGATTTGAATAAATGATTTTGTTTTTCGATACCGTTCTGTTTTTGGACACGGTTTAAATTTATTTTTTATTTAATCAGATGGGGCTAATAAAACTTACTCCTACTCAATTTTGTTACTTCACTGCGATTACAGCATATGAGCTGTAATATAAGCAAACATTTTAATCATTAATTCTACAGAGTATACGTAGTTACCTTGACCTGATCATAGTACTCTAGAATGCTTTAACTGGAGATTTAGTAATGCAAAGTCTTTAGATATACAGTCAATATCAAAGTCGCTCGCTTCAATATCAAAAACTCTTTGCAGTAAATCTGTTTGCAAGATATTGCTGGTACGATTTATCTTATTAGATGTTTTTTATCATTAAAACATAGTATATATATTTTTTAAATCTGGTTTCTTAAATGACCTATAATAAAATGTTTCACTCCTATTTCAGACCGCACACTTTGTATCAATTAAAAGTGTAGAAATAGCTTTTTACTTGGCCTTTCTTCAGCAAGTTTTCGCATTAATTGCTTTCTCAAAATATTTTTTATTTTAAACTAAAATGTTACTTTACTAAGTGAGTATAGATCAATCAAAAGTGTAGGTATAGTCCCTTAGTTGCCCTTTTCTTTGCTATGCCAGGTAGCAAAGTTTAGGTGCATTGGTTGCTTCTTAAATTTTCTGTACCTTATTTTAAAATAGCTTCTTTTCGTGGCTTCTGCAATAATAGTCTATTGCTATTAAAAGAAACCTACCTAGGTAGAATAAAACACTATTATACAAACATACATTACACATTTCGGGAATATTTCGGATATTATTCGGATTCGGATATGATTCGGATATTTCGGATATTTTTCGGGAACACTACAGGATTCGTGGTCACGGGTAGACTAAGATGATTTTGTTCTATTCCGTTAGTCATATTCGCGTGAAATTCAGAAAAAAGTAATGCTTTGGTAGTTTCTGAATACCTACTAAAAAAAACCAAAGACCTTTCTACTTCGCCACCACTTTGGTGTAATGTTATTTTGGCTAAAGAATCTAGTTCCTACCCAGACCGACCGAATAAAATTTCATCACACGGACTCTGTCAGTGAAATTAGGTGTAATGTGGCTATTTTTACGGCCAGTAATTTATCTGCATTTTATGGGCTATAAGGGACATGCGATTAGACTATTAAATGGACTATTTAACACGATATCGCCCGTAATTATATAGGAAAATAATATTTTCTAATTAAATTAGTGCATTTCGAATGTTTTAGTTAAGCATGTTTACTATAATTAGTCTGTTAATGACGTGCAAAATGATATGTAAATAAAGGTATTTTCAGTATTTTTTTAAACACAGGATGATATTCATTTGTATTTTTTAGTTGTTTAACTCGTTTGGTGCCGACTACTCGCATCCGAGTGCGCGAAAACCATTCAAGCGGTGTCGAGCATTCGGGGCCGTCAGTAAAATGACGTCATTTTACTGAAATTATAACCACACACTTTGTGTGCCAATCAGTCAGATCCGGGTGTTTACAATATTAAAATCGCAATTATTTTAATCTTATCTTTTAAAATGAACTTTTAAAAATTGCGGTTTCTTGGAACGTCTTCGTAATTACTGGCTGTAGCTGTGCCGATTAATGTCCTAACAACATTTTTGCTTTTATTATAATAAAAAACTCATATTCTTATACGTTTGCTATAAATAGGACATGAAGAAATCTTATTAGTGGTTTCATTAACATAATTCAACGGAAGAAGAAGCCTCGTTGCAAAATGCTGCTAAAGAAAGGAAATACAATAACAAAAATAATCAAATTTATTTTTTCAAGTCAGGCAATGGAATCTACCATTCCTCGGAGGGGACAAAGACGATACATATTTTATCTAAAAACGCGATCCACTCACGGCTAATTTGACGGTGAACAACATTAAAAATGCCGGCGTACTGTGATACGGGGAAGCCCTTAATACCAGCGTTGATCCGTGATACGTTATCAAATTGCCTGGCTTAACCATATTTGGCGACAATGGTTTCGGCAAACATTACATACCAATGACTCGAACTGGGAGTTTGGAAAACAGTTTTCGTAAACTAAAATACTTAATTGAAAATTGATTCTTACAAAGGCCCATACGATTGAATCTTGGTCCATTTTTTATGGTAAAAATCTTTATTTACAACGAAAGTCACAGATTATAAAACATTCAGTGCCGAGAACTCGGGCCCGAGTGCGCGAGAAACATTTCAGCGGTGCCACCCACCTAAAAATATTGTTATAATACATTTATCTTTATGTACATATACCCTAATAATACAAACTACTAGAAAATATTAACATCATTACGAGTATTTATATATGCACTAGCGCGCATGAGCCGCATAAATATTGGATTTCTTTATTTTTTTATATAAAATATAGCGTATTTGATATTCCTGTGTATGAACAGACAACATCACCTTAAGGTAAACACTGTGGTATCTTATTCAGTTGTTATAAGGGCTAGATTGCAACAAAAGTGGGTAACCTGTACTATATTATTTTAAAGTTTTATTTAATATCCATTTAGTATTTTTTTCGTGAAGAAGAACAAACACATTCATCCATCCTCAAAGTTAGTCATTTTTATTTTAAGTAGTTTTACCTAAATAACCAACCTACAAAAAAGGAACAAAATGCAATAAAAAGGCATTAATTAACTCGTGAAAGGACTCCATTTTAGGCAAAGACTCAATTTTCTTTATGGAGTCGGAGCTATCCGACCCGACTTGGCAACAATGGGACCAACTAGAAGTTAAACCTTCAAAGCAAGTAAAAAGTCAAATTGGTCCACAAATAACAGAGACATAAGGTAACATACATTTGAAAAAAAAAACATACAATTGAATTTATAGCCTTCTCCTTTCTGAAGTCGGTTAAAATGCGCATTGAAGTGGCGACCTCTGTAATAATGAAGATCTGATTGGTTAGTTCAACAGAAAATGTACTACGCTTTTGCACTTTCATACATTTGCCACACAACCGTCGATACGGAGTAACGGCTTAATACTGAGAATTATTTGATTTCCATGTAAGTGCTATCAGATTTACCATCTTTTCAATGATATTGTGTGATTTCAGATTAAATAACAACTAGGTATTCCTTTGAAATCTTTTTTACAATTTATTTCAATACTATTGTTTGCATTGCAATGTTGTGTTTTTTCGTAACAAATAGTATCAAGGACTTCGTTCATAATGTTTCTTTCAATAAAGCTTTTATTGTTTTTTGTACTGGTGATTCTCATGAAGCGTATTTGATTTTATTTCTGCTTTGTTATCGAGCGACATTACTTTGAAGAAAAATGAAAACTTAACGTAAGATTTTTACATAAACATTTGTCGTTTTTTTAAATTAAGGTCTCAAAACAAAATAACAATACAGTATTCACTTTGTTATAAAATTAAGTCTAGACTCTATCCCAAAACATATGTCCACGGCTCGGTTACAGTCCATGAGATCTAATAGGCCCGTTTTGACACTTGTGACTCGAATAGGGATGCGAACTAATGAAATCGTTCCACTAAATGACCGATTATCGAGAAAGTATCGAATCAGATCTGTAGCGAAAATATATTTTTTAATTGCTAATTAATAGACTTTATCATTGACCTGTTAAAGAACCTGTTTGAGGTTTACTTGAATTCTTATTATTGTTTTGTTTATTTTTAAACAGCTTTATTGACATAATAATAATAAAACACATGCTATAAAATATGAATGTTCAAGTCAGGTTTGATGCTTTGGTGTGATGGTTACATTACTACAATACTTTTTTAACTCTATTTATTTTTTATTAGCTAATAGCTAACAACTTAAGAGGTTGGCTTCTTTGAACTGTAGGTTGAATAAATATTTCGTTACCTGCACGGTCGTGCCTACTTAGTTTATACATAAATTTTTACCTTTATTTGCATGGGGCAAAAATAAACACAAATCAAACACAACTATTTTTGAACTTAAATTTTTATTCACCGTCACAGGATGACCCAAACTCGTCAGTTAACTATCTTCATTTGTAATAATTATTATTTCATTTTATATTAAATTATCAATATTGACGTCTCGTTCTTGATCTTCTAGAATATTTTTCGTAGTATTCTGCACAACTTTTGTCCAGCCTTCTTTTGTAATATTGGCACAAGCTACTTCTAATAATTGCCTCATTTCCTTTGTTGAGAATGGTGGCTCTGTATTTTTACGTGCTGCATATCCTAAAAAATACCATAAATATCATTTCCATTACCGCTAAGTCGCTGCTAGTGATTATCAATTTAATAATTTAAAATGAAATTAAGCGAATATTTTAGTTTTCAGCACTAAAGACAAAGTTTAAAAGAAAAAGATCCATGAACGTTACTGTTTGCGAAACGATCCGAAACATACAATATCAATTCAAATCATGTGAAATCATATTTACCTTTACTATTTATTTGACGACTTCCGTTGTGTAGTGGCTAAGCACGCTGGTTTCAAGGCATCGCCACTCCGAGGTCCCGGGTTCGATTCCCGGACAGGACAACATAAAAATCAAAATTTTCTATATTGTCTTTGGTCCGGGTGTATAGGTACCACCGTTGTGTCTGATTTTCAAAACACAAGTGCATTAGCTACTTACTTTAGGATCAGATCAATGTATGTGATTGTTGCTGTCCAATATTACTTTATTGTTTTTCCTTTCATTTCACTTTGCTTAATGACCTAAAAAAATCCTCATTTTACATTATTTATTTGCTAGCATCTGTGTATTTCAATATAACCTCTACAACATAGACTGCTCTTTTAATCATAATTTTGTCCAAAAAGTAAGTCTGATGTGAGTAATTTGCTATTAATTTCTGAACCGTATGACAGATTGCACGTTCAAGCGTTTTTCGTGAAAGGATTAAGGTTTAACCCTTCATATGAATGGGGTAATTTGCAATTGATAAATACGTATAAAAATTGAGTGCTTTTTACAAAAAATATGAACAAAAAACTTTTTCTCTTAAAGGGTTTTCTTGTAAGTGATTGAAACGCGAGTATTATTTCCTCTGTCGCCTTACCACTTTCAAACGCAAATTAAATATAAAAATATTAAATATTGGATACCAATCACATGCATTGTTCTAATCCCAAAGTAAGTAGCCAATGCACTTTTATTTATTTATTTATACTTTATTGCACAACCAAAAATTTGTACAAAAGGTGGACTTAACGCCATATGGCATTCTCTACCAGTCATACCTTTGGGCTAAGCAGAAATGATTGTAGGCGGTGCGACAGAAAAAAAGAAAATGGGTTACTATTAAAAGAAAAAAACGATAAATTTCACGCATAAAAAAAAAATATATATACATGAAAAAACATAGCTCAAAAAATAAAACAAAATAACTACAATTTACAATAAATACAATATGATCTAATAAAATATTACATATACATAACGCAAACGATAAAATAAATACATATACTTGTACATACTATAATAATAATATACTATAACGATGTATTAGAAGCTTATGGATTACGCTTTGTTGATGCTTTCGATATACAAATGTAGAAAGTGTGCACGGACGAGTCTCTTAAATGAAAATTTACTGGGAGTCTGTTGAATTTTTGCCGGAAGGGCATTCCAGAGACGAATGGCCTGGACAACAAAAGAGTTTGAAAGGAAACCTGTGCGGTGAGCAGGAGTAGCGAGAGAAAGTTTATTAGAAGAGCGCAGCGGACGCGAGTGCGTGGCACTGAGATAGGTGAACTGGGATTTTAAGTAACAGGGAGAATTAGGGTCGTTTAAGATCGAGAAAAGTGTGCAGAGGATTCTGATTTTACGTCGAGAGTGAAGAGGTACCCATAAAAGCTGTGACCGGAAAGAAGAGATATGATCGAATTTGCGAAGACAGAAAATTAAGCGGATGCCAGAATTGATCAGTCGGTCAAGCTTGTTTAGAAGGGCTTGATTTAGATATATACATATAGCAGGATAGCACACATCAGCATAATCAATGAGGGGAAGTACTAACGATTGTATCAAAGAAATTTTAGTTTTGACGGGGAGGAAATTTTTAAGCCTGTAGAGCGAACGTAGCGTGCCCATGACTTTTCGACTAACCTCCGAAACGTGGACATTCCAGCTTAGCGTTTGATCTATGCACTTGTGTTATGGAATTGATTTCCATAACACAAGTGCATTGGCTACTTACTTACCACAACGGTGGTACCACAACACCCACCTAATTGCGAGGTGGAAGCAATATTGGCATCGATAAGGCAGCGGTGACTTTGATAGGTATGCGTACAGAAAAAAAAATGCTATTAGTAATTTAATCAATAAATCCGAATACCCTCATCCTCAAAATAGAATTTAATATACTACTATAACTACTACGGAACTAAATATAAACGCATGCACCTACGAGAATATCCTATTACATTCGCTTATCGAAAATGCAATTTCGATGTTTCCTATCGAGTGCACAGCGAATTTATTACCGTCATCTCGTATCGGTCACCGAGTTGCGATGCGATTCTGTTTGGTAATTGCGAATGCCGAGATTAGTAATCGAGTCGATATATCGACTTGGGGACCTACTGCGAAAGATAATGATAGTATTATCAGCTCTATCTGTCTTGCAAGCACGGATTGGCATGCTGGCACGAGTGACAAGGATGACTAGAATTCAAAATAAGGACATGGCGTTACAGAGTACCTAGACCAACGTTTTTTTATATGTTTGTTATGGCTTTGCTTTGGATTCTAGACTAAGCCAAGCTTAGCAGGAATGAAGAAGGGATGAGCAAAGTTAGTTTGTCAACGCGTAAGGAATGATGCAGTTATGATTATAAAAAGTCTTTATCAACCTTTCATACGCAAAATAAGCACAAAACACAGTACTTTGTATTCTGGAGATTTCGTGATAAGATTGTTAGCGGTATATGTATATTACATTGGACAACATCTTGTTGGCAGGCAGGCAGGATATTAGTGCGAGTCATATCAAAGTATAGGTATATTCTAAAAAAAAAGGAGATATTGGTCTATGAAAGCAATGTTTCCTATCTGTGGTAGACCCCTTGTCACGGACAGCCAATGTGCTATCGATTCTTAAAATAAACGGTTTATTTATCTGATGCGGCTTAGGAGTGGCTGTTTTCAAACAGCAGTTGCGAGATAAAAATAACAATTTTAGACTAATTACTAACAAAAACTACCATAAATCTAGTTTAACGGTTTTATTTACTAGTGATTTAATGTAATCACTAAAGGAGTAAATACGGTACAACAGATAACTTTCAGGTACCAAATATATAGACTATTACTCAGTACCAAAACCACTCTGAAGGTGATAAATAAGAAAAAAAAAACAAGTAACCACAGCTCGTATTGGTTAGGAATGAAACAAAAAAATATTTGTCAATTAATTTTAGTAATTATAATTATTTCAATTCAAAATAACAGTAAATTACATTATATTTTAAAAGTTTAAGTTATTTTCAGAGGGATACCTGATTATGCCAGCTGTATTTTCTCACATAAATACCCTTTGCACCAAACATTTCCAAATAAGTGATGCGTATCTGTCAGCCACCATATTCAGAATGCTGTTGAAACTGCCACGCAGTCAGCTTATCAGAGATGTGGGAAACCACCAAAGTGATGGTGCAAACATGTCCGATGCGCTGTAGTGGCGTGGAAACCTCAACAACATCCTAAAGATGTTATTTAATTGGACACGTAGGACACCTAGAGATATTTTGGTGTGGCAGACCCACAAACTTTCCGCGTAAAAACTCTGTCAATATGCTTCAAAATGCGTGATTTTAACTTCTATCTGCGAACCAGCATATTACCACGCACTGCTAGTGTGCCTACGCTCCCTTTCAATATCTACATCGTCCCTAAGGCCGTCGGTAAGGAGGTGTCCCAAGTATTTAAATATATTTACATCGTTTATGTTTAAGCCATTGAGGCTTATCGGATGCGCGTAATCAGGACATTTACCGGTGGCCTTAAAAACCATGTATTCACTTTTCTTTGCATTATAACTGAGTTTGTGTGTAACTGAGTCTGTTTGTAGCACTAATAATTATTAGAGTAACAAAATTTTCTCATGAATTGGGTTGTTATAAGCTTTTGTTTTAAAGAACTGGTGATTAAAAATAGAAATGATTTGGGGAAGTAGGATCATAACTCTTCCGAAGTGGAGCTGGAGAATTTGCAAATCACGTATTTGATTGATTGCTCGTAATGCTCTCGACGCTATTATATTGCCCTTTGTGTATAAAGAGAATGCTGCCTCTGACCTATTTACAAATCTATGCATACATTTTGTATAAAAAATGGATTACAAATAAACAAATACATAATTTCTTTTTTTTTGTAAATGTATTTATTCCAAAACGAATTCTGCAACCTTCAATAATAATAATTACCTTAAGGCATTAATTTTAAAGCATTAATTCTCTATATTTCCTGGTTATAGCACATATACCCACCCATTACGGGAACAACACCGTATCAACTCGAAGCTTTTAGTTATTTTTTGTATGAAACTCCATACTTCAACGGGCATTTAATCGAGATCAACTCATGATCCACTCTCGACCAGCGGCGCATGCGTTGTTGTAATGCGCATACGCGCCCTAATGGCTGTCAACTATACGCTCGCCCTATCAAACGGGCTCTCATTTACAAGAAAAACTGTCATTAGTTATAGCAAACACCGAGGCGAGGCGTTCGCTATCCGGTGCCGATCCTTTGCCGAGGCGTTGTTGTTTCCTTTTCGTAACATGCTTCCGTATGGTATCCTTTGGACATTCCCACACATCGCCATCTAGTCCCAAAGTAAGCTACTCAAAGCTTGTGTTATGGGTGCCAGACAACGGATATAATACTTAAATACTTTTTGTTTGTAAATACATACATTATATAAATAGAAAACACTCAGAACAAACAGACATGTTCATGCACACAAATGTTTGTATTGTGCGGGGATCGAACCCGCAACCCGCTAGTAGGCGTAGTAGGCGATTTCTCGACCACTACACCAGACGCATCGTCGGGCGGAGACGGACCGTATGGTGGAGGTCGGGTTGACGCCTGGTTGGTGATGTTGATAAATGTGCTCTTACCTTTATCTGTAAAGTGGATGTTTTCGTATTACCTTAATTACTACCAAATAAAACTTCTAAACTTTACTATTGATAATAGTTTTCTAAGTGCTTGTTTTCGACAGAAGAGTGGTACCAAATCAGCAAAGATGTGTAAAGTAACTTTGTTTCTGATGCTAGGGAAAATATATTCGTGAAGTTAATATTAAAAGACATAAAAGAAAATTGAAGCTTGGGGACTCCTCCGACTGGAAACGATGAGGGAAGGTATGTTTGCAAATCGCCTTGTAGATGTATGCCCCGTTTAAGATAGAAAATATAGAAAGAAAGGGTCATATTTTTTGCTGAATGATTTTTATTTTACTTTGGTGAAAGATTATTTTTCACATAAAAAGATTAAAGAACACTTAATGCTAGATAATCTTTAAATCTAAACACAAGACAGTAATGATGAAAAGACAACCTCTGTTTTATAGTTTTTGTGTAATACTGTCACGTATGCAAGTCTGTACCAAGTCTTTTGCGAAAAGTTTTACATTGTAATTTTTCATATTTTATCTTCTCTATGCATAAAAAAGGTCGCGTCAGTCATATCACTCATACTTTTTAGGGTTTCGTAGTCGAATGGCAAAAAACGGAACCCTTATAGTTTCGTCAAGTATGTCTGTCTGTCTGTCGGTCTGTCTGTTTGTCTGTCTTTCTGTCTGAACTAAGCGAGTGCAAATTTTGAAAAATATATATAATGTAGATCTTTACAAATACTTTTAACGAAACTTGGTTCGGACGGGATCGAACGAGAAGTTTTTGAGATATAGCACATTTTCAACAACCGCAAACGTAACTTTGTACTTCATACACACACTATGAAAAACAAAGTTATGTTTGCTGTCAACAAAATATTGTGGTATTTTACTAAGTGGAAGTAAGTGGATTCCCTAATTCAGTTAAAGTTGGCACGGAACCCTCAGTGCGCGAGTCCGACTCGCACTTGGCCGGTTTTTTTCATGTACGTGACTTGGTCTCGAACAGGATATAACTATAAACGGGGATGAAGCTGGGGGTGAAATGAAGTTCGCTGGATCCGCTAGTTATCTATAATATAGTCTTCAAACAACCAATTCGAAATGAGAGGAGTACCTAAGATGTTTCATTTTAAAACGGCCAGTGACTTACTCAATATGGAGCTAATACATCTTTTATTTATATCATACCGTATCACGTAACATTCATTTGTTCTTGTAGAACAAATCGAAAGTGCTAGTAGTCATGCAATGGACAACGATTCTAGACAATTACAAACAAATTGCCTCTGTTAGGCAATTTTCCAATCTGTCAAGTCGTCTCGAATGATTTGTGTACCGTATTGCGTAGCGGGTTACGAATAATAGTAGATTATCCACCCAGGGCGTAAAGTGGTGTCTTGAGGCGCGAGCGCTTCCTTGAATCACAAGCGAAGCGAGGGAATTATAGTTATAATCACGAGCATCAGTGAGGGAGGTAATAGAAAATCCTAAATGTAGCGGGTGACTTAAGTTCACCCAAGACAAATTATATATCTTTATGCCCGAGGTGAATAAACTTATGCTGCACCGGCGCATCATGGTGTATAAAAACACATCAACCTAATTTAAAATAACTTGTTAAAACTAAAGATGGGCGGCCAATTTTTCAATTAAAATTTGCTGCTTATCTTTGCTTCTAAAAAGTCATGCTAAATATTATTGAACTAACAATTACGCATTTTTTTTCTGTCTGGCACGTGGTGGCCGGTTCGATTTTCGATCTATCTCCTCTTCTTTGGATGATTGTACAGGCGGATTGTGCCTCATTACTGATTAGCCCATTCAGAACAAAAGGACTTGCCCGGCCTCGCCTGTATACGAGCGCAATTTCCAAATTCAACTCATTACGGCTCACGAGACGTAATAGATTTTCAAACAAAATTTCGTCCCATGAGCTGAGATAAGTCAACAAAACATTTGTTTAAAGACTTTATTTAAAAAAAGACATATAAATAAACGTTGCACAGCAGACAGCGTAAAAAAACGATTTTCGACATTCAGTAACTAGGATGCAGTTTGTAGTGTTTTTTACAAGATACAATTTCGTGTATTTGTTATGTATGTCAAATAATTAATTAATCAATTCAAATTCATTTTTGTGTTTCAAAATATTTTTAAGAGTTTACTAAATAAAATAAAACTTATATCATGAATAAGGCTTTCTGTCATTATGTAACAGAAAATCAAATGACGCTAACGCTCTCTGCGTGAGTGAGTGAAAGAAAAAAGTTTCGCTGGCAAACACGAAAAATCCGGAACTTTTGTACAAATCACGCCTAATTCTTCATTTCCTGGCCAATCCTCACTTTTGGAATTCCTTAGGATTATTCGTCACGAAATGTGATAAATACCAATACCTATTAATAAAGACATTTTTGAAAAGCATGTTGTGGTCGGTAACTGAAAAGATCGGTTTTATTTTCTGCGAAAAATTTGTTATTGCCTATTGAACTTTAATAAAGCATTTCTGAACATGAGCTTTTTAATGATGATGGCTCAATACTAACAAAAAATGTACATAGATAGATTCCATTTTTGGAGTCGGTTTTACATGCAATTTACTACTTTTTAGGGTTCCGTAGCCGAATGGCAAAAAACGGAACCCTTAAAGTTTCGTCAAGTCTAAGTAAGAACAAAGTAATAATCATGAAAATTGGTTCACTCGCAAAATTAATTTATTTTTATTTTTATTAATTAAGTAATTTTGTTTTGTCATAAGAACCACACAGTACAAAACACAACAAAAAAAATAATCAGCGAAATCGGTGCAAAAAAAGCATCAAACGATCCAGCCGTTTCATAGGTTTTTCGCATTAAAAATTGTAAATATTGGAAAATTTTCGAAATTAAAATATTTTGAATTTCAGTATTTTTGACTAAAAAGGAAAATTTCCCTATAAATATTGATTTCAAAAATAAGTTCGTGTATCGAGAGTTCAGAATAATTTTCATTAACAAGAGTATAGCTTGTGTTTTTAACGCTAGTCAAAGGTAATTAATTATTGGAAATATGTTAATGAGCGAACTTGTTTATTCTCAAACCATGGACAAGCAGCTTAAAATAAGTAAAGCTATTCATAATAGTAAACTGTATTATTCAATTTGAACTGAATAGATTTTCAAACAACAGTATCATATTTAAATAGTGATCAAATAATTATTTTTATTTCAGTATTGTTTAACTTTGACAAGTAAAAAAGTAACATAGCATTTAAAATGTTATAAAAGCATATAACATAGAATAAATCCTTTTTATCCTCATTTTACCGAGTTCAAAAAAGAGGTAATCAGTTCAACGTTTTTGTATGTAAATCGTCAGAATTGAATAAAATTTTAGTATGATCATCTAACACGTGTGTACAATTTCGCAAGTGTTTCGGATTTCTGGAGAACGAGAATTCTTAACGAGATCTTCCTTTTTTAGTTCAATCAGGTATATTTCAATTTAGGATATAGTGTAAGTTCCATCAAAATCAGTCCAGCAAACTTGGAGGGGTCTACATTGTTTCGCAGAATTTTTATTGTCATAATTTTATTTGGCATACCATCAAATAGCATAAACTTCCTTTCGCAGAACATCAATTAGCATTCACTCATTTATCAGACGTTCAAAACGCATAATCGTGTAAGCTAGAATCATCTTTCGGCAAAAATTTAATATCCATAATAGTCTTAAAGCAGAATCATCCTAACGCATAAAGTTCACAGATAGAATCGTCTTGTGGCATATAATTCGTATATATAGTCATTAATAGGCAGAATCATCCTATCGCAGAAAGTTCACAGTCCGAATCGTCTTTTGGCATATTTTTCATATTAAAAATCATTACAAGGTAGAACTATCATATCTCAGAAATTTTACACTTGTGATCATCTTTTGGCATACATTTCATATCCATAGTAATTGAAAACAAGTAATTGAAATATAGTAATTGAATCCGTAGTAATTCAGCATGCAAGCAAGCATGCAGCATGCAAGCAAACATGCAGCATGCAAGCAAAGCATGCAGCAAGCAATCATGCATTCACAACAGCTTGCATGTATACAAGCAAGGATGCAACATGCAAGTAAGCATGCATGCAGCATGCAAGCAAGCAACAGCTTGTATGCAGCATGCAAGCAAGCAACAGCTTGCATGCAACATGCATGGTTTCTGTCACGGCTCCGGCGCTGCGGAGCTGCGGCAGTCCCACGCGAACTTATCGTCGCAGATGGTTTTCGCTCACCACCTGCTCCTCAGCTCGCGGGCTGCCTCGCCCCTCCGCGCCTACGCGATTTTGAATTACACTCTAGGAATGGGCAAACAAGACTGCGTGGAGTCAGTTTTGCACCGATTCGTTTCTGCCACTAACTTTTGTACCACAACTGAATGACTTTTTAATTCAATTTTAGGGTAAAATACTATTTAAAAGAAATAGCAATATGCGTAGTGAAATTATTCTAAACGAAATTCTGCTTTCTTCATAGTATGCCTAGTCAAATTGTGCCAAAAAACATCGTACTTAATAAACATTACGCTTAACGAAAGTGTGCAAAGTAAAATTTTGCCATAGGGAATAATGCCTTATTAATTTCTACTATCTTAAAAGTATGCCATTGTAAATTCGGGCATATAAATATTCGACCAAACAATAATTATGATAACAGAAAATTCTGCCTGAATAATATTCGACTAAAGAAAATTATGCCAAGTGGCTTTCGGAGCAAAAAGATTCTGCCAGATAGAGGGAACCCATAAAAATTATAATATAGAATAATAAATTATAATAATGAATCGACATTAAAAAATCTGTCAAAAATAAAGCATTCGTCATCTATTTAGGAAAAATGAATTCTGTTGGAGTCAGTGCATCATGTTAAATTTACTCTTACACCAAGTCTAACAGTCTACATAGATCATGCACCGACTCTAAAAAATTTGTTTCTCCTACAAACATGACGAATGCGTTATTTTAGTCAGTTGTTGCAGGCGGTTCAACGTTCCTTGAAATCACAACTGCTAATACAAACGTAAAACAGTATGCAAGCATAGGTATGCTTCGGTATTAGGTCACTAAGGCTCTGTTACATCAAGTGAATAGGTTCACTTGATGTAAAAGAGCCTAAGTGACCTAATATCACACTGATTCCCCAAACAGTCTTCAAGAATGTCTAACAAGCTGTGGTCAATACCGATCAAAGGACACAAGACCAATATCTGAGGATCCGGGACTTACCACACATAACATGCTACGGCGTAGACACTCTACGAATACTTGTTTTCGTAGCATCCTCACTACATTTTTACAACAATACATTATAAGTGAAGTGAGACGTTAGGCTTGAAACAACTGGTTAATAAATTTAAAAGTGTTATTAAAGAAACCGTTATGACGAAAGGGTATTATAAAGTCGATGATTATTTAAAAGATGATAGTGTATGGACTTGCATGAACACTTCAAACATTGTGAACCTTTTGAAAAGAGGCATTGACAAAAGTGACTGAGTTTTTTGCGGAGCTTCTTCTTAGCACTAGCCCACAATTGTCCCGAAGATGTGGTAGGATTTTATACATGTTGGAACATGTAAAAGTGCCCCTATACCTATATATTGTGGGCCTATTTGCATAAATAAATGATTTTTATGGTTTAACAAAAGTCTGTAGTGTGTTTTTGTCACAGTATGAGTAATTATTGGGCCTATGCCCGATTTTCTGATAACATCAAGTTATACTAATGCCTTGGTGGTGCAGCGGTAAAAGGGGCGCACTTTAAAGCGACGGCTGCGCCAGAGGTCCCGGGTTCGATCCCTGAGTCGGGCCAAAAATATATATCTGAGTTTTTCTGTATAGAAATTCTTAGGGTAGCCCGGAGTTTGGAAATTGGCGGCGTTTCACCCCCGTGCCTTGGAAAAGCACGTAAAGCCGTTGGTCCTGCGCCTGAACTCTCTTCGGTCGTGTCAGATTGCTATCTCATCGGGCCATGAGAGTGAGAGGAATAGAGAGTACACCTGTGTTTGCGCACACACTTGTGCACTATAATATGTCCCGCGCAGTCGGTTAGTCGTTGTGACTGGCCACCGTAGTCGAAATCGGCTAAGAGGACTATTATTAATGGGTTTATTTTATGTCTATTTTTGATGAAAAATTATACATGGTATAATGCAGTTTACCATCGGTGTCAGCCAAGTCAGCCGAAGGCTGAAGCCTACCGATTCCGACATAAAAAGTAATAACACATAACTGGATATATTTTCCACCTACATTCAGATTCACTTTAACTTGAATACATGTTTCACTGACACTCCCACATCCATTAAGAACACATTAGGGGATAGTTGGTAAATTAGCCCCTATCAATGTATAATTGATTTAGTTGGTATAAATTTTACGGGTCACCTTTAACCTTTGAGGGTTACCTGTGTCTGACCACTGAAACTTAATAGGTTCAAACATAAATGAGTTTATGTCAGTAAACAAAGTCATTTTCTATAAGCCTTCTAATACATTTTTAAATTAGATAAATACAAACCTCACAATTTAGATAATCGTTGTTAACGCTAAGATCTTTTTAAATTTAACTGTTAATTCATTTATGTACTGATATTATTATTTATATAATTTAATAAGCAAAAAACGGACTTACTAAGTTTTCTTCCTTCGGTATGTATTTCTAGGGTTCCGTAGCCGAATGGCAAAAAACGGAACCCTTATAGTTTCTTCAAGTCTGTCTGAGTAGTGTATTATTGGGCATTCTGTCCCCCAGTCGTCCGCTTCGCTCCCGACCGTTCGCTGCGCTCACTCTGGTATGACAGAATGCCCAATAATACACTACGAATTAATGGGACACGATTAACTGCGGTTTGTAAATATCTTTAGAGAGACCCGTGGCAAGATTTGCTCTCCGAATTACTACCTATCATGATACAAACAGCTCCGGACCCATGACAAGATTCCATTACTGTATGTATCGCCTAGCAATTTCGGCTGAAGAACCAAGGTAAGTATCTTCAGAGAGACCCATGGCAAGATTCTCTCACCGAATTACTACCTATCATGATACAAACAGCTCCGAACCCATGACAAGATTCCATTGCTGTATGTATCGCCTAGCAATTTCGGTTGAAGAACCAAGGTAAGTATCTTCAGAGAGACCCATGGCAAGATTCTCTCACCGAATTACTACCTATCATAATACAAACAGCTCCGGACCCATGACAAGATTCCATTACTGTATGTATCGCCTAGCAATTTCGGCTGAAGAACCAAGGTAAGTATCTTCAGAGAGACCCATGGCAAGATTCTCTCACCGAACCGTCCTACTTACTAACATAATTATATTTTGTTTAAATATCAATTTAATTCAATCATTTTATTACCGAATGAATTCCATAAAAAAGTAATGTATTTTATCGTAATAAAAAAATTTAAATATTATTGTTAATCAATGTAAAATTTTAATTAATGGTAAATATTATGCTCAAAATATATACATTTTTTATTAACAATGCAAATTTTTAATGTGTATCTACCTACATAAGGTATAATAACTCTTGAACATTTTACATGTCAACAAAATAAAAAAAGTAGTTTGTGCTAAATGCAAATAAAATAATTAAAACACTTTCACACTAATCATCTCTTCTTGAAATACTTCACCAATATATGATTGTTTTTCATAAAAATGTTCAACAATCTTCTTCATTTTTTAATGGAAATGTACAATTTAGAATTAATACATAATAAATCTTACCCATTTTCTTTATACGCAGTAAATATCTATACCGTTGTAATTTGTGTTGTATGGCAGCCTCCCAACAGCATAGCAACCTGAAATTGATAACAGCTGTATTTTAATTAACCAGTTTAAAATATGAATTGAAAGATCAATACGGAATACCTAAACACGGGTGGATCAGGGTTATGTTTTCAGATGACATTCCAAATGAGACATTTACAGTAAGATTCTGATATCAAAGTAGGTACTAGTTGCAATGTAACGCGAAAGTTTAAAATCTAATCGTATAATAAAGTGTTAGAGTGAATCCAAAAGTTATGATCGAGGTAATTCTGGATAATAAGTAGGTACATTACAACAAAACAAAAAATAACATATGTAGATACAAATGAATTTAAAGGAGAGTCATGCTACTTTTATGCTTACTTGTCTTACTAAATCTTTTTCATCCAAATTAAATAATAATACATTTGATAAAATCAATTAATAAACTTTACTTACTGCTACAAGTCAAATAAGTGGATGAAAAAAAATATACTTACATTTTGTAATCAATTAAACACTGGCACACATTAAACACACTTTTAGTAATTGTCACTTCAAACTCATGCTAACTGACTCGGAGCTTAACTGATGCGATACGCGGCGCGTTGCGTGGGAACGTGAGTTACCTGTGTCTAGTCTAGGAGTCAGATGCATTAATCTGTCATTATTACTAGAACACTTTTTGTAGGTAGGTATGCTCGCATGGCATTTAAGATCCTAATGCTTTTTATAATTTGAAATATTCATGAATGAAAATCTGGATATCTACTAGTGTTTTTTTTTCTTTTTTTTTTTTGTTACTTATAGACTAATAAGAATAATCTTAGATCGTAATTATATAAATGAACTGAACCACCAATTCAAGTTATAAGGTCAAAAAAAAAAAAAACAAGAAATAAAAGCTTAATATTCCTGTTAATGATTGATTAAATCATGTTGGCTCCTGTACTAACGATGCAGTTGCAGACTCAGCTTTTAAGCTTTCTATGTAAATGCTTGAGAGCTGTAACTTAACACTCATCGTGTTTACTTTATGTTGCATTAAAAAGAAGCAAATGACTGTTTGAGTTTTGTCCAGAAATACCTCATGGATACTATGTTTACCTCACGTTTACCTTTAATTTTATTATGTATGATATGCACTTTCAAATATTTATTTCAATTCTTATAAATGAAAAACTTTGACATTAAAACTGTGTCAAATGGATTAACTTTACAACTATCATATTTCGAGTAATAACTACTTATAAATGTTTCTGAAAACCATATATACCTACATAAAAAAGGCATGTACTTGGTAAGGTTATTGATTGAGTACCTACCCATTTTAAATATTAGCACTTATTGCACTCAAATTTCTTTTTCACGTTGACTGCTACATAATGAAACACGACTATGATTTCTTTAAATGTGAACATGAAATAACGATAATGTTGCAATGTATAAGGGAATATGTTACATACTTACTTTTCATAAAATGTATGGACTGTCTATTATATTACGGTATACAATCGCTTGCTGTTTTTGTAGCAACTTACGTTATCAACCAAATAATGATTTCATTTTGCTGATGATTCATTATTTATCGCATAAATACGGATTTCTGTGGCAAAAATTTATTATTCCTCAAGATTTTTCCTGTGAAAGCACAAGACACCAGATCCTGCGACCCAAAAATGTTAGTAAGTACCTTCATTATTTTATTATTTTAATCATTTTACAAAGTTTTATTTTAACGATAGTGATTATCTTCGTTACTTTCCTGAAGCAAGTGTTAGGCAGTTTGATTTCCGCCTTGCCATTAATGATTATTTTTTTCGCTTTAGACTCAGTCCAAAATAATTGTTTTTTCTTTTTTATAAATATTATCATATTTTTTCTTTTAAGGTCGGATTCTGAGTACGCATCAAGCAGCGATGAGGTAGCAGCTGAAGAGCCCTTGCCACCACCGCCACCACAGCAATCGTCGGCCAAAAGCAAGAGCAAAAGCAAGAGCAAGCCTGCCCCAGCTGCCGTCGCACCAAAGCACAGGAAGCGGAAATCCGCCATACCTCCTGTTATCAACGTGGAAGCCTACACGCAGCCTTCCTCTTCCCAGTAAGTCCAGTTTAGTAGTATTTTTTATCAGGTTATAATACTTATACATGTGGTTGTCGATGCATTCAATTCAAAGCTCTCTGCTACCGCCAGTTGAGAGTAATAAAATAACCACTTAATAATACATACACAATAGACATAAAACGTTAAAAAAACTAATACACTATATCCAAACTAAAACTACTCTATACCAAACTAAAACTACTCTATACTTGTATACCTATTAACTTGAAGCATATCTACTATTTCTTATTATTATACTGACGACCCGTCTGGAGTAGTGGTCGAGAAATCGCCTACTACGCAGCGGGTTGCGGGTTCGATCCCCGCACAATACAAACATTTGTGTGCATGAACATGTCTGTTTGTACTGGTCTGGGTGTTTTCTATGTATATCATGTATGTATTTACAAAATAATTAAGTATTATATCCGTTGTTTGGCACCCATAATACAAGCTTTGAGTAGCTTATTTTGTGACTAGATGGCGATGTGTAGGAAAGGATATTTATTTTTTATTTAAAGGCTATTTATTATAATTGATTTTTCAGATCGCACAAAAAGCCGAAGAGTCTGTTCGCCATTATAAACAACGACGAGCGGACGACCAACAAGGACTCCGGTCGCCCCAGCCTTGGCTCCAGCTTTACCTCCCGCGTGTCGTCCGGTCAGTGTCGTCGCGCCGCAACTGTCGATGGAGAGTTTTATGTGGACCTGAAGGTGTACAATACCGACGACGCCAGAAACACCCCTGCAGACCAGCGATACAAGAAGGCGTTGGCGTCGGTGAAGCTGCAGTGCTCCGAACAGTCTCGCGAGTGGGAATCCCTGCAGGACTTCCTCGCCAAGGCCTACGCCATTTTTAATAATAGTGACCCGGTATATTACAGTAATAAAATTAATATTAAGTAAGTAAGAGAATTTAGCAATAAGTTTATAAATATTAATTACATTTTGAAATATTAATTACATTTTCTTATCTTATATTGTTTTTTTGATTTATTATTGATTTTGATAGGTAGGTATATTTAACATTGCAAATAAAAGTAAGTTAAGCAATTATGCCATTCTGTTCGGTTTGTAATACATCGATCGGCTCAAAGTCTTGGATAGGTCATATACGCAGTCGATCGCATAAACAAAATAACTCCACCCAACCGCATAGCGATGGCGTGGAAATTGTTGCATCTGCATTTCGCTCTCGTATCGTTTCATATCGAATCGTTCCAATTGAAACTGATAAAGCCTCGTTAGACTCCTTTTTGTATTCAATCAGTAATAAAATAAAATTACTTATTGATGATGCCTTAAAAAAGCATACCACTATAAAAGTTAATTTTGAGCTATTTTCCCTGTTCATACTATTTAAAGACAGCACACAAGAAATGAAATCATTTCTCACAAAAAATTTTGTTATTTATCAGAACTATGATTTTAACACTATTTTTTTAAAGCTTCAAAGTTCTTTAAAAAAGAAAATAGACGAATTTCAGGAGAATGATAGTGGTTGGGCATTTCTTGACAATTCACATTTAGAAATTAACATAAATAAATATCAACCATTAGGAGGCAGCTCTTTTTTGCCACTACCAAAATGCATTCAAAATAAGAAAGCATGCATAAACATTCATAATAAAGATCAGTTTTGTTTCTTATGGAGCGTTGTAGCTGCTCTTTATCCTTCGCAAAAGCATCCTGAACGGGTCTCATCTTATCCCGATTTTCGTCTCGTTCTAAATGACGAAGGATTGTCTTTTCCTGTCACATTCGCAGATATAAATACATTTGAGAAAAACAATCCTAGGTTGAGTTTCATCATTTACGGTTTAAAAAATAATAAGACTATCATTGGACCTCTTTATAAGTCCGGAAACAGTCAAAACAAAAAGACTATTCATTTATTACTATTAGATAACGGGACTACTACACACTATTGTTTAATAAAAGATTTGTCGCGACTTATACGGAGTCAAATTACATCACATCACAGTAAAATCTATTTTTGTGACACATGTCTAGTGTATTTTACTACATGCGAAGAACTCGAAAGTCATTTATGTAGCGGTATCGTTACTGTTTTACCTGAAAAAGGTTCGGTAATTAAATTCAAAAACTATGACCGTAAACAAAACGTTCCGTTCGTAATTTATGCAGATTTTGAAACCATTTTAGAACCGTCTCAGAACAGTTCTTTAGTTTCCGATACCACACACACAAAAACGTTACAACACCATGTTCCAGCAGCGTTTGCATATAATATAGTATGTTCTGTGAATGAAAGTCATAATCGTTACGTCACTTATCGAGGTCAAGACTGTGTTCAAAAGTTTATAGATTCTATCTATCGCGATGTACGCGAGATTTATACAATTTTATCCCAAAACTCTCCAATATTTTTTACAGAACAAGATGAAGCTGACTTTATGCAAGCTACTCGTTGCCATATTTGCGACAATTTTTTGTTTACCGACAAAGTTCGTGATCATTGCCACATAAGCGGTTTCTATCGTGGCGCAGCACATAGATATTGTAATTTACAGTACAAAACACCAAAGTTTATTCCAATATTTTTTCATAATTTATCCGGGTATGATTGCCATTTATTTATAAAACAATTAGGTGGATTGCCTGGAACTATAAAAGTTATACCTAAAACGAAGGAGAATTATGTATCGTTTACAAAATTCATTCCTGTTTCTGGCAATGAGTTCATACAAGTTCGGTTTGTAGATTCGTTTAAATTTTTAGGTACCAGCTTGAACAGATTAGCTAAAACTATTCAAAAAGAAGAATTTAATCATATGCGTACCCACTTTCCTATTGAAACACAATTCAATTTACTAACACGAAAAGGAATTTACCCATACGAGTACATGGATAGTTGGGACCGTTATAAAGAGCGATCTCTTCCAGAAAAAAATATGTTTTACAGTTCTATTACAAATGAGCATATATCTGATGAAGATTATAAGCACGCACAATCCGTATGGACCGAATTCAATATTAAAAACTTGGGCCAATATACTGACTTATACCTAAAAGTCGATGTCATCTTATTGACCGATATTTTCGAAAAATTCAGAAGAACATGTAAACTTCACTATCAGTTAGACCCTGCGTTTTAT